>JARUHQ010000023.1:6456414-7071666 GCA_029955515.1 Chrysomela aeneicollis
CAATTTTCGAATTGTCAATTGGGTGCCCCTATATAATTCTATAACTTCCAAATAGATATCTATGCAACCCCCACTCTGAAAGTTAAAATGGCAAAGCAAAATGCCCTTCGAGATCTCAATAATTGATAGGTTTTTTCATGCCTATAATACAAAAACGCACCAGAGGTTGGGAGAGCTTATTTCATTCATTAGGTAGTAGCAGAAAACGAACAAAAAACTCTTTGTTTTGGTTGATTCATGTTTAACGTGTGATTTATTCTCCATTTTCTGGGGGATTTAAGCGAATCATCTTTCATATCTTTTCATGTTGTTTGTCGACAAACAGAACAAAACAGTTCAACCAGATGAATTAGGAATGTAATGAAACGAGATTCTGCGAAAATATAAAATGATTTCAACGGAGAACTTCTGAATTAAGCAAGGTTCTTTAGGAGTAAGAATCTCTGCCAAATAATATATTTTTGTACCTAGTCAGGCGATATAAGATGAAAGATTCTGTGACAAGGTGAGAATGAAAAGAAGAAGAATACATGATGAACATAAGCAAAACACATAGCGAGCGAGTGTTTTTTCACATAATCTCTGAACTATTATTGATTTAGTATGGAGAAAAATTATATTATGATATTCTATATCGATAAATAACTGAAAAATCTGCGATTGGTACCAATGATGACAATGAAATATTCAAAATATGACGCACAAGTGTAAAGTCCAGTTCACTGTTCTTTGATTTTGATTTTTGCGATACCAGCGATGAAACATGCAACGTTGTTATTGTTTTCATTGGTCATATCGAATCAAATCACAGTCTGAATTGAAATTTACGAATAAAAACGTTGAGTTTTTCACTGCTAGTATCACCAAATCCAGAATCGCTCAGAAGTAAGCTCGGCCCAACTATTCTGATTTTCATCTTATAGTTCGATTATATCAACCTCCGAATAATACAAAATGCATATCGAAATAGAGGCTATTTCGATACGCATTTTCGTTTCATAATGACTTCATTATAGAACCAAAATGGAAAAATATTATTTTTGTTATGTTAACTGAGTAAATAAAAGCATGATGCATCGAATATCAAAGTTCAATAGGCAAACTACCATGTTGTGAAATTTGATATATGGCCGCTTGGTGAATATTAAAATCTTAGCACTTGTCGTCTCGATTCGAATTTGATTTCCTAATTGAATATCCTGTTGAAAATCAAATGTTTTGACGGTCCCTTTCCAGGGCTAAGCTAATTCGATCGATTTCAATTCATTTCTGGATTTCGTCCCAGGAAATTTTGCATAAGTTATAAGCTAGAGAATCCTAAGCGTATCTTTGCACAAAGGGAAGAACCAAATTTGCATTGATTAAATATTTGAATAAACCATAGTAATCTGTAGGGATTTAAAGAGTATTATATATTGCATGTATATACATATCGCGCTATATCCGTCTTCTTTATTCGAAATTATACATGGTGGTTCAGGTAACACTATCAATAATCTATATTTGATGTATGAATCGAACCGTAGCATGTAAAATATACATCTTATGAATACATGATAACATATTATTATCACAAATTTTGAAAAATTTTCGAGTGGGGGATTTCAATAGACAAGACATACATAAATAATAATGTTTATCGAATGTTTCTCAACGACAGGATCGAGTGTACTCAATATTCGAAAGGGTAGGTGAAGCAGCAGATATGAAAAGTACTCTGATCGCCCTATATACATGGAGGACTCATTTGGATGGGTACAAATATTCAAAATATAAAGGAGGAACAAGACTTTTGGCATGCACTGTTTGTATTCCTTACGATTAGTATCTGCTTAAAATAATAATATGTATCTCATTTCCACGCTCTGAAAATTATGTTAATCATCGTCATCATCACTTGAATATTTTAAACGACAGTTGAAATTATTTCAAATCGATCGTACGCAGCTATCAAATATGTTAAATAAACGAACTTTTTGTATGCATAGATATATGATAGTATCAAAAATATTGATTGGAATGATACACGCTATCAACTAAACCATTTTGTTTTACGGGGTTCCCAAGTTATGGTAGCGAAAATTTACCATTTGATGTTCCATGAAAAAATGATTTGATGTGTATTATAATTCTGTTTTCAGAACGCTTCTAAGGAAGAAGCAGTTCAGTATAAAAAAAAGCTGCTTCTCGTCCTAACTTTCAGGATAATGAAGCGTTCATGACCAAATTTAGTACAAGTATACCTATTCATGAAATAGGTAAGCCTTGAATCAACAGTGTGAAGATTTGCTACTTTACTACGTATGTGACTTTTATCATTCGCTTTTTGGAATTTGCTACTCAATTAAAATGACTCACTTAGGAAACGTGAAACAAATACCTAGATGTTCGATTATAGAATTTCCATGGATATTTTCTCCAGTGGTTTGAATAATATAGCCAACCTCCAACCAGGAGTAAATGTTCGAGGAATTATCGATTGTGATGCATGAGATAAATGCAGTGGCGGATAAAGGGGCCCCAAAATTGTGATGCATACTTGTAGAATGAAGCATTAAAAAAATATTGCTACAAAATAATAATATTTTTATTTATGACGTCATATCTTCTATATTTATAAAATCTTTCATTTCCTACTCAATCAGAAAATGTGTTACTTGATACTAGAGATACTTGATACAAGAGTTCTTAATAGAGGGAGAGTACCCAATGATGATATGGGCAATAAACTCAAATTCTTATTCCACCTCTGGGCTCTATGAAAGGAAATATCTACGAGAACAGGATGAACTTCGTTGTTTCCTTTAATCAAGGGTTGTTCAACGGTATTAATGAAAACTTGTGAACAGATTAAGTAGATTCCAAAAGGAATTGAATAAGGGAAAGGCTCTATGAACAAACATCGAAAAGAGAGGAGATACTCAGAGCACACTTTCATCATGTTCAAAGGCTTTTTCAAAATTAAAAATAATTTAAAATACATACAACAGGACTACAAAGATAGTTGGACTAGTTCTCAATTTCATCAATAATCTTCATGAAAGATAATAAGGCAATAAAAGCAATCATTCAAAGCAAATCCCGGAAGACTTCTTTTAGTATAGGTATAATAAGCATAACATTGAGCTAGCAGAATCACTTTGAGACTGATTCAAGTCTAATTGAAAGCTAATTTAGGGTCAATTTGATGACAGTTTATGACCCTATTGCCAAATTTTCGCTCTTTTTTTTAATTGAAATTTAATAGAAATCAATGAAGTTTACTCGAGCTAGCAAAACCAAAAATAAAACAGAAGAATTATGAAAAATCTGAATCCACCAAAGTTCTAGGCCCACATTTCATCCTATTGTCGAATGACTTTTAAGAATGCGAGTTTTTGTGCTAAATAAATTCGAATTTGAATGAATATACTTATTTCGGCCCAATGCAACGGCGAAATTATGGCTTATTCAAATTTGCCATATATTTTGTCTACAATACCTAGAACATAATCAGAACAGGCAAAACATTCGGCAATTGGTTAAAATCGGAGCCTTGAATGAACTTTGCATTATTAAGATTTTTCATGAAATTTATCTTTTTATATTATACTTACCGGTTAATCTATCAAAACCCGCGATTTTTTAAAAAAACGTAGAATAAAAACCGTATTTCGTTGGAATGAAACTTTGCAATGATGGTATTAATAGGTTTTACGTGAAAAAGCGCAAAGAATTCGGCAATAGGGTGAAAAATGAGCCTCGAATAATGGTCACAGAAATTCTAACAAATCAAAGTAATTCTCAATAGAGAAAATAATCATGTGTCGTCGAATTTTGTAGGTATTTATTTTACATATTTCATTTTTTGTTTGTTTACGGAATAGAAAAATAAAATGTTTTTTTATAATAATAATTATGAGATGTATATTTTCTCAATTCAACCTAGACACTCGAAAATCTGATTGAATGGGGGTAACGTTCAAAATTGTTCAATAGCCCAGGGCCCCGCCATCAGTTAGTCCGCCCCTGGAGAAATGTTTCCATCATCAATTCGACCCAAATTTTCGAAATGTAACTCAGAGATATTTCTACAACCACCACATGAGGTCGATATGTTCGAAAATCTGCCTTTATTCAAAGCGTTATGTTATTGACTAATGTTGAAATTATCGTGGGTGCTCTTTCGTTGCAGATTTCCATGGAAGATTTAGCAAATAGAAACTTGTGCTTCTAGCTTTTGGCGATTTGATATGATTTTTGTGATTCTGAATTGGTTTTTTAAACAACACTTAGTGCATAACCGTCCGAAGTAAAATTTATCGAAAATTAGTTCCACATTAAGCTGTCCTTTCGTTCACTTGAATTGGTACTCTGAACGTAAGGGGAAATGTTCCCTCAGTATATAATGTATAGAAAGGTAGAATGCACAGCTCATCATTGAGAGATCAGCCTCCAACACTTCCTTGTAGAACTTTGATGTACGTTGCTTTTTGTTTGAATACAGATATATGGAGGCCATTAGAGACGGCGCTCCAGATACACTAAGTAAGGTAAATTTATCTTCTGACTGCGTCAACCGGTAGAGTTTGGGAGTACAGAGTTATCGATAATTATTTAGCTCTGCTTCAAAATAATGTTGCGTAAACTTCGGCAACAAATATTCTGCTAAAAAAAAAAACACTAGTTCCAGTAGGATGGAGCATCATCATGACATTCTGTGCCCCACCTCCTTCTAACTCTCCCAAGAAATTCCTTGTTGACAGAAGCCCTCACAGACCCTCCTTGTTTTCAGCAATTTGAGAATTTTCAGCGGATCTAAATGCGGTTATCAACCATCCACCGTCAGCTGATACGTTTTCCAAATCCTTCTTTCTGAATTTTCATCAGAAGCTATTCATCTCTAGTTCAAGTCTAGCATCCTTAGATTTTCTTCAAGTCTACAGTGCTCCGGTTGAAGATTCCTTTATTCTCCTCAGATTTTTATTGCTGAGGTTGATAATTACCTTGGATCTGTATCAGTCGAAATTCCCGAGGAATTCCTTGGATTGTCCTGGAAGTATTTTGGAATTGTGTACCTACTTCCCAGTGTTTCTTCACGAGTTGATATAAGAAGATATCCATCAACAAGAACTGGAGTTTAAAGTAATAATTTCTTATCCTACAAGTAGTCCCATCAGAATCCATCTCGTGAACCATGAGAGAATGGATGATATATTAAACCGTCATCTTAGTACTAATGTGTTCTTAGTCGATCAGAACACCAACTGAGGAGAATGCAAATGGAGTTTAGGAACTGTATATCTTCGACCAAATGTAATGTAGTCGTCGGCAAAAGGCTTTAAAATTAGCTATTTTAATTGAAAGCAAATAGACTTTTTCCAATTATATTGACAATCAACCAACAACTTTCATTCCATATCTTGGCAACTCAAAAATATAAAATATACATAGTATCTGCCAAATAACGAATATGATAATAATGATTTCCAACAAAAAAAACATTTGCAGTGACCATGCATTGACAAAAAATATGAGCATGCTCTTCCAGAACGAAGCATTATCCCAATTACATATATCAAGAAATATTTTTGGATATAGATTAGATTTAAACTCCAATATTGCATTCAGAAGATTCATGTATCTGATGGAAGTTACCTACGGTAACATTTCTGTGAGATGGACATTTTCCAGATCTGAAATTTTCGGGATCATTCATCACTGAAATATTTACAGGAAGATGAGGTACACTCATTTTTTTCTTCATATGAATATTCGACTTTACTCAAAAATGTGTTTAATTTCCGTATTGTGATCAATAAGTATTTAGTATTTTATCATGGAAGAGATAGACTTTGCCCGAAAATTTTTTTAATCCGCGATTCTTTGATTTCCTATTTGCAAGTATTTGGTATAGACTTTAAGCTTCAAAATCCGAATTCCTGTATGGGCTCTGCATGAATTTAACAAGGCCAGTCACTTGATTTTTCTTCAATAATGGACATTATAAAAGACTTTGCGCTTTAAACCTTTCATACAACAAACGAAATAATTAGTGTAAAATATGTCCTGTCTAGTTTAGAGGATATAGAATAACTCATGAATCATTGAGGATATAGATTCAATGTGGATATACTTCATTTTCATTCTTCAAGTACTGAAAATTACAACGGATATAGCACACATCTCATTGAATTTATTTCTTCCTACTGTTTTTATGCATATATATGCCACTGGATATAGATTGAGGGTTATACCGGTTATATATTATATTCCACTGGATGTAGATCGAGCTTTGGAAGAAAAATTATGTGCAAACCTCTAAAATTCTGGAAAATGGACTTAGAGCACTCTAATAATACTACTATGACAAAATCTCCTTAATAGCAAGAATCCTGGAATCGTTCAGCAAACAGATCATTGGAAGATTTGATTCGTACCCATGATTTTTTTCCTAAAATCGAACCAATTCTCTATTTTTGTTGCAATGAATATCCGAGGATAGAAACGGAGGGAATGAGATCCTGCTTCAATATCAGAAAATTCCAGACTTCCATACCCATATACCAAGATCGACAGCAGCATCAGCGATATAAGTTTATCCCTGGAATCCTCTCCAACCTTCCATAACGATAACCACTGATATTCCATCGCCCAAACAGTAATTCAATGTCGACTAATATATTGGCTGGTTAGGTTAGGACCAGAAAGTTGCAACATCATCAGAACAATTTTCTTTTCCACTTACGGTGGATTCGCTCGGTCTTGAAGAGGTAATAACGAAGTTTCCCCTTGAATCTCGGGATGGTACAGGCCAGAATCCGTTCTCCGTCGAACATGCCATGTTGGAGGGAAAATTGCTACGACTTCCACGGTCTTTTTTAGCACTTTTCCATCCAATTTTGTGCCACAGTCTGGAAACAGGTGAGGATGATAATGTGCTACATGTTCTTGAGTATTTTCTTTATCATTTTTATGCGCGGATTGTTTATCTAGGAGCAGGGATGGATCCATGAAGGGATGAATGGTCTAACTCTCCCCTACTGTTAGAAGAGTTGGCGAATTTAGTTTGAAAAAAATTATTTCAAACTGAAAATTATCAACTTCAAAACATAGAATTCCGAGACTGTACACATTGAAGAAAATATTACACCAGCTCACACCAGCTAACACCATCTGGTGTCCTCTGAGGTCCTGATTGTTTTAGTGTCAGTAAACACCGGCATATTATTCACCACTGTATAGGTGTTATGTTACTTTCACCATAGGTGTTTTTATTAATTAAATCCAGTTGTCAGTAACTCCAGTGTTAGTGCTGAATTTACCAGAATGAACACTTTGGTATGGTGTTCTTTATGCATTTCCGAAAGTGCGATTCAACACCGCAGTGGTGTGATGCAAATTCTGTGATTTTATTGATGCTGAATCCTACCTCCACGAAATTCTCTTCGGTGCGTTTAAACACTGAGCAGGTACATGCGAAGACTTTTCTGGTGAGAAGGAACACCATATCAGTGTGTTTATGCAAATCAGTGCTTTTTTTCACCTTCTGCGGTGTTTTATACTTAGTTGGATCACCTCTTGATATATGATTCATATGATGATAAACTAGACTAGAATAATCTAGGGACAATTTGGATGATGACGGAACTGTTTCGGCTCAACATTTATCCTGATCAGTGGCACTAGGGCCTAGGCCAATTGATACTGATCAATATCAAAATCATTTAATATATCATGCCCAATATTGAAATCAGGTACGGTAGGAAGGGCGTCAGTGCCACCTATTGGCAAAAGTTCTAAGATCGAACTGATGAGCGCATGAAATTCACACCATTCAGATGCCCACATGCAATATTTTTATTAATTTTCATCAACTCTGGTATTTTCAGGATGCAATACTAAACGAATTATTATTGCCACCAGATAAGATGATTCATACACCGCCTCGATTTCATCGTGATATGAAACGGTGTAACTTGGTGTTAATTTTATACAATAGGTGTTTTTTATGTGTTAACTTCAACCATTGAGAATATCAAATTTCAACCATTTGGTGTTTCTACTTCACCACATTCGTGTCATTTTTCAATACTAAGATCGGAATTAACACCACTCAACACTCAATTGTGGAATGTATAATAAAAAGGACACAACTTTGATATTCAGGTGTTGTATTCGTCGAAGTTTGCTGTGAAATCCATTTGATTGAAATTACATTCAAGTTTTTTTTTACTGTGTAGTCAAAATTTTCAACTTTTCAGCCAGAGAATGGAATGTTCACCTAAAACTCGAAATTCCGAGTTTGTAGTCGGAATTTACAGGTTTTAAATGGATAGTCGAAAAATCAAATGTCGAAAATGTTTAAAATTTTCATTGAAAGTAATGATATTTCACTTAGTTTAATTTCAACTGAAATAAGCTCGTATATTGCATTGATAGGTAAGTATCTTTGACCACCATCAATTTTGTTGTATTAGGACCTGTCTTCTTCATTATAAATATCGATGAACCGATAAAACCCAAATTCATTGATATATCACACTTGTCATTTTAACGATGTTTTATCATAAATAACTATCATCGGTGATGATGATTTTCTAATTATACGGTACTGTAATAGATCTTTTGTTAATTCATTTTGATTATATCGAAACGAATATAACAATAGGTACCTACTTCAGTGTGATAAAAAAAGTCAATTAACATCGTATTTAACAAATGAGACGTCATTAATTTGAGATACAATAAAAGTATCATTTTCAATTTTTTCATTACATCTATCCACAAGCTGAACCATTCATAACATAAATCCATTATATTTAACGAAAATGATAAATTTTCGAAGTGAGTTGGCAACATTCACTTTATGCCCCTACTCAAAAAAATTTCCTTTCGATTCGTCCCTGTATATAGGTATTTATCCTGTCTTCATTCAATGTATACTATTCTGAAAATGACATTTCATTCAAGTAGTAATCTTCATTTATTTACTAACAAGAAATCGCAGGTGATGTATTCACTATTCCTTATTTGTGATTTTTACTCAAAAACTATGGTATAATCTGTCTGAGAAAATATTGAAAATCACTGTCAGCAGTTCTTGCAATGTATTCTGAAATATTCACTATAACATCAGTGAATTTGATCTCAGAAAATGATGATGTGAAGTGAACTAATCCAAATGAAACTGAATAACTATATCGACAGTTTACATTTCTATACACATTCAAAATACTTGATTTGCAAAGTAAATTCACCTCAGAACTGAAATTGGGCACTACTCTTCCGAAGCAATGTTATAAACTATTCGGCGAATAATAACATAATGCTGTTCATTGATGAATACTAAATTGAACAACAAACATTCAAATAGTCATTTTCCCCCCAATGGTGTGGGTTAACTTTTGTCCTCAGTTATTTGTTGATTCTGTTCGAGACAATATCTCTTTTTTGCAGATAGTTTGCCATCATAATCGAGGTGAAGATCAGATATTTTTGTTGTTCAGCGGTATTTGCTTCATTGAAGGCACCCATTGAACATTTGAGGATTACGCACAAATCATAAAATGATTCGGGGTTTGAATGTGTTGGAGAAAAAATGGACTAGCCAAGATGAAAAATGAGGAAAGCGAAAAGAGAGGTGATGATAGCGATTTTTTAGAAAATTGTAGTAGTTCACCTAGGCGGGTACCATCTCAAGATGGCCGCCATGGGGGCAATGACGTCATCCAAGATGGCCGCCATGGGGCATCTGTGACAGATGACATATGACAGTTGACATTTGACAGATATCATGACAGTTGACATGACAGTTGATATATGACATATGTCGTAGATGCCCCATGGCGGCCATCTTGGATGAAGTCATTGCCCCATGGCGGCCATCTTGAGATGGTACCCGCCTAGGTGCACTACTAATTGGGATTGTTATATGTAGGTTGATTTATTTCTCATTGAAACACGAATACTATCTAGAAGATGGTTGAAAAATGTTCTGGATGGTGACACAAAAATGAAATACCTATAATACATTTCAAAGGTTATGGTTACGAAAGATGGAAGCAACGATGGTATACTGAAGACATTTGCTGCTATCAACTTCATAACAGTAAAGCGGCGGCGCTATGGCTGTTATCGCAATATTTTTCATTGAAAAAGATCAAAAATTCACCATGGAGGCCTTCGAAATTGAAAGCTCAGGAAGAATTTTTGCTTCTTGATAATCATGAATACCATCAATGAGTATGAAGGGATTTCAATAAATCGGTTGAGTTCCACCATACCGGTAATAAAGATGTGGATTCGAATTGTCACTTTTTGTCATGTAGGACATTTCAATCTATTATATAAAGTTCATTTCACTGAATAAAAAATAAAAACTACCAGTGCTCATTGAATAATTACAATATTTGATACATAGATCTTATTGCTGTTTTGTAGGTCCGGGGGGGTTTGAAAGTACTTAGCCATTGATAAGTCGTTTTAGTTGTTGACCATACGAATGTGTTGTCCCACGTGACCATACTACCTACTTTCTTGCAGACCCCTCTAGATCAAAAAATTACTACAGGATGCTAGCGTAAGCAATAAGATCTATGATTTGATACAAAGAAGAAGTACTCTTCCAGTATTGTATAATTCACTATTCCTCAATGTAGGTACACACCAATGATGTACGAGTGGTATAACTTACAACCGTGTTCCTAATGAAGTTGACTATTATATTATGTGATCAGTAAGTTTACTCAATTTACTTGGACTCAATAGTAGTTATCACTGGAAAGAATTTCTGTCCATATGTCAACTGTATAAACCAGTAAAAATCACTTCGATTCTAGTAATTTCTACAGTTTTTTCTTTACGTGTGAACACTGATGAAAATGTATTCATCTGGTTGTGTCGTTGAATGAAAATTGTGGATAGGTTCTACATGACTGATGAGAAGTTATTTATTCTTTAGGTTTCAGTTGTTGTTGGGAATATTTTTCATAAATATCAGTTCAAAGTGTTTCCCAAACCATTCATGAGATAAATGAGTTTGCGGCGTTTTGTATGTAAGGCATCAGTGTTTATAAAATGGGGGAGAAAATAGTTACTGTTCAATTACATCATCTTTGGACATAGTTATGAATCGTTAGCATCCTATATAAGTCAGCGATTGCATTCAATTTGTTGGCGTGCCTGCCTAATTTCAGCAGCTATTCATGGTGTGGTGGCCCAATCAAATTACAAGTTATCGGGTGGATCAAGCGGCAATTTCTGAAATGTGAATTGCGTGCCCATTCTCGAAAGCAAATACGGTAGAATTCGGGCCAACATATGTCAATTTGTGGGCAGAATTACGATTACAAATTGTTTCGTATCTCATGTGTATGCAACATATAGCTCAATGGTTGCATAATTTACTAACGGCCGTATTCGCCGTGTGCTATTAAGCTAAGCTTAAAGCTTAAGCTCGCTTATAGTTACGAATTTGTATGCACCGTATCCACAAAATCATTTAAGCTCGCTCAACTCTAAGCGGCCACAATCGGCGGCTTGATATTTTAAGACAGGATTATGTAGACATTATAAACCACTTTTTTTGATTTCTACTGAATGTTTGAATATTTTTGAATATTTTTTGGTTTCCGTATCCTCTCTCTATGGGTGCATATTTATGTGAAATAAGTGGATCCTCTCCGATGATGTGAAGTTTTGAACTTTTTCACTCATTTTGTTATGAATAACTATAGATAAGCAAATATAATCGAAAATTCGAAAGTTTGAATTTGAAATCCCGCGGACAATCAATGACTTTGACACGTAAAATATCTAAAACCGCCAAAACAATACAACGTTGCCAGGATTTTTTCACGCTTGGCTAAGCGAGGTTCATCGTGGTGCGGTGCTGTGCATAACGCATAAGTTAAAACTTAGCTTAAATTTTAAGCGAGCTAGAGAAAACGGCGAATACGGCCGTAAGTACTCCATTAAGCCTAGTTCATTATAGAACGATTGCGATTATTTTTATGCGATTCTGCAAATTTGATTTGATTGTCGAAGAACCTAGTTCATGTTGAAGCAGACAATCACTAAAAGAAGAGTTTCTCCATTCCTCAAAGTCGTGAGTGGAAACAAAGGATAGAGACAGTTTGTTTCGTTCAAGATATTTTCAACAAATACATAACTTCATTTAATTCATATTCGTCCACATTAACTCTCCTGTGAAGTAAACACCTCTTATTTTTAAACACATTTTCTTAATATAGCCCTATTCCATTTGGAATGACAAATTCTGCGGAAATCGCAATAAAGTTCAATCTTTTGAACTTTCTTCCTACAAAAGCGACGCTATTTTAAATCGCATTTTATTTGCGGAATTCGTTCCAACTGAACTAAGCTTAAGGCGTTTTCCTGGTTCTAAATATTTGGTCTATTATAATTATAATGGCTTGAAGGCAATTTTTATGAATATAAATGTTCCTTCTATTGTTCCTTAGAGTCTTTCATTGACCATCTTTTATGTTGATTGTTTTCGAAATTAATACTGTATGGTGAGATATATTTGTTCTAAGAAACTGAAGATCCATAGAATCCCAATTAAAAAAATGTTTACCAACACTAGAAAGTTCACGTTAACTTGTATAGTATAGCGGGGACCTTACCTTTTATAATAGGATCCAAAACCACTTCTTATCATACTCAAATCCTTTCAACAATAAGTACTCCATAAAAAAATATTCTCTATCAAAAAATACATTGTTGACACACTTTTGAAAGTGAAAATACTGTATCCAATAAGAAATATCAAATATCGTCTGGAAATGAATGTCTGGTAGACTACGAGCAGACAACTTATTTCCTGGTAGATACCACGCAGAACATTGAATTATATCTGCTCGTAGCCCATGCAACGATCAACACTGTGAATGCAGATCGCAAATATTTCTTTCTTCCTAAGACGTGAAAAATTCACATCGAGACAGGCACGCTTAACAAGCTACAGACCGGTTTCGGGCTTATTGGCCCTCATCAGTGCAGGGTAGTTATCCGAGTAGAGACCGTGAGATCTCCACTCGAAGCGTTGCCTGTCCCAATGCATTTTCGTCGCGTCTATTTGACCGCACAAAGCCGCGTTCCAACAGACAATTGGAAGTGGCGACATCCTGCGGCAGAAGAAAGAAACACTCCATAACCATTTTAGTCCTATCATGCTTGAGAGGTGAAGAGGTATTTAAAATAAAATATACTGGTCGTGCATGAAATGTTGTATGTATTTCGGGCGAAACTTGCTTTTATGGACCTATGCGTGTTAATAGCTTACACGCTACGGTCCATAAAAGTCTATTTTAAGCCCTATATACATACATAACTATTTTAATCAGTCTTTTCATAAATATATGCCAGTAAAGTACCCTATAAGTGGATATAATTAATGTTCCGCGTGGCATTAGCCAGGAAAGTAGTTGTTTTGTTTGTCTTCTACCTTTGTATTTTCATTTCAGTAGCGTTGTTGATATTTTATTCGAATTTTTTCATCACAGTGATGAACCATTTGTGATTCACAATTTACTGATTTTCACCACTTCGAGATTTCGACTTCTCTCATTCTTATTTTATGTTATCGTATTTCATCAAATAACCGAGGTGGTAATAAAATACAACTCCTCAATTATAATAGAAGTCCTGAAATGTTGATGGAATCCTGAGAAATATTGATGTTTAACCATCAGCATTATATAAAAAAAACTGTGGGAACGGGGTTTAATTTCGTTCATCACAACTTTTCAACAAAAAAAATAATAAGAAATACTGAATGTATATTCGAGTGGAGTACCGATATATAGTTCTGCTTTGATTCAATAAATCATGTATCATGATGAATTTTTTGCTATCGTAGCATAATACTATGATTTTCCAGACAGAGGGTAACATATAGGAATATTTCTCCTGAGGAAGATCGAGATCGAGAAACACGTCCTATCACATTCAATCGAATCAGTCCTTATCTAGCGAGGAAACCGCTATCAAAGATCACATCAAGAGGGTGATAAATAATGTTCTTTAGAAATTTGAACAAATGCTGGTACCTCCACTCCAACACATTCATCAGCAAAGTGTGAACTCTCGTTGGCGCCTCACATCAATCTTTTACTGGACATGCTATACCCTGGAAACACCCTATTTTAACCGGTATCACTCACTCTATCCCGAGCTCTTGGATCACTCCATCCTCCATAACATTTTCTCTGCCGTGGAAAAACTTTATTCTGAATTTATAGCATCAAGAGATCGTTTGTCACGTCTTTCTTGGCGAAGTTTCGTGTAGAACACGGTTCATAACAAGCACAACAGTGGAAGAATCGGTTAAAATGGGAAAGAACAATTTGTGAAATACAGGCATTTCCATCACTACGAGTGAACGATATTAATGATTTCATAAATGTTGTTCTTGTACCAACAGTAAGAATGTAGGAATTTATTCTGAAATGTTCCAAGATCTCTGGCTAATTGAATTGTTATAGATATCAAACGTTGTGATGTACCACTAAAAAATCAAGATGTCTCAGTCCACTATCCGTATATGTTTGTTATTCTAATTGGATAGACTATTTTCTCTTTCTAAAATTTTTGTCCAATTTATGGCTTTCCCATTTTCCAATTATTACCTTAGTCGAGCTCTCAGCCACTTCCAAGTTCTGTAACTTGGGAGATTTATTTCTGGAGTGTCTCTTTCTTCTGCCGCATGGTGTCGCCACTTCCAATTGTCTCTTGGAACGCGGCTCAGTGCGGTCAAATGGTCAAATAGACGCGACGAAGGTGCATTGGGACAGACAACGCTTCGAGTGGAGATCTTACGGTCCCTTCTCGGATAACTAACCTGCACTGATGAGGGCCAATAAGCCCGAAACCGGTCTGTAGGTTGTTAAGCGTGCCTGTCCCGATGTGAATTTGTCACGTCCTAGGATGGAAGCAACATTTTCGATCTGCATTCACAGTGTGAATCGTTGCATGGACTACGAGCAGACATAATTCAATGTTCTGCGTGTTATTTACCAGAAAAGTATAGTTGTTTTCTGCTCGTAGTCTACCAGACATTGATTTCAAACTATGTTTGATATTCTAATTGAATAGACAATTTTCTCTTTCTAAAATGGTATTCTTTTTCTGCAAACCTGAGTAACCGTTTGTATATCAGTTTAGTTCTGATCTATGTTATTATTTCCCTAATAAACTAGTTATTTCAGAAATGCTTCATAACGCTATACACTGCCTCATTTCAATTTTCGAATTTCAACTTCAGCCCTATATACAATAAAAGTGTCGTTTTCGATTTTTTCGAAAAAATATATGTTCCTTCAATGGAACACCCTGTATATTTCAATTTCAACCGATTGCCAACTCCTTCTGCATTATAAATAGTTATTATAATTTTCACCCGAAAACCAAAGATGACGTAGTTATACAGATTTTAGAGTTTCGCCAAGTCTGTCTTGAAATAGAAAATTTACTAAATGATACATATGGGTTAAATTTAAAGACGTAAAAAGTAAGACAAAGTAAAATCGATTTAAGGATTTTCAAGTATATTTTGGAATAAACTAATTAGAAAAATTCCACACTCTGTATTTTGGAAACAAAGTATTAACAGACCTTTGTAATTCTTATGATCACACAAGGAATTACCGCTAGAAGTTTGGCCACGAACTTAAATAACAATAACACTGAGTTGACAGAGCGAAGTTTATGAAAGTATCATTGGTTTTTTGTACAAAGTTTTGTTTATACCCCAGCAATCTCAGATATTCAATATTCAATGGGTTTCAGCCATTGATATAAAAAAATAAACGAAAATAGCTTGATAGAAGAAAAACTTAAGCTGCAATTCTTTGCGATGTATGAATGTGATAATGATGGCCATTAGTGCTTCCATTATAAATGCTGTGAGGTATGAGTATAAATAAAGAATGAAATGTTATGTCCTTACATAACATCTGCACATCATATTGTTCTATTTGCCATGGAATGGTTTCTCAAATTTACTTGATGGTGATGAGGTTATATATCAGAAAAATCCCAGTATGATTATTGTTTATTACATATAGATTACGATCACAGAATGCATTTCAACAATTTTTTTGTTATTTCCAATGTTACAATGATTCTCGCAATGATTATTAGCAGAATTGACTAGAAGTTTCTTGAAACTGGATATGCATGAGATTATGAATCATAAAACCGTTTGGATTTATGATTGTATCAACTGGAAAAATGTCATTTGAATAACATGTAACATATCTGATGGTGAACGAATACTCATGGTGATTGTTAAACAAATTCACAAGTCGTATATCGATTCGATGAGTTCAGTATAGTCTAGATACCGAAATTCTCGTTTTGAGCCCCATTATAGGAGAACGGGTTGTTATCTGACAAGTTTTATTCGACCACAAACAGACTCACCACACCGCATCATTGTCGTTTGGAACATTTTGAAATATATTTTACGGTTGATTTTCTTTTGCTCGTTTTGGATATGCAAAATACAGCAAAAATGTCGATGGTTACGTGGCCTTGGTATGGAAAATAAACAGCACAAGTAATTTATCGATGAATGGAACTCGATTGGAGCGAAGAAAACATTTTTGTAATTCCAGAGAAGAGACGGTAAACAACTGTCATTTATGTGACTACGACCCAACGGCATAAAAATCCTTGCTATATTCTTCCAGTTACTTATGAACACGATGTCTTTTTTGTGATGTTTTTCCAAAAATATCGTAAACATGCAGAAAATTGCAATCATAATCATTATTCATTTATAATCCACGCCAACAAGTTTGCCAGATCATTGCAGCTGATATTGTCGAAGTTCAGAATTACATTTTCATAGAAGTGACGGTATCCAACTTATCATGGCCATTTTCCATATATTTTGTAGTTTAATTCTTTGAAAAAAAACTATATTACTTTGACCAATTGGATAAATAGGTTTTTCGAGGGTTTTTGATTATCCACTAAAGTCAGGAGATGAAAAAAAAAATGTATGGATACATAATTTCAGTGACTCTTGTTTACTATCATCATGCCTATGGTCTAAGTCAACACCTCCATGAAGTCTACAGTCTGTTGAAGAAAAGATTAACTTGCTGGAAGATATAGGTACCGCTGTGGCGATTCAATTGAATCTAATCTTTTAAACGCCTTGTACATGTCTATAGTTAATGTAAACAGGCAATATGCATTTCTACTGCTGAAATATTATTTCATGCCTGAATGAAATAATCGTTCTTGCCTCAATGGCTACGACCAATAATCCGTTCAGTCAGTCAACTCTTTATTTTTCTCTTAGGTACCTAACTATTAAACTGCTGTCTAAGTGTGAATTCAAGGGTACCCATATACTTGTTATCCTTTTTCAAAATATTTTCCCATTGCCAGAACGTCACCTATCCTTTTCTATTTCACCAATTTATGCCCTGTAGTTTTTCCTCCTGAAATGCGGTATTTGTGAAGCTGAGGCATTGTATATTCTGGTAAGCGATTATAATATACTTATACGATTTTCCACCTCCAACTTACATTTTATGTTGTATTTCATTTTTCCTAATGTTGTGCTACTATATGCTTTGAAGTTCCTCTGCCCGAGAAAATAGGTAGAGACGGGCTTTTTATTGGTCATCATGTTATACTTGACCTCTCTCTATCGAATGACAATCAATTTTCCTGATTGAATTTACTTCATCTATGAAGACAGCCACATTCCACTTGTTTCCAAATCCTCGAACATGAAATATTAGTAGGACTTTGCCTCATTTGAAATTTGGAGATTGAAATCCAACTGAAAAACAAAACTTCCAAAGTGACAAAGAACACCAATTAGGACTTTAGAGTCGTCTGAAAAGTTAATAAGAGCCATTCTGCTGCACTTGCAATTAAGTGGAAGGAAGTTTCAAATTCTCAGAGAGACGCAGTCACATCAAGAGCGTCATTAGCTTTCACGAAACCATGGACATTTCTCGAAATTTCCCCAAATATTGATAGACTGACTCTATGGTGTGAACGAATCGTTAACATTTATTATACCTAGGCATGTATTCACAATGAGAGAACCCTGGAGACCTTCAATGAGGTAGCTTCATTCAACTCAGTCACTTCTTAACTATTTAATTATCAATTACGTAGCGCAGAGCGCTGTTTAGTTTATTAAACTCGTTCAGTGGAGAATGTCGAGTGTTGACTCCTGGGATGATAATTAGTGAGGAAGTTTCGTCGTCGAAATATTCGGAAAGTTTATTCTCTAAACACGATCTGCAAAGTTGGCAGCATGTTGGACTTTATTAGAAGGCAACCTATATACTTACCACTTCAAAGTATACACCAACATGGATGAATGTTTCGTGGTATGATGAAGAAAAGTGTATGGGTATACATTATACCGGGTGTCCCAATAACGTCGGCTAGCGGCTGTATCCCGAGAACCATACGGAAAAAAATAAACATCATAAAAGTGACATCAAAAAATTGTATTATTTAGTACATTTAATTTTCCGTAGATATTTGTGTAACCATCTTGTGCGACAGAAGAACGCCATCTGGCGGTTGAGCCTCGAATAAAAACTCGGGTACCATTGCATATTATGATTCCTCCATTCAGTAGCTCTATAACAAGACCAAGATCAAAAAAAATGGAAAAGCCATAAATTGGACAACAATTTTAGAAAGAGAAATTAGTCTATCCAATTAGAATATCAAACATAGTTTGAAATGAATGTCTGGTAGACTACGAGCAGAAAACAACTACTTTCCTGGTAAATACCACGCAGAACATTGAATTATATCTGCTCGTAATCCATGCAACGATTCACACTGTGAATGCAAATCGCAAATGTTTCTTTCGTCGTGTCGCCACTTCCAATTGTCTGTTGGAACGCGGCTCAGTGCGGTCAAATAAACGCGACGAAGGTGCATTGGGACAGGCAACGCTTCGAGTGGAGATCTTACGGTCTCTACTCGGATAACTACCCTGCACTGATGAGGGCCAATAAGCCCGAAACCGGTCTGTAGGTTGTTAGGCGTGCCTGTCCCGATGTGAATTTGTCACGTCTTAGGAAGAAAGAAACATTTGCGATCTGCATTCACAGTGTGAATCGTTGCATGGATTACGAGCAGATATAATTCAATGTTCTGCGTGGTATTTACCAGGAAAGTAGTTGTTTTCTGCTCGTAGTCTACCAGACATTCATTTCAAACTATGTTTGATATTCTAATTGGATAGACTAATTTCTCTTTCTAAAATTGTTGTCCAATTTATGGCTTTTCCATTTTTCATTTATTAGCTTAGTCGAGCTATAAGCCACTTCCAAGTTCTGTGATTTGGGATATTTAGTTCTGGAGTGTTTCTTTCTTCTGCCGCATGGTGTCGCCACTTCCAATTGTCTGTTGGAACGCGGCTCAGTGCGGTCAAATAAACGCGACGAAGGTGCATTGGGACAGGCAACGCTTCGAGTGGAGATCTTACGGTCTCTACTCGGATAACTACCCTGCACTGATGAGGGCCAATAAGCCCGAAACCGGTCTGTAGGTTGTTAGGCGTGCCTGTCCCGATGTGAATTTGTCACGTCTTAGGAAGAAAGAAACATTTGCGATCTGCATTCACAGTGTGAATCGTTGCATGGATTACGAGCAGATATAATTCAATGTTCTAAGTGGTATTTACCAGGAAAGTACTTGTTTTCTGCTCGTAGTCTACCAGACATTCATTTCAAACTATGTTTGATATTCTAATTGGATAGACTAATTTCTCTTTCTAAGACCAAGATCATTGAAATCGGTTGACGTAGTCGGAAGTTATCGAACCTTATCTGCAATAAGGTTCCACCCTTCTCTCACCCCTCATTTCGAGAGATAGGTCAAAATGTCAAATAGGTGATTTTAAGAGTATCATCAGAAGAGTCCAAAACGCTTCGAGATTACTCACCTTCATTTGGGACTTTTCAGAGAAATAACCGTTTTTCAATTTTGATTTCAAGTAACGCCATCTAGCGGTGGGATTTGAGAGTGAAAAACAATTTTCATGGATTTTTTGAGGTCACTTTTATAAGGATTATTTTTTTCCGAAATCAATAGGTCGTATGGTTCTCGAGATACAGCCGCCAGCCGACCTTATTGGGAAACCCGGTATATTGAAGAAACTCTGAAATGAAAAGTCTGAAATGAAAAGTCTTTCCTGAAACTCTGAAATGAAAAGTCTTTCCAGTCTTTCCAAACTTCCTCTTGAATGTTGAATGGAGTTGGAGTATCACTGAATTATCGATGAATCATAGTAGACAGCCTATAATGCATTATTGATGTCAGAATCAGTATCGGTATTCAAAACTGAAGAGCAGATGTCTACTACTTAATATTTCCTATCCATATATAGATACACGAAATTTGTTCTTTTGACTTTCTTATATGAAATGTATTATTAAAAACGGTGAAAGTTATTGAGAGATTCATCTCGAATGAGTACAAATATCTCCAAAAGCAATTTAAAAATTTTAAAAGTTAAAAATCACAATTTTCATTATAGAGTTCGAAATAGAAAACATTCTTGTCGAAGAAAAAAATTCATATAACTGATTATAGTAGGTATTGATGTCTGTGAATAATAACACAAGGTTCATATAGTGGATCTGGATTATCATATGTTCCCATAAAATATTGACTTTGATAGAAATAAAAAAATTTACAGACTACCGTTGCCATTTATTGTGTCCGTTCACAATTAAACACTGTATAATCTGAGAATGTTCAACGTTTCATTGCGAATTAGAAGAATTCCTCGATTGAGGCGGATTTCCACCAAACGGACAAAACCGCAACAAAACATCAACTGTGTCGATTTCGACAAAACAAAAACTTTTGTTGTCAAAATAAGAAACATTTTGAATACTTTGTGTTTTCGTCAACAACATAAAGTCCCGTCGCCAGGCGGAAAGATCAGATGGTTTAAGTGTTTTGTCTCTGTTTTTGTAGACAGAGTTCGCTATGTGGAAACAGTTCACTTTTTTGTTCTGGTAGTAATATGAGACTTTGATGGCATGATGATAACTGTTCGTGTAGTGGAAACAACAGAAAACATCTTCAAAACAAAACATGCGACATACTAATTGTTTGTTTATTTGGTGAAATTCGACTTTCGATTTTGTTTTCGAAACCACAACAAGTTTTTTGTTTCTGTTTTGAAAACTGAAAGTAGTCGCAAGAGAGCATTCCTCCTTTCAATAGTTCTAAATGGTTCTAATATATAGCGTTGATTTCATTGAGAAGTTTTCTCAACGTCTTTAGGAACTGCTACTGCCATCTATGCAATATAGGATAAACTGAACTGCTATAATGTATAGATCCCTGCACGGACCCTCTCTAGAGTCCTTCGATTTCGTCGTTGATTGAGAAGATTTGTTTCCTAAAAATTCTGTAATATCTGTAAGTGGAAGAGAAGTCTATTTCTCAATCAACGGTAGAACCACTAACTTCTAACTAACTATATTCTGACTAGATGGGAGCCTATATATTTCCAAATCTTCGAATGTAAGTGATCTGGCTGGAATAGGTTTTTGAAAACTGGATGATTTGTAATACAGAACTTTTAGGTTTTTATACTTTGCAGCCACTGAAATTATTTTTAGTCGAAATTTACTTCACTGTTATCTTTTATATTGAGTACTTCATCTCATCATGAAATTATGTTGAAATTTCATCACTCAATCAAATCAAAATATTATCTGAAACCATATGTTTGTACAGAGCAAATAAGTAAGATGAAGTTTTAAGTAAACAGATGATATAGGTCTGAATCAACCATCTATAATCCATAAGGCATTCTTATTTTATATTATTTGTTGACAAACGCAATTTTTTATTCATAAAAACAACGATATAAAATCAAATATAAATTTTACGAGTCCAATGGTCCCAAACTGTCAACAATGTTCCAGAAAAACAACTCCAACACCACAAACAAACATTAAATTTGTAAATAATTCAGAAGAATATCCACAGTAAAAAAACACCTGAAAAAGAAATCATTCTAAAAAGTCTCATGATTTGGTTCATAATTTCAATAATAACTACGTAGAAATTTGGACAAAAATTTCAATAATTCATGAACTGTTTTATTATAGTCAAAACGGCCCTTACATGCCCCTGTACATTAATTACGTGAGGCGTTTCTGGTGATTTCAATAATAACTACGTAGAAATTTGGACAAAAATTTCAATAATTCATGAACTGTTTTATTATAGTCAAAACGACCCTTACATGCCCCTGTACATTAATTACGTGAGGCGTTTCTGGTGATTTCCTCCTCTTGATGAGATGTCGTGATATTCAGCTCCCATCCCCCAATATCACGTGAGATTTTTCAAAATATATGTTTTTCAGTGTAGATGCATTCATCTGAACAAAAAAAAGAATTCGCTTAATATTTTCATTTGACTACTTGAAACTAGTATTCAAATTTGCTTAAAAAGAAAGCTATTGGGCATTCCCATGAATGAAATAATTTTGTACGTAAAAGAAGTTTTCTTCGGAATCCAATAGCAACAGTGATACAGCACTTTGCATTCTTATCGGAAAAATTTTGTTGTTCGTATAGGGTAAATCGGTGTCTATAGGAGATACAAAAAAAGGAGATCTTCTTTTCTTTTCGACTTATCAACAAAAGTTATTCGATTGTTTGACTTTAAGATACCTGTAAATATCATGGTTGTCTGTAAAGTTGCGAGAGAATAACTTTTAAATTCTCAAGGCACTTCTTCCTGTAGCGCCGAGAAAATTTGAAAGAGAAGCCTAAAGTTGTAGTTTTTCAAATAGGAATCATAGTTGTAACAGGTTTTTTTCCTTTTCTAACATCATATGTCAGATCATTTTTGACGTTTTTGTGAAGTTTCCAATTGTGAAACTTTTCGTACGACATTAGTTTTTGTTTCACTGTCAAGTGAAAATAATGATTTAAATTATAAACGTCAAATTTCTGTTTTTTAACTATATCTTTATTTACCAATATGAACAATCGTAGGGGACATGATACATTATGGTTGGAAAAAAAAATCTGTTTCAACCAACGTTTCAATGTTTCGAAATGTGTCCACTCTGGGCATTCAAGATGTTCTAAAAACGTCAATTTCCTGATGACCGACGTCCTATGGACGTTTTGGGGACGTCCATTGTTACTAATCAGGATATTTTGGGAACATCCATAATAGGTCACGTAAAATAGAAAGAGCCATCAGAACTGTATTGTATAATTGAATGAGATTTGAATAACAATAATTTTCAATGATTTATATCACTTGATCATTTCTATGTGTCAATTTGACATACCTATCGAAATACCTGTATATGATTCATTATTACATGGAATATTATTGTCTATAATATTAATATGTATTCATATATCGCGATTTCGAGTTTCAGCTTATGCTGGAATCCAGACCAATTCTAGGGATAATGGTTTTCAAAAGGATTTCAAATGTTATATGTTTTTTGAACATTGGGGTTCTTTGATTTACTATTTCGATATACTCATTCCTGTATCTCAAATTCAAATGGATATTTTTTATATCGCCTCTCCAGAGTTGGGAACTTTTTATGTAAGAGTAGTGATGAGAAAAACGAAACCGAAAGCTGATATTTACCATATATTTCATCAATATCGGAAGATATATCGCATTTGTATCTGAAGAAAACAAAGTTGTCCTATAGGATCGTCCACGCATGTACGTCCCCAAATCGTCCAAACTAGGTCCTGGACGTTAGGACCCAAAATGGACATAAAATGGACGACCCCGAAAAAAAATACATCACTACCTATATATTCACATGTGTATAAAAGTCGGAATATCGATCTTTTGTTTATAACTCGAAAAATTTCGTTTCCGCCAGTAGATTTGTCTCGAATAAAGACATCGAGGATGCGCCCTCCATTTTTTTGCATCTCCTATATACAGTTACCGATTTTCTGAAAAAAAAATAATACTTCTTTTGGCGCAATAATCGAATACCACCATTTTTTATGTGGGGTAGAAAAGGAAGTATTCATTCAAAATTATTATTTAATATAAAAAGCTGAACTATTTGACAAATCAATAAATTTCAACGTATATGAAAATACTACCATAAAACTGGTGGTAGAGGTGGTCCCGTCCCTTGGCCAGCAAGGTCGCCGGACTTGGCCCCCCTGGACTTTTTTCTTTGGGGCGAAATGGAACGGTTGATCTATGCAACTCCTGTGCCGACCATGGAGGACCTAGTTGCTAGAGTTGTGGTGGCAGCGGAATTTATCGCGAACAATCCAGGCGTGTTTGCTCGGGTGCGCGAATCCTGGCTCGACAGGTGCAGAAAATGCATCGAAATGCATGGTGGACACTTTGAGCATTTGCTCCACTAATTAATAATAAATTATTTGTAAAAAAGCCTCCTTGTTTTTCTTTCTAATAATAATGAACCTTTCAATAAAGTTTTTAATAAAACATTTTTCTCGAAAACGGAGAGAGATACGAAAAAATATCAAGTGACAAAAAAGTTGTATTTTTGACTGAGCTTTCTAAAAAATATATATTTTTAAAAGAAGTCAGCAGCGTACATTTTTTGTCATTTTTATTCGTGACACTGTCCCCCGGGGCGCCTCTGGAAGTCATAATTAACATTTAATTAGTGCTAACTGAGCGTCTTATTAAAGCTTACATCACTAGCTAATTTCAAGAAAATCGGTTAACGTGTCTTTGAAATATTAATAAAAAAAAGTTTTTTGAAAAAACTTTGACACCCTGTATTTTGAAAACCATGCACTTCCGGACATCAGTCTCTTATCTCAAACTGCTTGTCTAAGGTTCCTCAATATGCCCCAGAAGTTTTTTCCAATTGAGAGGGGACACCCTGTATAAGTCAGGCAACCTTGGTGGCTCTTATCTTTGAACATATATTCATATAAGATTGAATTCATCGATTTGCCAAATAGTTACTATATCTAATAATAATTAACTTTTTGATTTACCCTATATAAATGAGAGTGGTATTAGGTATCAGGTTATTGCGATGGTTATTGCATCAAAAGATCTATTTTGAGAGTAATATTTGTTTTTGAGTAGCTATAAAAACACAAATTCATCTGAATACCAGGGCTAATACTAAGAATATCTCATAAGTGTAATTTGTAAAGTGCGAAGCATTTATGTTTCAAATATTGAAAAATATACAGGGTTTTCCCTTTAAAAAAACATAACTTTGGGTTATATCCCATTAATGACAGCTCATTTCAAAAAACTGACGCCACTGGATTCTACGTACGAATATGTATAAAAGTCATTTTCTACTTCTTCCATAAGTTGAAAGATAGCTGATATACAGGGGGGGGTCCAAAATGGAAAATTTTCAATTTCGCCCTGTATCTCAGAAACGAAGCGAGAAAATTTCGTTTGCGGTATCGTGAGTTTCACAAAATAGACCCGTCAAATAGTACCTTCACAAGGAAACGCTAAAATCGCAAGAAAACTGCTAGTTCTGGTTTTTTAATATGTTGTTAGGATCACTACCAGTAGTGTATATCCAAATTTGCAGCTTCGAAAGACCTGTGCTAACTTCGAATACTCGAAAAACCGCGAAATGTTCGCACTTGTTTTTGTTTTTTGAATATATCTCCTGAACTATCCGTTTTTTTTATAAGACATGTGATGATCGTTTTCAAAGTAAATCAAATTTGTTAATATTTAAAACCAAATCCAGCTCTGTATGTACAATGGTTACCAAGATACAATAGTCCAAATATTGGAAAAATTTTCAAAAAAAAAATTTCAAGGTTTGGTCAACTTTTGACCCTTATCCAAATTATTAAAATCACCTGAAAATCAACTTTGAATTACATTTTATGATATGTCGATTAATTCAGCGTTTAAAGTTATTTAGAAAAGTGTCATAAAATATGCAGGTCCGTATTGCAAAAAATGAGGTTGAGGGTGGCCCAGAGCGTACGAAACGTTGGATACAAAATCTGATTATGTCAAAATGAGGATAATTTTCTGTCGAATAAAAAACTCCTGTGACATTTTTTGATAATATTCGAAATAAAGTGGGAAAAAAAGAAAAATCAAAATGACAGAATTTACTTTTCTTATGATATCTCAATAACCGGCCCTGATAATCTCGATTTGTTTGAACTGCTTGACAATGCTTCTATGAATGCAACTTTTTCTCCATTTGACCGACCTTCTAACTCTTATGGTTTAAAAGTTACCAATACAATCCCATTAAAAAAGTGGCCACTCTGTATGACTGGCCTAAAAAAGTAGAAATTAAGCGTGAGGACATCGAAAATGGGACAGCCTGTATACATGAACTACCAACAATCACCCATCAGTCAGATAACATCGTAACAGGTTACCTGCAATGATTTTTGCAGTGGAGGAGTCGGTAGGAGGGAAACTGATTTTTCATCAGAGGTCGATCAGTATAGAGTGGTAAAGTAGTCAAGTGAGGTGTTCACCAAACAATTCCCGTGTGCACTGTGTTGAACAGACCGTGCCACTGTAAAGCGATCATAGCTTGGGTGATATTGGTACTACCTAGTACTACACAGCAGGTGCGTTTATCGCTTTCATTCTTGTTTTGTTTTCGCAAAAAGGTACACGTGCTTTCGATTTCGTGTCATAGACTGTTTGTCTATATCTGATTCGTTCTGTTCCCGAGAATTCCAATAGGTGTTCTCATTTATTTACTTTACTTTTATTGGATTCATTATTGTTGAATGAAGAAATGACAACAGTTTGCAACTGCAGAATCCAGAGATTTTTTTAGTTCAAATCCAAATGAAATAAGGGAAAAAGTATTTTGCTGACCAGAATAGAATATTCCATTAGATTTCAGACTTCTACTGCGAATATCGGGCTCATAATACAAAACAGATATCTATGAAGAAATACCTTCTTGCCACCATAACAAAAATTTGAATACACCCCCATACGGGGGTAGTTTATACTTGTGATTTTTCTAAAAACATTGCTGACCGAGGGTTTCCAGTTGAAATATTTCACTGAAACATCATATTATGATTGTTCGATGCGGATACTTCGTGCCACCATAAAAAAAATCTGAATCAACCCCCTCACAAGGGTAGTTTATACTTGTGATTTTCCTTAAAACTATGCTGACTGGGGTTTCTAGTGCAGATATTGCAGTGAAACAGTAGATTGTGATTGCTCAAACCATACTCTTCATGCCACCATAGTGAAAACCCGAATCAAACCCCTCGCAAGGGGAGTTTATGATTGTAATTCTCCTTGAAACTTTGCTGACTGGGGGTTTCTAGTGCAGATATTGCAGTGAAACAGTAGATTGTGATTGCTCAAACCATACTCTTCATGCCACCATGGTAAAAATTTGGATCAACCCCCTCGCAAGGGTAGTTTATACGTGTGATTTTCCTTAAAACCTTGGCTGACAGGGGGTTTCTAGTGTAAATATTGCAGTGAAACAGTAGATTGTGATTGCCCAAACTAAACTTTTCATGCCACCATAGTGAAAATACGAATCAACCCCCTCGCAAGGGTAGTTTATACGTGTGATTTTCCTTAAAACCTTGCTGACAGGGGGTTTCTACTGTAAATATTGCAGTGAAATAGTAGATTATGATTGCTCAAACCATACTCTCCATGCCACCATAGTGAAAATCCGAATCAAACCCCTCGCAAGGGGAGTTTATGATTGTAATTCTCCTTGAAACTTTGCTGACTGGGGGTTTCTAGTGCAGATATTGCAGTGAAACAGTAGATTGTGATTGCTCAAACCATACTCTTCATGTCACCATAATGAAAATTTTAATCAACTTCCTCGCAAGGGTAGTTCATACTTGTGGCAGATATACCTCAGTTTAGTAAGTTTGGCAAATCCACTTCAGAAGTTCCACTATGGTGGCATAAAGAGTATGTATTTAGCAATCATAATCTACTGTTTCAATAAAATATCTTCACTGGATACCCCCGGTCAGCAAAGTTTTAGGAAAAATTACAGGTATAAACTACCCTTGAGAAGGGGTTGATTCGGATTTTCACTATGGTGGCATGAAGAGTATGGTTTGAGCAATCGTAATCTATTGTTTCACTGCAATATTCACACTAGAAACCCCTTGTCAGCAAGGTTTTGAGGAAAATCACAGATATAAACTACCCTTGCGAGGGGGTTGATTCAGATTTCCACTATGGTGGCATAAAGAGTATGTTTTTAGCAATCATAATCTACTGTTTCAATGAAATATCTTCACTTGATACCCCCTGTCAGCAAGGTTTTAAGGAAAATCACACGTATAAACTACCCTTGCGAGGGGGTTGATTCAAATTTTCACTATAGAGGCATGAAGAGTATGTATTTAGCAATCATAATCTACTATTTCATTGGGATATCTTCACTGGATACCTCGGTCAGCAAAGTTTTAGGAAAAATTACAGGTATAAACTACCCTTGAGAAGGGGTTGATTCGGATTTTCACTATGGTGGCATGGAGGGTATGATTCGAGCAATCATAATCTATTGTTTCACTGCAATATTCACACTATAAACCCCCTGTCAGCAAGGTTTTAAGGAAAATCACAAGTGTAAACTACCCTTGCGAAGGGGTTGATTCAGATTTCCACTATGGTGGCATAAAGAGTATGTTTTTAGCAATCATAATCTACTGTTTCATAGAAATATCTTCACTTGATACCCCCTGTCAGCAAGGTTTTAAGGAAAATCACACGTATAAACTACCCTTGCGAGGGGGTTGATTCAAATTTTTACTATGGTGGCATGAAGAGTATGTTTCACTGCGATATCTGTACTAGAAACCCCCAGTCAGCAAAGTTTCAAGGAACATTACAAGTATAAACTACCCTTGCGAGGGGGTTGATTCATATTTTCACTATGGAGGCATGAAGAGTATGTATTTAGCAATCATAATCTACTATTTCATTGGGATATCTTCACTGGATACCTCGGTCAGCAAAGTTTTAGGAAAAATTACAGGTATAAACTACCCTTGAGAAGGGGTTGATTCGGATTTTCACTATGGTGGCATGGAGGGTATGATTCGAGCAATCATAATCTATTGTTTCACTGCACTATTCACACTATAAACCCCTTGTCAGCAAGGTTTTAAGGAAAATCACAAGTATAAACTACCCTTGCGAGGGGGTGGATTCGATATTTTCCTACGGTGGCACGAACACCTCATCAAACACAACTCAGATTTGGAGTTTCACTTGGTTATATATCTTCCAAGGTTCGGATTGGCAGGATTATTTTTTGGTCAGCAAATTATCCACACTCATGAAATAATTCTTCTTCAAATGGTTTGAAAATATGTTATAAGATTTTCATATTTCGAGATGAGACATAAGAAGAAACATATTTGGAACATTGATAGATGAAAAAGGCATAACTACGGAATTGCTACTTGTCACAAATTATTATCATGCAAGGATCTATGAGTTTTCTATAAAACGATTCTTTAACCTCCTTATTAACCCTACGGGCATTCCGCCGGGTCTGTGAGACTTGGCTAGGGTTGCCATATTTCGCTAGACTCTCGTCGGGACGTTCTAAGAATTCTATATGTGGGGTGTATAAAAAAGCTTTCACAGCTCTTTGTGACCTTTAACATATTTGTAGAACTCTGTGCAAGTCATGTCATAAATGAGTTGGCACTGTGAAATCGACTCCACTGTTTCTGGGAGCAAGCGATTTAGCAGGGATTGCAAAAAAAATACTCGCATAATTTTAACAGTTGGCACTTTCTTTTATTTTTTCAGTTTCTTCAGAAAAGTTGAATTCATTTCTTTACCAACGAATTGATCAATTTTCATTTCTTTGAGGCAAGTTCATCTTCTAAGATACATATATGTTGTTTGAAAAGATTGTCGTAGGACTTTCAGGTATCAAAATAGTATTTTTTTCATGCTGGGATTTCAGATAGTGTCTTCAGATCGATCACTTCATATTTATCAAATGAATCAGACCATCACGTTAGGAGTATTAGTATTACAATCATATATTAATAGAGTGGCTGACCGACGAAATTTACATTGTTGCCCAGTTCCAATCGGGACATTTTAGTCTTTTGTCGGGACGTTGGGACAGAGAGCTCAATAACGGTGACAGTCCCGATATATCGGAACGGATGGCAACCCTGGACTTGGCGCGCAGGAAAGCATTCGGCAAATCCACGCAATTTTTTTGGCGATGGGGGATTTTCAGTAGCTTCATTATTTCTCATCCAGTACCGGTGTAGCAAGTGGTGATATTACACATCATCAGATACAGTAGTAAAAAATCAATAAGTCTGTGAGACACAGCGTCCCGACTGACGTTATTATTTTGTCGATTGGATTGATTGCCATTTTTTGGGTATATATACTATATTGTCATTATGAGTAAAATAACATTAGGAATTTTTGAATATTATATTGGGGATGTCTCAGAGAAGATTTTCTTGATGTAACCAGTGCGAAATCTTCAGAATCAAAATAAAACATATATTTTTATACGGTGTAGGCTCGGGTGTAGGAAACAGGTTCATTTTTTTCTATCACAATCATTGAATATATTGACCTAATATTTTCCGACACCACTGTTTTCGAGGCATATTTTGAAAAATATCATATTTGGCAGAGTTTACAGAATGTTCTGTAAACTTTGTCTTTGGCAATAATCTATAATCATATCCCGTTTGAATAAAATACAGTAATTCAACGAGTCGCTGAAATATCAAGGACATTTTGCATATTTCAATGCAGCTTTTGATATTTTCATTTTATCGAACTCCTAGCTCAATTGTTGATAATTGCCCTTGTAATTAACTATCTTCGCAGTAAGAAATTTGAAAACGTGAAACAGAATAGGTAAATAGGAATATGGTAATTATTAGATTCCAGAATGTGTAAAGACTAGAGTGAATTATTTGTGATATTCTTGCTCCAATATGTATAATTTATTGGACAAGCAATAAAGACACTTTATTATAATAATAATAATAATAATAATAATAATAATAATAATAATAATAATAATAATAATAATAATAATAATAATAATAATAATAATAATAATAATAATAATAATAATAATAATAATAATAATAATAATAATAATAATAATAATAATAATAATAATAATAATAATAATAATAATAATAATAATAATAATAATAATAATAATAATAATAATAATAATAATAATAATAATAATAATAATAATAATAATAATAATAATAATAATAATAATAATAATAATAATAATAATAATAATAATAATAATAATAATAATAATAATAATAATAATAATAATAATAATAATAATAATAATAATAATAATAATAATAATAATAATAATAATAATAATAATAATAATAATAATAATAATAATAATAATAATAATAATAATAATAATAATAATAATAATAATAATAATAATAATAATAATAATAATAATAATAATAATAATAATAATAATAATAATAATAATAATAATAATAATAATAATAATAATAATAATAATAATAATAATAATAATAATAATAATAATAATAATAATAATAATAATAATAATAATAATAATAATAATAATAATAATAATAATAATAATAATAATAATAATAATAATAATAATAATAATAATAATAATAATAATAATAATAATAATAATAATAATAATAATAATAATAATAATAATAATAATAATAATAATAATAATAATAATAATAATAATAATAATAATAATAATAATAATAATAATAATAATAATAATAATAATAATAATAATAATAATGCCTGCAAGGTCATCAGGAGTTCGGACCCCCTCCTGCAAATGGTCAAAAGCCATGAGAATGCAGGAGTAGGAGCATTCCTATTCAAGGCAGCACATCGAGCAGCCGATGAGCTCTCTCTGATTTTCGATTCCGAGCGTGAAGCCCGTGACTCAGTCACTGAGCTCGACCACGCTCGGAGGAAAGCCCGCATCAAAGCTGCAGAAGTTAAAAAAACTCTGCAGCTTCACATGGATAAACCTCTTCATTCTGTCTTCTTCAACAACATTGAAGACAGGGGTTTATCCAAAGAGCTGACCTTCGCATTCCTAAGGTCAGGCGGGCTTAAATCGGAAACAGAGGGGTTCATCATGGCATGCCAGGATGGAGTTTTCAATACCCTACATTACCGAAGCCGAGTCATGGGTATAGAGGTCCCTGATGTAAGATGCAGGGCCTGCCGTAGGGCGCCGGAAACGCTGATACACCTGCTTTCAGCATGCACGGTGTATGCAGTTTCGGCCTATTTCCATAGACATAATGCGGCATTACGTGTGCTCTATTACCATCTTAGACACACGTACGGTATTGATGAAACTCCAGTGCTGCCTTATGCTCCGGGGGATATTGAGTCCGTTGTGGAGAATGAGAGGTGCCGAATTTATTGGAACTTCTCATTCCCCACCCTCAGGCAGATACAAGCTAATAAGCCTGATGTAGTCCTCCTCGACCATCAAACCAAAACGATGTTCGTGATCGAATTCTCGGCACCAGCCGAACCGAACATCGTTTTGAAGGAGGAGGAAAAACGGACGAAATATAGAGATCTTCTCTACGAACTCCGCAGACTTTATCCAGACCATTCTGTCGAACTAGTCATCCTGATTATAGGCTCTCTTGGTGGTACACGACATACGCTCTCAGAACTCCAGAAAATTCCAGCTTGCCGACAAAAGGCAAGCGTTTTAGCTGGAGCCATGCAGAAGGCCGTCATCCTGGGATCATTGCGTTTACTCAGGGCACACGATTCTCGGTCCCAGTGATCACTTACCTCACGGCGTGGGGAGTGGTCACTGGTTTTTCTCCAGCTCGACTCTGTGTGGTGTCGGAGACCGCAGAGTCGTGACTGGAATTGATTAAATTCAAATTTTCAAATAATAATAATAATAATAATAATAATAATAATAATAATAATAATAATAATAATAATAATAATAATAATAATAATAATAATAATAATAATAATAATAATAATAATAATAATAATAATAATAATAATAATAATAATAATAATAATAATAATAATAATAATAATAATAATAATAATAATAATAATAATAATAATAATAATAATAATAATAATAATAATAATAATAATAATAATAATAATAATAATAATAATAATAATAATAATAATAATAATAATTATTATTATTATTATAAATGGTTACTTACGATAGATTTATGATAAGTATATCAAATCATTGAGAAATGCTTCTGCCGATAGTATAGGCACTTGTAGTTTTCCAATTTTATCATTGCCCAAATACATAACGAGTATTTGATTTATAGGAAAATCACCAATGACAAGCAAGTTACCGATTGTTTATGATTTTTAAATGAGTCACCCTGATGTTGAATGATTTAGTTCATTACCTGTTACTTTTGATGAAATATTAGATATAGTCGTCTTGAAAAATTCCTATAACATCAGAAATTACGCATCAAACTCCCAACCCAAATCCTCACTGAGAGTTATTTCATGTATACAGTCGATTATACAATTATTGTTCTAGGATTTTTCTAGCTCTATAGAATATTCCTATTGATAACACTACGCTGTTACTGAATAATATTTTCGTTCGACCAAATTATTTTCCCGTGGAAAAAGAGCGATCTTTTTGCAGCATTTTCATGTAGAAATAACAAAAGTGCACTCTTTGACCATGACAATTTTCATACAATGCTAGCTTTGAAAAGCTTGGCCCTCTGCTTGGCCAGAATTTATTTTTCGTCAAGATTTCATGAACAGTGTCTTTCGATGTAGGTATTCAAATTATTAGAACAGATAATCTGGAAATCTTTTGAATATCTATAGTAAAACATTCAATTCTATATTTTTTTCGTAAGTTTCTTGGGAACTCCATGATTCATTACATGTTGTCTATTAAATTTTGATTTTTTGTTGTACATAGTTACTGACTCGTCAAGTAATGCAAGTTCATACAAAATATCCTCTGTATCGGGGAGTGAAATATCAATTCCAAATTTCACTCACAGATTATAGAATGAGTGTTCTTGTGTTTGGATGAATCAAAAATTACATTTGGAATTCATAATGTTTCTCCTTCATATTACAGCAGATTAGATGACAAGTTGAAAACTTGACACAACAATAATTATTACATTTAATCATGGAACTTAATCGATAGGAATTATTATATTTACACTGAAATCGTGAACTAAAATTCGTATGCATTCAACCTCAGATACTGGTTCATTATAAGCGGTATTTGTATGGTTATCCATTGATTACCTGAAAATTGCCTTGAAAGTTAGGAAAATTCTAATTTTTGAACAATTATTTTTGATTTTATTATGGAAACAATGCTGAAAATGAAAATCATCAGCCAAAATTTGTTTCATGATTAAAAAAAGTTATGTTGTTGATGAGATATGAAAATTAATTCTATACAAGTTGTTAGACAACTTGTTAGACTATTCTCATCGAGGTCACAGCAGTACATTAACGTTTTTTTTTAAGTAGTGCAGGTTGGTGTGTGGTGATAATAAATCCCGAAATCCTTGTACAAGACATGGTATTGTTGTTATAATACCTTGTTATATGTAAGGCGTTCTGAATATTGATTAATTATCTAGTGGTCATAATTTTCCATAAACAATTTATATAATAATGCTATACTACAGAATTGTTAAACAGAGAAAAGTGAAATAACATTATAGGGTAGAACAATTTTTACTGTTATATATTATTATTTGATATATTATAAAATGTAATCTTCATGTAGTCGATGTGAACAAAATAAATTGAGAAGACATAATAGTTATTTATGTATCAAGGACGTAAGATAGGCTTTCATGGACCGAAGCGTGTGAGTGATAGCCTGAGCCATAGCGAGGGCTAATAACACGCCTAGGTCCATAAAAGCAAGTTACGCCCGAAATACATACAAAATTTTATGCACGACCAGTATATTTTATTGTAAATACCTCTTCACCTCTCAAGCATGATGGGAATAAAACGTACTTAAATACGTTTTATTTCTGATAGTGACATTATAAGCTTATATCGTCATAGTTACGATATCTATAATGAGGGTCATAACTCCCTTGGGATATTAAGGTTCAAAAACTCCCTCTTACCTTTTACAGGTGAAAATGATACAAGAAATGCTTATAAACGTTTATATGTAATGAAAACTAAGACATATTTTCCTTATTCACGTCATTACAAATAATAAATGTACAATTTTCAAATGTTCCCTGAAAATTACTTCCGCCGCTGGAAACATTTTCTTCTTTTTTATGGGTGGTGCTGTTGCTGTTCACTACAGTCGAGGTGCCTGCCTCTTCTGATGGCAAAGTAGACAGCATACGCGCCGTTTTATTTCTCAATTCAATACTGTCCTCCAGATAGCCCTCTGCCACCGTGGAACTTCTCCAACCTCCGTGTCTTTTTAAGTTTGTCATAGTTGCTCCTGCATTGGCTAGGGCAGTAGCAGAAGTGCGACGAAGGCAATGTCCCGTATAGGTTAGTGGGTTTGGCAATCCTAAATACATTGCGATTTTGCTGGGAATTTTGCCAAACATATTCTTTCCAATTGGCTGAGTTGTACATTTATTTTGTCGGAAGCTCAAAAAAAATCGTTTTGTACCTTCAGGACGCAAGGACATATAAAGTCTCAATAAAGGCAAAGCAGGATCGAGAACTCTTTTTCATCCACAACTGTAAATTTCTTCGATACACCAGTTTTACTTTCCGGTACGTTCACTGCCATAACAGTATCCCGGTCCTCTATATCTGCTATACTCATATTTAGAAGTTCCTGAGTTCTGCATCCTCCAAAATAACCCATAATTAGAACAACCTATAACAAATGAAACGAAATAAACAAACGAAAAAGAAAATTATGAGAACAAAATTACCTTGTGCAATAAATGAATTTCATTAGGGGCGTCCTTTAGAAATTTGATGACATCTTAAGGAGATAAGACAGCAGACTTTTTCGGCTTATACCCCTTACTTTTCCGTTTCAAAAAAGCCTCTAGTTCGTTGAACTTGGTGATATCTCTTTTCTCATATATGGTCACCATCGATTTGATCATTGACCATTTAGTCCATAACGAATTTGGGCTAAACGTTTCTGACTGCAACGAATAAATACAATTATTACCAAATCTACCAGAAAATACTGAAAATACTTTACCAGTTCTTGAAAATATGCCAGAAAGACAGTTTCGTTGGCATCTTTTGACATAACATTTCTCTGTGTCAGCCCCTTCAGATATAAGTTGTATTCTTTTTGATATAGGGCTTCACTTTTCGATGGAAGTAATGATTGTCTTGCTTTTTCCGCTTTTTTTATAATATCCTCCATTATATCAGAAAAAGATCGTCGATTTGTGGTAAAAAATAAACACGTTTTTAACGGAAAAACATTGATTGATAAAGAAAGTTTGCTTATAAACATGTAACATAGCGACAACCTAGCAACAACCAACAATGCTACAATCAACGCTACCTAATTCAAATATACCAGAAAGGTTATGAATTTAAACATTTATTGCGTTCTAAATATGGACATATTGTTATGAAAATCGGTCAAAAATAAAATTATCTATGTACCACGGGAATTATAGAGCCTTAATAACCTCTGGCAATTGCTGTCCCTCGGGCCAGAGGCCCTCGGGACGCAAACTTTGCCATCGGTAATTATGGCCCTCATAATTCCCTTAATACATAAATAACTATTAAATCCCTTTAAAATAATGCTTCGCTCATGATGTTTTTCTCGAAAAAGCATTACATGAGAGCGTTTTTACTTGTTCTCTATCTCTTATAAAAAGCAAGTTATTAAGGGTTTACAATTTGCTCATGTTCCAGACTGGTGGGTGAATAAATAGGCTAGTAGCCATATTTGCTGTCAATATACAGACGATAGTCATTACGAAATGCATTCCTGTGACGAAGAAAGTTGAATTGTACTCCACCAGTAATCAGTAAAGCAGCTGAGGATGCGAATAATCAATAATTTATTGCCCGGCGGGTGGTAAAGTTCCATTTTACGCCCGGCGGGCAGTAAAGTGCTATTTTACGCCCGCACAACCGGGCGATAAAGTAGTATTTTACGCCCGGTCGTGCATAAAACTGAATATATAAAACTATATATTCCATACCATATCCATAAAAATCATTCACAACTTTCACAACACGATTATGCTACTCATATGAAACATCATTAAGTTTTACGTTACAACATTGATATTAAAAACGGTTTCACAAAAATCATATCCTTTTTTTGCACCAAAATTATACGATGGCGTGTCACGAGATAAAAGATACCTACACGGTGTTCCAACGAAAACTTTGCCAGAAAAGGACGTGTGATAGAAAATGTCAAGGGGGATTGATGTTGCTACGAAATTCATATACCTGAAACTGTGATTTTTTTCTAAAATACCTATCGAATGATGTATCCTCGGATGTATCAGTCCCATGGTATATGAATTTCATATAAAAATCTAGAAATACAAATTGTTGTGTTCTTAAGAATTTTTGATCGGGGGGGGGGGGTCAAGTTTTCTGGAAATGCCTGTATAAATAGCCAGTTTATAGCTATTATATATAGCAGTGAAAGAGTCCGTTCTCGTCAATTCAAATATGCATGATTTCTAGTTATTTTGAAATGCAGACATAAGTAATATAATTTTTATTCTTGCTATTTTATGGTAAGAGTTACTCTAAGCTAGAAAGTTTCTCAACATTATCTATCCATTAATTAATTCTATTGATTCAATTGCGGATTTTGATCATCATATGTATGTCTAATAAACATTATAGCAATCAACATAAATATATTATTATCCAATCATATACAGGGGAAATATGAGCAATTTCAAGATCATTTTAGAAGAAATCTTTCTGAAACCAAACTTTGTGAAACATCTCCAAGATCGTACCTAATGAAAAATTTCTCGTGATGCAATTTGCATATTTGTCCCAACCCATAAAAAAATAAAAGATTTCTCCTCGATTTCTTCTAGACGAAAGATGCACTCGGAATTCGTTGAAACTATTTTTAAAGCTCAAGAAGTGAACATGAAGAAACAACTCAAGAAAAGAATGAAAACGAAAATCGTAGGTAGGTAGCTCTGTCGTAAATTGTTAACTTGGTAATTCCGTTATTCAGTTACATCACTATTGAAAGCGGGGTTATCATTATTTTCAATAAAAAATAAATATGGAAAAAATCCAAGCGCAATCTAAGTCCGATTATTAGAGTAACTCCTTCCATTTTGTAAAAATCTGGAGAAAAAAACTGTGAAAATAAATATGTGGAGATAAGAAGATAACTAATTCCTGATGAAATTTGATCTCATTTTTCATATTACTAGGTCACATCACATACGATTGATCAAACAATTGATGCCATTGATGAATGTGTAAGCTTATCTGCCATTGTAAATATGAAAATACTTTTTTCTATTTTGGTTGTATAATGAAGTAATTGTGCAACGCAAATGCGTGTCGAAATAGCCTCTATTTGGATACACATTTTTTATTATTTGGAGATTGGTACAATCGAACTGTCAAATGAAAGTCAGAAGAGGTAAGCCCAGTTTACTACTGAGCGATTTGGATTTGGTGATATTAGCAGTGAAAAACTCATTGTTTCAATCGGTAAATTTCAATTCAGAGTGTAAATTGATTTAAATTGACCAATAAAAACAATAACAACATTGAATTTTTCACCGCTGGTATTGCAATAATCAAAATCGCTCAACTGTAAACTGTGCCTTACGCTTGTGCGTCAGATTTTAATTATTTCAATGTCATCATTGTTAAAAATCGAAGATGTTTCTGTAATGTATCGATTTCAAATCCATTTTTTTCTTCAATTCAATCCAAAATAGAAAAAATAACACATGATACACGTTTTATAAGACACGTTGTCGCACTTGTTCACTTGGAGCACTCCTCGCTTCGCTCGTCGTACTCCAAGCAACGGGTGCGACAAAATAGTGTCTTATAAAACTTGTATCATAATATACTATTTTCACACTCCTGATTCAGCTGCCAATCTGGTACATATTTCGGAAATATTCTGTTTCCAAATTATCCTCGTTATGTTGTCGAAAGTTACACTAATTACATATTATTACGGCAGTAAAAATTCCGTAAATGAGGAATAACTACACGAAAGCTTTTTCTTTTTTTGTCGAGTGGAGGCGAACATTTCAATGATAATAATTTAGTTGCTTGGCAAGTCGAATTATAAATTACAAAGCAGGAATGAAGCTCAAAGTCATCTCCACCATATTTATTTGGTACAGAAGATTAACAGGGGCATGTTTCGGATGCACATACATCCATCATCAGTCCAATTAGATACAAATTGCAACAAGAGATGTTCGAGTACATGAATTATGGTACTTACTCGAAGATGAATATAATAGTTACATTATTGAGAGTATTAGAAAGTTTAGATTGAACAGGTAATTTGATGGACCCTGTGCCAAAAATCAGGAGGTGACAGATTATAATAAAGATGAGAGAACATGTTGCCTGGTATAATCAGTAGCGACATATTACACAGTGGAAACGAATAAGTAATGTCAATTGACATGAAACAATGATGCGATGATACTTAATCAAATAATATGAAGTATGATTTTGACTTAGAGGCACAGTTCACATGGAACTCATATATTGGAAGAAAAATCATAAAGGGCATTGGCGTTTGGTCGCTAAACTGTGCATTACAATAATTGGAATTATAAATATTAATTTTAGTTCAATGAAAAAATGCTTCAGTACAATTCGGTACCTACTTATATGAAAATTCAATGGATACATATTTGATAAAATTAGGAAACTTAGTCTCTCAATTAACAAACAAGGAAAAACTTATTTCGTTTTCCTATTTCAAGAGAGAATGAAATAATAACACTATCACTCCACTTAGAGTTCTTGGCTATTTCCTTTCTGAAATTCTTTCGATTGTATTGAAACCGCAGGGTCAATCCAGTTTTCAAGGGAGAGTAAAGTTGTTCTGAGATATCTACTTCCGTTACAACCGAATTCCAGGCAGAAATCTATACCTGGAGAGGCTGGAAGAAACGAACCTTACACATAAAACAATTACACACAAAACAAATATTCTCGAACAGCCATCTGAAAGGCATTAGCTCTTACCTAGCATACTCCAAATTGATGGTATCAAATTGCAAAAAAGACTCTCTTTGATAGAAAGACTCAACATATTGTCTCTCGCCTAGATTCATAGCCATTTTGGTTTGGAAGGCAACGAAAATCGGACTACAACCCGCCCATTCCAAGGCATTTATGCATCCCGAAGAATGTCACCAAATGATCATTCAAGACTACGGTAGAAATGACCTATATACGTTGTCTAACCGGCCTACTCACAGCGCCCACTGTCGTCTGAATCATCATATGACAACACCAAATAAAATAATCTGCTTCGCTAAGAAGCTGGAAGGCTAAGCCATCCACCTATAAGATCTTGATGTTTAAAGAACAAGACGAGACTGGTCTTGGTCTTGATAGTCTTTGTATTGGTCTTGCATCAAAATACGTCTATAGAAATTTGAATTATTCAATTCAATTGTCAAGCTGCAGTAATACGCTGTCGAAAATTGACAAAACTCATTTCTCACCTTTCATTATTTCAAAAACACTTGAAAATAGGTGTAGGATATTCGTGAAATATTCAACCTAAATATCTTATGGGTATGCATCAATATACAGGATGATTTATTTGAAATAAAAAATCGTTGCCAAGCTTAGCTGGATTTCAAATTCAAACCAAATAACTTTGTATAAATTTTTTTTCTATTTTCAATAGTAGGAGGTATGGACCACTGCGATCTTACAACAAACACCTATTTGTTGTGAACTGTGAAACTGCAATAATGAATTTGAAAAATGTAATTTCGATTTTGAGTGAACAAATATCAATAACCCACCATATGAAGAATGAACATTTTTCATCAGTTTTTTCTTATTATTGAGTAGAACTTGGTCTTTGTCTTTGGAAGATCCATCAAGTCTTGGTCTTGTATCAAGACCAAGACAAGACCAAGTCTCGCGATGCCCTATTATAGATTGAGAGGTATTAGGTATATTATGTGTAACGAATGAATTCCTATAAAAGCTTTTATTGGCATCAAGCTCATAAGATTGAATTTTTTCGCTTTCAGAATGGAACTGCAAATAGCAGATACAAACATTGACGTGGAAAACAAAAAACAAGCATGGTATGGATCAAACGCAAGCTGCGTTTCGGAAAAAAGGTGAGCCTTTTCGTACTAATCAAATGTTCACTCAGTGAATCGGTGCATATCTTGATAGCAATTGAATATACCGGGATATTCAAATTCTTTTCTGTACATCGGGATCTCGTAAACGATAAGAGATAGAGTGTCGGTTAAATTGTGGCAAAGTTGCGTATTTCAGAGACCTATTCAATGATGTGAAAAAATCGAATTTAGCTCTTTTGGTTCTGGAGATATACAGGAAAAACCAAAAAATCCAAAATTATCTATTTGCCTGTATCTTCTTCACGCAAAGAAAAAAACGGTAGACATTACTATAGAATCGAAGTGATTTTCACTGGTTTATATAGATGATATATGGACAGAAATTCTTTCCAGTGAACACTACTATTGAGTCCAAGTAAATTGAGTCAACTTGCTGATCACATAATATAATAGTCAACTTTACTAGGAACATGGTTGAATTGTTACCATTCGTACATCATTGGTGTGTACTTTGAGGAATAGTAAATTAGACAATACTGGAAGAGTACCGTTTCCTTGAATCAAATATTGTATTTAACCTATGAGCACTAGTAGTTTTTATTTTTTATTCAGTGAATTGAACTTTATATGATATATTGAAATGTACATTGAGGAATAGTAAATTACACAATAGGTACTGGAAGAGTACTTCTTCCTTGTATCAAATATTGTAATTAATCAATGAGCCCTGGTAGTGTTTGTTTTTTATTCAGTGAAATAAACTTTATATAATAGATTGTAATGTACCTACTACATGACAAAAAGTGACAATTCGTATTCTTATATTCATTACCGGAAGTGGAATACTCTCAACCGATTTATTGTAATCCCTTCTTCTACACTCATTGATGGTATTGATCATTAGAAAAAGAGGCAAACATTATTCTTGAAATTCCAATTTTGATGGCCTCCATATTAAGTTTTCGATTATTTTCAATGAAAAATATAGTGGTAACAGCCATAGCGCCGCTTAACTGATGTTATCCAGTTGATCCGGAGTAGATTTTTATAGGAAAGTTTTGATGTCTCTATTGGTACCTACTCTTCGAAATCGTACTGAATCTGAAGTCGTTTTTCATACCAAAGTGTATCCCAGGTTATGTTTATGCGAGCAGAAAATTTCTTCAGTATCCTATCCTATCTTTCGTAACCATAACCCTTCCTTGAACTGTATTAGGTATTCAATTTCTGTGTCACCATTATATCCATGAATCCAGAGAATTATTCAACCAACTTCTAGATAGAAGTATTTGTGATTCTATAAAAAATAAATCAACCTACATAACAATCACAATTTACTCTAATATTGCTATAATTACCCCTCTTTTCACTTTCCTCATTTTTCTTCTTGGCTAGTCCTAGTTTAATAAATCTTCTCCTTTTATTGCAATATTAATCATAAAGAATCCCTCCAGAAACCATTTTGTCTTCAACACATTCATACCCTGAATCATTTTATAATTTGTGCGTTATCCTCAAATGTTCATTGGGAGCCTTTACAGAAACATCTAACTTCACCTCGATTATGATGGCACACTAGCTGCGAAAAATAGATACTGCCTCGAACAGAATCAACGAATAACTGAGAACCAAAATCAACCCATACCATTCAGGGGATAAACGACTATTTGAATGTTTATTGTTCAATTTAGTATTCATCAATGAACAGCATTATGACAATTATTACTCGCTGAATAGTTAATAAAATTGCTTCGGAAGAGTAAGTGCTTATTTTCATTTGGATTAGTTAACTTCATCATTTTCTGAGATTAATTTTACTAAGGAGATAGTAAATATTTCTGGATACATTGTTAAGAACTGCTGACATTAATTTTCAATATTCTCTCGGACAGATTGTACCAGAGTTCCCAGGTTAAAATTACTATTAGGAATAGTGAATACATCACCTGCGATTTCTTGTTAGTAAATTACTTCGAGGTATAGTACTATCTACTTTAACTGAAATGTCATTTTCAGACTGGTATATATTCCTGATGGTATATTGAAGGAAACTTTTTTCGCAGTTGGGATAACTAGGATTGCTGTTAAGAAGTATCAGGAAATTTTCACTAGCCGGAAAAGTGATTTATCTGATGGATATTTCTTAGCGTGTTTATTCGCAGACATATTGAAAATCTATCCACATGTACAGAAACGAATTTGAATAGCCCTGTGTATATACATTGTTCTGTGTAGTTGGTTTTTGCTCCTTGTCTACCTGTCATAGAAAATATGAATTGGTTGACGTGATTTTTACTTATACTTTACTTTTTACTAATACTTCTTCCAATGCATGGCTTTTCATATGTAATGTACTTCACCCGACTATTTTTCACCACTATTTTACATGTTTATCGAATATTCGCCATGATGGTTGTTAACAATATGCTATTTGAAAAATGATTGGCTCATGTATTGTTCTGATCATTATAATAATGACAGATGAGTTGATGAGAATACCTACATGAAACAAGATATAAAACTATTATTTTCGTACACAACATAAATATTGCAAAGCAATTATTATATTAATTCTAAATATAGTCAGCTAAATAATAACACATTGCTATTCAATCCTGAATATTGTATGTCTCAATAATACAACGAAACTAAGGAGAGTGTGAAATCATTTTCACATTTCTATCGATGAGTACATAAAATACTACTTGATGTTGCTTATCAAATGAGTGGAGAAAAGGTTGAAAGTATCAGAAAATGAATCACAGTCATAGTGGAATCTAAAGAGAAGAAAAAATTAAAAGAGTTAATAAAATGTTATTGGTAGTTGAGCTCATGTATTATTTGCATTTTAATAATAATAATATATATAATTTATTCGCTCCAATAAACATTTTCTATCTATAAGTATACATTATATAATGGTGGCAAATAAAAAAAAGGATCCATAATAACCGTGAGGTTGTGCATGGAAGTACCATAATTTATATTTTCACTAAAAGGATGATACAGATGAAAATAATTTAAATTAAGAAAATATATAAACATTGTTTCACATGACATGATTAATTGAAAAAAAAAGAAAAATTTTACAATCATACTATTTTTATTTCACGTGAATGTAAAAATTTAATAAAATTGTATTAAAATTTCAAAGTATTAAAAATTTTAAAGTCACACTTCAATGATACCACATGCTTTTCTGAAATTTAAAATTTTTGAAAATTGTCTTCTTCTCAATCAATTGAAATATGCTACATTCTCAGTATTCATTGCAAAAATGTGCAGTCAGAAAATAATTCATGTGCGCTGATGGTCATTTCAGCTATATCTTCGCCTATCTCCCCTCTGAAATATGTATATAGCACATACTACAGAACATTGATTTGGGGTCCAATTTTTTAGATTTGTAGCATTTATCCACTAGTTTCTACATCCTTCATTATTGAGATTTTTTAAAACTGATACTCACCTATATAGTATTTATATGTGTATCATAAACGTTGAATACCAATGTTATATAACTTAAGGTTTACTCACACCTATCCACTTAACCTCAGCACTCACAGATTTCACTTCTATACTCTTTTACTGGCTTTCAGACACATGTTCGCTTATAACTCGATTATGTTCTCGTTTATTGCTATTCAATATTGTTTAAAAACAGGAATCATTAAAATTCAAGCAAATGTCTTTAGAAAACAGCGAAATTGAATGAGAAACAGACATATCATGAACAAGATTTCAAGCAGATACTCTTGCAATTTTTCTGATCATGGCTTAGGAGATATATAGAAGAATATGATTTAATTATTATAGAAATTTCGAACAGATTTTAAATATCTTTCAAATGAGGTATAACCATAAGCCAGTGATAAATTCCCATTCAAAAATCATCTGTTTCACACTGTATACCTATCTCTCATCACATTGGAAGCTAATACAAAAAAAAAACAAAGTTATATTATACATATATTATATACATAGGTTATATTCACACTTGAGACTGATTCGTGTTACTTTTCATTCCACTCAAAAATTACAGATTTTAAAATAATAGTATCTACAGTAACAACAAGAACAAAAATTTACGACTTTTGAGTCGATGGCAAAAAAGGAATTCTCACTCTTCATTTGGTTGAAATTATGAGAATTTTTATCCCTTTAATAACGAAAGACAGATTAGTCTTGAAATGTCACTGCGCTGATAAAAAATTCAAGTTTCCAGTTGCCTGATAAAAAAAATCAAATAGTTGACTCGCAAATCTTCGAATGCAGATCTATGCATTTTCATAACATTCACCAAGATCCATGAATTCTTTTTTTTTTTCATTGAGATTATGGGTATTTCCAAGGTTATTGGAATTAAAGAAAACATTGATCGAAAAATACTTTCGAAGGTGTTTTTCTATATAGGTAACTATGAGTTCTGAATATTTATGCGAATTGCGAAAGAATGAAATATTTTATTGCTGATATTCGACAAGGCCAATAAATAATATTATTCGATTTTTTTCGCAATCACGAGGTTTTATGATATACATACTTGACATGCAATTGGCTGTACCACATTGGAGTTAATATCCGAACAAGAAATTTGAAATTTTGCATGGACAGGTAATTAATCAAGACAAAGAAGTTGGAGTTATCAGAAATATTCTATCTTCATTAATTTCACAGATGTACTACGCAACTTTTGTTTTTCTGGGCACCATATTTGTTTTTCATACCATTGAATAGTACTGAACATTTCTCTCACAGCCATGTATAAAATATTGACATTATGATATGAAAAAGTGTCGAAAAACAGTACACAATTTTTTGCAGGTTATCATTGCTTAAAATTTAACTGCCCTATTCGGTAGGCCATGATGAATAGTTGAAGTTCAAGGTTATTTGAGTTACAAAGAAGTCGAAGAAGTATTAATACTGTAGTCATAACGATTGATCATGGCCTACCTAATATCGTTTTTCAAAAAATCCAATTTTGTATTAAGTGCAAATTTTTATTTTCAAAGATTGTAACAGAGCGCTTTCGACTGTCAAGTCATCATCAGTGCGTACTCGTCAGGTATTGCAAGATTTTCCATAAAAAGACATTGTACATTAACATTGATTTCACATTATAAATAATAAAAATTAAAATAAAGTTTTCCCAACATTAGGATAAACCGCTAAAATTCAAATTTCAACAAATTTCACATGTTGAATATCTGACTCTCCGGAAAGCGCTCTGCTACAATTTTTGAAAATAAAAATTTGCACTCAATACAAAATTGGATTTTTTGAATTATTGATACGTGCACACATCCCATCAAATTTTTCACTTGATACCGTTATCACTATACAATATTAATACTTCTTTGACATTTGTAAGTCAAAATAACCTCAAACTTCAACTATTCATTATTGCCTACCGTATAGGGCAGTTGAATTTTAAGCAGTGATAACCTGCAAAAAATGGTTTTTACTGTTTTTTGACACTTTTCCATATGATAATGTCAATATGTTATGCATGGCTGTGAAGGGAATTCTCAGTACTATTCAATGGTATAAAAAACAAATATGAAAACAAGAGTTGCATGGTACATCTGTGAAATTAATGAATATAGAATATTCCTGATGCATCCAACTACCTTTGTCTTGATTGATTACCTGTTTATCCAAATTTTCGAATTTCTTCTGCGAATACTAACTCATAAAATAAATTAAATCGAAATTAGTGATTTTCAGTTTTTTCAAAATACTTCAGGAATGGCTGAAACTTTTGCGCATCTTTTGTCTAATTCGATCAACTTTCTATGTCTTTCCGTTTAGGAAATAGCAATACTGTCCCTATGAAATCGGCGGGACACTATTATACCTATCTTCATGATCGTCCGGTCAGGGACGCGCCGTCCATATGTGCAAAGTCGTGCGGCGCACGACGGCGCCAAGACCAAAAAGGCGCCTACGGTCGTTTTGAATTTTCTACACAAATCAACATTATCAAACCAGTGGTGAACATGTACTATCCACCAACACAGTTCGCCGATCGGCAACCGGTTGATTGTTCATTATTGTCGCAATAAGCGCCTAAGTCGTATAGAGTGCCTTATTTGCTATTATGTATCTGAGGCAATTTTGAAAAATAATTGAGCAAGTAAGATTTCAGTAGGGCGAAATTTACGATGTTCTTTATGAAATTTTTTCCGGAAATGATTTCGACAATGCTACAAAACATCTAGCTACTTGCTTAGGTAAAAAAATTAAAAACTATGAGTTTGTGTGTACGGTAGTCTTGTGGTACAAGATTCTGAATTAAGTGGATGTTGTTACTAAGATTCTGCAATCAAAAAAATTAAATATTTCCCAGGCTTCCGAAAGTTTGAATAGCCTTAATGAATTTCTCAAACAATATCGATCTGACAAAGGCTTTATTGACTTATTAGTAGATGCCAAAAATAGCTTCTTGCTTAGAAGTTGATGCAAAATTTAGATCTACAAAAGTGTTAAAGTAAACGAAGGTGACGACCAGCCGATTGAAAATCAAGAAATGAAATTCAAAGTAAATTGCTTTTTCGGAATGCTAGAGATATCACTCTTTCATCCGTAAATTAAAATTTTCAACTATTATCGTGATTTATTTGGCAAATATTCCGATCAAAATCAATTTGATTTTTGTAAGAAACTGGAGGAGACCTTAACCGACAAAGATCGAAACGAGAAAGATATAGATGGAACAGATATTTCACACGAATTACAATTTATGCACAATGGCGACAAGGACGCGATGTCTGTAACAAATAACCTAACCCGCACTCATTTCCAAACATTACGATTGTATTGCGCATATTATTAACCATTCCAGTTTCTGTAGCTACAGCCGGGAAGTCATTCTCTAAATTGAAGTTGATACAAAATTATTTAAGATCTAGAATGGGCAAAGAGCGGTTAGATTATAAAATCTTGCAATTATTTCTATAGAGTCTGACTTTTTAAAGCAACTCGAAATGGAAAGTATTATTGATGAATTTGCAAAAAATAGAGCTAGAAAAGTCCAATTACTGAAAAATCTCTCCATCATTATCTGTTCCATAACAAAATTGCTATTATATTTTTGTTTTCTCAAATACTGTTGTTTCATATTCTATTGATATTTCTCGTGTATTTTTTTGTCACAAATAAAGAGATTTGACAGAAAAGTATAGTATTATTGAAAAAATTCAACAAACAACTAGAAGAGAGGGGTGGTAATTTTACCTCAATATTATAACATTGGTTATTAGAGGCGCTTATCATTATTTCGCACGACGGCGCCGAAAATACTTGGCGCGTCCCTGCGTCCGGTGTACCTACCGCTGCAGTACAAAAAACTATATTTTTTGTATCTAATTGTGGCAAAGAGTGTCCTAGCTATAGTCAACGTTTGGAACAATTTTGCGCATTTCAGAATTGTATCAACAAATGTGTTTGTTTCAGTCGTGATGAGAATATTATGTTCCAATCAAGAGATCCAATTATAAAGCAAAGTGACCTTAAGGCTAAAGAAATATCGGCGCAGGATGGTGATACCAAAGGCATTCACGAACACGGTATTCCAGTGGAACACCCGACATCGTAAGTATTTTCAAAAGTATCAACAACCACCTATTCGAATAGACCACTGAAATTCGTCAGACTTCTTGGACAGGTAGCCAAATTCATCGCTAAACATTGGTCAGGTAAGTTTGGTAAACAGCTGTATCTTTAATTAGCCAAACGAAAAACAAAAGTGTTTAATCAATTATGAGCGTTATATATACAGTGTCCGCCATAAAGTTTGCTACATATATGCATGGGAAAAAATGTTTCATTGATATTTCTAAAAACTCTGGCGGTTATTTTCTGCATGACTGACAACTAAAAAATCCGTTACGACTCATATCACGTGAATTCAGATTTGGCGGGAATTCGAAAAATAAATTTTCAGTGCTGCCAAAAAATGGGTCAGATTGACAAGATATCAGAATATTAACGAAAACATGTGCTTGGACGAGAACCCAATATATCAATTTTGAACAAGATTGGAGATAAAATGCAAAATACAATTTTTATTCCTTTACCATTACTCAGAAACATTAAATATTTTTGTTTTTTCTGGAAACAGCTTTGATGACCTAAATCACATAAGGTTGTGTCAAACCTTATCAAATATGTGAAGAAAAGTTTCGGACTTCCATTGTCTAAAGGTATGAAGATTTGAATCCTGAGAAAAGAAAAGATGAGTTATGCTGAAAAAACGAAATAAGTGATGAATAAAAATTAACTATTTTATCGAATCAAGAAGATTCGAGTATCAATAAATCAGGTTAGTATTAGTGTTAGTATATATGAAGTCGAAAAATGTAGATTTAAATGGGAGTTTAACTAGTCGATGAGCCTGAAAATAAGAAAAAATTCCCGTATCCCAGGACTTTGTTAGTTCTCACCTGAAGACGATTGTAGATACACACAATCGAAACGTCGTGACAAACTCGATTTGAATCTTTCTCATAATTTTAATTCTTTATTCATTCATTTTATTTTAATTTTAATTCAACTTTTCTTTTTTCAGGCTATTCAACTTTTCTTTTTTCAGGCTATTGATTTCTAATTCAACCTTTCTTTTTCAGGCTATTGATTTCTAATTCAATTTTTTCTTATTTTCAGGCTCATCGACTAGTTAAACTCCCATTTAAATCTACATTTTTCGACTTCATATATACTAACACTAATACTAACCTGATTTATTGATACTCGAATCTTCTTGATTCGATAAAATAGTTAATTTTTATTCATCACTTATTTCGTTTTTTCAGCATAACTCATCTTTTCTTTTCTCAGGATTCAAATCTTCATACCTTTAGACAATGGAAGTCCGAAACTTTTCTTCACAACTCGAGACATTGTCAGCCACCTTCAAACAAAACTTATCAAATATTTGAGGAATATAGACATTTTGCGGGAGGTTAATTATGAAAACATGATTCAATGTTGTCACTTGATGTAGTCATGCCCTGTATATTGATGCACATGAGCTTATTTAATATTCTCAATTCGTGAATGAAATTGAGATCATCCCAAATTTTTATTTGAAACTTGATAATGTTGGGATCCTCGTTGGATTCCGAGCACATTTTTTCGATAAACAATTTTGATATCTTGTCAATTTTACCAATTTTTTGGCACCACTGACAATTTTTTTCAAATTCACGCCAAATCTCAGGTCAAGCGATATAAGTCGGAATTGATTTTTCAGTTGGCAGAAATGCAGAAACAAACCGCCATTAAAGTTTTTCAGAAATATCAATATCAAATTTGTGTCCCATATGTAGCCAACTATGGCGGACACTGTATATATAGGCATGTTGAAAGATATTGGTCGCACATAAAAATAAATACTTAGAAGGAATTGAATTGATTCCTCAAATACTATAACACAACACTAATAATATTTTTTTCTATTTTGGTTGTATAATGAAGTCATTGTGCAACGCAAATGCGTGTCGAAATAGCCTCCATTTCGATACGCATTTTTTAATATTCGGAGGTTGGTATAATCGAACTGTCAAATGAAAGTCAGAAGAATTAGGCCCAGTTTAATTCTGAGCGATTTAGAATTTGGTGATATTAGCAGTGAAAAACTCAATGTTTTAATTGGTGAATTTCAATTCAGAGTGTAATTTGATTTAAATTGACCAACAACATTGAATTTTTCACCGCTGGTATTGCAATAATCAAAATCGTTCAACTGTAAACTGGGCTTCACGCTTGTGCGTTAGATTTTAATTATTTCAATGTCATCATTGTTACCAATCGAAGATGTTTCTGTTATTAATCGATTTCATTTTTTTCTTCAAATCAATTCAAAATAGAAAAAATTGCACATGACACACGTTTTATAAGACACGTTGTCGCACTTGTTCACTTGGAGCACTCCTCGCTTCGCTCATCGTACTCCAAACAACGCGTGCGACAAAATAGCGTCTTATAAAACTTGTATCAATTTCAACTATAGCGACAGCGACTGTCAAGGACAAACGACTTTTGGACAAAATTAGATGCATTTCGCCAAAACAGCTTCTAGAGTTGTACCAGATATACTTGAATCTGTTAACGGGACTCCCCACTGGACACTGCCCTCTGAGTTATTACCTCAAAAAGATGGGTAAAACAGAGAGTGGTAGTTTCGTGTTCTCGAAAAAAAGTCCATTCATAAACGCTATTGATATAATGAGTGAAAATATACCAGAAAGAAATATGTATTGCTCAATCAATGTCTCGCTAAATGTTTAGTGACTTTTGGGAGGAATATCGAAAGTCGATCGAAATAATGAAAAACACATCCTTTCGTTTCTCGATAAAAAATATTTCAAAATTTGGTCAGCAAGTTAGTATTTCTGTTAATGTTACCAATATTTCAGTCACAAATCCTACTAAGTTGGATCGATTTAACTTGAAACACTTTTGTAAGGTCGGACAAATGTTAGGTATAATAAAATAAAAAAAATTAGATTTCATGCATCTACAATTACTTATCACGTGAAGAATGTCAAGGTGATGTTCACTGTTGTATTAACCAATACTATAACTTTTCATGGCAATGTTCAATGAATACCTGTCAGAATTTATAAGATTCGCATATACTTTTTGTATTCACTCGAGAATCAGTTGATCTAGATTCTAAATAATTCATATCAGCTTACACTTATCGATCAAATACTTATTCATGTATATATAAATCAAAAGGTGATTGTCGCAAGAAAGTCATATGGAACTTTTGCTTTATGGTGAATTTATAAACAAACAAAGAATACGAATTAACAAATAATAATTAACAAACACATCAACTAAGGAGGTGTTTATTAACATCAATTCAAAATTATGTTTTTTATTGTTCCGTGTGCCTGAAATTCAGAGCAAACAAATCGTTCTGTGTTCAAATATGCCTTATGCGCATGCGTTGAATTCATAATTGTTATTTCTCAGTTGAAAATATGTAAGATGACCATCTCCTTAGTTGTTGAATATTATTTCAAATGACAGATAGATATTTATAAAACCTCGAAGGGGTTTTCCTGTATACATCTTTCTTAATTCTTGTTTCCTAATTTAATTGTTAGCTTAGTTGAGTTTTTAAACTCACCATTACAGAAATCAGTAAAATGAAGGAAATTATACAATAATAAGATAATACTACGATTTTCAGCTGATATATTTCAATGTCCTGCATGCTTAGCAAGTAGTTATCTACTGTTATAACAACCACAATCAGGACTTATTTCAAAACTCATAACCTAGGGGTTGAACAATGGAAAATATATGATTATTGCTAGATATTCTGAAAACACATATCTCACGAATTGATTCAGATTATTCTTCAACATATGTTCATAATTTATCTACTTCTGTTCATATTAGCATCGAAATGGACTAGATGTTTTGTTTGAAATTGATACATCTATTATGTTGTTTAAGCCTTTTACGGTATATTTTCGCAACCATTAAATTCTTTTCATGTTCCTTTACCATATATTCTCTCTTCTTGAATGATAATTGCTTCTTATAGATATCTGGAAACTCTCATGCACGTCTTCAAAGGAAATGTTGGTTCTGGAATATTCGCAATGGGAAATGCGATAAAGAATGCTGGTATAATATTTGGACCAATTGTTGTGGTCCTGTTAGGTATCATCTGCGTGCACTGTCAACATCAACTGGTGAGTAAAATTCGGCAAACAAACGATCTCTCTATTTACCACGAAGCATATGCTCCTCGCTACCAGACCAGCTAACATGACAATACGTCAGATATACGTCATCAGATCGTCAGAAACTGACGTGTTCCCGACGTTTCCGCAACGTTTATTTCATGTAAAAAAGGCACAGCCCTATGACGTCAGCTGCTGACATCCATCATTTGTCCTTTTCTCATTTTCGGTGATGTCTTTCCAAGCTGTATAGGTACACCTCTGTTATGGACAGGAAATCTAGCCAAAATCATTACGAGAATGAACATTGTGACGATATGAAAGTTCCTGGATTATTATGGGTACGCGTTTTAATGGGCTATATTGAAAAAATCCTCAATGTCATTAATGGAGTCAGACTCAGCTTCGATCTAAATAGCCATCTGGCCTTCGAAATTAATGGCAATACCAACGGAATACTATTAGTAATGAAAAACTTTCCATTCGGATCAATATACCTTAACACTACATCGAAATTTACCGATAAATATACTTTATTAATATACAGAGTGTTTCATGATATGTTAGAGCCAATTCTAAAGGGGTGATAGAGCGTCTAAAGGACGCAGGAAGCAGAGAAACAGAAAATATTCTGAAAGAACCATATATTGCATTTTGAGATTCAGAATCTACCAGCGGCAAGCCACAAAATAGTTCGCGTTGAGAAAAGGGGGTGAGACCCCTGAAATAATATCCCCCTGCAGACTCTCAAGACCCTGTAATCCAAATTTGAGCTTAATGTCCTGAAAACTGCTGGAGCTATAAGGAAAAAACTAAAGAAATCTTGAATTTTCAACACTGTTCTCGGGAACGAAACATATTATGTTCATATATATATATTATATATTATGAAGCACCCTGTATACATTCGAATCAACTTTGATGCCAAATTCTATGAAAGTAATTTCAAGAATAAATTTGACTCCTTCATTCCCAAATTTTCACTATAAAAAATAATAAGGCAAAAGCCTCTGCCAGCTTTTGTTTTTGATTAGGTATATGTAATCACAGTGACTTGCAATAAATTCAAAACTTGATATTATTTGCATAGTTATCCACTAGAGACAGGTTAAATCTTTCCTTCTCTGGGGATTTCCAATGCCTTCGCTGATCGAATAATTCAAATATATACGAAAATAAGTTGTTGTATGTATCTTGACTTTGACTGAGCAAAAACCATTGTAGGAATTTACCGACATAGGAATTCATAATTACACAGTTCACAGTAATGACCGTAATCAATTCAATTGAATTGAAGTAATAAATTCCCTGCACCAACTATCTGTATCTAATGGATTTATGTCAAGGTTGACTGCTTGTTATACATTTTTGAATATATATTCTTCTAGTTTTATGGCTAGTGTCGATTGCATAATCAGAACAGCTGAGATGTCAATGATCATTTATCGTTCAATCGTTCATACGTTGCAATAGCGAAGAATGCTTTATTTTCTCCAGAATTAGGAGGAAAAAAACAATTGCATTCTCTCTCCACTTCGGTGCATACACTGCGAGTATATATAATATGTTTTTCGTTGGATTAGCCCGGAAAGCAGTTGTTTTCTGCTCGTTGTCTTTTCAATTATCTCAGATCTTTATTGGTACGATTTGTTATGACGTTCGGTTTTCAATTTTTTTTTGTTTTAGGGATATGATACTTTTTTGTTTCTATAACTGCAGTTTCGAGCAAGCACTATGAATGATATGATGAATTATATTTCTACATTTCACGTGTCTTTAAACTTGGGTAGGTACTTGTGAAATGAATTGTGGTTGGAGTAAATTGATGGACATTCACCAAACTACCTACTTACCTACTTCACAATCCCGAAAATATTTCTATTTAGCATGATAATCCTACTTAATCTATCAATAGCCCTAATCTCCAAAATAGTCAGTTATTAATTGTCGAAATATGTGCGATTGTTTACTTTACCCATTTGTTTAATTTTTCCAGTTTGAATAGAAATGCCATATAACATACAGTAATGCTATTTTATTAATTCTATTGGATTATGGTATCACATTAACTCCATAACGTTATCTAAAGGTCATTACTCTATTACGTGATATTCCATGAAAGAAATTGGAAAATGCGGAATTTCCTACGAAGACTTATGATACAAAAAAATCACAATTGCTGTAACGGTATCTTGGTTATTCAAAATATGTATTCTTTCATACAAGAGAAGGAATCAACAGGAATTCTACAGTTTCCTATACTTGGTTTCTAGAATAATGATTTTCTGATATTTCCAATCTTCAATAATAACTGTAACTATTCCAAAAACGAATCTAAAACGTAGAATTAAATCTTATTTCGGAAGTCTGAAGGTGATCTGAAAATGCACGAGGATAAGTCACTGAAGAAGGAGAATAACAATGATATATGATAATATGATTGCAGGTTTCGTTTGAAAACCTGTCCATTAGCAGCCATGAGCTGCGTCTATAATAAATTTGAGAAACAATATAATAATAACGAACAAGTTTTGCAATTCAGGCAACTTTGTGTTTTTTATTGGGTGCAGAATAATTATTTTAAATTTAGAACCGGATAGTTTCGTAATATTAATGACTTCTTTAAGACTCCTATATAATGACAGGTAGGTAATGATACTATCTTATTATATTTTGAACACCACAGTATCAACATTTTGAATTCAAATTTATAGACAAGTTTGTTACATAATGTACACATATTGTTGCCTAGATTGGTGCTGCATGCGTTCCTAGTTAGTTTTTGTTGAATCAATAGGCTTGTCCCTGATAGTTTAATTTCCATTTCAAACACTTTTCATTGTGATATTTGACATTTTCATGTATAAAGAGTGCCTGATGACACTAGTCATTTCTAATAGGCACCAGATAGACCAACAAGAACATTTCGGACGTCAGCTGAGAGAGCAAGGAATTCTTGACAATCAAGAGGCGGTGCCAAATGTACAGGGTCTTCACGTATATTTTGAACCTCCCTTAACTGTTCTATCTGTTGTTCAATTGCTGTTTTCAAAATATGACCTTATGTGATTTTTCTTGCAGATTTCATATATGTAAACAGAAAAACAGTTGAAGATCTGAAAAAAAAATTATGGGCACCAAATATATTTTTTTAATGAAACACGACCTCATATATTTCGTCACTTTTGGATAGAGTTCGAACTCGAAATTAGTGCTAATTTCGAGTTCGAACTCGAAATTAACAAAAAAAATGTTGCATGTCCGTTCTACGCCTTAGTAGAAGTCTCATCAAAAGAGATGTGTTGGTTTATTAATTAAAAAAATTGTGGAACACATTATAGGAATCTGTCAACAAATTTACAGATCTATATTCATATAACTTTTGAAAAACCAAGAAATTGAAGAAATACCGTCGAAAATGAGAGGAGAATTCATTGATGATGTATATGTATATGTATTTATTTAAATTAGCTATTGTTAAACCATTTCATAAAAAGGGAGACATCAACAACCAATCTAATTAAAGACCCATTAGTTTATTGACTTGTTTCGCAAATATTCTGGAAATTCTGAAGGCAAGAAGATTAATACAGTTCTTCGGAAAATATCAGCCATTTACTGATAATCAGCATGGATATCTTAAAAACAAATCTATCGAAACTGCCCTATTACACTTTAGCACTGAAGTTCTGCAGGCTTTGGATGATGGTGATATGTCGTGTGGTATCATCGTGGATCTCTCCAAATTATTTGACAGAATCGACTATAATATTCTGCTTGATAAATTATACGGCTTACGAGATAATCCGCATAGTTGGTATCAATTATATCTCAAACATAGAAAACAAGTAGTTGAAATAACAACTGCGAAAGGTCCATTTAGGTCGAGTGCTCTGAAGACATCCATGGGCCTTCCGCAGGGAAGTATTCTGGGCCAGGGCTTTTTATAATTTTTATGAAAGTTGTTGAAAATGTTTATGATGAGTCTAGCAAAATTCTGACTTACGCCGACGACATAAACTTTTTGCTAAGGGGTCCTAATTTCACGGATATCACTGAAAAAGGAACCATAATGATGGGAAAAGATCTTTAATTTCGATTGTTATCAATCTGGTAGAATTTCGAGAAGAATTATGATTTGGTGAATATAAGTGTGTAAAATGTGGATGCATACCGAATTCCTCATATCTTAAAAATAATATAAAGGTTTAATTTGTTCATTTTCAGTTACAAACCGCGAAGATATTATGCGAAAGGAACCAAATCAAAATGACGCCAGATTTCGCCGAAACAGTTGAACTCTGTTTCGAAAAAGGACCACCTCCAATCCAGAGAATGTCAAAGGTGATGAGGAAAATCGTCAACATATTTTTGTGTGTAACGCAACTAGGATTCTGTTGCGTTTATTTCGTTTTTATTTCTGAGAACATTAAACAGGTAAGCATTCAGATCTGTTATTCAAGCAACATTTGGACTGGAATTATAAGCAAATTATTAAAAACGAGATATAATCGAGATTCAAGATTTATTGCAATTATATGATGATTATAAAAATGCTAAATATCGAATTAAGTAAGTAGTTTTTTATACATATACACGAGTATAATTATTCTTTACAGATGATATTGAGAGCTAATTTATACGGGGTGAGAGGGAAACGGGAGCATGTAATTACATTCGATTGTATGAGTTTCGTAAATCGCTTTAAATACTACGTATTTTTAATAGTTTTAGAAGTACATGCTATAGAGATATGTGCACAGGAGTGTCTCGAAAGGGACACTCGAAGTGCAAAAATATATGTTCTATCAGATAGCCAAGCAGCACTAAAAGCACTGAAGTCATACACTTGTGAGTCTAAGCTGACTTGGGACTGTAAACAATCTCTGAGAACTGACAGCGAACAACCATCAGGTCACTTTGATGTGGGTGCCAGGTCACAAGGGAGTTGAAGGCAAACACACAATTTCTCGGCCCAGAACGCTTCTGTGGACTCGCCAAGACCCACTTGAGAGAAGAGTTCCGACGCTGGGAAGCAGATGAAATTAAATCTCACTGGAATAAAGTGCCAGGACAAAGACAAGCAAAAATGTTAGTGAGCCTATCGCCAAAGAAAGCTGAGCAGCTTCTCGAGTTGGACAAAATAGACTTGAAACTGGTAACGGGACTCCTCACTGGACACTGCCCTCTGAGGTATCACCTCAAGAAGATGGGAAAAACAGAGAGTGATAGTTGCTGCTAGAAACTGCAGAACATTTGCTTTGCGAATGCCCAGAACTCTTTTGCAAGAGGCTCAAGTTCCTGGAAGGGGCCTTCTTAGAGCCCTCCGATGTCAGGAACCTAGCTCCCAGGAAACTGATGAACTTCGCAAGAAGCCTCGGAATCCTGGTCCTCGAATAGATTAAGGGTTATGCACAAAAGATCTATTAGGTCGAGGTGCTTGGGAAGCTGCACAGCCTTAACGACCCTCTACAATCTACCTATTATCACATTTCACTTTCACTACTTTCAAATAATTATTATTTCGTTTCCGTTTCAGTAATATTTTTCATAAGGGAAGGGCAGTGAAGTGAAATATAGTCACCATGGTGTTACAGTCAGTATTTGAAACCCTGTATATCATCCAATGAATTCATGTAATGGTTCAGGGATCGAGCCTTGTTAGCAGCTGTATAAAATATAATATGTGCATTTGAAACAATTATCCTTTATCTTTTATCTCTGCGATCACGAATTAATGTCTGTCTAGCATAACATTTCACCTTGAAATGTAACTTTAATTGAATTCTTTTCAAGTCAGCTTGATTTCGATTCCTTCTAGATATACCTACTTATTATTTCATTATCCATTATGGTACAATTCATTACTCGTGAGGATTAACCTTCAGAATATTGATATACAATCATTTACAGATTCTGGACCACTACGGTTTTTCTATAGGAGTGCAGATCCTGATGATTATCATATTCATACCAATATTATTGCCATGCCTGGTCAGGAATCTCAAATACTTGGCACCATTCTCCACATTGGCGAATGTGCTGATGATATGCGGAATCATCATCGTGCTGTTTTATTCTTCTCAAAATCTGCCGGCTATAAGCGAAAGAAGATATATTGCCGACATGGATCAAATACCATTGTTTTTTGGAACAGCAGTCTATGCCTTTGAAGGAATTGGCTTGGTGAGTACCAGATCACAAAATTTTGATTTCCTGGAGATTATTTCTGGATATATCAGACTGTGGATTGTTGAAAGAGTGCATCCTTACAAGAACCTCGACTTATCAGATCTTTTGTTTCAGTTCCTGAAGTTAGAGGGCGTTAAGAAGGTCCCTTTCATGAACATGAGCCTCTTGTAAAAAAAAGCTAGGTTTTCGCAAAGCAATTGCTCTCCAGATTCAACGACATTATCACAGTATCTCGCGGTGACTATCACTCTTTGAATTTCCCATGCATGCTTCTGAGGTGATACCTCAGAGAGCAGTGTTCAGTAAGGAGTTCTTTAACCTGTTTTAAGTCTTCAATTGCGTCGAAACTCTTCTTTGGAAAGTCTACAGAAGGTTTCAAGGCTGGAAAACTGTATGGTTGCTCTATTCTTGGCAAGTCAGTCAGTTTCCTAATTGCCTCTTACTCTCTTGAGACCTGGCATCAAAGTAACCTAGTTGTTTGCTGCCAGTTGTCTTAGGAATTGTCCAGTCGGTTCTGCTTTCGGCTATCTCTTATAAAAATGAATCATTTTTGGTTGGTGACAAAGTTTGACCAAAATGGTTACTGGCAGTTGAAGTATTATTCAAGACGAAGATAAAATAATACTATTGAAGTAAAAAGACGATTAAAGAAGACCATGACGAACTGATTATCTTAGTGTGTGAGGGTATTTCTTCATAACATGCTGATATTCGAGGTTATTTTTGAGGAAATAATTTCCTATGAACATAATCCTATGGAGTTCTTGAACTTTGAACTACAGGATATTGTGTATTTATATGCGCAACAATATGTCGCAAATAAATAGTTGAAAAGTTGTCTGGTTTTTGAGATAATTTGAAAAAACTATTGTTTCAATTTTGATCATCATTTTTTATTATTTATTATTTATTTTATTTTTATTAAGGACCACCATCAACTTTTTTTTTAATATGTACCTGGCATTTTCTCTCAATTTTTCACTCGCCTGGCAAACCTGAATACGTTGACCTATACCTTGATTGCAATTTCAGTTTTGCAGTTTCGACTAATGAAATCTATCATCAATAAAGATGGCAACAACACAATTTCATTAAGTAACGATCATAATATAAATACTTCAACTCAATAATGTAGATAACTAGAATAATAAATTCAATAATTTTAAAATAATTACTCGACTTGTTCTAATGATAAATTTCCATCGAGTCGATACTCCGAAATTGCAATAAGGTATATATCAACATGGTCAAGTGAAAAAATATCCAGGTCCGTATTAGGAAAAAAATAAGTTCTCGAATGACAAAATGTCGCATTACAAATTCTATAATGCCAAGTTATAGAGCATGAAAAATAACTGTGAATAAAAATCATAGATAAAAAATTTGGTTTTTCAAAATATATCAAAAAACAAAACTTTTTCTACTATTTCTATGCAGCATAATGTGCATATCTCTTACCGTTACCGAGTTTTCTATGTTGGCCCGCGAATTTGGGACACTCAGCATAACTTTCATTCTTGCCAGTAGTAAGTTACATCAATTGTTTTTTCTCATAGGAAATTGTATATACTAACATAATATATTCGAATTCGAACATTCACTAATAATCATTTTTTGTTATTCCAGGTCTTACCACTTCAGAATGAAATGAGGAACCCAAATGATTTTAGTAGGCCTTTGGGGGTACTAAATGTGGGAATGATAATCGTAACAAGTCTTTATGTGACTGTAGGATTTTTGTCATATTTGAGATTTGGAGAATTAATAAAAGGGAGTGTAACCCTCAATTTACCACAAGACGAAGTGTGAGTAATATTTAGGTATAATAATATTGAATCTAGATAATTCTGGAACAGTTGGATACAGAGCTGAATCTAGTCAGTCTGTATAGAGTCTTGACTGGATCAGTGAAAAAAAAAGTTTTGTTTAAATGAATTAGTATGGCAGAAATAAATCAGAAAAAATTGAGAAGTGAATAATAATCTTTCGGAGAAAATGATTTAGGAGTAGGTGTAAATTGTGTTTTATGCAAAAAATGTTTTTCGTACTTCCGGGCCTAAAGTGACAACTTCACTCCCTTGTGACAGGTACTAAAGTGTCACATTTAATCCCTCCGGGATTAAATATTGACGAAACTCCCGGAACGATTAAATCACAAACAAACGAATTTAAGGGATATTTTATTGAAAAATATAATTAATTAGAATGGTAATTAACGTTAATATTCAAATTAATATTGTGACAGTTCGTCATATTGACCAGTCTCAGAGAGTTGAGGCACAAACCGCTTTTGATTTATCATCGAAGTAGACTAACAGCGCATTTTCAGTAGGTTGTCTCACATTTTTTAAGCGGCACCACTTTTTAAAAGCATCGTACTGCTGCTCGTATAGTTTTCTAGATTTCGGTGGTAACAATTCTTCACCTACTTCGGCTGCTCTTTTATCAATATCAGATACACCTTCTTCACTCATGATACCAATAATTATCAGTAACAATGTTTCTTTACAATGACACTAGTAATGACAATGTTTCTAAATTATAACTGTCACAACGCAATGTTACTATGGTAACTTATTTTAAAGACAGTTTATTAAATGAGTTGAAGAGAGAAAAAACTGATTGAAATTATTGAAATAATTAATAAAATCATACCGGAAGTACGAAAAGTATCGTATATACCTTGCGACTGAAGTACATTTAATCCTTCAGGTAAATTATGGCCCTCCCTGCGGTCGGGCCATAAACTTTACCTTCAGGATTAAATGTACTACTTCAGTCCCGCGGTATATAATGTACTATTATGAAGATTTACCAATATCGTTCGAGTGGACTATAGGTATGTTTATGTTTTTTTTTTTCAGATTATACCAGTCAGTGAAAGTGATTATATCTTTAGGAATTTTACTGACTTACGCCCTACAACTCTACATAGTAGTAGTCATCATGTGGCCTGGTGTTCAGAAATTTATCGGGAGCAAAAAGTATCCGGTATTTTCTGAACTAGCATTCAGAACAGCGTTAGTATTATTGACATGTAAGTGTACCTAGTACTTATCAATGCGAGGTTGTCCCTGTCATTTTCTGCTATACCCAGATATTTCGATATTCCTAAACAATTTTGTCAGTTTCCGTTGGTAAGAATCTATGTCTGAAGTTGGTGTGCTCGCTATTCGCGCATAATATTTTTGCTTTATTGACAAAATTATATAATTCAGATAGTGACGGTTCAGTTTTGGTTGGTATACTTGGCAACGTGATTCAGACACAATCATGTCTCCTGAACAGTTTGGGTTAATTCATCATTTAAACTTAGTGTTGGATTGAATTCCCCAGTTGACAAATATCAGATATGTGGTTGGATATCACAGCCATATGTTCCTCCTTATCACACCCTAGACTCGAATTGAAACTCTTACTGACATCACAATGACATAGAGTATAGGTTATACTAACAAGAGAGTCGACTCAGCGTATTTATGAATGAAATAGTAAAATAGTATCGATTGACCTTGAAGAGGGAAAAATAACCATTGTGAATGAAATGGTTATGTGAGTTATGTGATTTGATTGGTCGTTGGATCAACTGACTCTGTCTAAACTCTATGTGACTCTGTCTATGTCAAATTTCACAAAATGACATCTTTCGTGAAGTTCGGCTTACATGATGCCGTTATCTGCTGTTATACAGGCGTCGCCTCTTCGAATTCTGATTGGACTTTAAATAGTTTTCTGTCGCCAGAATTAATTACTAGCCAATCACAAAACACTTCTCTAAAATCATGAATACTTATGAATTGAGCTTTTTACAAAAATAGTTTTTCATAAACAACATATCAACCGTTTGGAATTTTACTTGATTTTTTTCTATAACCGAATAAACGAGTAGTCCTTCATCACTAGTGGATTTACAATTGAGAACATTTTGCATATTTTTCCAACCACAAAGAAAATTGGACTAATAAATGCCCTTCAAGGATTTCCAGTGTATCTTGACAATACCAGTTTCATTATTTGGTGAAATCAATAGATAGAAATGAAATATACATGAGACACCTGCAAGTTATAAATAAAGCAACCATCTAATTTGGAAAAATGTATTTCTCCAATTCATCATATATAATGTATGATAAAAAGTTAGGTATGACAATATTCCAGTAGATTTTTGAAATCTTTAAATTTCTTCATTATGTAGTATCAGTGCATCAAGGGTGTGATATTGTTTTCACAATCATTCATATTCCTATCAAGGCACAACAATATTTGGCAATGCAGGAAGCAATCAGCTTATCAATGCTGAAACAGACAGAAAAAAAGTATAGATATTTATATCAATATCTGAATGATATGTTCCTAATATCCACAAAAATATTTGTTTTGTAATATTATAGGATACTTACAGAATTATTTTAAGTCCTTCAACTGCAAGTATGATGCTTTTATATTGTGATGCATAAATTTGCTCATTGTTCAAGTTTATATCTTCAACATCCTCAGTTTCAATGAGTGAAGACATGAAAAATAGAAAGTGTAACAAAAATTTTACATATTCACTAGGACTTACTTAAAATTCAAATAATAAAAATGTAACAAGCATGCAAAGCAAAAAAAAACAACACAACTACAAATTAAACACTAATCTAAAATATTTAAATAATATGTATCAATGTATCATGCAAAATTGAAGGTTATGTAAAATATGGGGTGCAAAACAACAACAAGAGTGAAAATTTCACTACAAATGGTATAACAACACAAAATATATTCTCGAATCGCTTTCAGATATCAAAATCTCGCTTTTTTCCTCGAAAAATCGCAGGTGAAAAGTTTGCCACTTCTTTCAGATGAAATCAGTTGTCAAACAAATCGAATCGTAGTAAATTTCCAAGGTCATTCGGAAACATTCCCGCCTTTCTCTGAGTCAACTCTCTGGTTAGTATAACCTATTACTTTGTGACAATGACTTCTGTTCCGGACCCTTTTGGTAATTGTTCTATTCAGAATGTGATGCCAAATAAAACTCAAAATTGATTGTGACTAGATATCACATTGACTGGGTATTGAAATACTTACAATGTGAAGTGAAAAATCGATTAAATATTTTAAAGTGTGAACTACTACTAGTTGCAAAGCAACCCTCGAAGTCTCATTGAGACTTGTATGAGTAAGGAAGACGGGGACTTTAGCTTTCCAAGTGTCATCCGAAGCACTACTCGGCTGGTTATCGTTGGTAGTCCGAAGGATTGATATCTAGGTACCAAGAATGTTCGGAAGTTCACTTATCTCATCCCGCTTACGGAAACTATAGAAATGTGATGTATATAATTGTGATTTGCTTTGACACATTAACTGTCATGAATGCGACATCTCAGAGATGTTCGTATAAACTGTGCCGATTTTTTCTTGAAATTGTCATTGACACGGTAATCTGAATAAATGGTTCTTGTCAAACACATAACAAACCAAATAACTAGCTTTCTGAACCATTTCCAATCTCAATGAACACCTATATAGTAGAAGGTATAATATTGTCTATTCACTGAAAAAAAATACGTAACGTTTTCTTCAAGGCAGAGACAACTCCTCGTAATAACCCGCGAACTATTTTGAACTCGAATTTTTATACTGGGCATAACCTAACGTTTTTATTTACATTTCGAATTACGCGATCATTTTAGCGCAGTGAAGCTCCTGTTCCAAGCATAGAATTGTTCGATATCATTGCTTCATTAATGAATGAGATAATCAGGAAACAGAAAAAACCATTGCCAGTCAGTGTCACTGATGTGACTAATTCAAGAAAACGTGTTCAACATTGAGAAACTGAAATGCGAGACATGTGAAAGTATTGCCATATCGAGTGTACTTTAATTAGTTACGTCGAGTTCCAAATTTGCTCTATGCATATATATCATACCCACTGAAGAAATATGGGTGAATCTTCATTAACCGCATTCTAACGAATTGAAAAGGTGGTACAAAGGTATTTTGGCCACCTGTATACAAATCCGAAGTCAAAACGGAAGTACTTTCGGATATGTTTCACATACACTATGTGACATTTTTTTCTCAAATTCCTGCTATCGAGAACACAAAAATTAGTCCTTTTTTCAACTAAAAAACCACACACATTCACTTAAACTTGTTTTCAATAATTTCTGAGCAGAAATACTATAGTATAATTGAAAAAATTCGCTCTTCAAAACATTAACAAAACACACCGAGAACCGAGCCTGACAGGTGCTCAACACTTTACTGTGGTATTTCAGTCAAAAGAAGGATGAAATTTGTGTATTTGATAGCAGATATTCGAGATGTCAAGTTATGTTTTTACGAAACTAGCGTTTCGACTCCGGATTCTTGTTCAGGAAGCCAGAATACGTGAGTACCCCCAATATTTTTTCCTTCTCGTTGGAATGCGGTATTATTATAATAATAATAATAATTTATTGAATCCTTTGTGATCAATTACATGATATAGGATAAGTCAAGAAGACAGAATGGTATACAAATAGTTGATTACTAAAATAGATAAAATACATCACATACAGACAGTAACTAACATTCTATAACAAATTTAATAAAATTTTCAATTGTAAGGCACAAGAGTACACGTATCAGGTCTTATTAATTTTTCATTATACTGAAGAAATTCATCTCCTGAATAAAAACCTTCAGTGGATATAAAATTTTTTAATTTATGTTTGAACGTATTTATGTTATTAATTGACTTCAACTCAACAGGTAGACAATTGGAGAATTTAGATCCAATATATATTGGCGTCATTTCATATAATTTAGTTTTATGTGTTTTTGTTCTCAACAGATGTCCATTTCTCGTTGGATATCTATGCCATTGGGCGTTTGTTTCCAAAGTCATTTCTTGTTTCCTTATATACATGATCAGGCTGTAAATGTAGATACTGGGAACAGTAAGAATTTTATAATTCTTGAAATATGGTTAACAAGAGTCTGTTGGCTTTAGATTGAATAGTAGCCGAATTATTCGTTTCTGCGCAGTAAATACTCTTTTTATATCTCTACTACCTCCCCATAAATTGATATTATACACGGAATGAACCATAGCATAATAGACATTCAATAATGATTTCTCGTCTAAAATATTCTTAAGTTGAAGAATAGCATAAAAACTACTATTTAGCCTTTTGCAAACTTGACTAATTTGCTTGTTCCATTTCAACGCAGGATCTATATATACACCTAGAAACTTGGTATCTTCCTTAAAACTAGTATTGGACCTATTCGAGTAAAAATATTTCAGATTAAGTTAGAAAAACATAACTTCAACCTAAAATTGGGTCGCTGACAGAGAAAAATCAAATGAGCATTAAACAACTTCTATAAAGTGGCGACCTTATCCTAGCAGACGTTTGGGACTTGAATGACATTTATCTTGATTAATTTGATTTCTTCAGTTATCCTGGCAGAGGCAATTCCTTTCCTGGATCTCTTCATCTCGTTGGTAGGAGCTGTCAGCAGCACTGCAATAGCGTTGATCATACCCCCCCTCCTGGAATTGATCACCAGGTTCACCAGTGGAGAACTGACACCGTACGTCATCGTAAAAGACGTATTGATAATACTCTTGGGCATCCTTGGTACCATCACTGGCGGCTTCGAGAGCATAAAAGCGATCGTAAAAGCATTCGGGAAACCTTCATAGCCTGGTGAATGAAGCGTTTATGGAATATTGTGCTCTCATAGTAGTGGTTATCACAAATCGAATATAACGTACCGAATATATGCAGCATTATTTAGATCAGAGGCTGACAGGTATTTTCTGAGAAAGAAGACGTTCGTGACATGAATGCATTCAAATCAAAAGATTCTAATTGAATTCGATATCCAACATTCTTAGTTGATTGTCATCAATATAATAATGCCTGGAATATCAGACGATTTTGTGGACTTTCTTCACCGTTTCGAATAATAGATGATATTTCCAATGTTTTTGAATGAATAATTATCTGAGACAATTATCATTTGTCGAAGAATAATGATAGTTATAATTATTATACCTTCTTGATCAGTAGCGCAATAGGCCCTTCTTTGTTTTGCATTTAAGAATCAGAAAAATCTCCTAAAGCTCTGTTTCAGATTTTGAAAGCATAAATTCCAAAAATGTCTGCAAATACTCGTATGAATTTATGATGCTTCAATAGGAATACTCAAGAATATCTCATCTAGTTGGCTATGATTTTGAGTTCGAGTTTCCTACTGATGCAGTTTAGGAAACAGTATAATGACTTTTTGTTATTAGTGAAGAAACAAAAAATCGATAACTATTATGATTATATCAAATTATTTGTTGAACCTAATTAGTAGGTAGGTACTAGTCAAAAAAATATTTAGGGTGGGTACATCTGTGATTTTGTACTTAATTCGTATCCTCACATGTCCAATATATTATATTTCTACTAACTAAAATGTGAAATTGAGATTTGCCAGCTCAACGTTTTATGAGTTATATGACAATAAGTACTCAACTCTATTATTTCTTCATGTATCAATTGTATGATATTATTATTAAATAACAACTCTCATTTTATACTGAAGTATTCCTTATATATGTTCACTAACACCAATCAGTAGTTCTCAAAGTGTTGAAGTTGTACAGTCAGTGAAAAGAATCTACATGGTTTTTATTATTCTGCTATATTGATGTCGTATGATGAGATGCAAGAAATTGACATATTATGATTAGGTATATCCGTTGGAATTATTCAGACAAAGATTGATCATTTCCATAGCGAGTGTATTGTATAAAATTATTAATATTTTTTGAAAATCAACTGTTAATTCGTGGATTATGATGAAAATACTATATACCTTGGTATTGAAGTATCTCATCATCTATTAGAAGGATACCTCAAAATAATACACTGATTCATGGTATAAAATTGTTTTCCTTCCTCATTCACTCAGTTCGTTCAACGTTTCATTATTGAAATATACATATGAATTACAGAATATCATAATATGAAATATCGATTGAATCATTCAAAATCGAACAGATTTTGAGGTAGTCATGAGAGAAGAATAATTATTCAAACCAAAACAATTGCATAAACAGCACAATAAGTACGAAGTTACATTATATCAACCAATTTTCACTGCTTCTGGTGCGTGGAATGATAATATTTCTTTCCACCTTGATTGGAGGATTTCTTTCCCCACTTGCTAGCTCTCTGACGGTGACTTTTGCTGGCTCCTTGACCTTGATGACCTTTGTGATCGTCGGAGTGATGACCACCCACTTTCTTCCCAGATTTCGAGTGGGCTTTCTCATCAGCGGATTTCTAAAAATAAATGGAAAATTCGGTTTATTCATTCAGTGAGTTCCAATCATCGTGTACATTTTTTATTTCAGCCCACTCAACAGAAATCCATGAGTATGGTGGGAAAGTTACAAGAAGAAACAAATGAGATGCGGGACGTAACAAAAAAAATTAACTAGAAAATAAGAAAATATAGACACTAACTGACTGTCAGTAATTCACAGTATTAATTTAAAGCATGTAAAATTGTCGATTAATCTTCGTTTATCGCACTCGTATGAATTTTAAAAGAAATTTTGGTGGAACTTACGTATTTATCTCTTTTGACCCCCTGATCACGAATCTGAAGTCAAAACGCGGTGGTCCCAAGTATTTTCGGAGATACGGCCCCATTTTATACCAAAAATGCACCATTTGACATGTCAAATTTCTAATCCAAAGTAGAAGTCCATTGGTATCTCAAAGGGGAGTAGCAGATTTTCAATACTGGGAAAAAAACTCAAAGTCGTCCCCACAATTATTTATTGTAGTTCATACAGAACATGTTTCGGACCTATATAGGTCCATCATCAGTTGAATTTAAAACATTCTTAAATAGAAAGTACCTAGTAGACACATGACATCTTAGAGGTTAAGTAAGTACTTACATGGAGAAAAAAGAAAAACTATTTTTATATATGATACGAAAATTGAGAAACACAAAAATACATTATGAATTTTAAATGATTTGGTCAAATAACCATGAAATTGGGAAATTGTAGATACACATTTTCATTTTTGTTCTAATGTGCGACATCTTGTTAAACATTTGACAAAAAGTGACATATGAGATGACAATGGACTTCTACTTTGGATTTAATAATGCCAGTCGGGAAACTTGCGTCCATATCTACAAGAAACTTCTTCTACAAAGGAAGACCAATATGTTAGACATCTGGTTCAACAGAGAATGCTTGCACCATGATTTAGTCCCAGGATATGTTAATCTTCGTTCTAACTCATCTGATTTTTCTTCTAGGACAGCTATACAGGCAGCACAATGTCAAATGTCTGCTCTTAGAAACACAAAATTCACCCTTCATTAAACCAAAATACTATACACGCATATATTTACTTTTTTCCAACACTTTTCAGCAGAAAAAACAATTATTTTTTAAAAAATTCACCCTTCTTCAAAACGTGAATAAAACAACATTTTTTCACTAATTTATTTGCGTTTTAAAGAAGGGTGAATTTTTGTAAAAATAAGAGTTTTACTGTAAGAAAGTGTTGAAAACAAGAAACAAATATGTGATATTCTGGTTCAAAATGGGGCCGTATCTCCGAAAATATTTGAGACCGCCGCGTTTTCACTTCAGATTCGTGATCAGGAGGTCAACATACGTAAGTTCCACCAAAGTTTTCTGAATATATTAGTGCGATAAACGAAGATTTACCAAATAGTCAACTTGGGTGAGCATTGAGAAAACCTGATAGGGGTTAAATGGAGGATGAACAATTTTGGTGATTTCGCAGTCCCTGTTTTCTCTTAACAAACACAGTGATAACGTTTAGGTTGGAATGATTTCAATATTTTTTGTATATTTGGACAAACTCTTTCCACAGGTGAATTTTCATTTTCAACCTTGCATTGCTGTAGGTATCTATCAATCACGTCACCTAATGGACGATTACAAAACATCAGAGAACTGTTCAAGGTCCCTTTTTGTAGTTTTCAACTCGATTTTGTATGAGCTTTACAAGTTCCACTCAGATTCTTTAGAATGAAGCGCTTACTCTCGAAATGAATGAGGAGCAGTCGAAAGAGATGATAGAAAGAGTATTCAACTAAATTTGATCCCATTGAAGAGTAACTTTACCTGGTGGTTCTTCTTATTCTTCTTTGCGAACGATTTTGTAGCGAATTTTGAATTCTTATTCCCGTAAACATGATAATTCCCACTTCTATCACGATTACTAAAGAAACTATCATGATTGTCCGATTCGTCCTTGTGAAAGATCTCTCTAAAACCCTGCAATAGAAATACCATTAATAATGTAATAGGAATCAACAACTCAACAGATATTTCATTAAGAGTGGGCAATGGGACGCGCAGAATACCGAATGCAGCACTCCCGCTCTTGACTTCTCATTTGAAAACCAATCAATATTTTCATGATTTTTTGATCCCATCATGTAGATAAAGGATCAAGCTAGGGAGGATACTATCTCTTTTTTCGAAATTTCGAAAAGAAAAGATATAAAAATATATCTGAACATAGCAAATTTTTAGCCAATTTGGCGAATCAAAAAAAAATATTTCTACATCAAATAATCAATTTTGAGATAGCATCCTCCCTCGGTCGAACCTTCATCTTTCTACACAAAAAAAATCAGATCAAAATATGGATTAGTATCGTCACAGGAAGTCAAGAGCCGAGGCTCTACAACGTCAGAAATACGCACGATTTATCCGATGATATTTGCGCCCCCTGGTGAAACTCAACGAAGTAGATTATAAACACGATACAATCGATAGTACGGGTGATATTATGAAATTAGAATAGGAAATAGAAATTTATATGAATCAGTTTGCTAGGTTTGCTAGTAAATATGGTATATTATATGTATAAAATAATTATACATTGCGTGGAAAATAAAAATATTCTGAATTGTTCACAATGAAAAAATTCTCATACATAATGAGGAATAGGTATGTATGATATTCAAATAAGAATATTTATATATACACCCAGAAGGTATACAATATGAATGAATAGAAACCTATCGACAAAGGTCGCTTCTATTTACCGGGGATCGATTTAGGATTTATCATTGCGATGATTTGAATGTTGAACAGATCTCAATACGTAAAAGTAGAGAGGGAACAGTAGAAATATGAAACCGTGTTGTATTTAACATTGTATAACTGAATGATAATTTGCAATCGGGTATTGACACTATATATACAGGATGCTACCTAATGGCATTTTAATATAGGAATTCTTAAATCTATTCAAAAAAATATATACAGTATGGTGGAAATGTATGGAATAAATTCATTATCTCTAACGCATATGAATTTTAAGGGAAATCCTGAGACAGGTCGATTTTCATTTTCAAATTGACATCTCTTGATATACATACGAAGTTTGTGACGTCATCCGCGTAGTTGTGGTGACGTCATCGATTATTTTTTAAATAGGAAGAATTTTTCTGGAAGGTGTTTCCATTGTCTATCTGACCATATACTAATATAAGGAAAATAAAGTGATACAGGGTGAGAAAAAATTATTTTATATTTACAAGCTAATAATTATGCTATCAATGTACACAGTTACCTAAATATGTCGGAGAGGGTAAATCGAATGGCCAACTAGATCTCCTGATTCAACTCCTCTCGATTTTTTCCTCTGAGGTTATCTGAAGAGCAAAGTTTATGTAAGAAGCCGGAAAGATCAGATAATTTGAAAGAACGAATACGAGTGAATATTTCACAAATATATTCAGAAACGATAGCGAAGTTCGAGAATGATTTGTTCTCTGTCTATCACATTGTATTCTTGCAGAACGTCACGAATTTGATTATTTATTGTAACGATTTCCGTTGTAAATATTAAATAAAATAATTTTTTCTCACCCTGTATTACTTTATTTTCCTAATATTAGTATACCGTCAGATAGATAATGAATATACCTTCCGAAAAAAAAAATGGACGGGGTATGTTCTAATTTAAAAAAATAATCGATGACGTAACCACAACTACGCGGATGACGTCACATACTCCGTATGTATATCAAGAGATGTCAATTTGAAAATAAAAATCGACCTGTCTCGGGATTTTCCTTAGAATTCATAAACGTTAGAGATAATGAATTTATTCCATACATTTCCACCATACTGTATGTAATATCCTAAAGGTCTAAATTTTGAAGTAGAGGGTGCTGAAGAAGTGAGCAATAACGAATAGCACTCTTTCTCTATAGACTTGTCATAAAGTAAAGTAATCAATATTTTCATGACTTATTGACTTCATCAAGTAGATAAGTGATCCAGCTAATGGAAATACTATTTTATTTTCAAAAATATGAAATACAAAAGGTATACAAATATTCCTGAACATATCGAATTTGACGAATAATAATAAAAAACACTTTTCAAATGGAACCATAATAAGTATTATGAAATTATTGGTGCAACTAATGATGAATTTGCGGATTTGCATAGGAAAAGCTTGAAATTTTGAAATTCAAAGGTGTAATGAGATCTAAAAATCCAAATGGAGAAGAAAATGATATTGTATTCTCATGTGGAATGTATATGATTCTGAAAATGGTACATATATTGGGACCAACGGGAGATGAATATCCAAAATACAAAATATGTAGTGAAAGCAGTCCTCAAAAATCAAAGAAATAAAAAGTAGAAGAATGAAGGCCTTAGGAAAATATAGTCATTATTCATTATTATTCGTAAATAAATAATATTCATAATAACCTGTATTTGAATGTCTTTGATAATAACCGAGAATATAACTTATCAACGTTATTGAAATTAGCTCTCAATCTCCCAATCACTCCGTATGGCTATTTTAATGTTATACCTCGTAATTTATATGACTCTTGAAAAGCTGTTCATATAAATAGATACAGAATTATCCAAATTTTGTAAGAGTTGCGAAGCATCATGATTTTTTTCAAATCAACAAAATAAGATTTTTTCGATTTAAAGGTTGATTTTTTCTATTCATATTGATTTTTCATAATTTTTCAAATATGGAAATAATGCACAAATCAATTACTTATATTTTCATTATTCGATTCAAAACGTCGCAACCCTGGTTTTTCATAATGTTTATAGAATACAAATATTCATCATAGGTACCTACCTACTGGTGAATATACCGTCGATTATCAGATAAAGTGTTCGATCCTCGTTCCGCACACATGCAGGCGAATGTATCGCATCTACTCTCACTCATTGTTTGGGACTGTGTGGAGTCACAGGTTTTTTTCAAACATGCAAAATGCTTATTAAAAATAAATTGTTGAATATCCTTTGTAGCATTTAAATGACGACAAATGGTTTGAAAATATAAACAATTGAAGGGGTGTCAGTAATACATTGAACGTGTATTTTTTGAAAACTCGTTAACATGGATTTTCCAAATTGCTCGTTTCAACCATAATAATTTCCGTTTCGTGTAAACTTCGGTAATACCAGTAATGGAATATTATTGAATTCCCGAAATCTAAACAATGTCATTTTTGAAATCCAACCTAAAGAAGTCAGGAAAATATTTTCTGAATCTCAATTTTCAGAAATTGAAAATAAAATCACGAAATTCATAAGTTCATTTTTAATGGGTACCTCCTTTTGAACTTTTTGAAAAAATGATGGTAGGGGATACTGCCCAACTAGACATAGTTCCAAATAGGTATAGACGCCATTTTTCTACTTTCGTCGAATATTTCGGAGAGATTTGTTTGTTCCACGGAAGCATAATAGTTGTCCTCTGAATGTTTACCGAGTGGCATCTGTCAGTTTTACGAAAAAATTCGATATTCAGTGAGTGATATAAGACAATGCTTGATTCTTTAAAATTTTATATCGCAACTTACGTGTTTTTTTCTTTTCAATTAACATTTGTCTGATTTTTTAATTACAATGCAATTTCCATTATATTATACCATGAAACTTTCATGATAAATCGGATAAGTATACCACAAACGTTTAGTATACACAATGTTTTATGAAGTTATACAGATTTCACATAATGGCATACCTAACCGAAGGAGAATTATCTAACCTATACGATGCCAGAATTGGACTGGAAGAAGGCATAATATGCCATCATGAGGCAGCAATGTGTTCAACTATTATTTTGTCAACATATAAAAATGAATGGAGTTATTCAATACCAACTCATTAAATAGGTAGATACTTTATTCATACCAATAATGTATATTTTCCTCTCATTTGATATACTGATGAAAGCTCGACTACACATTATGAACACAAAGACCAGTTGGCTGACTGTGTGAGGAGAGAGCCGAGCGCCGAGCGCGCGATAATGTAGTATTGTCTCATTAAATAAGTACATGTAGATATCTGCTACATGAAAAATTTTCATTCTGGAAACTTATTTCATCTATTGGCTCAATTTTGTTCGCAGCATGTATACAAAAATTTTCATAAATAAAATTTTTTCTCGATTACTGAAAATTGTCATTCCGAAAATAACAAGTTGAAATTTGCTACAGTTCTAGAAATTGATGAACATGAATTTTTCACCAATATTGTATATGGCAAGAAGCGCTATCATGTATACTTCAATTTGAAAAAAAAATCAGTCCGATCGCTCAATTATTTCCAGAAATATAACGGTAGGAACGATAAAAAACGTGTTCTACAGAAAAATCGTACTTTTTGTGTTTTTTCAGAATAAAAAAGTTCTTGGCCTAGAGAAAATGTCTTAAAAAGTGATTTGGTATACACAATCATCAAGTTGAAGATCCGCAGCAAGTCTGATTTGAATCTACGCCAGTTTTGTTTTCTCGAAAACTGAGAGACAGCATCCCAGTATTACTCGCATATTAGATTATCGAGCAATGCGAATAAAAACGTCAGTCGCGATATCACCCGTACTAGATGAGAAGATCGTTCGTTGAACAAGGATAACCGTTGATTTATGACGATTTGGTAACCGCCCACTGCTGTTTCCTCCAAACCCCCCCTGTCCCGGATTTGGACAAAGTGTCTGGCCTTTCCCAGCCTTAAGAAGATTTGTCATGAAATTCTAGTATGCAAATTCCAACAATTGATATTTCTGTTCAAATAATGAAAAAATTTGATTCACAAAACGTTACCTGCTTGAAATTTTTCTTCTTTTTGCTATGAGCCTCCTGGAATTTGGCACCGTGTTGTCCCCCTCCTTCTTCATGATTGTGCGACTTGTGAGAATCCTCTGACGAATGTTGTGTCTTCTTTCCTCCCTTTTCCTCGTCCTCTACCTTGTGCCCTTCCACAACTTTCTGGCCCTTAATCTTCTTTTCGTTGTCGTGCTTACTGCCATTGCCCGAATGAGTCTGATGTTCATGTGCAACTAGATCTTTTCCTTGGAAAGTACAAAGAGAATGTTAGTATTGATCATTGAATATGATGATGACACTTGGTCGAATTGGATGATATTTGAGGAAGGTGAGATGAGAAATCAAGAAAATCCGTGATTTTATATATGTATTGCGAATAGAATTCTTACCACTATTTTTTTCTCCACCTCCTCCTTCATTTGTATTATGGAACACCTGGACTGCTTTCGAGAGGGTGATAACACCCATGAGACATATCTGGAAATCATTTTGAAAGATAAACATCCTACATATCATGTTAACGTTCTTTTAGATCTGGAAATTTATATATCTCTATATGGTCGAGGAATATTGTTACAGAATACAAATTGGAGATTCCATTCTTTCGTAGCTGCGATTCGACGTTCAAAATATTATTTCAATAAAGGATAATAATCATTAGAACGCAAGATTCTGATCCAGAATTGTTCTAGAGAGTTCTTTCAGCTCGTTACGAATGTCCACTGCACCCAAGTTGTTTCACTCATATTTGAACGTATTTGAACAACCGATATTTCATGATCAAATATGGGAGTAATTGTAGCGCAAATTCTGGAGTGCCTCAAGGATCAAATCTGAGACCTATTTTTTTTTCTTATATGCCTGACACAAAACATAAAGTGTCGGTTATTCGCAGATGACCTAAAATTGTATACATCAGCAGTCGAAACTTCACAAGATTGAATCAAATTACACTCAGAAATGAACATCTCAATAGATCCAGAATTATTATTATTCCGAGTAGTATTATAAATGAATAAATGATTTTTTTTCACTTTGGAGCAAATATACCAAATACTTCCTTCTCCTTCCCAAAAAATGCGGTTCATTGGTATTTTGAATCAACTGAAGTGAAACTACATCAACAATGGACAGTGAGAATCTATATCTTGTCTTTCATTGAGGAACGTTTGATATTCGTTTTTTTTGTCCTCATTAGCTAGGAAATGATTAGAAATGGTTGTTTGGTTACTAGTGCGGAAATACCATTATTGCTTTCTTGAACTCTGTTAGAAACGAAATGAAAAGTCCACCATGGCCAATTTTCGAAATCGTTTTTAATTATCATTAGAACGATTACGTCAGTCTCCAATCAATCCATGAGATTATCCGATTATTTCGGTTAGATTCATCCTGAGACAGTCTCGGTTCAATTGATATCGAATTCATGGTCATATTCCTGTAACATAGTGAAAATTTCTCTTTTCAACATATTATAATGTCTCATATTGTGGTTCAATGCGCTACGGATTGATTGTTCTTAAGAACTACATAATTAATAATCATTGTAACACTTCAGTGGTGAGTTTAACCATCAGAAATTACCTTTTGAAAGAGATGTTTTCTCACCCTGAGATAGAATGAATTCCAAACGGTTTATGTTCCAAGTGGTCTCAAATTGTGTGTGATATTTACGAACTTTATTCAAAATGGAGTACTTCATATAAACTCATAATAGTGATCTGTCACTTGTTTGATAAATTTCGTTATAATATCGGAAGGAACTATACATATCTTGGTCCAACACTCATGAAATAAGTGGTATATCTATCATTTCGTAAGTTATAATCTTACGGTGTTGAATTTGAAAAATGCTATTTCAGAATCTAAAACCGAAGTATCTGAGGATTTTTTAGGTACAATATATTGAAAGCTGCATTATCATGACAATAACATTTAAATATAATTTGAATTGTAAGTATTCATCTACATCATAAGGACATACATTTTTTTTGAAATAACGTTGTATTGAGAAAACTCGAAAATAATCTGACAGTAAAAGTTGTGAAAGTATAGAATTAGGAATACCACACCATTCACGGTATAGTTGATCGAAAGCAAGGTATATATTTAGCAGTTATTGAGATAGTTTTTTAACATTAAAATGACTGTTGATTGGTTGATTTTGAGAAATTGGTTCTTTCATTTCAAGTGAGTTCATTTTTATTTTTTTTGTAAGAATGAAGTAACAATGAAGTACGTTCTGATTGATTTTATTTGAAATTCAGTATTTTCGGACTTCGTGCCAGTTTGAAGCATGTGATAATTGTAATCGGCCCAGCACGGAAAGTTGAAAATATAAAAATAGGGTTTTCCTTAAAATGAACTGGGGTGATCATCAGATCACTAGGTATCTATAACACTTGAATTTCTGTAATACATACTGTGCGGTATGGCGTACCACAGGGTTATGTACTAGGAGCCTTGCTCTTCATAATTTAAAATGAAATCTACCCATCAGCTTAGGCCAAACTATATGAAACCAGTTTCTTCGCTGATGATGCAACATACAGTGTCGCTGGCATCCATTTGAAATATTCTGATTCATAAAGAGTAGTTAAAAGTGGAATGTCTGACTCTCAACGAATGGAAGATTCAAATAAGTATTTGTTTTTCTACAACTCTATGTAAGCGTCTATAATTATAGTGTTGCAATCAGACAATATTGATAAACATTCATAGTATTCTAACTCACGGTTTACGGTTTTATACTCCCTGCAGTAAAAAAGGAATTGCACAAAAATAATGCATATTTTGTGCTTCAGTAGTTAACAATTTCATTTTTAATCAGAGGAATCATAGACTTTGCTTGGTTTTTATACATCATTTTGTACAATGATATACACACATTTTCAACTAGGAACAGTCGATGAAAGAGTAACCTTTTTTGTGGAAATAAGAAAAACCAAGCCCCATATCAGTGTTTTAAGCACAACTATTGACATGCATACTGTTTTAAACTTTGTTTCCACTTTCAGTACATGAAAAAATATATACACAACAATTTCTCATGCATTATTCTCATTCAACCTTTTCCATGTGCTCTCTTTCTGCTAATTTTCAGTGATTTTTTCACGAATGGAATCAATCTATCTATCTAAATGTATACCACAGCGGCTTCCGCATACCTGAATAATGACAAAAAATGACAAAACAGTGGACACTCACCAACAACACACTGGCTTTCATATTCGTTATCCACAACAATATTCTTCGACGCACTCACTTCTGTAACTGCGTTGCGTTTTCCTGTTTCGTCTCGGTTAGCTCTGATGGCGGTACAGCAAACGTAGACGGGCAGGTAGAAGATCGCATTCTCTATCAGAACCAGAACCCTAATAATACGGTACCAGTGGTACCACGCATGCCGCGAAGGTGTTCACGGAAGACAGCCAAGGTCCAGTGGTGTATGAATGTTCTCCGGCTTCACTCATAGGCAAAGTTTTTCGGGATTTTATAACAATTGCAGAACTGCTATTATATTCTCTCAATTGACGTTGGTTTTCGAATTAATCGTGAAAAACCAAAATTGTGCGATTTTGACAAACCCCTGTATCTCGCAAGCGCGTCGCTACGGGAGGGGTAATGGGGGTCATGACCCTCCCCCAGGGAAATACTGACCTACAGAAATTGGAATATATAAATACACATAAATTTCTTCCACATTTTTCTTCTTTTCGACATTTTATCCATTTTTACATCCTACAATAATTTCTAAACACTTCTGTAAATGTTACAAAATTCATATTACATCTCTGTTTTGTTTGGCTCATTTTCTGAGCTTAAGAGAAAACTTGAGCAGAATTCTGCAGAAAAAAACGGTCGAAAAAAGTGTCGAACAAAAATTGGTTGAAAGTACAATTTCGGTATTAAAAAATAAAAGGGATAATATCGATATTTGCTTCCATTCAATATTCGAGAAAGTAAAAGATCTCCACGAAAAATTGGACATTTTGATACACTTTCCTAGAGTCAATGCAAGTCAAATGAATAGGTTGAATTTTGTTACCAAAGATCCTGAGGAATATTACAGAATCAGCATATTCATCCCATCGCTCGATAATGTATTACAGGATCGCAATTTTCGATTTGGTTCAATTTTTTCCTCTGCCATGGAAATCAATGGCCTGTTACCTTCTCTCATACTCAAGAGAAATCGAGCCGAAATTAAAAACAATTATGAAAATTAGAGCCATTATTTACAGCCTTTCTCAAAGAAGAGTAAAGAATATATTTTCAATAAATTGCAGCTATAAATTGAGATGGTGGTAGAAAATCCAAGAAAAACCGAAGGGCCAATTCAAGAAAGGGCGGTGAATGTATTGAAAATGTGTGGTAAATACATTTTTCCAAACATCCATGTATTGTTACATTTAATATCGGTCATGCCCGTGTAGCATCTGCTGAACGTTCATTTTCTTCATTGAAACGCCTAGATTGACCATCAGTCAAAAGAAGCTGGTAGGCTTAGCTCTTTTGCATTAACATGGTGAATTTGAAATATATTACGACGCAGTGCTGAATAGATTTGCTTCCCAGAAAAAGAGGAAATTAGAACTTATTTCATGAGCTCAATTTATATGGACCTGTAATCAGTTTTAGTTTCAGTTCTATTTTTATGCTTTGTTTCAGGATACATATGCTTTTATCTCGGTTTTCACTCAACTATATGAAATATCGTGTGTAATTTTCGATTGTACCCCTCCCAGAAAAAAAACCTAGCGACGCCCTTTGGTATCTCGATTGTTCGAGAACATACGATATTTTGGTTTCGACATCCTATGGACACTTTTGGGGTCTGTTTCAAAACAAAAAGATATCGTTTTTAGTTTTTGACATAATTACCAAAACTTTGTTTTCTCTCATTCGAGCCATTTTGAATTTTTGCTTCATTGAATAGCGTTTTCAATCTCCTCTTCAAAAAATGTATCACCACCCTGGTATTATTTGATTTCGAATTGATACTGAAATTATCAATCTGGAAAATTACAAATAAATTGAGCTGCTGTGCTCGATCGTCGCCATTGGTAACAGCTCAATACTGTCTAGTAACAAGGTCAAAGGTCTTACAAGAGCAAATAATGCCAGCTGTGAGGGCATCTGTGAACTTGAATGAAATTAAGTTTATGCCAGTTTTTGGTAATTATCTCAGAAACTAAAAGCGATATTTATTTTTTAAAACGAAGACCTCCAAAAAATATCCGTAGAATATAAAAACCAAAATACCGTATGTTCTCGAACAATCGAGATACAGGTGTTTGTCAAAAACGTACAATTTTGGTTTTGGTTTTTTCCGATCATTTCGAAAACTGAAGGTAATCGAGAAAATGCAATAGCAGTGCTGAAATGGTTATAAAATCCCGAAAAACATTGTTCATTTAACCGATTTTGTAGCTCTTTAAATAACCGAGGTACATGCAGCACCATTCTGGGACATAGTGTATAGGGTTGTGGGCTCGGTTATGGGTTATTCAAATTCGACGCTCATCATTGGGATTTCGAGAACCGTAACAGATAGGTATGAAGAACTTCAAATTCTAGTATAGTTGAGGAATTTTATGGTCATTATTATGGTAGGAAAAAATCCGCGATAGCTCTTTTAGTTTACTCAATGTATATGCGTGTCAAAGTTTCTCTAAACACCCAATATTTGGGATTATTTTGCGTTTCAAATGCCTACATGATACACTTTTGGGGTCGTAACCCTATCGAACTTTTTTAGTGCCGCCTCTGCTTTAGATGAAACAACAATTCAAATTATCCCTTTAATTTAGATACTTTTTTTCGAAAAATGTATGAATTTCGAGATGAATTTAGTTGCATGAAAATAGTAATTTACGTAACAATTCCGAAAAATACTGTTTTTTTGGATGAGTGGACAAAATTCTAGGACGAGCGTAGCGAGTCCTGGAAGTCTGCGAGTCCAAAAAAACTGTTTTCGGGCGTGTTGCGTACACAATTTTTTCGGCAACCGTGTAGAATAACAAATCAAAGAAACACATTTCTTTATTAGAACAAAATTTCGAACATTTCAATTCTTATTTATATTAAAATAAGAACAATTGTTAATATTGAATGGATTCAATTTGTTCGAAATGCTTGGTATATTTAAGTGCCTTTTGTTGAAGTCAGAACAAGAAGGTAAAGTTTCCGTTTCACATTGATTGTTTTCATCTGATAATTTTTGAATGTTAGCTAATTTTATGTCAGATAGCTGTCAGTCGTTATTTTGCTGCTATGGTAATGATCAACTGCATTTATCAAAACCATACTACCAAGATTTTCATATTTACAATGACAACAACGATGTGATTCTTCCCGGCCTAGTCCGGGAAGTACGTACTTCCCGGACTAGGCCGGAAAAATGCCACTTTCTCAAAAAAAAAACGTCTGGAAAGTACGTACTTTCCGGACGGTTGCCGAAAAAGGTGTATTTTTGAACACACTTTATTTGATACCTACTTCTTAATAATTGACTGCAAAACCTGGAATGATTGAAAGCTTCGTATCGTAACTTTCGAGTGAATCAATCTCGGTGGCAAAATTAAATTGAATGCTGTAAGTAATACTTGCAAAAACCTGAAATCTATTTTCACAAAACCCCGGTTTTAAAAAGGAAATGACATAAAATGAATAAAAAAGTAAGGGCTCATAATTTTATCAGCGCAAGACCTTTTGATACAATTATGTTCGGCATATAACTAAAATTCCTTACAGTTCGAGAAATACATACATAAGAGAGCCACTGATGTTTCATTGAGAGCAGAAGCGGAACGTACAAAAGTTCGAGAGGGTTAAACTGTGTACGACCCCCAAAAGTGTATCACATTCCAAACATATTGAAGAAATGTATCCTTTGAACTGTTAAGGTCCTGAATATACAAAAAACTGACTCACCCTGTATAGTATTCATTAATGTTTTGGTCATACTATTCCATAATCGATTTTTCAGGTTGCTCAAGTTCCTCTCTTCTTCATTACCATACTTGAGGATACTATTCCTAGGTCATATCTGGACATAATATGGCCCACCGATTTCAACTTCTGAACTAAAGCCAAATACATTTTTTTTGCGACAACCATTCGTCAAACAAAATAATCAGGAGGCCAGACTTGCTCAGAAAGGAATGATGATTTCAAATATAATTTTCAGTAGTAATAGCCCAATACATTGATGATCGTTCGAAAAATACTTCAGATTTCCAAACCTTCTTGCTTATAATAGGCAATAAGCTTGAGAAAGTTGTTAAAAACTTGTTGAGCATTTATCAATGTTCGAAGGATATTCAGAAAGAAAATTTTCAAATACATACAAACTTTTCAAGTCAAATTCGCCTCATTTTCGTTTCATTCCCCTCTTTTGGTGGTATTAATGTCTCCAATGTATATTATCTGTATCTCTTTTTTGCTGTATATATTTATATTACTGTTGACTATGCCAAATACAGCAATCAATTATTGTCAAATATGATTTTGCCGATAATTTGAAAATTTCAGATAGTTCATCAATAAATAATAATTCATTACAATTTCCACACATTATACTAATGAATACATCGTGTTCTGAGTATCCATCAATAACTTAATGATCCCCGATCGAAGTTTATGCAATATCTACTATTGGTGGTGAATGGAATGAAATTGATTGGAACAGTTCTTTCAGTTTTTATTCCTAATAAAATAACAACATATAACATAAAAAAAATGTCATCAAGATACAATACCACAGAAATTCAACAACTTTTAACGACCGTATAACAAGGTACAAAAATTTAAAATTAGAATGCTCTGGAAACACTATCAAACTCTACCTCAAACTCGGATTTATCCACCATATATCTGGGTAAGCTCGCATCAAGAACTTTACTATATACTGGTTTGGTTTCTTCGCTATAAGCTCCCTCCTCATCACGAACATCAAATGCTGGAGTTGGCTCTGCTTCAGATTTTTTAACATCTTCAGTTCTCCTCTTCTTCCTAATAATTTCTCTTTCCACTCCATATGGTATTCTAGTTTCTATATCTTCCGAAGCAGCAGCTTCAAGGGTGACAATTGGATTGTGAGCTAACTTGGAGAAGCGCCTCTTCTTAACGTCACTGATTACTGGTTTCTCTTTGGTTTCTTCTGGGTGAGACTCACCATCTTCCAGTTTCTTTGCGCCCTTCAGTTGATGATAAGCTACATGTGACGATTTGGGATTTGATTCCTGAACGAACATACACTCTTCGTGTTGAATATTGTTCTTATCAACGCACAGATAACAAGTCATTCCTTTCTTCTCAGATTTCTTGCAACTCGACCTGTCTTTTTTAGAGAACTCAGCTAGAACCTCTTCCACGTTTTGTTTGGTTGCTGCTGGAATGTGGTATTCAGCTTGCTCGTCATCCTGCTTGGATTCTTCTCTGGCCAGTTCTGGGAATAGGGTTAAGTGATAGTCATCAAAACGTCTAGGGGAATCTGAACTTCCGGACTCATATCTCCTCTTGCCTTTGAAGGGTGAGGAAACTTCATATCTCTCATCGTCATCGGCCTTTTCTTCTCTTGCCTTATCACCGCTATAATTTCTTGAGTAAGAGCTATCTTCTTCATTGCGTTTTCTTGGAGATTTTTGTTCAATGTGACCATCGTGATCTTCAATGAGCTCTGGTTCTGGTTTCTTCACAGGTTTCTGCGCAGACTCAGCTTCCTCGGCAGCTTCTTCATTATTCTCAGGTTCATCACCATCAAACTTCTTCTCAGTCACATAAGCATATTTCTTTGATTGGGGTTCCGAAGTATAAGAGCATTGTTCGTAGTTGCCACCGTTATCTGGGTTTCTACATATGGTGCAAGTCGAACCATCTTTGATAACTTTCTTGCAGTTTTTGGGGTCCTTCTTGAGTTTTTCTGTCTGTTTCTCAGAATAGCTGAGCTCATGTTGGCTCTCATCGTAAAATTCAGGTTCATATTTGAAACCAGCATTATAGTCTGCGGGAATTGATGGCTCATCTGAGGCTTTGCGAGATCTTTCTCTGATATGGTAATAGGGATCATCGTTTCTCCTTGCATAACGTTTGTATCTGAATTGGTTTTCCCCGGCAGGTTGAGAGAATCGCTCAGAGTTTCCTTGGTAATACTCTTGAGGTTCTTTTTCAGACGTGTAAGAGCATTGCGTGTATTTTGATTTGTTTTCAGCATTTTCACAAACGAAGCAGTTCATCGCTTCTGATTCTGAAGAAGCTGGTTTTGAGAGTCTCCTACAATTTTGACCTTTCAGGTGGCTGGGAACATTTTCGCTTGACTGCCCTTCTACCAGAGGCTCAGTTACCTGTTTATAGTTGGGGTTAAACGGAGCGACTGTGCTTTTGACTGCTTCCAGATATCTGGCATTCAGATCGACATTTGATGGTGATACAGAAGGTTGGAAGCTGTATTTTTGGTAAGGCGTCAGGTAGCTACTAGCAGGCTGTACTATTCCTTCGGCAGCTGGGTACTGGGAAACTGTCGAACTAGATTTGCCAGTGTTGTAGTCAACTCGTGGCTTTGAATTAGTTAGCAGTTCATGGGAGTACTTGGCAGATGCTGATTCTTTTTCAATTTCTTTTTCCACATTCGTATAACCTTCGTCATCTTCTGCTCCCGAAGACTGCTTCCTGGGCTTGTTGGGTCTTGGTGGTATTCTCTCCACATCGTCCCTACTGGCTGACTTTTCTTCATCGTAGTTTTCGAACAAGGGAAGTTTATGCGAGATATAACTGGGTCCTGGTGCAACATAGTCTTCATTAGCTGCAGTGGCTTCCCGTTTATTTTGGGCCTCCTCGAAAAAATCTCTCAAAGGGTTGCTCAAATAATAATTGGTGATGTCTTGAACTGGTGCAAAGTTCGGTTGTGATTGAGTCTGCTGTTGTTGTTGTTGGGGAATGAAGTTGACTGGTGGTAAGGCTATGGGTTTTCGATTCGATTCTTGGTATTCTGAAATGAAAAATTAATTTCAATAAAAATGTTCAAAAGAATATTCAACTCAATATTGTTGGCCTTCATCTGGTGAAACTGAATTGTATCGATAGTTAAATCGTATGAACTCGACTTCACTTTCACTATTCATGAAACATTTTATAGTGTCTCGATTTGGAATGAAGCTTCATAAATCAAGTTTCAGAAGAGCTGCATCTTATGATACTTATTGAATAAATTTTGTCTTTTCCTACTCACCTATGGGGTTCGGACTTAGAAATCCGGAAAACTCAGTTGGACTTATAAAACCACCCCCTGTACTCCCTTGGGTGGCTACTAAGGGTGCACTGTTATCTACTGAATAGTATTTTGAATAGTCCGGATGTTCGTGATGTTCACTATCGTCGATAGAGAAGTCTGAGTGGTCAGAAATATCTTCTGATTCATCCGCCCCATAGTCTTCTTGAGCTGTCAGTTGTTGTATAAGCACCAGAAGGAATACCTGAAAATAAGGAAGAGCTCTTTATTCAACTATCACTTTCACTGATGATTAACTAGTTTTCTAATGGAGGTATAACTAACCTTTGTTGAAATGCTTCCAGAAAGAAGCATTTTGCAGCGTTGAAGTTCGAGATAAGGAAAGTGATCTGCATTGATTTGATAAGTATATATATGGAATGTTCCCACCATCATGGTATACACGTAACTCGAAAGCAAATGGTTTCGCTACAGAATCGATATTTCTCAAAAACACAATGCATTCAACCGCTAATGATTGAATACGTGCTTTGAAGCGTAAACTGTCTTTTTTTAACGATTTGGGTACATATAACTAACGTTGGAAATATTTCGAATGCATCCGCAATTTCTACTTGTCTTGTCTTTTCCATTGTGTTAATGAACCGATACATTTGTAGAAAATGAAGATTACTCTATCCCGAATTGTTGCAAATAAATCTGCGGTTTGTCTCCTGACTTGTTTTTACATAACGCATAGCATGGTACCATTGCCAAGACTCTGAGATGTGAATAACCTCTACTATATTCAGACTTGCAAGCACATTTGAAGTAATGAACGATGTTGAAAAAGAAAAACAATTTCATCAAGATGGCACTGTCTATGACGGTTCCTTATGAAAAGTAAAATAAATTGTGAAATTCAAAATCCAATTGAAATAAGTATATAATTCACTCGACCTAATGAGAATTTTTTAAATAAAGTAGTGTTTCTTTTTAAATAATTGAAATAATTCTTTTCGAACTTTTTTTTATGCCCATAAAATTGTGTAATTTTGGTCCTTCTATATTCTCTAATAGTGTATTTCCTTAAATTTTAGCCCTCAAAACAGAACATATAGTTGACCATTCCTACCAAACCCTATCCTTGTATATTATACTTCCTTGATGACAAAGATAGTCATCAATCTATCTTCATTCAGTGTATTTGCTGTTTGTTTCTACCCAGTGTAGAATGTTCCTCATATTCAGAATAACTACTTTAGGAGTACCTATATTATGAAGGTAGATTTTGTCTATTCGGAAGCATCTTCCTTATTATCTTCGAAAAGTAGAGAATATTTCAAATCAAATAATTAGATATGTTATGAATGTTATCACGGAATATGAATACATATTATCATTTCAATTATAATTATCAGCATTAAATGAAGGTCTGACCACATTTTCCCCTATATATACAACTCCGATACGAAACTTCAGAGGGTGATTCGTTAGGTCATTTCGAAAAACAAGTTCTGGTGGATAGATAGACTGGTGAAATCACTTCCTATCCTGTGACTGGTCCCAAATCTCTTGATTTCGCCTACTTCGATAAAACGTGTATAACGTGACATGGCGTGGGTGAATCTCGCTAAAGTGAAGCCGTGATTTCAACCAAATTTACAGGTTACTGCAGGTGTCAACACGAAAGTATGAATATTTTATTCTGAATGACTTCTAATCGTTTCTAACAATTCCATGGAGCCATTTTCCAATGAGTTTGATGCGAATATGTATCGAACATGATTGAAAGAAAATTCTTCAAAAATCATTCGAAAGTATCGCCATCTATTGTTATACATGAGAACCCTACGTAATGAGCTAAAATTCAATTGTTCCAAATCAAGGATTTGTCTGCTGAAACAATTGAAGAGTAGCGCCACCAGGTCTTATTTCCATCATTGTCCGGAGTTGCTTCATTTCTGAGATACAGGGTGTAAACGTTTATTTTAAGTATTTTTGAACGTGTCAGGCAATCAATGACAAATCGATTGCAGTCGTGTATTTTATCAGAAGGTGGACACTAGTCTCATTTACTTTGAAGTCGAAATTGTAAATTTTTCTATGGAGATATGATATGGAGAAAATACAATAGACCTAGTAATTGAATTTATACTTGCTGAATCTGAATATATTAAAAATTACGAAAAAATTAGTGGCGTAACTTTTATCTCAATATTGTTGGCTGTGGTGTCACTAATACGCCGCTGGACCTGATAATTTCAATTTAGTTAGGGCTAAATAAACGCCTTATTACTTTCAAATCTGTGTACATACATTCATGATATTCAATTATGAATACAGTTTTCTTTTTAATTTGAACGCCCTATATCTCAGAAACGAAGCAACTGCGGAAATATAGGAACTTTTTTCAAAACAACAACGAAGCACTCACTGAAGTCTCGTATCGTAGTTGTATATATTATTCTATTCCACTTCCTACTTATTCTTCTCAACCTATCCTATGGTTTTTTTTGTCCATTTCATTTAATGTAGTGCTGATTTTAGGTCTGTTTTTGCGTTTCAACTCTGCTTTTGTGCACCACCGCAAATAATATTTACCACCAGTGGTACATGTACCACAGGTTGAAAACTGCTGACCTATAGGTAGTATAGTTCTTCAAACCTTGTATACTCCAGACTAGATTGAAGATTGTAGGAGGGGTCGTTAAGGCAGTGCAGCCTCTCAAGCACCTCGACCTATAAGATCTTTTGTGCATAACCCTTAATCTATTCGAAGCCCGAGATTCTGAGACTTTGTGCAAAGTTTATCAGTTTCCTGGGAGCTAGGTTCCTGATATCGGAGGGCTCTAAAATGGCCCCTTCCAGGAACTTGAGCCTCTTGCAGAAGAGCGCTGGGCATTCGCAAAGCAAATGTTCTGCAGTTTCAGCGAAGTTCTCGCAGTAGCGGCAACTATCACTCTCTGTTTTGCCCATCTTTTTGAGGTGTTACCTCAGAGGGCAGTGTCCAGTGAGAATTCCCGTTACCACTTTCAAGTCTTTTTTGTCCAACTCGCGAAACTGTTTAGCTTTCCTTGGCGAGAGGCTGACTAGCCTTTTCGCTTGTCTTTGTCCTTGCACTTTATTCCACTGAGATTTAATTTCCTCTGCTTCCTAGCGTCGGAACTCTTTTCTCAAGTGGGCCTTGGAGAGTCCACAGAAGGGTTTTGGGCCGAGAAATTGTGTATTTGCCCCTTCTAACTCTAGAGTCTAGGTCAATAGAGGAATCTACAATCCCAAGCCGAAGACTGCTATCTATTGCGATCTGTTGCTACAAGATAGAGCATACCGGCAGCTCATAACTCTGCCCTAAAGTTTACAGCTTACTTTAACTCCGCTGATAGATGGCACAGCAAGAGTTAAATGTGAGTAACTCTGGTTTTCTGTATTTTATGGTGTTCTCATTTTCTATCCCTTCGACTGAAAATGATGAATCCATTCACTAAATTCCTCGACAAATGTTCCAATGGAAAGAGCTGATCAATCTGAAGTAGGCATACATACTGATCTTCATGAGGTCACCGAGGTTCAAGAGGCAGAATCAGGATAAAGATGCATGTAGAGCAGATTGGAAAATGGGCCCATGGGGATCTGATGATCTAGTAGAGTTAATTGCAACCCAAGAGGGATCTGCCGAACTCTTCTCTATCTGGATAATTTTCCCTTTTGAATGGTAAAGTTAGGGAACTTAGATATCGAGGCCTGTTTCAACACCTATTATATCTCAAAGCTTTCAAGAAAAAAATTGAAAAACTTATATCGTATTCCTAATATTTCCAAAAGCAGCAGCAACCTTCCTACCACATCACTACCTCTACTTCATTAGGCATTTTTTTCCTCACATGTTATCGAGTTAACAATATGGATACTGAGTGGACAATGAGTATACGGCCAAAACCGCAAACTCAGAAAAAATGAGTATAAGTACTGAAATAATAAGAGAAGTTAAATTTTTTTGTTGAATTCGATGCTTCTTCGAGATGATTTAGAATCTAGATAGAGTTATCGTTTGTTTGAATACCTCCCATCAATTTCCATAAGATGGTAAGCAGGGATGGATTCGACTGATTTTCAAATTGTACCTTCACCAAATATGCAAAAGTAAGTTGTTCTCACAAAGATCACAATGGCCTGTTCACTCTGTTCCAAGTGAGTGCAAAGGTTCTATATCACGTTTGAATCAGCATCAATACTTATGTACTTTATTTGACATTACTTGACATTTAGTTGTAGAAAACATCGAAGGTAAAATCTACGCATCCACATCGGGAACTAGGTGAGCACGTTGAATTTTGGAGACGATACAAAAATGAATGTTGATGCATTTGAAGAAATAACTAAGTTGGTACGATCTCTCAGCTTACCCTTTCAATCGAAAAATGACATATAATCATATTCCCGTAATCATATTGATTCTCCTTGTCATCAGTGAACGAATGGTTGAAATAAATTGATTTAAATTCGCTAAAGAAATGGATGGATGATCAATAGACTTCATTCGACCCATAACAACTCCCAGAACTAGTGTAGTGTATTCTGAACAAAACTCTCGAAATTGTTTTTTTTTACTTTTTAGATTTGATACTGATGGGTCACATGACGTATATTGATTATTCAGTACTGATCGTGGTTTGTTCTGATACCTATAACATCAGAACTTTCAAGAAAAAGTCCAATTACAATTTCCTTCCCCACTATCCTTCTACTGTGAGAGAAATTATCCAAATTCATTATCCAAATTATCCAGAATCATTAGAATAATTTATCTATGTTGAATATCTAATCATCTAATCCCTTGTCTGTGTATAACCTTGTATCCAATTGAAATGATTCACTAATGATTTTTCAGTAATTAGGAAATGGTCAACTTTCTTAATATTTCTTTTAGTTACTACATTATTTCTGTAGGTTGTCAATCGATCGATGCACTGTATATAAAAAACAATAATTTTACTAAATTTCATTTATTTTCTAAATATAAACTGCTTATTGAACTAGAGAGAATGTGACAGGTTTGGTTTGGGGGCAAGAATGGGCCTGGATTGGGAGGCCTATCACATTTTACAATAAGACAATACCTATAATACCGTGACAACTTTGATAAATATGATGTCTCTTTGGTATATTATTACACATTTTACAGGAGTAGGAAAATGGATCATTTAATAACTTCAATTTTCAATCTAAGAAATTTGAATGCAAAAAAGAAAGGTTCCATATCATTTGGCTGCTGAGATATTCATCATTGAGTCAATTTGACAAGGAAACACTGGGTGAGTGATTATGTTTGAATTATTCTCCCTTTCTATCGCAAAAAGCATCAAGACGTGATTTCATCACAAAATAGTTCGAAATTTTACAAAAAGAAGTAAGTATATTAATTTCTGCTGACTAGTTCATGAAAATATTGATATTTATCTATGTCCAGGTTTATGAGTCAATCATATCAGGTGCAAAATAAACAAATCAATTCATCTAATAAATAATTTGAATAATCTGAAACAAATACACAGAAGGTAGTCTTCATTGATTGATTACAAATTATTTCGATAACGTGCTCAATAACATAAAATCTAGAAACATTTCTTTGGTGTGTCTTAAGTTTTAAAAACATAAAAATATACATACAATAAACATACACTTAGAGTCGTAATGATAAATAAATAACATAGAATCTTCGTAGTTTTCTGAGACCAAGAACTTTACAATAATAGTCATTTGCGACATCCTCTCAATTCGTCTAAAACACAAATATATAATTTTACAAAAACAAAAATATTTCTTCACTCTACGAGGGGAGTTATATCTACACACGCACAATAGTTGTTCATTGGTATCATTTCTGTTCACTTTGAACTCCTCAGGATCCCAACACGGAACATGTCGTCTCTGTCGCTGAAGATCGAAGTCATTTCTGTGGCGACATCTAGCGGTCGTCTCCTTAACCCATGTTCAGGTCGTGGGGGTAAATGCTCTCCGCTTTCAAGCAAGCGCTTCCACTTTCAGTGGGCGAGTTCGCGGACGCGAGAGAGTTTGCCCTTGTCGCCGCCAGGGGGCTCCGGCTGCTTTGGTCTGTATTTGGGTTCGATTGCGCTCCGTCTTGTTCTACGTTGTTGGCGACAATGTCATTGTTGCTGTAGTAGTAAGCGCTATCTGGAAAGGAATGAATAAATTCATTGTTGAATCAGGAATTTTTGATTAGCTTGATTTGAGATATGCAAATCATGCAACGAAGCACAATCTGTGATACAAGTGTGACTTTATCATCTCTATAGAATTATTAGTTAGGAAATTTTCAGGAGGAGATAAGTGAATTTTACCAACTCATTTTGAATTTTTGTAATTTTCTATATTTTGGAATTTCAATTCCAAATCATCTTTGATTCATCAGTCGGAAAGTTCGGGTTTGCAATTGGAAATCCTTACTTTGAACTGGACATTCAATCTTCTGACTTGACAGTCAAAACTTCTGACTATACAAACTCGGAATTTTGTATTTAAAATTTCATCAAGTATTTGGCTCAAAACTTGGAAATTCTGACTACAAACCCGAGTTCAATATCCCTAGCTTAATTTACAAAATTACTACAGCTTGTTTTTAATTGAATTCATCAATAATTTTAGTCTTATGTCAGGTTGCATAAAAGCCATCATGCATTTCGTTAACTTAACGTGGGATATTATTACTGTTATTTGTTAATTCGTGAGTTAGGGCTGGTTACAAACAAATTATTATTATTTATGCAACCGGTAAATAAGTGATGTACTGCAACTGCAATGAGTGGTTGATAAAGTAGAGTATACTACTCACAATAATGCTTATTATTGCTGCTGTCGCGGCTTGATTCTTAAAATTTTTTTCGGAAATTGACTCGTGCTATAATCTACTCTTATTCACCTAAATTATCTCAAAATACATATAAAAAAAATGCATGCAATCATTTTCGCATTCCTTGTTATTTAAACAGAGAATGCTTGTTTTCTGATTATCAGATAGGTTTCTTCTAAGATAATATTTCATAGATTTACTTCAATATTCTGCGTAGTTTCAATCAAGAGAGTATCAAATAAACTGAGGGATAACTAGGAGTAAAAACCCAGCAAACAATTTCAGTAGGCCCAGTACTGGGCTAATACCTGCCTACCAGAAGTTGCCGCTGCGGCGAAACAGTGGCAGATGACGTCGGACCAACATCAATAGGACACTCTGGCCGCCGGTAGGACCAATGCCTGTGCGCCATAATGAATACTACATTGGCCCACTTCAGGACCAATGCCTATAATACGACGATATTATGTGAAATAAAAAAGAATTCAACAGCCTTCAGCAGTCACCCATCCAAGTTCTAACCTCGCCCAACGTTGCTTTACCCTCGTTATTGTATCACATTCCGCATAGTAATGTAGCTATTGTCTTCTAATTATATATTTATTATAAATCAGTGGAATTTGAACAACAATAATTTTCTATTATTATACATTTTTAGATGTCAATTTGGCATATTTTTCATCCTGTAAGTTGACATTTGAAATTTCTTTCGATGCTAGAATTGGTGAAGGCGGGATATTTCGAATATCGCGACTTCGAAGATGGGAACCCCTCCTTGAGTATTAAGATCTATCCAGGATGGAGGAAAGCGATACTTAGTGCATATACTGGAATCCGAACCACTTCTGGGAGTGACGGATTCTAACAGGATTTTTAATGGTGTATATTACTTGGACATGAGGGTGTTTCGAGCATTGATTTGACATATTTTGATGCCTCAAATTGATATGAAATGTGATTTTTCTCGCATATCGCTACTTTGAATTTGCTGACTTTTCATATGAGCGCCGGGATTGAGAAAAAAACAACATTTGAAGCAAAATGTTTCTCAACTGTTCAATAACACTTGAAACGGGCCATCATCCAGATGATGTCGGTCGAAAGATACCCTTTTGATGGTATTGGCCCATTGCTGGTTGGATTATAGATAACCAATTACAATATGCCATATATCGGGCCGACATTTTGCCGATGTAGCTTTGCCATTGCCAGCATGTACCCGACCAATCATGCGTTGGGCCAGAGAGCGGCCAGAGATTCATTGTTTGCTGGGAAAATCCACATCGAATACTCGAGTTCCAACAAATTTCTCTCCAACGAAATATTCCCAATTACATTGAGACCAGTATGGATATAAACCAAAGTGAGGCGTTTGCCTCTCTGCACTATTTCGAATATCATTCAGCTTTGTACTACGGAGTTTACTTAACCATTTTTCGTTAATTTTCAGCTACAATACTCACTGTTTACTTACTGAGTAACCCGCTGGACGCAGTACCATAGCCGTAGGTTCCGTACGCAGCTCCGTATTGGCTGTAGGCTGTGCTGTAAGCGTATTCAGCACCTGGTACCATCGTGGTGCCTGCTGAAAAAGAACAATTATGAATATTGTGAGCCTCAGACAAAAGGGGATGATTGAATTCAAGATGATCTCTCTTCATGTATGAAGAGTCTCTGATGACATTTCTTGTTTCAAAAAGTTGACACGGTCATGCTTTCAGATTTTGAAATAAGAATCGACACCCCCTGGATACAGCAGACATTGATTACGTGTTGAATTGGCAACAACATTTTGGTAATCAGCTGAGAGAGCAAGAAATTCTCGACAATCATTCGACGGTGACAAATATGTACACCTGAAACCGTACAGTTACTACATAAAAAAATACATTCACATATTAGGAAGCAAATGATAAATATGAACTTACTGAAAATTCTCTAATCTACGTCAATAACAATTTTATTATTCATTTCATTTTTATGTCCTAAATATTATAATAACACACGCAGTATTTCATGAACATGATAACTACGCAAAATTTCGTGATGAATAGGATTATGTTTTGCGACAGTCGCATAAAGGACTTGAGAAGAGAAATGGCCAGATAGCTCTGAAGACAAGAGCCACTTCAAAAGAATGTCAGGATAAAAACGACATAAAGGTATTGGTCGTGTGGTTTCAGTCTGAAATAATGGATCTGACAGAAAATAGCATAAATGATTTCATGAATTTGTGATTGGTTTGTGATTCTCGTGATTTATGAAGCCCAAGAAAATGTTGTGAATTCTTTCAATCTAACTCCGAAACTCATTTATTCATGACTATTATTCATTACGTTGAAACATTGTTGAGGTACTTTCTCGAGAGGAATCCAGTGGTTTCTATAGTTTTATTTCAAAGTTGTCCAATTTGGAACACCCTGTACATTATAAGTAAACAAGTTTCCATTTTCCAGAGATTCACCTAGTAGCTATAAGCCCTTCAGTAGCTAAGGTGCCAATTTTTAACCTTTTTGTTAACTTAGCATGACCTTCAATCTATTCGAGGCATATAGGATTCCGAGACTTGCTACAAAGTTTATCAGTTTACTGAGAGCTTAGTTCCTTTTCCAGGAATTCGAGCATCTTGCAGAAAAGCGCAATCGCAAAGCAGATATTCTGAGATCTCGCAGTAGATTTGTCCATCTTTTTTAGGTGATACCTCAGAGGGCAGTGTCCAGTGAGGAGACCCGTTACCAGTTTCAAGTCTTTTTTGTCCAACTCGAGAAGCTGTTTAGCTTTCCTTGGCGATAGGCTCACTAGCCTTTGTCCTGGCACTTTAACCCAGTGAGATTATATTTCATCTGTTTTCCAGCTTCGGAACTCATCTTTCAAATGGTCTTTGGAGAGTCCACAGATGGGTTTTATGCCAGGAAATTGTGTGTTTGTCCCTTCTTTTGCTTTCTCGTTGCCTACAACTTCCTTGTGACCTGGAACACACTTCAAAGTGACTGGGTTGTTTGTTTCCAGTTGTCGCAGGAACTGTTTGCAGTCCCAAGTCAGCTCAGACTCATAAGTGTAGGTATGGCTTCAGAGCTTTCAGTGCTGCATAGCTGATACAATTCAGATCTATGTCGTTTCAAAACACTTCTGGACACCTATCTCCAAAGAATTCACCTCTGTTTGGAGGGTTGCCAGATGGTTTTGTGAACCTGAAATGTAACCCAGTAACACCCACTCCAGCCCTTTCATCCATCAGTGCACCACACTGAAGCATCCCGTTTCAGTAGTTCCTTTTGCTGAACGCCAAAGAAACTGTCAAGGTCACGGTTTCCGGGTGCGACCCAAACGAATCTCGTGGAAACGACTTCGAAGGAAGCTCGCTCGGTAGGAAACAAAAAAAAAGTACCTGTGGTGGAATAACCGAAATTCGGCAACATCGCCGAGTAATGCTGCGACGCACCGTTGGACGGTTGAAGGACGGTCAAGGCGGCGGGGTCCGGGGAGGCGGTGTGTGATCCAGGTTGACTGCCGGATTCGGCGGGTAGCGCCAATGGAAGTCCGGGCGAGGCGCCATCGACTGCCGCCCCCAGACCGACTACGCCACTGTACGGCGAGCTAGTCTCGGCTACAGCATGCAAACACGTCAATTAGCACACAGGCAAAGATGCAACATATCATAAGGTTCTACATGCAAAAAAAAATCGCTTCAGAATATGACAGGCGCCAGTGTCATTTGATTGATTTTTTAAGACTCAAGTTAACATCAGGGATGCAATAAATTCTTTTTCTATTTTGGTTCTATAATGAAGTCATTATAAAACGCAAATGCGTATCAAGATATATAATGAAGTAATTGTGCAACGCAAATGCGTGTCGAAATAGCCTCTATTTCAATACGCATTTTTTATTATTCGGATGTTGGTACAATCGAACTGTCAAATGAAAGTCTGAAGAGTTAGGCACAGCTTACTTCTGAGCGATTTTGAATTTGGTGATACTAGCAGTGGAAAACTTAATGTTTTCTTGGTTAATTTCAATTCAGAGTGTAATTTGATTTAAATTGACCAATAAAAACAATAACAACATTGCATTTTTCACCGCTGGTATCGCAAAAAATCAAAATCGCTCGACAGTAAACTGGGCTTTACGCTTGTGCGTCAGATTTTAAATATTTCAATGTCATCATTGTTACCAATCGAAAATGTTCCTGTTATTTATCGATATCAAATCAATTTCCTTCAATAAAATACTTCAAATTAATGCAAAATATAGAAAAGAATTTATACGTCACAATTTTTTGTTTATTGCAACTAATTCTTGATCCACTTGGTATAACGCTACGAAATTTGGAGTGCTTAGGAGGTCAAAACCTTCACTCCAATGGAGAAATAAGAGCTAAATGTTTCGAAATGTCGGCTAAGCACCATCTTGACTGATTTTTTTGAATAAAATACCACAAATAATTATTTCATTTTCAAATTCAATTGCTCTTGAAATATCAACGTTTGAAAATATACATTTTGGACATTCCAAACCGAACCAGATTAAAAAAATGAGCAGATTTCGAAAATTGAATAATACGGGTTGTTCTATAAAACTTTTGTTTGCAAGATGGCACTCAGCCGCCAATTTGGAACTTTCAGCTGTCACATCTCCATAAAAAAATAGAATCTCATCTCCTATTCGGGTCATGCGAATTTCGGTGCGATATACCAGGTGGTTCGAAAATTAGCAGGTAGGATCTTGATTTCAGACGGGTATTGTTTTTATCTTTTGACAGCACGAGAGAAAAACCTATAATGTACGAGAAGGAACATCGTGCAAGTCAGTAGAAGGATATTGGATTAGGAAAAATTTAAGATTGTATTTAGTGATTCTAGTTCTGATTGACTGATTTCATAAAAAAATAAAATATTTTTGAGATTTTTGTTCCGAAAAGAAGTGATTTGTCTATATGTCGATGAACGCAGATACATTTCGAACATTATAAATATATTATTTGTTGTATGGGCTTGTGAAAAAAATAAAAAAATAGATTTTGTACTACATAGCATACATAGCTACCGGACGAAATCTAATTATTGGCAGGAAAACCGTATTTGTATTCGTGTCATATAAATCAATATAGGAGATAACTGTCGAATGATCAAACAACAGATAACTACTCAAGATCATTACAAATTGGAATCGTAGATTGGTATAACATGCCATGCAATAATCAACAAAGGACTCAAACAGTAGCAACTACTTCAGATGCAATAACATGGGAAAACAAGAGAACATGTAATAGATTTCAATGAGATAGTAGGTACCAACTAAATAGAGGATTCAATGCCAAATGATGCAAGCTCAGAACAACCATTGAAGCAAAAACAATACAAGCGAAAATTACCATGGAAACATGCATTATGTTTATGAATACAGTGGCGTAGTGAATCTGGGTGCAAAATCAATATCATCTGGAGAGCAAAACCCCAATACCACTCGATATTGAGGAGAATCCTTTGTATCTTCGCTATTTGCAACCTCTGGATAAAACAATGCCAAGCATCCCAGCAGTTTAGTATCGGAATACAATTGCTTTCTCATTCCAGGAATCAGAAGAATATTATTCAGGTTCAGCTTGTACCTATACTACAGAGTCTATCTGAGCATCGTTTCTGGGCTTCTCATGATTAGCACGTGAGCTTATTTTGGAAAACAATGTGTATTTCTTAGCTGATTCGCACGTGAGTTCATTCTGCAAAAACAATGTGGATCTCTGAGCTGTCTCTGCTATTTGAATAGGTATGCCATGGATTCAAAAATGTATTCTGAAGCATCAAGCAATAGATCGATACCCTCCACCAAAATATGTGCCCCTCCTACACCAGTTAGAATTCGGGATGCTCCTAGAATCATCCACTTACCAGAATGATATGGGGACATTGATGGATCCATGATTCGGGAGGTTTCGATTTTCATTTCATGCATCGTTATAGGTGCCAAAGGTGTCAACGAATTGGAACCTGTGTTCAATATGACATAGATAATTCTTTGTTGAAATTAATTCATGAAGCAACAAGAATTTGAATCGAAAGATTATCCGTTTGTGTGGGTTCATCATAGATCTTATTGCTTACGCTAGATCCGGCATCATGTAGTAATTTTTAGGTCTAGAGGGATCTGCAAGAAAGTAGGTACTACATGATCACGTGGTACAACACATGTATGGACAAAAATGAAAACGACCCTGGATCTACAAAACAAGTAACCTGGATACCGGATCTAGCGTAAGCAATAAGATCTATGGGGTTCATGCTCTGATATTCATAAGACTTTTCATGTTAAGTTCTCACCCAAGCAATGGAAATAACCTTGCCTTATTGTATTTGTCTAAACACACCTTTCATGGTGCAGTTTCTAGAACGAACATGTGTAGTGATTGGGTGCAATATGGGATTATCTTTTAGAAACCGAAAGCAAAATGAAATAGGAGAAAATATGATGAATGAACTGGAGTTCTATAGTAATAAATTGTGATATATAGTAGATGATTTCCATAACAGACCACAGGAAAAATAAAATGAATCTATTAAAGAATAGTTAAGGATAGTGTTAAGTCATGTTTATTTCCAGTATTTTGATATTTATGTTACGCTTTGATGAACCATCACAATTTCTAACTTTGCAATGCAATAATCTAAGATAGAATCCAAAGTTCCCCCCAGAAGTGCTGCCTACAATTTCTTCAAAGTGTAGTTCGATTCTGAAACTAGTGCATATTGGAATATTTTGTGTTCCAGGGAAAATACCACAATGTTGGGTTTGACTACTGTATATACCCACCTAAAGATCCTGCAAGAGGAGGCGTGTATAGATTCTGTGACGTCGCTTGGCTCATCGTATTGATGGTGTCGTAGATGTCAGATGCTGAGCTAACATTGCCAAAGCCCGCGTGAGTGTCGTAGTACCCCTGTCCTGTGGTGGTACCTGCACCTCCCAATTCTGACAACAGCTTGTGTTCGTCTTTGATGCTCCATTTGCTTGACCAAAGCTGAAATTACAATTGAAAAAATATTGTAGTATATTTACCAATGTAATCAGTCATAATAAAGTGGTACTCATGACCTAATGACAACTCGTATATCGTTTTTTTATTATCTAGCACTGCTTGAATGTTCCGCACATTCAGATTCCATAAATGTCCGTAAAAGGACAACATTAATATCGTAAACGGTAGCACAGATATGATATCGTTGAAACTCACATTTGAATAAAGCTGGTCCCCATTATAGTGCGATCGCTGCCTTTTATAGTCATCCTCCTGATGTCCATTCATATCTTTATTCTCATCTGCAAAGAGAAAGTGTTAAAGTGCATTAGTTACATTGCGTCTACTGGAATTGCTCACATGAGGTTGTCAAATAATTTCACTATGGAACGCAGTCATATTTCACATTTCTACCACACATGACAGCCGGTCCGATTCTTTAAAAAGTGGTTAACACAGTGGATACATTAGTAACGTTGTTAACAACTACTTTTTTAACCACTTTAGATTTTTCACTATTCATATGTGGTATTCTTCAAATACGAAATTTATCAGTGGTAAATAAATGCGGAAAAGTTAGTAACTCCTTTTCTTTTTTATTATAGTTTGCTGTTTTTCTGAAATTTCAACGTCAATCTAACCTAATTTTTTGGATTCGATGTAGTATTTTAGCACATAGAAAATATCGGCATACACTCACACAGATTATTCTTTGGTCTTCTGTGTCCGGGACTGCCAAGTTTTTCGTGAATGATTGCAGGAATAATAGTTATATGTTTTGTTGATGAACCTAGTGAGGTAGTTATAAATATATCCTGGAATGCATATTATTACACAGGATCATTGCTCATTGATTCAGCTAGGTATCTAATTTTTCAGTAGCAATACATTCTACCATGTTGAATATCATTGGTTCTATCAGAGACATCATTGACATCAATATTCTTGGTTTGTATAATTTCATTAAAGCATTTATGATATTTTTTTCAGTAGGAAGGTATAGGTTCTCAATAATATCTATTATCCTACCATATAATTATTTCCTGAGCGACTCAAATCCTGATAACTGTAACAAATATCCTTCATAACTGCCTCTTCAAATATATATCACCTTTATGATGAATTATTATTTCATTTCCACCAGTAAAATCTGGTGGATAAATTAGTTACTTCATCAGTGATAAACCAACGACAAGTTGTTAATTTTTTTCCATTTTGACGTTAGAGAATTGTAAATTCGGAAAGTGATTCAAATAACAACTGACCTTCCTATTTGCCACCCAAATGACAGTTGTTGAGATAACCACTTCCTCAGAGAATTAGAATTAGACCGATTATCGAATATTCCGATCGTTCAACTGCAAAATAATTCAAGGATAATTCATGTTTACTATTCATACTTCAAATGAGTGAAAACTGGATAATGAAGAGTCCATGCTTCAGAAAACCCAGTATATTGAGTACAAAAACCTATTTTAACTGCCGTTATATCAACTTGAGAATCCGGAAGTACATTTGGACCATCAGAAATGACTTATCCACCAGTATTATGAAAGCCAGTCGGTTTACATAACTATTTCAGTCGTTAAACGAAATTGAATACGCATCAAAGGGCCAAAATAGGAATGAACATCGGACAAAATAACAATGGCAAGTCCTCTACAACACTAGTCGATTTATATCAAATGTACCCTTCAAGCTCCCCATGGACCAGTCAATATAATAGCAATAACATCACCCCTGTGAACACAGCAGTCCGAATAGAATATTGAACGTCGTTTCAGAAAGGCGAATTGCCTCTATCTCTGGATAGATTTCTCCTAAAAATCATAACTTTGAACATAACTTTAAACTTTTTACGATATGAGTTCATATATGCCGAATATTGAAAAACTATTCATAAATGTTCTTGGACTACCGATAATAATCAATGACTGTAACTGATAATTATTCAGTACTTGAGTTTATTTATAATCGTGCCATTTAATGTGGAGGTGGTAGATAAGACATAGTTTGATGACAGAATATTTTTCATAAGCTCCTTACATTCGTCAATTCAGCCTCCAATCTTTCTGAAGCGACATAACCAAAATTTGTTTGGCCAACTTGGCTTTTATGTAACAATACAATCAAGTATTCCTAGGGTGAAAATTATACTGGGGGCCAAAAGAGCAAGCAACAGCAACATCTGAATGTCACCTAATCGATAATTGAAGTGTTTGGTTTTTATTACCTGGTTGATGAAAGTTCCTGGGAAATCTCATTACGCTGACATGAGTAAACAGATTTTGTTTACTTGCCTGTTGCTCCCGTGAAAGTCAATAACAGGAAATCTGTGTAATTATTTTTCAAATATGGTATCGCGGTGAATAACATGCAGAGTAATTAGGCAAATTAGTGATTTATCTTGTTTACCAATTGTTTGATGAATTGTTTCCAGTCGATTTGCATAGTCGGAATCACATCCGGACTTATATTTCCAAAATACTTGATACAGCGCTCGCTCAATGATTGAACTTCACTTAGTCAAAGAGTTTATTATTAGGTTTGTTCTAGCAGCGATTGCAAACTATTCGAAATCGTTGCTAGAACAAACGTAATGTTGATCCGTTGTTAATATCAATATCATTTCTGAGATTGTAAGTGCGATCTGGTGATATATAAAACGAATGTAAACGACTATGACATGATTGATCAATAAAGGTATTAGGTGAAGTAGGTACAAATAGTAATTTCCATAAGATGAGTAATGGATATCCGATGATCTAGTGAGTTTAATAACGCAACCTAAATTCTAGCTTGTAACTTTTCCAAGAATGCGAAAATCACAATGCCTAACTCTTCAATATGCTCGGTATTATCGTCAAAAATAACATATACAAGACGGTTTCAAATCGTTTTCTGCTCGGTGTCTATATTTTCATATAAACTTCTTGTTTAATTTTGAACTGGTAACTAAGGGAACTCTTTCATTTGGTGATAATCCTTTCAATTTGTGGCTTCTATCTTTCGTCGCATGGTGTCGCTCTTTCCAAGTTGTTCTTGGTCTGCGTATCCATGCTGATATATGCACGTGGTTTTGTTTTCATTGAGACAGACATCGGTTCGGATGGATATCTCAGGATCTCTACTCGTCGACTACCCTGCACTGCTGAGAGCCAATAAGTCCGAAACCAGTCTGCAGAGGTGGTAAGAGCATCATCATGTGTTTGAAGAACGAAACATTTGCATTCTGTATTCACTTGGTGAATCAATGCATATACTGCCGAGTGGATATAATCCAATGTTCTGCGTGGCGTTATCTAGGAAAGTAGTTTTTCTGCTAGTTTCTACTTTTTCATTCAATCTTCTTCGATTTGGTGAACATGAGATTCTTTTAATTTGTCACTCATTTTGATGACTGGCTTTTCGTTTGTATCATCTTGCTGTCAAAGTTATCGTCATCTCTGACATTTCAAGTTGTTTTTTCAATGCACTAGCTGTTCTTTTTTTCAGCTACTTATGACCAGATAATTCTTTCAAAATGTAAGCGAATCCAATTCTAGTGTTAATCAGTACCCCACGAATGACGTTTCAGTTGAGTAATTAATGTCAAGAGTGAACAATCTAGGTCTAGGCTCGGTTGGCGTGTAATTCTCCTAGACTGTTATTCACTGTCGTCACATCATAATCTGCGAATCAATTAATCACGAGATAATAACGTCAAGAGATGAGCGATGGTTGATCACCAAGCTAGTTCCCATTGTAGCAGCATCACGGTCTAGTGAACTGTGTACTGAGATGTTCTCAAAAGCAGCGCTTATATCATTGTTTCCATTTTGTCACTACTACATACTATGATTTGTTATATGCAGAGGAGATTAATTGCCAATTGATCGAAATATCATCCTCATTTTCAATCTGTTCAAGTTTGGCATTCAAATATTTCAATTTGGTATCATTCTACAAATGTTATTCATTCGACATAATAATTATTATCTTAGATCATATATCCTTAGCTAGATCCGGCATCATGTAGTATTTGTTTGGTATTAGAGGGATCTGCCGTGGAAAGTACTATAATATCACGTGGTATAAAGCTCAATTTATAAACTACGCTGCCGTAGCTACAGTTGACGCTGCCGTTCCAAAATGTATTGACAAGATATACGACGGCACCTGCGTCAGCTGCGTAGTTTATGAACAGATGTTTGTTTTCAGCATATTCCATCAACGAACAGTAACTGCAGCGTCAACCCTAGCTACGGCAGCGGAGTTTATAAATTGAGCTTAACACATATTTATGATTTGGTATGGTCAAAAATTAAAACGACCAATCAATGGCTTAGTATTTTAAACCCCCCGGACCTGGATACCGTATCTAGCTTAAACATATAAATGATATCATTTGATGTACCTTGAATTCAGTCATATTCATCTTAATGTTTTATAAAGAAGGATATGACGTATTTTGATGATCAACTTTCTTACTCTTTGTCTGCAATATTTTGCAGTAGCAAAGCGTTTGTTGGAGAACTGAAAATGTTGGAAACAAAACAGCATTCTTGTGGAGCCAAATCTTCAAATTATTTTCCAAATAGAAATGTTTATTTCTTTAGAATGTTTGTCATTGAAATGAATTCTCAATTACAAATATCAAAACATAGTTCTAGTGTATTCTGAAGATTGCAGCTTTGGAGACTTTTGTTTGATATAAATATTTACCGTTACTTCATTTCAAATTCAGCAGTAATTATAATGAAATCATAATAATCAATTAACGCACCACTGCTCCCGCATTGAGCTAAACTCAATAATTTAGAACGGAATATCCGATTAATGATTTTACCTGAAAGCAGAAACAATATATAGCGGCTTCATGATACATTTCTTTCTGAAAGACAACATATAGGTAATTGAATTTTCGAAGGTGACATTGATGAATACTCCAGTCGCAAAATAGTGTCAATAGATTTCTCTATTAATTTTAATTAGGATGCGAGCTATTGAAACTCCTGATATTGAAACAATGGCTGCTGCGGATGGGATCTGGAATGGCCACTGAATAACATTCCAGCCTCTCTATCACAGTTTTAATCCAACCACACGGCCGACAGTGTTTGGCGTCTCTTTTCACCCCATTCATCCCTTCAACGTTTTATTGTGCGTTTAGCTGTAGTGAAATGAACAAGGGAAAATGGAGAACACAATTAAATAGGTTGTGTTGAGATAATGAAGAGCTGTCCACTCTGGCCGGATCTTTTATAAAGTTGCTCGTATTCCTATGTGGATACGTTCGCTGATGCCCGCACTTGATCTGTCGAAATCCAAATTGAATCGCTGAATGAGATAAATTGACTGTTGCTTGATTACCTCAGGAGTCTCCATGGAAATCAATGAAGAACCTACTTCAGCGATTTCCTCAACAACACCAATTCAATAGGTTCCTAATGGTGATGGTTACTCTATATAGCGATTGTCCCTCCTTATCTTGTAAGTATAAGATATATGAAGCCTTTAATAACCTGAAAATTAACTCAATCCATGACCTCAATCGGAATTTTGACCTCTAAGTATGCAGTAACATATATGTTATCAATATGTTTATGTGATCTAGAAGAGCAGGGTACAATTAGAGAATATATATAATTTGAATTATCGAATGTTTCAATCATCCTCAGTTCTTTGATTCAATCAGAATCTACTTCCAACATTCCTTGATCTTGTATACAGCTTTGATATTCCTTGTGGTTGATTTGTTTCGTGCTGTGATAATTTCTCCATTAACTCTAACGCTTTCATTATTTGCATCAACCCTTTTGTATAAACGGAGTATTCTAGCTGTAAGATTCCAATATGATAAATCTTCGCATCACTTCACAAAGAGTATAGCACAAATTACTCGGTAGTCGGAAGGAAGATCTGAAGCCGGATACTGGACTGGACTACCTTCATCTTACGTCCTTTGTCTTTGTATTCTGAAATATAGTTTGACTAACAAACCCGCTTCATAAGAAAATACTCTCCTCTCAAAAGGAAGTAGTTATATCTAGTGGTCATTGTTCTCAATGTTTCCTTAGTGGCATTATACCTCATTCACGGTACACTGATGTCCAGACTCCAGAGAGTTTTGCTTCTGGGACACAAAGTGTTGAATTGAGAATCAGCTATTCATCAAGCTGTTCTTTCCATAATGCATAAGCAATATCTGGGGGTAATTAATGATAGTCAATTGATGTTGCTGATAGCCACATTGGCTACTCTGTCCAAGCAAAAATCTGTAATCGAAGAATACTGTTCTTATTGGTGATTTAGTCATTCTTCAATGAGGCCTTTTCCTTCTAGTTGACATAAATGGGTCAAAAGTTATTCTTTTCATTTGAAAATTCAAAGAACTGCTCAGTATCCTCCAGTGGATACTATAAATTTAATTTCGGCCACGTAATAATTCATTGTCGAATACGTTGCGATGATGAAGTATAACAGTTGACAGCCTTCTTCATGATCATCATCAATCAATACGTTCTCTGTAGGTGCCGCTTATAATAATATTGTCACACAACAAGTGTGCAAGAACAGTGTAACAGTGTTTTTTGGTATGGCGTAACGGCAAGAATCTTCGAAATAGACATCGACGCCAGATAGTGAGTCTGTTGATTGCTGTGCAGGTTCAGGATATTTTTGACGTGATTATTTAAAATAGAATGAAGGAGACAATTCATGTTCATAGTTTTGTGGCGCAGCGGCCAATTAGATCGTCAAATACCGCAAAATTTTGATGGGTGGTCCAGATAAGGATAACATATGAGATACAGAGCCACGAATGATGCTGGATGCTGTTGTGAATGTGACGAAATAAACTACGCAACACTAATTACGTCGCACCCCGAAATTTTGCCCCTGTTTAAATTCGAATAACTTTTTTCTTCTTTGAACAATTTGAATTCTGTTTGCACTGTTCGCTAGCTCTGTCCTTCAGCTATAATCTCGTACTTCTTCGATACATGAGGTTATTTCCATAAAATTGCTACAGGATGTTTTTTGGAACTGTGCAAAATTTCTAAATTTTCAAAACGATCCCAAATGAAGAAAAACAGTTTTTTCCAACTTTAACAGCATAGGCATGAAGATTATCTCATTACCTTTGGCCATTTCCAAAATTGTCTTCTTATCACTTTTCTTTACAGAGTGATCTCAAGATAAACAAGAAACAATTTTATGGTTTTGCAGTCATAACTTTGTTCCTCTTCAACCGATTTTCAAAATCTCAGGCTCATTTTGAAGCTGAAACCTCATATGAGAATATTTAAAGATCAGAATTAACTCAAGATGAACATTCAGAATCGAGGGTTTCTCAAAGGTGACCCAAATCTGAAACACTCTGTAAATTCCGACTGGGAGGAGAATTAAATGAAAATCAACTTGTTTTCGGAAGGATCTTCCATTCTGGACACATCCAGTTTTTTTTTTCTTTCAGTAGTCAAATTTTGTGCTTGAGGAAACCGAAATGAAACGCCATGTTCTAGAAAAAAAATCAGCCCAAAAAAATGCATGGTCCGTAACTAACGTAACAATAATCATAATGAGTGACTGACAAGACAGGTTGAAAATTACGTTCTCGTGAAAATAAAGACCAGGACAGAAAAAACTATTCGTAGGCCTTTCTTTTCTAAAGATATAAGAAATTCAAAATAAAAAAAAAATCTTAATACAACAAAATTTCAGGGTGACCTTCTCACCCCCTATACAAATTCTTCCATAATGTTTTGGATTTTTTTTCAAAGAAAATGTTATGCATACGCCTATGAAACAAATTTTTTTATCTCTTTGATCAACTTTTTCCGCTGAACACAGCTATGGGTACCGCTTGTCTCGATTCTGAAAAATAACTTTTTTTCGCCCTGTACATCAAACTATGATACTTGGAGAACTCGAGTTTGGGCGATTCTTAGTAGTTTTGTACGAAACTCACGAAAATTATATGTAAAAAAATCACAAAAATCTTCTTCCCCTTCATTCGTACCCAAAGTACCCCAAGGGGGCAAGGGGGGCGAAAGAATTTTATTTTTTTTTAATATCCGATCCCGATGTGGGGGTCAGGTGAAATATGTTTACCGATATATCTAACCGTTTGACCAGCAAAAATGTTACCTGCAAAAAAAATTTCGGGAGGGAGGAGGTAAACATTTTTTCATCAGCATTTTTGGTGGTGATATTTTCGTTTCGATCAAACAACGTTTTGGATATTTTTCGTTTTTAATCGGGATTTCGAGGGGGATTTAGATTTGGATCACCTTTGTAGAAACCCTTGATCTTTTATATTTATTTTTAGTCAATTATATAATCTTCATGTCTGTTCATCTAACGTTTCAGCTTCAAAATGATCCTGAGATTTTGAAAATCGGTTGAAAAAGAAAAAAGTTATGACTGCAAAACCAAAAAATTGATTTTTTGAGATCACTCTGTAAAGAAAAGTGATAAGAAGACAATTTTGGAAATAGCCATAGGTAATGAGATAATCTTCATGCCTATGCTGTTAAAGTTGAAAAAAAACTGTTTTTCCCCATTTGGGATCCTTTTGAAAATTTCGAAATTTTGCACAGTTCCAAAAAACATCCTGTAGCAGTTTTATGGAAATAACCTTATGTATCGAAGAAGTACGAGATTATAGCTGAAGGACTGACCTAGCGAATAGTGCAAACAGAATTCAAATTGTTCGAAGAAGAAAAAAGTTATTCAAATCTTAACAGGGGCAAAATTTCGGGTTGCGACATAATTAGTGTTGCGTAGTTTATATAGAGATAGTGAACCGTTTTCGAAAATAATGAAACGTGAATGCAGAAAATAATGAAAACGAGTTATGAACTTGTGAGTTTTCGATGGAATGATAATCAATTGGCATCAGAATGAATTCATTATCTTTTGAGAAAAATGAACGTATTTTATTTCGCACATTTCTCCAGAAAATCACCACAATGTTGAATTTTTACAGTTTCAAACGGTGGATAAGTGCAATGAAACTATGTTGTAGAATTGACCTATGTTGTAGAATTGTTAGTTATTCGTCACGTTGAAATTCGTATTACCCTCATTGAAGAAGTGATACCCGGATATAAAAAGATTCATAGCTTCGTTGGCATGATTAATCGAAAACTACCCGTAACCGAAAAAAATCAAAGCTAATCAGAACGTAATCCGATCTGAGTCTTCCCCTAAATGCGTCGCGTTAGGGTCTCATAATGAATTATTCCCCTGAATCGAAGAATGGAATAGTCAAAATATAAATTTATAAATCTCACGGTCTACGCACATGGCATAGAGTCGAACTATGGCTGCTCACCCCGCGTGAAGGGATATAATAATGCGTGTGTTCGCGACTTGTTTTCCATCTAACTCCGATAGATGGGTAAGATCTGGTACAAGCAGACGGGTCTGATATGGAGAATGAAACGAGAGCAGGATTGTCTTCTGAGTTCAGCTTCTCACTGGGTAATCATACCTCTGTGCTTCAGACAGAGGTTCACGCAATACGTCAATGTGCGAAGGAACATCATAAGAAAGCAACAATAAAAGAGCAAATTCATATTCTTTCAGACAGCAAAGTGGAACTGTTTCGAAAAGAAGCAGTGCCAAAGCCGTTGAACTCGCTAGAAGAGGATCGTAAAATAAACCGGCACTTAGAACAGCCTTCAGAGTACCAGAACGTAAAGTACGAGCATCTGTTGAAGACTGTGGATTCGAGATTAACTCTAGCACTAACTGGGATTATATCCCAGTGAACAGACACGAGGAAGAGTAGATGAAAGGCCTGTGCTGAAAAAAACAGCAAACCGTCTTTTTGCCACAGATCCATTATCATTGACCTCGGACCTTTAAATTATGCGTATCGCAGTTGCCGGATAGTTGTTGTCACCACTGGAACTACTGATGTGCAATGTCGCCATTTTAGTAATGCATAATCATCACCTATATAAAAGGTTACCTACTTCTGAGTGATCTATTATGAATAAGTTTTCATCAGACATTAGTCTCTATCAGGGATAAGATGTATTCTGAATGAATTTGACGATTATATTCGAATATTTCGAATGTAGCCCATTTATTGTCAACAGGAAAAAAACACGATTCAATCATCTAATAAAGGATCAGACTCTAAATTCCTCAACTTGAAATGTGATATAGCGGTGAAGGTATAGCAAAAATGGTGATCTCATCAAATGGGAAAGTTTGATTGAAGTCAACAATATCACTCAATATAAGTACTCACAGTTTTTCGCCCTTTGGAAAACAATGGAATTTGATATTCTCCGTATTAATTGAAGATGATTTGCAATGAAATGATTGCCAATAAACATATTATTGTACCTGATTCACATTCCAGATGATATTCCTCGAAATCTTCATATACTTTTCCTTTCGAATTATAGTTCATGAAAAATATGCTATACATTGTAATAAGAACATAAACCCATCCGAAAGGCCCAAGTGTCTTCGGCGATGAGTCACCACCAGACGAGCCAATAAAGGTGGAGTTTTTAGTGGTAAATCTGAGGAAGAAGAGTCCCACACTACCACGAAGGGTCATTGAAAGATTTCTTCCACCTTCAAAAAAAAAATCGATATCATGATGTATGCCAGTGCTTCTGTTAACCCCGATTCCAGAAACACCCCGTGTAGCATCCAGAACCTGTCTTCCATGGAAAACGACCGTATAAACATATGCACGTTCGGGGTTGAAGAGTTTTCCGCGAGGGCTAGAAAGCCGTTCCGTCGGGGTTTCGCGGTTGCGTAGCAACGCGCGTGATGTCTTCATAATCCGAGGGTCGCGCTGATTGGTCAGGGAAGGCGCAAGGCCTCCCGCGTTCGCTCATTTCACGCTGACGGAATTTACACAAAACGCTGTAATATCGCGTCTGGTGAATTTCATCGTCAACTTGTTGGGTTCGTTTGTCCCCTTTGCGGCAAAGATGTGGCACAAAATGGAGGTAAATGAAGCGCTCAGGGTGCATCAGGATCACTGAAGCTGCACTGGTTTCAGCTAAACAATTGCAGAAGCAACCAAGAATACCGACTTACAAATCTCGTTACGAAAAGGAATTTTCCAGCTGCTGAAAAAGCACCCTCGATAACTCTCAGAGAGAATATCATTTAAAAAATCACTTATACACCTCGATTTTTGTTTGGATACCGTAATCAAATATACCCTAATAACCCAGAGCAACCCCCTCCATAATTTCTATGTTGAATAAGGGTTGTTTCATACATCATATAGAGGTAATTCAGTTCTGACACTATCAATGCAAAGTTTTCTGAATTTCAACTGGGCTTTCTTGAGATATTCGAGTTTATGAATTGATTTTCACTCAAGATGCATCTTGTTTTTCCATAAACTTAGTCACCTTTCCATTTACTGTGCACTACTCTGGAATTGTTTCCATAGGGTTCCTGAATTGAATACTTTCAAAGATCGGATCTTTTTTGTCTCGCTGCTGATTTAACATTTATCATTGTCAACAATGTAAACCGTCCACTTCAAGATAATACGATATACAAGATAAGGTGCACTTGGTTGTCCAAGCAACACGGATGACTAAGGAAAGAACAACAATTCCAAGTCTCAAACCTCAACCATACTACTTCGACCTCAACTGAGTTGGTGAAGAAGCCTAATGTGGACAAAGCTAACGAAATTAGCCCTAAAAGGCCCCGAAGCGAGCCTGTTAGCAAGTTTAATAGACCAGCCCAGATATCGTTCTTAGAATTTTATTTCAGAGATTCGCTAAAAATTACATCATTATGTCTGATGATAAGTGGGAAGTGTGTTTGAAAAGTGTTTCTGACCGCCAACTTAGTTGCAAAGCAACCCTCGAAGTCTCATTGAGTCTTGTATGAATAAGCAAGACGGAGACCTTAGCTTTTAAAGTGTCATCCGAAGCTCTACTCGGCTGGCTATCGTTGAGAGAGAAGGATTAGTCTTTTAATCATTTCTATATAGCAATTTGACGTGATGACGAAACTAGTTAACTTGTGTTCAATATTAGACGATTCATAGAACCTCAACCTCGAGAAGTGAGACTTGCTGATCCTTCACAATCACAGAGACAACATCAACGAAGATGGGAACAGAAGGTTTTGCATTCATCAGATATCAGATTAGTTCAAAGCATCGCTATATCCAGATGACCTAGTCTGAATTCCAATACACCATTGTGAGTTGAACACTATAATGTGTCCCCAAAGGATGCTTGCGTGCAATATTTCACAGCTCGAGGATTTTCAGATATAGTTTTGAGGATATACCATTATAATCAATTAAGCTTCCTACGATCTAAGCTCAACCAAATACGACCACCCTGACTTCTGCAATATTCGGGTACAGAAACTATATTGAGATACAACAGTAAAGCTCTCCGAACAACAAACCCACTAGAATAGTAACACCCCAAATCACCTGAAATTCATATTCATATGTTTTCCTCCACAGAGGTTGCCACATCGTAACTAAGTTTCCCTAATATATATATATATCCTTCAGGTCGTACTTATATGAGTCATCTATCAAAAGCCATATGTATTCAATGTTCGTCAGTGCCTCATTTATATATGAGTGGTTTATAAAAAACACGTATTTCTGGAGATTGTGGCATTTTTAGTGACTGTGTCAACGCAGCTAATTTCGTTCAACCGATAATCGACCGCTGACAGTGACAGCGCGAAACGTCTCGTTTTGAAATGAAATTTTGTTTGATGGTTTATTGAACGGCATATTTCCAGTTCTGTGTGAAAATTTGAATAGTATTCTACTTCAAAACTCTGTTTATTTTGTTAAAATCAAATTCAAAGGATGATAAAACGATGTTAAATATTCGAAAGACAAATAAAAAGTGGTCATCAGAACACAACATTCCACTGGTGAGCTACTTAGTGTCGTATCATTCGTTGTATTCAGTGGAATTGAAAGATAATATCAACATATTTGATGTTTCATTTTTCATGTTCGAAACTTTGATTTTAGATTGTTTTCATACGCTCTTAGGAATAATTGATCTGATAATTCTGGTAGTAAGTCAATTTATTCAAATTCAGACCCTTCCATGGTTGCAAGGCAATGGTACTGGGGAATTCTATTGTTGCTATTCTTGTTTTAGAATGAGGTAACCCTAGTAAATGATTTAGATGTTGGCTTCAAACAACTACTGAGGCAAGGATTGTGCGTTGCTCATCTAGTCTGTTATATGATCGAAGTTAAAACGTAATACTATACATGCGACAACCTCGTTTGGACCTCACAATAAAACATCAGAAAACAAGGAACTCACCATGGTCGTCTATCCTCTTCCTCTTTATGCTATTGCCGTTCGGGTCGTGTTGTAAGCCTAAGATGCCGTTTATGCTATAACCTCCCGACCTGGGTTCGTTCAGTTGAGTGGCAGGCGCATGCGCAATCACAGATACAGGTCCACCGGTCGCTGAAGATGAAGCATTACTTGTCGCGATATGGTGCGCGTGTTTCGCTTTTTCAGCAGCTTTATTCCTCACGATCCTGAAAAAAAAATGAGAGATCAGCTTAGCCATAGCGATAGCGATTGCCTACATCACAACTCGCTGATGAAAATGATATAGTTTTTTTCTTCATTCATTATCGGTTGGAAATGGGACCGAGACGATATTCGAGACACGTGACTGGCCACGTGTGTGGAGGAGCGACACGCGTCGGCGGCCTAACACTTCGTTCAAAAGTTATTTATCGTTAATCCCTGATGTATTATCATATTATTTATATTGAGTGCATTAGATCCCACGCAAAAACAGTGGGGTGAGAATAATGGAGTTGACGCCAAACCGAATTGTGGTTGGTGAATTTTTAATTCGATCACTAGATGATGAATACTTGTCAAATATTTCATTATTTTCATCATGGATTTTCCATAAAAAAAGACAAATATTTCCATCAGACAGAAGTCAACAGAATGTAATGCCTGATCATTCTATGTATAGTTTATTGAATTCAATATTATACTTTACCGCCTTCTCGAGAACAATTTTCAAATTCTTATCATGCCCGGATTCAGTATAGAACCAGTTGTGATAATATCATCGAAATATACACCTACACCTTCGATGTCACCAAAAACTTCAATAGTTTTAATGAAAACTTCAGGAGTCGAACAAAACCCAAAAGATAATCTTAGAAAAAGATATCGACCGAAAGGAGACAAAAAAGTTTGAAATCAGACAAAATCTGAACGAAAACTATTTTGACAAGCATGCTAAAGACGACCCTAAATCGAATGTTGTCATGTTCAATCATGTGAATCAATCATGGAGTCCTGGATTTGTGTTAACTAAACATGATTGCCCTACACCTTATATCATTAGAAATAACACTGCTAGAGACCGTAGAAGGAATCGAATAGATATGAAAGAATCAACATTAGACAACATTTATTATTTCCTCAGATTTACCAGCTGTTACCCTTAGTAGTTCTAACAAAATACCTTAGAATTTGTAGATAATAGCACTGTTAGTAATGTGCCTTTAGCCAATAAGAGAGTACTACACGGTAGGTATATATAAAATCACTTGACCGATAATTCAATATCTGAATCTCATTTGCAGCCAATAAATCCGGAGGTTGTCAATTACATATTTATTTGACGGTTTCTATGAATCGTAATCGGATGGAAATAATCGATTTCTAGCTGGTATGCAAATTCTGTTGAAACTAAATCATATAAATTTGAAATATTGATAGTGATTAATCTGATTTGTTAGCAGATTGTGGGGCATGCATGGCAAATTAGATTTCAATTGGAAACGAGAATTGTGCATCAGAATCATGATTGCAATTAGAATTGGAGAATATTTCAATGAAATGATAACGTCATACCAAACAATATTTCATTCGAACCCTCATATTTTCAATCCAACAAACTTTATATACAGGATGTCCCGAAATTAGCGTGCAATAGTTCAAAGGCGAAAGAATGAGTCCTTTTTTTCTGTATATTTTCGAACCTAATGAAGACGAAATTATGAAAATGATGATGAATAAATATGCTTGTGAAAATCATATTTTTCTGTGACTGTTGGAAAAATAACCCTTTTCATGTGATATTTTTGTTGAGCAACTGGATCTTTTACACAAAACAAGCCACGCTATGGTCAATTAGGGACAAGAAGATGCATTACCTACACAACAGTTGACAGCAGTTGTACAAAAATGAGATAAAATATCGGACATGCAATGCTTCACAAACTCGCCATGAGTTCGGAGGATGCACTGATAGCTTATTTTGGCGAATTGACAAATGAATATAAAGCTTTCTTCTAATTCTTCTCATGTTTATACCATACTATCTCAAGAGGCACAATTCCAATCACAAATGATGTGAATATCGGAAATTGGTTTGCTTCTACTCGCTTCAACATAAGGTAATGAAACAATGAAACAATTAAATAATTCGAATTCATCAACAATTAATCAGATGTAAAGTAAACCAATACTGAGATGAACAAAATCTATATTCATCACATTCCATGTTGCATATCATTCACTCCAACTCAGCTATGAATAAATAAAACACCACTTGAATCGAATTATTTCAATCCTCTTCTACACCCATAATCCCAGTATTATCTCCGAATTACCAAGCCTGGGTATACAACTTGAGTTGGTCCTTTCCAACAAATCTAACGACCATACAATAGAGACCGAACAATACTTGACACTTACAATACAGCTAATATTTGCGAGAGAGGCTGGCCTTACGTCTTTTTCCCGTTCTCGCCACTTCCTATAGGTTTGTCCTTTTCTGCGAGAGCAGCTGTTTGTGTCATTGTCGAATGCTGTTAGGTTACATCTATTAAAATAGACTTTGGTATTGTACCTGAAGTGGCATACTTCATTAAAATGTTTATGTGATACGTGAATGTAGCTACAGGGGACAATTTTAAGTGGGAAGTGGTGGAAACACAATGATGAAGGGGATTTGCCAGTGCCGGAGCATTTTCATACTTATGAAATCCAACATGGCAAACCTTGATATTGAATGAATAAGATGTGAATATTATCGTTGTTAAAATGCCTCCCTGATTATGATCTACCTAGACGAACCTACATCAAAATAGCAGTAAATAACAATATTTACTTTAATTTCATCCGATTTCTTACTTACTACCATGTAAATTTTGTATATTGACTGGCGACTGTTGCATAATACAAATATTGGGAGATATAATTTGCTGAATTGCTGTATGAAAAATACATATTTCTAGCTTCAGTTTGACATGAAGCTGGATATTCAATTCAACCAGAAACCTGTATTGGGATGAGAAACTGAAGTAATGATAAAATTTTCTTAGCTCAAAATTCAAAAAACTATTATTTAATAATTAGCTCCTCTGATATGATAAAAAACATCTTTCTGTTCGGAAAATGCTCAAGTTAGGAATCATTATCTTAATTCTTCGATAATAAGTGCTTACTTTTATGAATTTATACAAATATATGAAAAGGAACTCATGATAATTGTTTCCATTATTGTGAATGAAAACCGATGCGCTCGAATTTCATTTTACCAAATAGATATAGGAAACAATCATTGAATGATAGCTGGGAAGATGCCCTATCGAATGCTATTAGATTACTTAGGGAGAGCGTTTTTTGTTTTTTGACGGTCACGTGTCCTAGAGTGATGTCGCGAATGTGAAAGCGTGGTTGGTCGTCCTGTAGTTTTTTATACATTATTCACGGTTCCAATGGAAGAATAGATGAATAATGTATGTGATCAATAACTGTATGTTCAAATTATTAACACTTAGTTGTCGATAAGTAGTATAGTTGTGGAATAACTTAGGCTAAAAATACTTAATATACCAGTAATAATAAAGAAAATCAAAGTTGATCCCAGGAGAGAATCCAGAATGAAGTTGAATCATGTGTCATTTATAGAAGGAATATGGTGAAAAATCATTGCTGCGTGCTTGTCAATGAAATGTTTGTGTCGATTGTGTTTTTGTTTTATAATGGTAATAGGGTAACTATTGTCAGTAGTAATATCCCTAGGACATTGATAACAGATGAGATAATTTCATGACAATCGAAAGCTCGTTCGAGCTTGAGAAATTTGTCATGAAATTATGAGGCATTCATCAATGTCCGAGGGATATTCGGCGGATAATTTTTCGACAAAAAAAATCATAACTCAACACAACGAAACATTTATTTATTAAAAGTACAGTTAGTGAAAGTACAATTATTGAAATTATTATACTTTGAACATTCTCATTGCCGAAACGTGACATTTTGAAATTTATTTGGATGAAGTTGTCAAACTCGATCGTGTTGTCATAGGGATTGAAAATTGCACTGAATGCAATTATCAGTCTAATGTTGACATGACTGGGTTAAATTGTTCCACATGACACAAAATTACGAAATTTGAATGGTTGTTAGAACAGTCGAGAAATTATCACTGAAACATTTTTCAATGAGAGAAATATGTTTTCTATTAGGTGTAGTATGTGTATCTATTCAAAGTAGGAAATCTGATCGTGACGACTCAATATTATTATTACTGCGTAGAGAGTAATAAAACTGTAGAGCCAGGATCAAATGTAATCAACATTTCATACGTATTTATATCGAAACACTTCCACCTATATTTATTTCGCATTCCACAAAATTTTATTGAAATAGTATAATTTCCAAACATGTTTCATGTTGATATCCAATCGATATTGGAAACAAATCAAATCAACACAGATGAAAAAGGATAAGTACTCTACCCAAATATGTTTGTAACAAGCGAGCAGTTGTTCTGTACCTTATTGCATGCCTATAAGTGATATGCAAACATAGACAGTAGGGGATGGAATCATAATTACAATATGATTTTTATGTAGCGTCAAATTGATCTGATAACTAATTTATTGAGATCGATATAATAATCAAAAAATGATATAAATATATTCTCAGGTATTCTGGATCATTAGATTAGATTAGAAGAGATGGATAGAATATCCAAAGATTATCTGACGTAACAAGTACAGGAAATGCACTTATCAACAAGTGTTGTATACTATTTTTCCTACTACCAATCTTTTCGAAGATATAACTTGAGCGATCTCTATAATTTTGGGTAGTGTCGATTTGATATAACTGTATATTTCCATACTTCAGGTAATAATTAAACAGTTTGGAAAATTTCAGATGTGAATGACTGAATTTTCTTCGTTTGTTCAAACAATTTGAAACCACATGTATACACGATTATCTCGAATATAAAAGTCATTTCTAATGTCTAATGTAACCTCCTATCTGTTGTCGCCAGTAGGTAATCAGGCAACCATAAATACAGCAGTTCTTATTGCCATCAACCAAGGAATATTAATTGGTGAGTTATCTCAAATGTAAAAAGTGGAAACTTCTGTGATGCAAACCGTACTCTTTAGTAGCGAGTTGTGGATCATGTCACTCGCTGCAAATTGGTAAGTAGTAATCATTATTGAAATTTGAACATATATGAAACATTCACAATCGATACTTCTAACAGGCAAAGCTCATATCACTCAAGATTCAAAAGTCAATCTCCAGAAAGTGAGTGAGCGATAGCAAGAGGCAAATATTCGTGATGAAATGTCACAGTGGCTTTTGCTCTTGGCTCGTCATAGTCTTTTCCAACCCGATTCGCGTTGAAAGACGCAACAATACAAAGTACCCCGCGTTCGCGTCGAGGAGTTAAATTGTATAGAAACAAAAAGAGCAGGGCATAAACAGCCGAGGAACACTCGACGTTATTATCACGAAAGCTGCTGCGGTGCTACGAAAGCTCTGCGCTTGAAAGCTCAGCGCCGTAAAGCGGGCAGCGCATTAAGCCAGTTCATCGAGCCTCGGATTATAGCTTCTTGTCCTATGGCGGGTCGCGGCCAACGCTGATGCACTTTTATGCTTCCTTTACGAGCGGCCATCTTATGCTGCCGAGCTTTTATCGCGCTGGCAGTTCGACTATCCGTTCCAGAGTTTGAGGCTGCTTCAGGGGTAAGTTCGATAACCGGCAAGGATGAAGTTGAGTTGGGGGTTATCAACAACAGGTTGATCAGATGATTGATGAATACGGTGACGAAGGTTTTTGTTTAAATTGAAGTCGTCTCCACAACATTTGATGAAAGGTCGCATAAGGAAATTGTGATGATATTCTCAGATACAACAAGATGAAAGTTACATTTCAAACACTTTTAGGTTAAATTGGAAAAAGTTGATTACAGGTTATTTTTAAAGGTCTTGTGCCCTGTTTCATAAGTGAGAGACACCACTAACAAATTTTACAGAAGTCATGAGTATGGGACGATATTAAAAAGAAAAATAATTGGCGTCGATGGATAGGAATGGAATCATGTGTATGTTAATTATAAAATAAATAAGGAAATAACAAGGCAAGAAATCAAAAAAGCTAAATCATAAATCAAAACTTGAGACAATAAGAAATTAAATTTATAATCAAAGTGGGTATGTTCGTTAACTGAGAGAAGATTGTTATCTCTAAATGAGGAATTGATTTCAGATTCAGAAGAGGTCCTCAAAATTTGTAAGTTCTTATTAATGTTTATCAAATACATGTGTTGTTAACATAGCTTTCATGATATGATTATATCTTATAATCGACTTTAGAAACGAAGAATTTTCAGGAATGGAAAATATGAAGGTGTGTTGGATAAAACTATTAACTTCGAGGAAATAATAAGTCAAGAAGAGTCAATCAAGAAAAAAAATGACAGAATAGATGATGATATGATATATGATATAAACTGAAGATCACAGAAAAGGTGACAAATTGAGTATCATTACTTCATCAAGTCTCCACTGGTAAAACTATATATCGTAGTTGAAACAACAACTAAAGATCGAAATTACAATGTTCCAGATCAATGTCATCGAAAAAAGTGGGTGGGTAAAAATTAGCACAGGTAATTGTTTTATAATAAAAAATAAGAGATAATAAGAAAAAATTCGAATCACTGAGAATGAGATAGAAAGTGATTGTACAGTGAGAACCAAAACTTAATGGTAGATGAACTGAAGGGATCATTGAGTTCTGCATCTTGAATACACCAGATTTCGTATTTTTTTTTCAATGTGTAGTGCACAATAGTATACCTATTATTCAACGAGAGCATAATAATGGCTATTACCCATCAAGATGGAAATTGAAGTACGAGACGAAGGCTATTGCTACAGTGGAACTACGATGCTACATCGGCAGATTCTTCTCCAGGCTTTCCCTTTTTTGCACCCAATGCACCCCTAACCTCAGTTTCAGCATTCCAACAAAGAAACAATTTATTTTTTGAGTTGGGAATAAAAAACAATGAATTCGATTCAAACTATGATAACTTGAGTCAGGTAAGTCTCTGTTGAACTTCACAAACGGTTGTATTATGATTTGGTAGAACCCACAGATGGCTAGATTCCTCTCCATTCCTCTTTGGATATGACAAGATATGATGTCACAATATACTCAATCTTAATGTCATTGTTACACATGACTGTTATAAACTGTTGAAAGGCCAGTGAGCAATGGATGATGTACCTTCTCGATAGTTGCATAATAGTATATTACGATACAAGTTTTATGAGACGCTATATTTTATCGCACGCGTTGTTTGGAGTACGACGAACGAAGCGAGGAGTGCTTCAAGGAAACAAGTGCGACAACGTGTCTTATAAAACGTGTGTCGTATAAAATTTTTTCTATTCTGCATTAATTTGATTTTCCTTAAAACTTTGCTGACTGGGGGTTTCACTATGGTGGCATAAAGAGTATGTATTTAGCAACTATAATCTACTGTTCCACTGCAATATCTGCACTAGCAACCCTCAGTCAGAAAAGTTTTAAGGAAAATCACACGTATAAACTACCCTTGTGAAGGGGATGATTCAAATTTTCACTATAGTGGTATGAAGGGTATGTATTTAGCAATCATAATCTACTGTTTCAATGGAATACCATCACTGGAAATACCAGGTCAGCAATGTCTTAGGACAAATCAAAAGAATAAACTACCCTTGCGAGTATGTTTCGAGCAATCATCATCTACTGTTTCAATGGAATATCTTTACTGGAAACCCCCGGTCAGCAAAGTTTTAAGCAAAATTACAAGTGTAAACTACCCTTGCGAGGGGGTTGATTCGATATTTCCCTACGGTGGCACAAACACCTCATCAAACATAACTCAGTTTTAGAGTTTCACTTGGTTATATATTTGCCAAGGTTCGGTTTGGCAGGAATATTTTTTGGTCAGCAAATTATCCACACTCATTCATGATCTCGCTTGAGTTGAAAATACTAGATCTGTATCATACCATCAAGGCAATTGATATTATTTTCTACTAGCAAGAAATAACATCCATTGGTGGGATCGGCGATAGGCGCGTGTCAAATTATTTGACAATCTTATCGCTACCATCCGACTAATAGGAGTGGAAGCGCGAACCCCAATCCGTGGGGGTGCGGTATCTTTAAGCACATTATCTCACCGAATGCCCCCTAAGTACAGGCCCCATGCCAGATGCTCGCGCTGTATACGATTACTTACGTCCCATTGCTCCAATCGTACATTTCCAGCGTCTGTTTTGACTGCCCCTGGAGACTGTGACGACTCTATGTGTTAGCGAGGATTTTTAGAGGATTGTAATCGAATTTGTGTATATGCGAATGGGGTGGTGGGAGGCGATAAAGGGGGTGATGATGTGTGAGCCAATGTTCGATGAGATGGAGAAAAAGAGGAGATGAATCGGGTGAAGACTTTTCGACACCCTCTCAAGTCTAGCACAGGTTTGGGGAACAACAACAACTGTACTCCTGTGAATTCCATCTAGCTAATCAAGTCATCATAATATATTTTCCGTTTCTGTCAGAAAATTTATGCTGACTTAAAACACCCTGCAGCTTTTTCAACTCTTGAAATTTTCCAATATTGAGGAGTTCATACTTCTTGCACTCATCAACCTATAAGTATAGATGTTTCAGTTATGTCTGAAAATTTGGGTAAAAGCAAACTCAATTCCAAACCAAGCTCATGCACAAAGTGCTCAACTCTCTATAACTCTCTCACTTCTATTTGTATGTATATAAGCACTCTCAAGTCTTCATTGAATTATATTTGTTCAACTTTGAAATCACATTTTGGAGAGATCATGACCACTTTAGAATTATTGAAAAACAATGAATTCAGAAGAAATAATACAATGAATAAGGTGTTTGAAAAGTCTTTTTGACCGCCACCTTAGTTGCAAAGCAACCCTCGAAGTCTCATTGAGACTTGTATGAGTAAGAATACCGACTTACAAATCTTGTTACGGAAAGGAATTTTCTAGCTGCTGAAAAACTTTCAGAGAGAAGATCCTACAAAAAATCACTTATACACCTCGATTTTTGTTTGGATACCGTTATCAAATAGACCCTCATTACCCAGAGTAAGAGGAAGGGTTGTTTCATACATCATATAAAGGTAATTCAGTTCTGACACTATCAATGCACAGTTTTCTGAATTTCAACTAGGCTTTCTTGAGATATTCGAGTTTATGAATTGATTTTCACTCAAGATGCTTCTTGTTTTTTCATAAACTTAGTCACCTTTCCATTCACTGTGCACTACTCTGGAATTGTTTCTAGGGTTCCTGAATTGAATACTTTCAAAGATCGGTTCTTTTTTGTCTCGCTGCTGATTTAACATTTATCATTGTCAACAATTTGAACCGTCCACTTCAAGATAATACGATATAGAGGATAAGGTGCACTTGGTTGTCCAAGCAACACGGATGACTAAGGAAAGAACAACAATTCCAAGTCTCAAACCTCAACCATACTACTTCGACCTCAACTGAGTTGTTGAAGAAGCCTAATCTGGACAAAGCTAACGAAATTAGCCCTAAAAGGCCCCGAAGCGAGCCTGTTAGCAAGTTTAATAGACCAGCCCAGATATCGTTCTTAGAATTTTATTTCAGAGATTCGCTAAAAATTACATCATTATGTCTGATGATAAGTGGGAAGTGTGTTCGAAAAGTGTTTCTGACCGCCAACTTAGTTGCAAAGCAACCCTCGAAGTCTCATTGAGTCTTGTATGAATAAGCAAGACGGGGACCTTAGCTTTTAAAGTGTCATCCGAAGCCCTACTCGGATGGCTATCGTACTAGAGGTACTTCCATACTATGAATAATTGTACAAATTTTTTATTTTGGTTCCATAATGAAGTCATTATAAAATGTAAATGCGTATCGCAATAGCCTCTGTGTCGATACGCATTTTTTATCATTCGGAGGTTGGTACAATCAAACTTTCAAATGAATGTCAGAAGAGTTTGGCCTAGCTTACTTCTGAGTGATTTTAGATTTAGTGAAACTAGCAGTGAAAACTCAGTGATTTGATTGGTAAATTTTGATTCAGAGTGTGATTTGATTTAAAATGACCAATAAAAACAATAACAACATTGCATTTTTCACCGCTGGTATCGCAAAACTCGAAATCGCTCAACAGAAACTGGGCTTGTGCGTCAGATTTTGAAAACCAATCGAAGATTTCTCTGTTATATATCAATATTATTATTTTTTCAATGAAAGACTTTAAATCAATGTAAAATAGTAAAAATTATATATATTACACACATATATGACACACGTTTTATAAGACACATTGTCGCACTTGTTCCCTTGGAGCTTCGCTCGTCGTACTCCAAACAACGCGTGCGACAAAATATACTATTGTTATTGAATTCCATCTTTTTTTATCGATACAAATTTTGTTCACTGCAACCAATGATTTTCTTACGCACCTATTTCCACCAAAAATTATTTTTCAATTCCAAGAATAGCAAGAATAGTTTGTTGTAGAGCTAAACCACTCAAATTCTGTTGTATTAGTCATATTCATCCCTATCATGATCTACATTGTCAACCCTGAGATATACTGGGTACATAAAATATAATATCTATAAAATATATTTCTATAGCAGAACTACGAATCATTTAGGGTTTTAAATTGATAGCTTATTATTACTTGATCCAGTGAAAGAGTTATCACAAATGATCCAATACCCCGACTGTATAATTTTTCACTAAAAGCTATCGACTGAAAATTTTATGGACACCTACCGAGGGGACCAATCATAGCCAATTCCAAAAATCTCGGTACAATCGACCTTTGCGGAGCCAGAATTACGATGGGGGAAGGGGAGATGATTTACAAAAGCGCAGCAACATTCAGAGTTCTAGCTCAGACCCCGGGGAATATCAATATAATAGATTGTTTCTTTTCCCAAGGGATAACAAGTTGAGCGTAATGTTGCAATAATGGATGAAAGTACAAGTGGTTTGTTTGGCACTCATTTATTCCTTGATGATGATAATATTTCGATGATAATCAATCTATAATCATATAATCAATCATATGTTATAATTTCGTAATTTGATTATCTGATGATGAATAAAGCATTAATTCATATTTTGTTTGTAAGTACAGATTTAAGTTTGACATTTTTATCTTTTGCGTATACGGCATCGACTTCTGAGGTCATTAGCCTTTTTGTCTTCTGATTTTGCTAGATTTTATTGAAAAGTCCCGTTGTTCTCAGGAATTCTAGAGTATCTTTAATTCTGTCACTATTCAGGCAGTCTTTCAAATTATTTGGGATGTTGTAGAGTCTTCGAAAATTTTCGTATTGGTTGCATTGTAATATTATATGTTCTACAGTTAAGGGAATTGGCATGTTTGACATTCTGGTTGTATTTTCCTGTTAACATATAGCTAGAGTTCAGGTTGGTATGACCTATTCTGATTCGGGTTATGATGACTTGTTCTCTCCGTGTGATTTCACGTGGATATCTGATATTTTCTGTGTCAGGTTTTATATGTTTGAGTTTGGAATCGGAGTTTTTCCATTCATTATCCCATTTTATAGATATTTCTCTGCTTGCAGTCTTTTGGAGCTATTGGGATATTTTCATCGTAGTCGTTTGTAGTTACTAGTTTTGCTGCGGTATCAGCACCTTCTATACCAATATGGCTGGGGATCTAGTGAAAAATTATGGTTTAGCCTTGTGTTTGAAGATAATTGAACTGTGCGGTGATTCTAGGCACGAGTGGTTCTTTGCTGAAAAGTTTTTGTAGTGCTTGGAGGGAACTGAGTGAATCAGAGCAAATGAAGAATTAATTGAAGTTGCATACCTACATCGTTTTTGCCAGTCAAAGGAATGTATGGGCTTCATAATAGCTTAATGATAGCTTTCATCTTGCGATTAGCTTGCATTCACATTTACCACATATTCAAATCATCCTAACCACCACCTTTCTATCTTTCGACTACCAGAGAGGAAAACCTCATAATGAAGCTAAGAAGTTGAGAAAACAAAAGATTGAGCTAGAAATATCAATGCGCAGGTATCTCGATATCGAATCATTCGATATTTTATACCAACGCTTTAATCCATCATAGCAGCCACAAATGCGATATCATAAGTGCGTTACCTTGTTTTCCCTAGTATTCAAACATGGTTGTCAATGCAACCAAATGTTCTCTCGAAGTACCAATACCATAATTTTCAAACAACTGAATGTGATTCGAAAACATACTGAAAACGAGGAAAAGGAATACATGAATGTAATTTGTACATCAACATCAGACGCCGAAAACTAAAAATTCCCTTTGTGTTGGCATCCATCATAACACCAACGAGCTACTTTATAAGCAAACGCAGATCCCGCAACTCAAACTAATAAGTCTCATTGCAAATTAGATTACTGGCTCCAAAGCTTTGTGCTTCGGTAATACGCCAGCAGAAAGCCTTGCGGCCCAGTGCAACTCTCGCAGTGCCGCCTTTGCCAGCTTCGATCCGAGCGACGATTAATCAGCTGGTCCACAGGGCTGCACGGCCACTTAAGCTGCGGCTTCCTGCGCTCCTGTAATTGTTCCGCAAATTATATTTGTGGATAGAACTATAAGCACTCCGCGAGGCGAATATGGTTATTCGTTGGGCACAGGCTGTGCCTTTGATGGATACCCGTCCGGGTTTATCCAGAGTCGGTTTCTGTTTGGCACTGTTGCTGACAGTTTGGAGCACTTGCTGTTGAAGCAGGCAGACTATAACGCTGGGTGTTGAAGATGACCCTGAGATTTTAGAACAACTAAATGGACAGTCCCCAACTGTTGAAATTGAGTCCAACAATACAATCAAATTAATTTCAACCTCCATCATCTCTATAAAATGTCATCGTTTCATTAATATGTTAATGGACTCTTGAGGAGTGTTCCTCTGTGTTCTGTGAAGTAAATTCTCACTCATAAACAACTTGTATACAATAATGGTTATAATCCAAAATCGATTAATGAATTAATCGACAAGATATCTTGGAAAGGGGAAAGGAATGAAGCTTCTCCTATGATACAAAGATCAATTACTAAATATATCCCATTGTCTTTCTTAAATGATTCCTCTACAGACCTAAACTGCTGACAGTTTGGAGCACTTGCTGTTGAAGCAGGCAGACTATACAGCTGGGTGTTGAAGATGACCCTAAGATTTTAGAACAACTAAATGGATACTCCCCAACTTTAAAAATCAAGCCCAATAATACCCACACAAACCGGCCACTCATCCATCATCACTATAAAATTTCATCGTTTCATTAATATGTAGACTTTTGAATGTTAGTTTGTGTTCGGTGAAGTCTCAAAAGGAAGTAAATACTCTCGAACAACACGCATACAATAATGGTCATAATCCCAAATCAATTAATGAATTGACAAGATATCTTAGAAAGGGGAGCTCATCATCTCATCAAATAATTTCTCTATACAGATATTTCTAAACTCCTTCAAAAAAAATTAGACGATATTATGATTTCCTCCAAGACTTGCAATACATTTGGCTCACTATTAGTAAATAATAACGATGGAAGCAGCATTATAAGCTGGTTTGCAACAAATGTGATGCAACTTTTATAAGTAAAACTATTAGAAAAATATCCACTAGGGCCAAATAACCAAAGAACATGTTGATAAGTCTTCTACTTCCAGTTTTGACAATCATCCGGAAGATTATAACCATATACTAGTGCTGAATATAATGGATTCAAAATTTCACACAATGTCAGCAACAATTACCTCCACTCGGATTACAGATTATATTCAATGATCTCAGTGATGTATCATAGATGTATCCTCCCCAAATCAGAATTCCATATTGTGAAATACATTCTACCAAACTATAACATAATATTATCAGAAGCAGAAGAGAGGAGAAATAATTTATAGAGCAAGAAGTTTTTTGCCATGTACATGAGAATCGAATTTTGAGTTCTGATCGAGAATGATGCCTTCGTCTCTCTAATTTCTTTGAAGCATTTGAAGTGAGGACGATCAGCAGATGTTTTAAAAAAGACAATATAGTATATTTCATGAACTTTTTAAAAACTACTACCTCAGTAGGTGTCTTACAATTCTTGAAAGTTTACCAGAAACTCAAACGAGTTATCAGTATAGCGGGGACTTATCATAGTTGGATCTATAACACAAACATGTGAAAAATGCAATCATTTATGAGAAAATGAATCCAAAATATAAAATACCTTCCAGCACAAATAAATATGCCATTACCTTTTCGAGAAATGAATTATTGTCCCTATACTCAAATTACTCTCGATTGAGTGCTTACCCTATGTTGCCTTTTTGCTGACATATGGGGATGCTAGTTTATGCACATATTGCCCTAACATGTGTATTGAGATGTCACTGATTTCGTTGAGTGCCACATCATCATTCTTGCATTCAATTTCACATGCGACGAAGGGAACAAGCTATTTAGTTAAGTGATAAATGCATCATTCCATTGGCAAATAATAATAATTATGCTAAATGAAGATGTTGAATCAGTGCATCATTTTTCTGAAACGATTAGATACGGAAAATAGGGGCATAGTAACTAAATCTGAAAAATTTGGGATATTAGAGAAAAAAATCGGTCTAATCATCAATTTCGTTCTTGTAACTATAACAGCTTCAGCAATTCTTCATTTCATAGATACGGAAAATAGGGACATAGTAACTAAATTGAAAAAATTTGGGATATTAGAGAAAAAAATCGGTCTAACCATCAATTTCGTTCTTGTAACTATAACAGCTTCAGCTATTCTTCAGTGTTTCATATCTTTGACAGTTCAAATTGATAAGTCCCGATTCTACTCATACCAGATCTATGGAAGACGAGAGTTCGAGCTGAATTTGATCAAATTTCTGAGCAGAAGTAGAAGATACCACAGTAAGATAGAATGATCGACTATTTATGGAAAGCGTGGATTGAACGAAGTAAAATATTTCAACGGAAAGATCAAATGAAGACGATATTTCACCAATAAAAAGCTGAATATTGGAGAAAATTGCATTATAGAAGATCAGAGACACAACCATTGTGACTGTACAGGACAAGGTAACAATGTGGCATTTTTAATTATGTCATGTCATGAATTGTGTTCCGAGAATATCTTGATTTTCATTTGAAGAATTCAACACTTGTGTCAATATCGCTATAATTTATAAAATACGTCCATCAGGAGTGGAGACTGGGGGTAATTTTCTTCCCACCAACGTGACAATAAGCCTCAAATATAAATTTTTGTCGACTCGGATAAATATAATGGCGCATTTATGCACATCGCATGTGTCATTTATCAATCACTAACGTTTTCACTAGAGATATTGAAATTCAACATGATCTACATTTCACCATTGCACGCGACTCAACTTTTTTCTTTCATTAATCATTCTTCAAAAGATAACCAACTCTCATCTTTCAACGCTGAATAAAGTAACCATGTGATTCACGCAGGCGCGATTCTGTCAGATGGATGATGGTTTCTAAGAAATCTTAGGAATAATAGAAATACCCGTGCTGTACTTTTGTTCTTCTTAGAATGAAGGAGTTGATTTAGAAAAAAAAAAGAAGAGCTTGGAATAAATGAAGGTCTTGCATAGAGGTATCAAAATCCGCGAATGAAAATATGGTCTAATGACAGTGGAAGAAAATAACAGATTAATGAAAAAGCGTTGGGCTTGAATCCACCTTTATTGTGTTTTCCTGAAAGGCCTAAATCGAAATATTTCAAATTACTTATTCTTTAAATGAATGCAGAAACCAGTTATAATCAGAAATGACGAATAATGTCAGTTGAATGTAGATTTTTGCAATCTTATATTGGGTAAACATGAGAACTCGTCCTGATTTGGAGATTATGATGATAATAACTGAACGTTTGATGAAATATTTAGAATTCTCCTCTAATTATATTGAAAATAATGTTTATATGAATTTATACTGTATTCCAAACTATCTGATTTGTTATTGTACAAAAATTTGCGGCGTTTTTTAAAAATCCCATACTGCGTTTTGTATGTGTGCATTGAAACTGATCACTGATGCGCAAATAATTTCACAAAGTGCCTTCCTTCCCAGAATCAAGGTGAACGACCGCCCTTGAAATGGACATAGAATATGTTGACAATCAGAAGGAATTGGATTTTCATCTGTGCTGTGTGAAAATATACCGATAATGAAAGCAAAGCACGCCTTCTCGGATGAAATCCAGGCGGAAAACATTCCCGAAGTATCATTAGAGAATAATCCCGAAGTGTGACGGCAATCCGAGCCGACCTTTAACTCGGAATAGAGGAAAACTTAAGGTGAAGAAGGGGGCAAGAAAAGACGTTCGAACGTAGTAGGGGTTGGAGGCGAGGGGGTGGAAACGGTTCGACGTAAAGAAAAGAGAGAGAGGGGGAGGAGGACAGGACCGCCGTTGAGAATGAACAAGGGAAAATCAATAAGGAAAGAAAGCCAGTTCCGGAACGCTCGGCTGATTCTCAGATTCGTGAAATCGACCTCGAACCGATATCCGATCCGCTCCGCGATGCTGCAAAATGAAACGGAACTCCTACTTACGTCGAATGTCAAATATTATGCACGGTTTCATCCGCTGTTGCGCTGCAACAGCAAACAGAATGCTTGGAGAATGATGAAAATAAGACCTGGTGGCGCTACTCTTCAATTGTTTCAGCAGACAAATCCTTGATTCGAAACAATTGAATTTCAGCTCATTCAGTGGGGTTCTCCAGTTACATATGTCTAATATTCCAAGTAATCAGAAAATAGCAAAAACAACTCCTAACTTTACTACTGTCAGTTTTTCATGACACTCTGAAGAAAAAAGTGCTATAAATTGTACATACCTATATGAAATAAAATGGTATAATTTCAGTGTCATCATGCTGGATTTGTCCATACATTAAATGGTACATTTGATACGTACTGCGTACTGCTGTTGAATACGTTTCCATCAGGAGAAAAATACTGCACGTGCTATGCATCTCCAAAACCCTTGAATCCTATGAAATTATCACCAACAGTCCTTCAAATTCCATCGATATATTTCAATTCTCCATAATCAGCCATTCATTTTATAAGAATATGAAGAAAAAACCCAGTGATTTCATCTAATTGGATTGTTCGAGTGCTTTTGCTTGGAGAACTAAACTCGTTGAAATTGTTTATTTCATTGAAAAAATTAGTTCTAGAACTGATTCGTAGAAGAGAATTCATCATTAGTATTAGTACTTCATTGAATTCTATCGACAGATTTGTCAAACTAATAATATAATACAACTAGAAAAAATGTATTTCTTGCAGTGCAGGTGAGGCATGATGAAGTTCAGAAACTTACAGTCAAACTTCACATTGATGTACAGTCTTCTAACAGCTAGACATATCCATGAGTATCAATTTGTCAGATGAATTGAGGACTACTAAAGAGGAAAAAATTACGAAACTTGCATTATCTGATTTTAATATTTTTTAATTTGTATAACGTTTTGTGCATAATTTTCAACCTCCTCACCAATTGGTAGGTTTAGACTTACTTCCCATTATTTCGTCTGTTTAGAATTCCTCAACTTAGCTGATGTTGACATAGATCTTATTGCTTACGCTAGATCCGGTATCCAGGTTACTTGTTTTGTAGGTCCGGGGGGTTGAAAGTACTGAGCCATTGATTGGTCGTTTTAGTTGTTGACCATACAAATGTGTTGTCTCACGTGACCATAGTACCTGATTTCTTACAGACCCCTCTTGACCTAAAAATTACTACAGGATGCCGGATCTAGCGTAAGCAGTGAGATCTATGGATGTTGATATTGAAAATTATTTCCTAGTGGAGTTTGAATGTGAGCTTTTTTTTCTTCGAGAAGCGGATGTTTCAGTCATATGAGATTATCCAACGCTGAAACGTTCACCTACGTCTTTTGTCGTATGTACCAGCGGCGATTTGAGATTGTTCTTCTTTAGAAATATATCAGATTCAAGAAAATCAAGTAGTAATATTCAGGTTTGTCTAACCAGTTTCGACAGTTCACTATGTAAACAAGGTTTTATCGAGAAAGAGTCAGTTTCGATCAGTATAAAATCGAATTGTTGGCCAGTATAACATATTACCATTGGTTCAAATAACGCTAACGTAACATTTTAACGTGTGAAAGAAATAATCACCATTATCAGAGAAGAAAGCATGTGTTCAGTTTGCAATAAGTTTCAGTATGAGCAATAATTCGTGAATGGATTGGTATTAGTATAGTATCAAGAGTGATGTTATTGTTTCATGTGTACGTTCAGTTTAAGGTATATTGGCTTGAATATGAGGCATTCACTACTTTCCACGTTGACGATAAATAACCACATCTCCATAGAGCGCAGGGTATAACATGGAGAGAGCGAAAAGCTAAGGAAGAAGGAGATATAGTCAATTTTTAAAGTGTACTATAAAAACGGAGTTACTCGGATGGCAAACGATACGGTCGAGTAACGATCGAGGGTGTGGCGAAATCTCGAGGTTTTCATCCCCTAACAGTCTATCCGCCCCAATGTGAATTCCTTCGGTTCAAATTTTTTGAAATGCGCTCTAAGCTCTAGGCGAAAGAACATAATTGGAAAATGATCACCAGATACGGTTTCTTGCGTGAGAGAAAATCATAACTATATATAACATAATATTTAGTACCATCATCACCAAAAAGCCCAATGATACCTGACTTCTGTCTTTGAGCTAGTACAGCAATTTATTTTATTATTCACTTTCATATATATTTATATCCAAAGTATCAGTGATATCTTGAATTCAATCTGTTCTAGCTTCAGTATTAACTTCACTTCTCATGCCTATTATTTCTGTAAATCTTCCTATTTCTTCAACGATAGTTGAGGATTGAGTTATTGATTTTTGATTTCTCGATATCATTCATTATTTGAATAATTCAAAGCAAATGACGATAACATGTACTTCCATCAATTATGAAGTATAGTTAGTACATATTGCATCTTCTTTATCACATAAAAAATTAACCTCACTAAACCTTCATTTACTGCATGTGAGTGCAATTGTATTCACATTCGTCTTCTCAAATTTGATGAATTTTGACGTAGGTAGTATTTCTTCTGAGTTTACCATCAAGCCCACACATAGTATTATATATACTAAAGTAAAAGCCATAAGCAAATATCGGAATCGAACTCATAATCATGTAGTATAAAATATCGAGCAATATCTATCGGATTACGGCCCTGATTAACGCATCATAGGCGTAGATGGTCAGCCGCTGACGTCACAGCTAACATAAAATTCGGGAAATTGTAGATAGTTGAAGCTAGTGTTCGAAAAAGATCTCATCTTTCAAACTTATGTACTACTTTATGATAACAATGTCTTCGTGGAGAAAATACATGCTTGAGTTTTGGTTGCAATAAACTCTACTCTATATCATCAAATTCTCATTTTGAAGGGTTAATTTATGATATAGCACTCAATTCCGCATGTTTGAAATACATAAAGATCCACTCATCGCTATCCATTCGAAACAATCGCACAATCATAGCCACCCCAATATAAGGCTGAAGATAAAATCGAGTGGGCCAGGCGTGCTGGGGGTTGATTTGACACATTTAATTTGACCGGTCGTCCCATCGGGGTTGTCCATTACCATGTATCACAGCAGACTTCTGATTAATAAAATAACAGATGTGATTTTGTTTAATCTTCACTCGGTACAATGTGATAACATAATGAATCGGATAATCTGCATCGATTTTTTCTCGAACCCTCTCTTTTTGGTTTGTGCATCCAGTTGGAAACTATCACGAAAACTTTCATTCCATGATTTTGAGAGTGAATCAGGAGATGAGGCAAAACTTGTCAAGTTATAGTGCATATGATCACAAATTAGAAAACCTTACAGATGAGACAGTCAGACAGAGCGAATGCAATTATTAGAGAGATGTGGAAAGCGCAAAATTTAAAAGTCCAGCCATAGATATGCGCATCAAGCGCTAAAATACTGATCCAGTTTTGTTCACATCGATGTCATAATTTTGTTGGTTGTGTCACATATGTTTGCGTTTTACACGATTCACGATCCAGTTTTTCGGATGGGTTCATGTTCTCACAATGTATAACATATTTTCCGTAAACTATAATTCAAAACGAAAAGTAATAAGTGATTTGGGGATTATTACAGAACACATTAAACAACCTGTGATCATAGTATATACCTTCATTATCTGGAATGTGAATCAGGTACAATGATATGTTCATTGGCAATCATTACTGTGTATATAACGATTACAAATCATCCTCAAATGAATCGAAGAATATCAAATCCGGCAATCATTACTGTGTATATAACGATTACAAATCATCCTCAAATGAATCGAAGAATATCAAAGTACATTGTTTTCCAAGGGACGAAAACAATGTGAGTACTTATATTGAGTGATATTATTGACTTCCATCGAACACTTTTCCATTTGATGAGAATATCACCATCATATTTGCTATACCTATACTTCTATATTATATTAGAAGTTGAGGAATTCAGAATCCGATCATTTATTAGGTAATTGAATCGTGTTTTATTTTTCCTGATAGAAATTAATTTCTGATGGCAACTCGTTCATAATATATATCAATCAGAAGTAGGTAACCTTTTAGATTATGCATTACTAAAATGGCAACTTTGCACATCAGTTGTTCCAGCGATGCGCAAAATTTAATGGACCAAGGTCAATGAAAACGGATGTCGGTACATCAAACAAAACGGGCGGAGTGTCTCATCTGTAAGGTTTTCTGATATGAACAACCGAATCAACGCTTCCAACGTTGGTTTGTCATTTGTTATTGTTAAGTCAGCTAATTATCATAAATAATGGTCACAATATTTCAATATTTTTTATTGGAAGGCCGTTATGAAAAGTTTCTAAATATTAGAGGCAATTCCTCCAACATACTTATGACGTCATTACATAGTGATAAATGAGATGACATCGAGCGCGGTTAGAACTAACCTAAAACAAAAAGTCATATATAGATAAATTGACTACCACTTAACCTCTTGGGTATCACGAAATTTATCGTTCTTTTTTAACTATCCCGACTCCTAATGGTTAATGTCATCTTGGCTGGTACAATAAAACAAATGATAAATTCTGGTCGGTGCCATGGGGGGTGAGGGGAATCTCCGGAAACGGACATGACGCCATGCTGAGTAGAAACAGCGGAAGACTACTCCAAACAATGGGTTGGCGCGCGCTGTTTTTGTGTCACAGCAATTAGAACGACGGAGATTCACAAATACTGTTTTTCCAACTTCTGTCGAGAATGAACCTTTTACTTTTTGCGGTTTATCTGCAAGGCAAATATCATTAACATCCAAACTCTGGGGGAAAGATTACTCATATTTTCGTTTGTATTGTTCCTTTCGTCATGAACTCTGAAAGCTTTTTTATTACTTCTGTAATGTCATTATCTTCCTTTTTATGGCTTGTGATGAATGAACGTAAAGTTCATTCAGATGAAAGGATATTTCTTGACAGCTACCTATCAGACACCTTCACCAGAAGGATGTGATGATTGCCGAGGCAATGATACTGATGGAAAAGAAAGGCAATCCTAGAAAAAGTTTGGTGAATAGACACACATACTCACCTATTTATTGATGAAACACTAGGTACATTGTCTTGAGAGCAGATCCCTTCTGCCAGCAGCCGGTCTCTGATCTCCCAAGCAAACATCGTGGGGTTCTCTCTCTTGTAATTGGCAATAGCGTCTACCACCGGTGGGGTTGCAACTTTTGGTTTGGATCCGCCTATCACCCCTGCCTTGAAGCTACCCGTTTCGTAATACCTAGAACAAAAATCTACATTTGACGCACTTGGTGATAGGTACCGGAGGGAGGTTCAGCAATCATCTTCTCGATTGGTCTGCCAATAAATATTTATAGTGACAGGTCCTGAGAGTCAGGAAAGTGTTTTAAAAGTTTTTTTAAACGCTTATTTGGATACAAAGTAACCATCGTAATTCTAGGACTTTTATGAGTTAGGCAGACAAGGATCTTACACAGTGAAGAAAACTTGCCTGTAATTTCAATCAAATGGATTTCAGAGCAAACTCCGACGAATACAACACTTCAATATCAAGGTTGTGTCATTTTTATTACTTATACATTTCACAATAGAGTGTTAAGTGGTGTTACTTCCGATTGTAGTAGTGAAAAATGAAACGAATGAGGTGAAAAATAAATTCTCAGAATCACCAAATGGTTGAAATGTGATATTCTCAATTATTGATTGACGTTATACCGCATAAAAACACCTATTATGTAATGAAAAAATGGATTAGCCATAAATTGTCCAATTTATGGATAATCCATTTTTTCATTTATTAAGCTTAGTCGAGCTCTTAGCCACTTCCAAGTTCTGTAAAACTTGGGAGATTTGTTTCTGGAGTATTTCTTTCTTCTGCCGCATGATGTCGCCACTTCCAATTGTCTGTTGGAACGCGGCTCTGTGCGGTCAAATAGACGCGACGAAAATGCATTGGGACAGGCAACGCTTCGAGTGGAGATCTTACGGTCTCTACTCGGATAACTATCCTGCACTGATGAGGGCCAATAAGCCCGAAACCGGTCTGTAGGTTTTTAGTAGTGCCTGTCTCGATGTGAATTTGTCACGTCTTAGGAAGAAAGAAACATTTGCGATCTGCATTCACAGTGTGAATCGTTGCATGGACTACGAACAGATATAATTCAATGTTCTGCGTGGTATTTACCAGGATAGTAGTATATAATATTAACACCAAGTTACACCGTGTCATATCTTGATGGCATCGAGGCGGTGTATGAATCATCAAATTTGGTCAATAATCATTCGTTGAGTATTGCATCCTGAAAACACCATATTTGAAATAAATCAATGGAAATATTGTATGTAAGCATGTAAATGGTGCGAATTTCATGCGCTCATCTGTTCGATCTTAGAACCTTAAAACTTTTGCCAATAGGTGGCGCTGACGTCCTTCCTACCATACCTGATTTCAATATTGGGCATGATATATTAGATGAATAGATCAGTACCAATAAACGGAGCCGCAGCGAGAAAACTGGAACTCCAGGAAATCCTCTCGAGAACCTCCATCGACGTCATGGCACTCCAGGAAACCCGGCTCAAACCAGGTAAGTCATTCAAAGTACCAAATTATGTTTGTTACAGAAATGACAGGGTAGACAGACTAGGAGGAGGAACCCTTCTGCTGATCAAGAAAACCCTAGACCACTATCCAGTCAACACACCAGACCTGGAGCACCTGGAAGCCACCATAGCGGTAGTGAATACGGCCACCAAAGGGGAAATCCAGGTGGTATCCGTGTACCTAACCTCAAATCAGGCAGCCACCGTGACGGACGGAGACCTGAACGCCGTACTAAGCGAAAACAGGCAAACCATCGCAATAGGAGACTGGAACGCGAAACACCCCCAGTGGAACTGCACGACAACGAACTTGAAAGGTAGGCTTCTTTTAGGCTACCTGGAACGAAACGAAGAAGTATCAGTCCTGGGACCAACCGAACCTACTAGGAACGACGATCGCACTGCACCCAGCATCCTAGATATTGCCGTACTACGAGGACTTCAAGTCCCTGTAGAAATCGCAGTACTGCACGACGGAACCTCAGACCATAGCCCGATACTGCTTCAAGTGGGAGAAGACAGATCAGAGGAGGACACCCCGATAAACCGGAACAAGGTAAACTGGTCTCAATTTCAGCGAAACTTCCACGAGCAAATGGGCCCCATGCCCGTTATAAGCTCGATAGAAGACCTGGAGAGAGCAGTGAAAAACTTTGAACGAGACGTCCAAAGAGCCATAGAAGCCAGCACCACCGTTACCCGAACCACGTACTGGAACCTGCAGCACGAGCTGCCCCCTGAGCTCAAAGAGCTCATTAGGCAAAAGAGGAGAGCTAGAAAGCTATCCATGCGAACCAGGCTACCAGAACACAACCAGATAGCGAGACAACTTGCGAGAGACGTGAGGAGAGAACTGCAGGCAAACAGCGATGAACGCTGGGCTAGCAAAATCTCATCACTAAACACGGAAGATGGGAGCATCTGGAACATGCAGAAACTTCTGAGGAACGGACCAACACCTATTCCCCCTCTTCAAGGAGAGAACGGAATCGCCTACACGAACAAAGACAAAGCGACAGCCTTTGCAGAAGCCTTAGAAAGGCAATTCGTGGAAAACCATAGGCCAGAAGAAGACGCAGAACACGTGGCTCGATGCAAACGGAAAGTGGACAGGATCAGGATGATAGAAGACCAGGAGGAAATCCTAAGGCCAACTTCACCAGAAGAGGTGAGAGAAATCATCAAATACCTGAAAACCAAAAAGGCTCCCGGGATAGACCACATCCCGAACAAAGCTCTGAAGCAACTCCCCAGGAAGGGGATAGCAGCCCTTACCAACATAGGGAACGCAGTATTGCGGCTGAGACACTTCCCAGATAGCTGGAAAGAAGCCTCAGTGATAATGTTGAGAAAACCAAATAAGGACGCTACCCGGCCCGAAAACTACCGCCCAATCAGCCTACTACCCGCCCCCAGCAAGGTGATAGAGAGGATCATAAAGAGACGACTAGAAGAGATGACAACAGAACTTGGCATACTTCCAGACGAACAGTTCGGCTTCAGAAGCGGACACTCGACAGAAATGCAGGTCACGAGACTCGTCGACTACGCAACCGTAGGGTTGAATAGGAGACACTTCACGGGAGCTGTGTTTCTAGACGTTGCCAAAGCTTTCGACCGAGTCTGGCACGACGGACTTATCACCAAGATGGCCCTACTAGAGTACCCCACACCCATGGTAAGATTAATCGACTCTTATATTCGCAGGAGAACTTTTAGCACCAAGACAGGAACGGACAGATCGGAAGTGAAGTCCATGAGAGCAGGAGTACCCCAAGGTGCAGTGCTGAGTCCACACCTCTACTCCATCTACACATCTGATATTCCAAACAACAATAGACATTGCACCCTGTCATTGTATGCAGATGATACAGCCATCGCATCTAGGTCCCCTAGAGCCGAGTTCGTGACCAGGTACCTGCAAAGGTCCATTGACGAGCTCGAGCAATGGTGTATCAACTGGAAAATCCAGATCAACCCGGAGAAGAGCCAAGCCATACTCATCACGAGATCTAAAAAACCTCCAGTCGGACATGTGTCGATAGGAGGCCACGACATCCCATGGACAAACTCAGCAAAATACCTTGGGGTAATCATCGACAACAAGTTGACCTTCAAGGCTCACGTGGACTCCCGTGTGAAAACCGCCATACGAGTCAGAGGACAACTGAACCCACTCATCGGACGCAGAAATCCGATGAGGATCGACCTGAAACTCCTCCTCATGAAGACGATACTCCTCCCGATCCTGACCTACGCAGTAGCAGCCTGGGGACATTGTGCCAAAACTCACCTCAAACGAATCCAGAGTTACGAAAATCGATGCGTTCGTATGTTCGTCAACGCACCATGGTTCGTCAGAACCAACTCCATCTTCAGAGACCTGCAACACCCACCCGTCCTGGACAGAATGAAAATTCTATCCGCAAAGACCCATACCAAGATGGAGAGCCACGACAACCCCCTCAACAGAGAGGCGATGGATTACGACCCGAGATTCCGAGAGCGATATAAACGTCCAAAACACCAGCATTTGGACCAACAAGCCCCTTAGGTGAGTAAGGGAACACACAGGTAAGTCAAACACACTACACACCGGAATAGTAGCCTTTTTTAGCCTGAAAAAGGTTACCAATTCCAACAAACACTGCGCCACGGAATAGTAACTATTTCAACGAATGCAAATTCTTACGTTTCCGACTAACACCCAAGCCCCTATACGCCATGCTATCCCACTAACAAGTCAGTTTTCAAAACATCAGTCCCTGCGGATTGTTTTGCTCCCCTTTTTCCATCACCCCAAAACGCCAGACTCTTAAAGTCCCACTGCCACTAGGGCTTTAAAAATATGAGGACCGTAGCGCTGCTACGGGGGTTGGTGGATACGGGTAGGGCTGTTCCTGATCACCTTCAGTGATTAGTAATGTCCTTATCCGGGGCCTCATAACGATAGGGCAGTACCAATAATAGTGCCACTAATCAGGATCAATGAGCCGAAACAGTTCGTCATTAACCGAATTGTCTTTAGATTATTCTGAGTCAAGTTTATCGTCATACAAATTATATTTCTATAGGAAATCCAACCTATTAAGAAACACCGGAGGTGGTGAAGAAAAGCACAGTTTACCCTGAACACACTCATGATATGGGGTTTCTTTCCACCAGAAACGTATCCGCATGTACATGCTCAGTGTTTAAACGCACCGAAGAAAATTTCGTGGAGATAGGATTCAGCATCAAGAAAATCACAGAATGTGCATCACACCACTATGGTGTCAAATAGCACTTTAGGAAATGCATAAACAACACCACCAAAGTGACTACTAGGATGGTTACCGTGGAACGTACGAAGGACTGATATCTATGTACCAAGAATGTTCGGTTGGTCACCTATATAGCTAAACGATGCTACAGAAATAAATTTATTCATTCCCTTTCGAGTATTCATTTATCAGTTCATTCATAATTCATTCAATTTTTTCAAAGAGATGCAATACCAGATTCATATAATAAATATTCGCTATATAGCCTTAAGTAGCTCTATACTCGTGAAAAAACGATAGCACTTTTTTATGTAATTTTCGACGTACCTACTGAAACGGTCGAGAACATGGGAAAAGTTAGTTCCCTTTCAACAATGAAAGGAATCGTTGGTTTCATCGCTAAAAATTACAATATCGCCGCGACGCTTTCAGTTCAATATCTGTGGTTACTTTCCGGTTTTAAATTCGGGTCTTGTGTGGGTTATACTATTGTGGGATATTGTTGTGATCTGGTTGCCATTTGCCCAGCTTTTCAACAGGATTCAGAGGACCCCCAGGACGGCACTACGTAATCGGAATCTGCGTCTCCACTTGGCCAAACGAAAGACTTGAGAACAGGTAAGCTATTTAAGGGCTGTGTATATTGATATTTGCCACTGTGCGTATACTGCATATCAACAATTACGCTTTATTTATCACGTCCTTTCGAAAGTGTACATTTCTTTCTCTTCGAAGAGAGCTTTCGAAATGAATAAGGTACATTTCCAATAGCTGCTCAAGATTCAAACCCAGGCTCTCTAGGAAATAGTCAGCGTCTCAACACACTCGATCACCAGCCCAGTTTGAAAGATGTGGTTTCTGAATGATAGTAATATGGAAGCAAAATGAATAAAACTAGTTAGCTATGGATATAATTCAAGTTGTTCTCTTGCTTTCCTGAACTGCATAGCTTGAATTAGATCAAATCCAAATCCTACAGACCTGTAAAGGAAAGCTTTCACTAAAAATATCTACGGTTACTAACACGCCAGAATATGCGAGACGTGAGAACAATTCAATGACTTCCATTATATATTTCCTCAGTGAGTTAGCAGATAGATAAGAGCTCGTCAGCTTTAAAAGGATCAATTAACTATCTAGATTATTTCAACTGCCAATGAACCATTTTCTTCGCCTTCAAATAATCTTCCTACCGAAATCAAGTCGATGCAGTGAACAACTCGCTCTCACAAATATGAAATATTATTTTAGCTACCAGAAATACACCTCAATAGGCGTCATTATGTCCTATGCATGTGTTAGTCGGTGCATGTGTTGGTGTGAAGATGCCGCGCCTTGATCTTAGCGACACATGTAAAATATTAGAATGATGATCCCCTGTAAATGTGGTTGTTAGCAGTCACACTCGCGAATTCATAACAGATACTTAATGAAGCCTGCTGCTTTTTGAAATATGTATATTTTAGTACAGTGAACAAAAGCTTGATTGTTGGGTCCAATGAATTGCTTACCGACCAATAATTAGTAAAATATCTTTCGCTTCCCTTCAACTGTTATTCTGAACAACGTTGGAAGAAGAAACATTTCAAATAACTTGCAAAATATATTATGATGATCGATGAATTGAAGGACTGGATAATGGGTTAAAAATAATGTCATTGACAATCAGGGTTTTAGTTGTGTCATCACCATCTATCTAAATTTTATAAATTACATTTCATATTCATGGAAGAAGAAAATATAATCTCCACAATCCAAAAGAACTAACAATACATTACATTTCAATAACTGTTTAACTATAACCGTACTTTCTAAGTTACCTCAATTTATTGACAATAATATTTTTTCTACTGCTTGCTCGGTAAGTACTTCATTCTGATACTGATTGGAGAGGGAGGTAAGTACGTTTTACCTCCCCAGGGAGTTAATAGAGCAGCGCGAGAAAAAAAGTTACACTGACAGAACGTTCGTTTGATTATGAACATTATGAATTACAAAACAATCAACGGTCATCACTAGGAAACAAGATATTTCAGTTGGATGGCTCAAATTCTATAATTAAAAAACCTTTTTTCAAAATTCAAGGGAGCTGGAGTAGAAAATATATAATACAAAACTCGGGAGACAGTATTCTTGACCAGTCTCGGTATCGCTCGGGAGAAAACTATGTCCTCGACTGGTAAGTATCACTTGCCTCCCTTTTAGTGTAAATCACTATTCCACGTGATTTGAGAAAAATCAAAATGACTAACAACCAGCTGCTTAAGTTGGGACTGTTTTGTTTTCGATCACCGGTCTATGATTCTGAACTGCCAAAGCGCACATTTAGAAACACTAATTAGTTTTCTTTTATGGATGAATGCATCGCTCACGTATATTTGTTATTGCACGATCATTTTCTCCACGACAAATGTAATAATTCAATCGCGGCTGATGAATGCATTCAATTTGTAGCACGAGACAAGTTCTGCTGATTGCCCATGATTCAAAATAAGGAATAATTGTATGCCTTCTAGTCCTCATCTCTTGGAATGACAACTGTTCAATAATGAATTCAACAGCCTTTACATGGACATTGATTACAATGAATGACATGGTAATGTATATACATACAACTGGATAATTCTTTCTAGATTTTCCATAACCTGCTGAATGTGAATAGAAATATTTCGTCACACATTTTGATTATCACTTCCCGAAGCAATCATAACAGACATGTTTACCCATCTCGATTTCATGATTTCTGAAAAACGATATCTCTAATGCATCCCTGGCAAATAGAATGGCGTCCCTAGGGTGTCTGATGCAAACCCCTTTATGACATCATCATTCCAGTTGATATAGAGTAACTGAATTATTACCAAAATTTGATTCAGTTATGTTTGAGTGGGTTGAGTGTGACGAAATTATGTTTTGCATTAGCCACCCCGCTGGAAAGAATATTACCCTTGATTCGATCATCCCCCACACTGTCAATATATCTAGGGTTTCTATATTCCATTTGACATTAACCGGCAAGCAGAGGTTTAGGCTAGATTCAAATGCCTTCAATTCAGAAGTACTATAATAATTATCAAATATTTTTCAATCAGTTCATCGGAAATGTATCACTCAAATTTTGTTAGTTAGGTTATAAATAAGCAATTCAAAACTCTGGCACATACACTTTATCAACGGTGAAAATGATGATTTTGGTTATGATCGAGGTTATAATTGAAAATAATCAGAACACTACAGAAGGGTTATACTAGGAAATAATGTTTACCTATACAGGGTCACTCACGGTCGATGGTACCTCAGACGTTTACGGAGAATGGGACGTAGGATTATTCTGAAAATTTGGTTTATTGGGTAATCAATTTTGTTGTATCGATCTAAAATACTTCTATCAATGCTTCTATCAAAAAGTAGCAACAACTTTGTTATTTCAAATGAAACACCCTGTATTTAATTTCATTTTTAGATTCTTCCTGAAGAGCTGATTTCGTCGATCTATCATACTTGGGGTATAGCGAGAAAGATTACAGAGATGTGAAGAGAAAATACGGGTGGTTCAAAATTTTGAGTTTTGCATCACCCTCTATTTGTTTCTATCAAATGTCAGTAGATAGTAAATGAAAAGTTAAGATAGGGATATGTAAACCGTTTTGAGCAGAAATGATTAGTTTCGACACAAAAAATTCCTAAAGTTGAAAAATCTCGATTTTTCACACCCTATATCTCTGTAATCTTTCTCGCTATACCCCAAGTATGATACATCAACGAAATCAGCTCTTTAGAGAGAATTTGAAAATGAAATAAAATACAGGATGTTCTATTCGAAATAACAAAGCTGTTGCTACTTTTTGATAGAAGCAGCAACGCCGAAAAGCTGAAAGTATTTTAGATCGATAGAACAAAACTGATTACCCAGTTCTGTTCTGTTCTCCTGAAACGTCTAACCTACCATCACCCTGTATATTCCGCTACTACTTAACAATTTTTGAAAATACATGGTGAAGGAAACACATTACATGCTCACCATGCATAGTTAGTATAACAATAATTGTCAGTTAATAAAGCAGAAGAAGAGTAAAGTTATCTAATGGGAATAGAGCTTATTCGAATATTGTCGAACGACATCTACTTGTCCTCAGTAATTGGTCTGAAACAATGGAAATGCACAAATTCGAGTAGTGATTTAACTGGAAAAACTATTCAGGAGAGAAATAGGAGATCACCTAAATATCTCAAAAAACTGGCATAAATATGTAGCATAATAGCATATAGTATAAAAAATGTAGAAAATATGATGTAGCAATGATTCTGACTACAAGAAAATTATCCTGGAACCCCCAAATGCGATTTTTTTTCTCCCCCCTTGCACCACTCAGCATGCAATACCAGCTAACGCGATCAAGCGACTTTTGCCGGTAATGTTTTCCCGTTTTTTAGTGCCAGCTTCCCAAAAAGACGAAATTTCCTTCGTACGGCAAAGGACCACATGGGGACGAACGTTTATCATCTCTGGTAAGCGCCGTTTGTCACAAAAACCAGCGTATGTCCACTTTTGTATGGAGATATTTTATGGGGAAATGGGCATTGTTGGCGGTTTTTATGATACGATTCTTTGTCTCCGGAATTATACACAAATTGCATTATTCAATGTACCAGAAAACTGGCAATGTTTGATGGGAGTGTCTCAAAAATATCGGAGATATAAAAAATGATGCAGATGATGTTCTACCAATTCATTTTATATAGTTAACGACTATAGTAAATTTTAATGGTTTCTGTTCCGGAATTTTTTATGAACCGACCGATATTTATTTCCTTTAACTCGTTTAACACTTTCATAATAATATTTTCATAACTAAGATGGTTTGAAATTTTTCAAATTGTTATAAATTAGCTTTTTCCATTTGGTTGCAAATATTTGAAGAATTCAGTATCATATATCTACCTATATGAATATTTGGATATGCTCAGAATATCAACATGAATCTATGATATAATCACAGATTGTGCATAGTACCTACAATTCATGACAAAAAATAACATTGCGAGGCTCATTAGAATCAAAGTTCTTAAAAGGAATCGTTTATCTCAACTAACAGCTTTTTCGATTTTCCTATTTCCTATAATCCGATCATCGAATATTCAGAGCTATCTACTATTTCTTCATGATGTTCGATACTCGTGGAGAGAAAATTATTTATCTATTGCACGTGTCACATAAAAATGACATGGTTTTTGCATCTACCAGGCGTCGGCCAACAACAATACGATCTTCATCACCATCAAGAGATCAATAAAAATATATGGACTTTAGTTCATTAGGTATATCAGAGGTAACATCGATATTATCTCGTCTTTTCACTCTACGATCTTTCAATTTGCCCCTTGTGTATTTAGTACTTTGATAAATAAATTGAATGATGCGATAAGAAATGTTATATTATGGTCTTGTTAATCTATGAAAGATGATGTGTGCATGTGTCAATGTAGTTTAAAAGCCGATTTGTACTACATGCAAATTATCATTCCCTCTGAAAGTTAGTAACATGTTATAACACGAACAATGTAGACAGAGAAAAAATTTCATATTTTTTGGACATAAAAACAATTCAGTACTCACTTGTCAGAAGGTATCACAATATTTTTATTAACAGACTTTATACAAGTGTATATGGTAAATACGAAGAAGAATTGACAAAATTGTAAATTTCCCAACAAAAAAGTTTGATAACTTACAAACGTCCAGAAAGAAGTGATAATGAGAGTGAAGTAGCAATAATATGTGTATTATGGATAGACTTGGAACTAAGAATAGATAGGCTGAATGTTTGATGTTAAATTTCTTCAATGTGGCACCTCGACATGTTCTCAGAATAGCGGATGTATTGTGGATATGAGCAAAAGTTGCAAATTCTCAGCACTGAGCTGTTCACAGTCGAAAGCGCTCTGCTACGATTTTAGAAAATATAATTTGCATGTGATACAAATCGGGGTTTTTCGAATTGTTAATCACAAAGTGCGCCAGTATACGTAGAGGTGAGCAAAACTCCAACTCCCAGAGAAGGATCAGGACCAATTAGTCATCGATTACTGACCTCGAAAGGATCTTGGAAACGCATCCATGGGACACCCTCAGCTGCCTGGATATGTCGCAGGGCCGGACTCCGTTATGCGCTAGCTCCACTATCCTCTGTCTGACAACGTCCGGCAGAGGCCTACCGTTCACGAAGACTCCACCCAATTGGTTGACGCCTCCATGGCCTGCAACAAACATAAACAATTGAAATATCGCCGTAAATCAGCATTGCACAACACCGCGTGCACTATTGGAAATCATAACCTTTGGTATGGCAGTGTGTTGTTGTGAGTTATGCGCTGGGTTCGGCGAATGTGTGTGTGTGCCCCCATAGCCTGAGGTGATTGTTTCGCTTTTTTTTTGGTGGGCTAACAATAATGAGCGTATCAATCAGCGCAGACACGTCGACGAATGCAGCAATGTGAATAACACTAACTGTACAATCAGATGTATGGTAAGATAAATATATGCAGAGATTGGAACGTTAAGTAACTAGCGACATCATTCAAATACTCTTGTGAAAGATATCCGCACCAACACCTAGGATTACCAGCAGAATCTAAATAATCAACTCGAATAACACAAGAGAGAGAATCCAGGAAGAACACAGTCAGAAAGGATCATTGAATCCAGTTCACCTATAATCTCAATTAAGACCCCACCACCATCATGGATTTGTTTGGGTCTTGTGTGTCAGGAACCTTGACAGATCTACTGTATATGTCTATTGAGTATGCCCTTATGTCAGCTGAAAGTCTAGACCCGTCCTCAGTCAAACCCCATGTATTGGAGCGGTTGTGGTGTCTCCTCGATTCCCTCCTATAGGAAAACCTGTTCCTCTTGGAAAAAGTACATATGACTTTATCTGCCAGTGCGATGTTGTTCTCTGTGACTCTGGTTGATCGCATATTCTGGTTCAGTTGGTACTTCGTGAATTTTAGCGATGATTCTTTAGCGAACTCATTTGCTCGACTCATATAACCCTTGCAGCCTTGGTTAACGATCATTCTCAAAATTGCTTTTCCATCCATGTACCACAGAAAGGTTCTGGACCAATGAGGACACAACGTGCATCGTAACCTGTTTTGCCTAGTACTTCATCATCATGGTAGCAATAAAAAACAACATCGTCACAACATCAAAGCAAATTGCCACCTTTTTTTTTGGTTTGTGGAAAAGAGCAGATATTCGGTGGGTTTTCTGAGATGAGTAATGAAAACCTGGAGACTGTTTCGTCAGCTGTAATTTGGGGAGTATATATTTTCAGTTGCCCAATACGAAAAAAGATTTGGGTGAAGACGTAACTTACTTATACAGAATCAGCATTTGATGAACCATGGAATATGAATTGGAAAGCATGAATAATAAACATGAAAAGCAATATCTGGAGTTTGAATTCAAGCACCCAGAATTCCTTTACTTCCTTCTGTCAACCAAATACGAAAAGGATCCTCTTCTGTACCTACTTTTGAACCCCATAGGTTAGTTTCTAGCACCAAGGTATACATACTGTTGCTTCCTGTCATCTCAAAGATAATCTAAATAGGTCATTTCTATTATAAAATTCGCATAACTTCAGCCTGATCAATAATTAGATGAATAAGAGAATTGATCGAGATAAAACACAGTTACCGATGATGATGGGTCCATAATAATTATCATCATCAAACCACTGCATTACGCGAATATCTTAAAGTAAACTGAATGTATCGGTTGCATATTTGTGGCTGAAATTGGTAGGAAATCTAACGGCAAGCGGCATGGTATTTAGTATAGTGGGCAGCATTTATAATGCAACAATCAACGAGGAATAGAAATAAAAATATTCGTTACAAAAGAAATAATAACTCTCTACCGCAACACGTTCTGTGGATAGCAGAAATACAGGTCACAGTAACGGAAGCTGATGCTGAATGAAATTGCGGCTGATGATATCAATCGGATTTTTGTATTATTTTATGTGCGTACTGCCTACATGTTTGGTTTTATGGTTATACTGAGTGTTATACTTTCGAAAACATGCAGACTGTGGTTCTGTCGATAAACAGATGTCAGTAACGAAGAAAAAGGACATAATTGAGTAGAATAAGCAATCTGAATCATCACCTCTATACATTGTCGAGAAATTAGAATGAATTTGATAAGTGGATTATCAACAAAAAAGTCCATATTCTAATGGTTGATCCACTCTTCTGTTTCAGTTGATAGTCTGTTAGCGATGGATTTTCGATTACATATGTATAGCCTTTCTCAATTTTGTTTTTTTTTACATCCGTCCTTTGCCATAAAACTAGCCTTGACTATTCCAAGTCTCATCGAGAAGGTTAACATCGTCTGCAATGATCATTGTCAAACTTTATTCTTTCAAAAGTTATCAAAGGGGACACCCTGTATTGTGAGTTGATTGAACATAGTTAATTGTCGATTTGGAACCCTTTCTCTTGGGAATGTTATATTGTACAAGTATATATCAGCTTTTACTACTACTCCCATTATTTGGTCATGTTCTCATTGGTATATAATTTCTTATACGAGATTAACATTTTCATATATTTTTTAATTTTATTCTGATTGGAGAGAAATGGTTTCTCTTGAATATCTATAAAAATAACATTTTATGAAAATATTCATCAGGCTGATTTATAGTGAAAATGTCATAAATGTATTCTCAACCAATTAGAAGGCTCCTTTCACCGTGATAATTTTGTTAGTACCTATTGACGGAATTAATAAGTGATAATTTTTTTGTCGAAAATGAAGCGCCTTATAATCATTGACAAACGTCACTCAGAATAAAATCTGGGTGGATATGTGATATTAGATGTTATGATTGAAAACGGATTACTGTTTTGAATGTTCCTGAAATATCAGTAATAAACATCAGTCACTATCTACAGTATCTATGCAGAATAGGTCGCATGGGGTTCATCTTCTCATCATATTAAAAGCAACTATCAAATTTATGAAATTTTCTTACCGAATCTTCCACGCAGCAGAATTAATTCCCTATAATTTTTGGCTCGGTTCCACTCATGTTTTTGTTGATAGAAAATTAAAAACATTCGTGACTTTGAAAAAAATTATCGGTAATAATTCTGCTGCTAGGGAGATTACATTACAAGTGAATATTCATTTCACAACAACAAAACATTGGAAACAATGTATGATAATTTTTGGTGAATCTTGAAAATCAATGAAATAAATTATCAAGGTAAAATTATGTTAATCAATGCATAACATCATCCAATAAGATATCTAATCCTCCAGGAGTCGTTAGGAATATTTTAATGGACAAATAAAATTTCAATGTTGTTAATCACCCTGAAAAGACAATATACGTTATGTTTATAAAAAACAGTTCAACCGGAATTAATTAATTCCTCTACAAATCGCAAAACTTTGAGAAAATAACGATTTATAGAATCCTAAAACTGTCTAACAAATCCTGGATTCTGTGACAATGCCATATGAAGTTCTTAGCTAGTTCATTGAATAGAAGATGGATAGATCCTGTGGCAAATCTGCATGGTGTTTTAATGAAGATAAACCAGAATACGGTTTGCTAATGCTAGCCGGTCTTTTGCATTAGTAGCGAATCTGTGCGAGGGTGAAGTTAGTAAAGGGTCAAATAATTTATCATTGGAGCACAATGTTTCGCAGAATCCGCAGAATCATGCAATAGCCTTGCGGTTGCCACAGAGAGAGATAGAGAGAGAAGGATACGTAAATGAATTATTCAATTTACACTTGATTATATCACGGGCAAAAAACCGTTTGGTTCTTGGTTATGAAAACTGTGACAACATCCATTGTTGTCGTCTAAACTATGTCATTATTTGTTCATGACTCATAAAAATATTATTTATTGGTAGGTACTTTTGAGGCTATTTCCCAATATTACTTGTGGAATTAGATGATTTCAAAATTGTGGTGAGATGTTGATATTCCAAAATATTTGGAAATTGTATTTCTTTCATAAGTTTCATATGACTGGTGAATAATACTTGTTTTCCAAATAATTCTTCTTCATGGCGTTTTATCATGAAATGAACTGTATATCAGGTATATACTTCAGAAACAAACATCAGTCTCTTGGACTGTGATGGACCAGATGAAGATGGAGCAGGTTCATCATTTCGCGAGTACCTATCAATTTTGATTTGGATCATCAGCTTTGCTAGCGTCGACGATATTGTTATAAGTTTTTTCTTATTATTATCATAACATATTTGCTAGGTCGAATATTATGTCATCTTTATGAATTATTGGGATTGATTTTTTGTGCATTTTCAATGGGGAGCGAAAAGGAAGTCGTTTCATTTTCTAGTGTCCCTCTGTCAACCACAAATTATTGTACAGTCGCGTGTTGATCACGTGTCCTTTAATGTGCTTATACCCTCTTCCGCTGAAAATAATCCCCCATTCATTCAAAATTATCCAAAAAGATTTCGAATGAAAATTAGAATTCGTGAAAGTACGTTGATTAAAGCAATGGCATTTCATGCGAAATTATGTGTTTTGAATATTTCTTGTGGCGTGTAGTATTCTTATTATTTTCGTGATATTTTAATAAAAATAATCTACCTTATCTCTCCACTGTAATGAAAAGAAAAGAAAGTATTAGAAAGAGAAGAAAGTATCATCATATCTGTTGAATATCTGAATTCGCATCAGATTTGGAAAATCTATGAATTGTAGATAAGCGAGATCTCTCATCAGAATACTTCATGAAATCACGAATGATAATAGTAATAATCATAGCAAAAAACTGTTAGGTACTAATAGAAAATGTCATATGGGTAAATAGTTCAACAAAAGTATAGATTGTACATTTTTGAGCTGTTGCAGTTCTTTGCAGGTTTAATTTTGAATCATATTTTCTGCATCATATCAAATGCAAAAAAAATGGAATATACAAGGTATCATTTCCGCGGAACCACTAATCAAATACCATATGGCTGAAGAATTAAATTTCTCGTTGATCTCTCGATTACTTTAACTGATAATTACGAAACACATGGAACAAAATTTATCCCATATATTTACCGGACTGCATAACATTCAGAATATTTATTTGACGTTGCAATTGTACGGCAATTTTATGGATGTTTTAACAATTTTCCACGATATGCAAATGAACGAAATCGAGCGAGCTGGATATATTTGCATCGATCCAGTTGAAATGCGAATAAATAAAATGGTGGCGGATTCGGATTTACACTGCACAAATAATAATTTATGTCAAAATCAGCGCTCTATTCAATTCCGAACTCGTAAATCAGGTTTATAGCCGCCGGTAATTAGAATAAGTCGGTAATTGATTGTTCGAAACTTAATTCTGATTTATGACAAATACCTACTATCGAACCGTCTTAGGCCTACATTATATAAATACAAACATGCATATGCCAGCGTAGCTGTTCACGTTAATGAGTCAGAGATGGGATGAAAGTAATGAAGGAGTTATAATCGAAGATGAAAGTCAAAGTGACGATATATCAGTATAAAATTCGCGAAGCCGACTGCTGACACAAAACATTGTGACAGTCAACAACAAAAACAATTTATTACAAGCCCATTAACTGGTTGCAGTTAATGGACTGAATAATCTGGTAGTAGATACCGAACCGGAATGGATTTTTGAAACGAGGAAATTCAAACTAGCTAGACCAACCGTGAAATACTACAGAAATATGTAGAGAGCAGGTGAAGTGCTCTTTCTTCTAAAGATAAACTAATTTTTGAAAACATTTGGCGTTTTATGGTAGTTCTTAGTCGATCACATCATAATTGCCCACGAAGAAGAATATCAGAAATGAAGACAACCTAACCTAACCTTCATACCGGAGTATGGACAAAAAATTTCTTGAAAGTTTCGCACCGTGTTGAAATTAGGTACCACGTACTATTAGGATCACGTGGTACAACACATTTGTATGGACAAAAATAAAAACGACCAATCAATGGCTTAGTACTTTCGACCCCCCCCCCGGATCTACCAAACAAGTAACCTGGATACCGGATCTAGCCTAGCGTAAGCAATAAGATCTATGGTTTTTCCACACGTTGCGTTGGCTTTCCAAATGAAATATGCTATCGAGGTTGTATACGAACTGAGAGAATGAGTTCAAATAAGTTTTCTTAACCAACAAGGAGAACAAAGGGTTTCTGGATCAGTTCTGTGAGTTTGAATTTCATATACTTATACCGATACCTTTTGCTGATTTGCTCAATTTTTTCGCACAACTAAGTGAATAAATTGAACCTTCAACTGCAAGGGACAGGAAATTTAAAGTTGGAAGGCACGAGCAATGGATTTGCACATAAAGATAAAATCAGTCTGTTTATCACTAAAATCAGAAGAGAAACATTTTCTGCGTTCGATACTGCTGTATGAATTCATTAACGGAAAATGTGATGAGAATAAAGCAGAAATGAAAAAGGATATTGAATTACAAATTTAGATAGTGCCCTTGGTCTCGATTTCAAAAATATATACTTGATCTTCATTGGATATGAAGATAATCATAGATTCAAGTATGCTAGTGTTGAACTTGAACGAGATTATCAATGAGTGAATGAATTCTCAACATTCCAATGGGAAATCAAGTGGAAAAACATTCTCTCAAAAGGAAATGACATCTCATTCAAATTTATCGTCCCAAATTTCGAATATCTCTTTTCGTTTTCGAGATATCAGCTGGTGACCTAAAAACAGTCGGTGGTTTATGGTGAGTTATAATAGAGTCTATTAGCCACATAATTTTCGACTGTCCTATATATATATATAAATTTTTCACTTGAACCACAAAAAAGTGACTATTTACAGAATGCAGATAGCTTTATAACTGCACTTGACAATCTCCAAGAGTACTTAAAAAACGGTATGTACATACCTCTGGAATATTATGAAACTACGTGCTTTTATATTGAATGAATAGTGGTTCTTCATTTGAAGTAATTACCTTCATGAGTTATATATAGGTATCAGATAAATATTAAACATATCTGCAACAAATCCTCATTCATTCATTTTGTCACTTGTCATTCACTTTGTCATTCCAAGATTTGTAAACCTTACATTTATAGTGGAGTTAGACTGTATGTTCTACCCTCTTGACCCAAAACATTCACCTCCACTGTAAGTACAGGGTCTTTCCGTAAATTTGAACCCCCCCTTAACTTTTTTATCTATTGTTCAATTGCTTTTTTCAAAATATGATCTAATGTGATTTTTCTTGTAGACTTCATATATGTAACAGTTGAAGATCTGAAAAAGAAGTTATGGGTACCAAATATATGTTTTCAAATAGATAGAGAATATTTTTCCGATTTCAAATATACATACGTATATCATGTTATCTCGAATAGATTTCGAGATATTTGACGTTGAAATTCAGATTTTTCCCGGATTTTTTTCAGCTAATTAGAACATAGATGGTCGGGGTCGCTATGGAAATAATTGTCAAATCGATGAATGCTATAATATGTCAGGTATTTGTGAGGTTATTTGTCATAATGGGTTTTAGTGACAGGGAAAAATGTGATATATCATCAGTATATTTGGAAAATTATAAAAATATATTATATATGGTCTATAGCGAATGCCTCAAAAGAGTTGGGTTTTTCCGATGGAGAAATATGGAAAATCATGATTAAGCACGATGTTTGAAAATATTTTCTTATTCTTTCTAATCCGAGAGAAAATCCGGATAAAATCAGAATTTGAACGTCAAATATCTCTAAAGCTATGACATATTATAGCATTCATCAATTTGGCAACAGATATTTCAATTATTTCCATAGCTACCCTGACCATCTTTGTCCTAATAATTATCTGAAATAATCCGTTTCAAATCTGAAATTTAAACGTCAAATATCTCGAAATCTACATGTGTATATATTTGAAATCAGATAAATATACTCTATCCAAAAGTGACAAGATATATAGGGCGTCCCATTAAAAAAAAATTTGTGTCCATAACTTTTTTTTCAGATCTTCAACTGTTATACATATAAAAATTACATAGGATCATTTTATGAAAATTAAAAGCGAACAATATAATTTTGTTTAATAGCCTCTCATCCCTAACAGGTTGAGAACCACTGATCTAGAGCTACAACAATGTAGCAGAATTCGTAACCTCTGGTATTAATTGCATGGCATGGGCACGGATGGATCCGAATTCCCAATTTCTGATTTTGTATGCGCGGTGAATGGTCCGCGGTTATGTTCGGGATTTCGAACCGAATGCGACTGTATGTACGATAATTCGATTACGAATGAATGGCGGGTATATGGAACCGCCCCCGACACATCTAATTCCGAAACGAATATCTGTGTGGTTTCGATTGTGGTTATAGAAATACATATGCGGCATGAACTTCCGTTTGGGATCATTTATTTTACAATAAATTTGTGTCATCATTCACATATGAGTTGTATCGATCATTTGCATGAGAAGACATACTTATTTATTATTATGATGTCTTGTTTGGATCGAATCACATTTCGTATTTCGATCTCTAAATTTTTGATCTCACAACAATTTTGATGTTTCACATGTCAGTTGTAATTATATGAAATTTGAGGACTAAGCTTATATTTCAGGATATTTGCTGAAAAATATAGTTGAAGCTGGTTAATTTAATGGTTCGGAAATCTCGAAGTAAAAACACCATAATAGCTGATACAAACTAACAACAAAAATAACAATCACAGAAATAAACTGTAATAACTGTCACAGTACGTGTTACTCTATTCAAGAGCAGAGTACGCAGAGTTCACTTCGAGCAAGTTTCTGAACGTTTATCAATGCAAACCCCATACTGATAGAGTAAATGTAGTGCATGCTTGTGATTTCAACATGAACATGATGCAAACAAAGTTTTGTCCAAAGGAAAATAATTTGGTCAGATGAATTTACCTACAGGGTCTTCACGTATATTTTGAACCCCCCTTGACTTGTTCATCTATTGTAGAGTGATTCCTTCCAAAACATGATCTTAGGTGAATTTTCTTCTGGATTTAATTTGTGAAAGAAAAACAGTTGAAGATCTCAAAAAAAATTAGTGACACCAAATGTTCTTTTTTTTTAAAGGAACACCCTATATATTTTATCACTGTTGGATAAAATATATTTATCATCTCCGATAGATTTCGAGATATTTTGACGGTGGATGGATTGACACTCATAGACCGATTCAGTTAGCCTCTTCGCTCTCCAACTTTTCACCACTAAATTTTTTATTATGGGGTTATTCGAAAGATGAAATTTATAGGAGTTTGGTGGAAATTCTGTGAAAAAAAATTATTATTATGTTGTTTATTGTTTCCTTTGCTTGACAAGATGTATCCTATCCGTTTCCACAAAATTAGTTAGAAATATTCAATACGAACTTGATGAACTTGAATAAGAACTTGATGAAATTGAGCATAGGAAAACTTAATTTTTTCATATGAAACACCCTGTATTTTATTACCTTATCAGTTTCAAATTAGAATTACTTAAAATGTTTCATGTATCTTTACTTCTGGCTGACTGGCAAAAATGCCCCTAAGCCCAAAAAAATAAAGAAAATAGAATAACTCATGAAATACTCCAAAGAATGCCAATTTCGTTTTTTTTTCTCAATGTTCCTTATAGATCTTTTTTTAATTCATTGATGTAGGTTAATTTTGACTTTAGCGCGAATTTACTTGAAAAATGTACAATCGATAATAAAAATATAATGGCAACTACTTATTGAATTCAAAACAAATTGTTAAATTAGTAAAACAGCAATAAATCAACATTTTCAGACACAACTCCGTATATACCACTCTATATCCTAATAAATACAGTAGAGGTAGGTTTTGGACCTCTAAACATATAGGACATTTCCGCACAGTCAAATTTTTTGTATTGATTCGATCCATTGATCTTCATTTCATCTGATACCGTTATTTCCTCTTATTTTAACAAAGCATATGATATACAAAACATACTCAAAAAATTTATAAAATATATCGCAGTAGGTATAATCATCTCTTCTTAATAATTCACATCATTATAGGTCTCTCGTGCATATCAAAGAAATCACCTATTATTGTATTTATTCTACCATTATGTTGCCAGTTTCCAATCAATAAAAAATCGGCATACTCATCATGCCAACTATTCTATTGTGGCATACTGACGAAATACAAAGAGATGCTTCTGAACGAGTGTTGATCTGGATCCGAACCCCCGGAGTAAATAGGTAATCTGATAAGCAGATAAGTATCATAACATGTGTCTGTTGAGTGTTTTAGGGCGGCGCTTTTGACACTGATAACGATGAATTAGATGAAAACCCTCGGGTGAAGGGATTCACCACTTGTTCAACAATTACCCTAATATTGTTGATTGAAACTGACGTTCATTATAATTCATGTGGGGGTGCAGATATAGATGCTATAAAAATGACTAGCTGCATCTGACACAACTTCATGAAACACTTCGATATTCATTGATAACTTCGGCATTATTACATTGAGTATAGGATTTATAGGAAAAATATTTTCGTAGACCTACTACAATTTCGAAAATAGGTTAGACTGATCTAAATTTTCAAAATTTTCATCTGAAATTCTGTGTTAATTTCAATGAAACTCTTATTATTACTTCCATCAATGAACTGCATATGTGTCAACATTTTTGCAAATGAAACGCCCTGTAGATTTTTGTGAGAATTTATTACTTCCTCAATTCTCTCCTATTTGATTAATTCTCGTCTATTCCCAAGATCAATTGTTCAAAGATTTCAGGGCGTCCCAAATGAACAAATTATTTGGTAGTAGGTAGTTGATTTCTACAAAAATGTATTATTTTATTTCCTAATCGGTTGAACCTTATTATTGGGATTTCATCAAAACAAGTTTTGATGGGTTTATTACAATGGGATGGTCTGATTGTCTGATAGGGTTGTAAATGATTATTTTTAATGAGACACCATCGATATCAACGAATATCGTAATACACATAATTTTTAACATTGACGATACAATATCAAATCTATCTAATGTATATACAGAGCATGTCTCACTTTCTATATTCAGTAATTTTTTAAGTGTTTAGGTTATGCTTTTTTTGTCAGTCATATCGTGTCTAGAGGGTTAAGTCACAGGAACAGACAATTTTACTAATTTCATATTTAATTTTGATGATTTCCGATTTGTGTTTAATGTAGGTTTAGGTTAAACCTCAACGGCTCAACTGGTGAATTCCTAGTAAACACATCTATATAGAATGATATTTGTAAGCATAAAAATAATAAAGTCAATATTGAACGAACGTATGATAATTCATATGATATAGTAGCTCATAGTAATGTGCACATTTTTATTGAGATACTGAAGAAAGTCAAAATGAAGAATACACATGATTATTTGACTGAATAAAAACAGCACCAGTTCAATGGTGAGAAAAACATTCCGTGTGAATTATCCACCACCTGCTTTGTTGCCTTTTTAAACGATAAATCAGGGTTTCAAGACATTTTCAATGACACAGTAGCAGACTTTGGAGATGTATATAATGTTATTATCCCATTGTGAGTTAAACACTTTTGAATGGTTCTTCTGAGAAGAGTTTGTAGAAGGTTTAAATGTTCATGATGTTCATTGATACTATTTGGTTACCATGGAAACAACAAAAACAGCAGAACTGGTTTATTTATTGCGCCCATTTTCATGTAATATTTGTCTGATTGGATTGAAAGAACTCTGTTTCACTGGTTCTCATGATTTTTTACTGTTAACATACCAATTCTTACTAGGTATCATATATTTTATGATATATTTTACAACCGTTGGTGTATCTACCTATATGGAACCCTATCTGACAAGGTTATGATAGCTGTATCTTCTAGTGAAAATTTTATATCAACTGTAATAGGCTTTGTTTTCTTGTCCAAATTGTTCAATGATTCACTGAATGCTTTCCAGCAAAATACTGATTGATGAAGAAGGTTGTAAGTGTGCGTACCATCCAATCAACATTCAGAAAACGCATGCATCATCCTTACAAGTATAATATTCCATCATATTTTGATTGTAGCGGTAAGCCGTCGACAAATCCATGGCTGTCCCAGTGGCTCTCAGGGAGAGAAGGGATGTCAAACTTGTTGTATCCAGTTTGAAGACTGTCCCAAAGTGTCTCAACACCACAACCCGTCCACTAACTTTGCAAAGTCCGCCGTGAATTCTTTCATATTCACGAAGTTTCAGCGCATGTTGCTGCAAATGATGACGATGAAACTATCACTTTCGATTCCAAATGAGGTAAGCTGGTGGTTATAAGACGTTTCAAGGTACGCATTGACTAGTTTTTCTGAGCGTCGGAAGCCGTCGGGACGCTGGAATCGCGATCACGTTGCACACAGGACTGGTGAGTCAGATGAGCGGGTCCTTTCAGATGGGAGGCGGAGTCAGGATTGTCACAGCGGTTTGGAAGCTAACTTCGGATGTGATGGTTTACTACGATATACCTATAGGGTGGGCCCATGCGAAAGGTGTCAGATATGGCTTTCGGTCGGTCGTATAGGGTGGACTGCTTTAGGAAGCGCGGCCGTTTATTTTGTGGATTTTGATTTTGGGTATTGTTTGTTGGCTAGGTAAGCATTAAATTGAATCAAAATATGGTCGTTGAATGGAGGAGAATGGGCGATGAGGCTCAACGAGGGATTTTTGGAATTGACAGTTTTCACGGTTGGTTGGATCGAACAGGTATAGTATCTTGGAATGTTTACTGATGACGTCAGAATAATCGATATACGAATTCTTTAATGTAGGGTTTCTCAAATCGAAGATTGTTAACTAATTTTATTGTGCGATTGCAAACATTTATGAAAATATTTACTGCCTGTTTTTGATAGTAAATCACATACAAAACATGAAATTTATGTCATTTGAATTGACTAAATGGATTGCAATAACGGTTAATTCTTTGAGATTCATCAAAATTTATTCTCATTGAATGCTTTTGTACTATTTCGAATCGGTTTAATGGATATTTTTCTTGTATACGATAAAATGCTGCCAATGGAACAAGAAGCAAATAATAATATAAATAACTTATTCAGATGAACATATGGCTTCATAATAATTGATTTCCGCTTGAATTCCTATTTTATTATCGGGGAGATAATTTTTATAATCAAATCAAGGATGGAGAAGACTACCTCACGAAGGCCTATATATCACATGACATTCTGTTAAAAAACTATAAATAGGAAATATGGTATGCTTGATTGTAAGTGGTGCTACAAAAAACTGCATTTAATTGAAATGAGACAATTTGTTTTCTCTGAAAGCTCGAAAAAGTTATTATTAGATTATTTATTATTTGTCTCTGGTTTCTTGAGAATATTCATATTAGCATATCATTATTATAGTACCTATTTTCATATATTCATGATAAAAAACATTCGCAAAAGTTAAAGTTTTGGATAGATGACTGCACCAAAAATATGTCATAAACGTATAAACGTCCCAGATTTGTTGAAAGGATTGTTTATATTAAAAAAACGATGTTCTGAAGAGAGTTTAACACTTTGAAACGAAGCATCACAAGACCTATATTATTCACATAAACTTCTCGTCCGATTATAAAGTTTGCTGATCTGTAATTCCACTAGAAAAACTGAAATGTCTAGTTTTTCGAGTTATTAACTGATGGAAAAACTTTTAGTTAGTGAAGAACTTTATTCAAAAGGAACGCAGTTTGAGTGTTTTTTGGCAAAATTAATAAATAAGTATATATAAATTGATTTGTTTGTTTTTTCTAACTTTCTCAAACCAAATCGTTCCAAAACGGCTCCACATGCATGCATAAATAGCTTCAACACTATAGTTGTCTTTAAAAAAACTAGAGACAAAGTGAACGATTAGGAGTCAAGCAGCATATTTTTGAATTGATTTATCACGAAAACGGTGAATACTATCAAAACTGAACAAGTATACTATTTTTGTGATAAAAATGTTGATATTACAATATTTTCTGATGAAACTGACAAAAAATTCACAATGAAAAAGTACCACTAGCACCTCCAGTTTCTTACGCCCATGAACAGAATTTCTGAATATTCTCAAAATTTTCGAATTGGCCATAAAAAGTAAGGAATATGGAAAAAAATTTGGTCATTTTATCTGAAAGGTTTTCTGAAATATTTACAAAAAACCTTCATAGCGGGCTCACCTTCAAATGGCTATAACTTCTTAGGGGAACATTTCTGGACCCAAGGTTATGCGAATTTTTCACTATTTTTGTTCCTAGAATCTGCAGCTGAAATCTTTGGGACACCCTATATATATATTAAAATTCCATATTATCTCATCGCTTTTATTGAAATAAATTTTTTTGTGTGTACCCCCACTCGAACAAGTTCAACCAGTAAATTTCTTAGGGTCAGTGACCCAACTAGGACAATGATAAAAAAAAACAATTCGGACCACCCTGTACATCTGATGTGGCCGCTTCGGCTTCGCTCTCCCCGTAAATCGCATCGGGCGCTAGATTTTTCCGGCGCTGCGTCGGCTAACCGAATCTGAGGTCCGCTGCGGGAATAGAAAAGGGGGTCGTCGGGACGCGCTCTCAGGGGTAGAGGGCAGGCGCCTGCGTCCCTCGGACCACCCCTAGACCGCCATTGGTGGAACGGCCGTCTGGTTTCGGCGCGTGCGCCCGAGGGAGACTGGGAAATGAAGTTCGGCGGAGAACGCTCGTTCCCCGCGCTGGTTATTCTATTTTGAACGCGGTGGCCGCTCATTTCGGTTTGGGATGTCGAGAAGACAGCGACCGTGGCGGATTCGCCACGTTGCAAGGGTACGGAATATTATTTTTCGGCAACCGTCCGGAAAGTACGTACTTTCCAGACGATTTTTTTTTGAGAAAGTGGGAAGAATCACATCGTTGTTGTCATTGTAAATATGAAAATCTTGGTAGTATGGTTTTGATAAATGCAGTTGATCATTACCATAGCAGCAAAATAACGACTGACAGCTATCTGACATAAAATTAGCTAACATTCAAAAACTATCAGATGAAAACAATCAATGTGAAACGGAAACTTTACCTTCTTGTTCTGACTTCAACAAAAGGCACTTAAATATACCAAGCATTTCAAACAAATTGAATTCATTCAATATTAACAATTGTTCTAATTTTAATATAAATATTAATATAAATAAGAATTGAAATGTTCGAAATTTTTTTTCTAATGAAGAAATGTGTTTCTTTGATTTGTTATTCTACAGGGTTGCCGAAAAAATTGTGTACGCAACACGCCCGAAAACAGTTTTTTTGGACTCGCAGACTTCCAGGACTCGCTACGCTCGTCCTAGAATTGTGTCCACTCATCCAAAAAAACAGTATTTTCCGGACTTGTTACGTAAATTACTATTTCGACAAAGAAAGTACTATTTTCCGGCCTAGTACGTACTTTCCGGACTAAGCCGGGAAGAATCACACCTTTTCGTCCAATCAAAAGCATATACCTATTTTGTATCGTCACCATAGCAACTAGAACAATTTCCGGAATTATTTCTCTCTTCCTCGGGTGGTCAAGAATAATGGTTTGAACTACAAGCAGCTACCTTATCATTATTTTGCGTAACCGAAGTTGGTATTTTCGCATGTGATACAAGTGTATTGATGATTATCGAAACAAATAAAATTGCTTCGATTTTGAGAAACAGCGCGAGTGTGGTTTCATGATTTATAGGATATATATGATAAACATGATTTGTTTAGAAAATTCGAAGGAATTTTTGATAATCATCAATAACACGAGTTGTATTTGTTCAGATTATTTCATGAATAAAATCAAAGCCATTTTGATGATTTCCCATATTTTTATCGTTAATAATAAAAGTAGAGTTTGTGGAATCAGTTATTTTGATATCATGCATTGTAGTAGTACAAGAAGATTGGTTATGCAACCAACAATACATCAAGTGAGGCCTCACGACCGTAATGCCATTGTATGATGTAGGCAAGATACCTATGCACTAGGTTCTACTGAGCTGAATTCATTTTGATTTTTGTCACAATTTGTGATTAGGTTACAAAAGATTAATTCTAATAACATAATATTCTCAGGAATGTATAGTCAAAGTTTAGCACTTCCGATTGCTCCAGAAATGGACCGCCGCACTTCGTTATTTTGAATGGGACCCTCTATATACGATTATATTTCTTGATTTTACGCAAAATTCCTGATATATTTCGTCCTATACCCAAGTGTAACTGTTTTCGAAATATTTCAAATTGTATGTTAAAAATCGCGTTTGCAGGCCAATTTTTTGTATTTCTGCACCACAGGATCATTTATTTTATATTATTCATCGATTCCTTCGTAGAAGAAGACCGAATTCTGTTTCTGAAATTCAAATGACGCTTTCTGAAATACATTTAATTATTTCTGATATACAAATGACGATTTCTGAAAATCAATTGACTATTCTGAATTACAATTGATGCTTTCTGAAATTGAATTAACTAATCTGAAATACATTTGACGCTTTCTGAAGTTCAATTCACTTTTCTGAAATACAATTGATACTTTCTGAAATAGAAGTGACTATTCTGAAATGCAATTGACACTCTCTGAAATTAACTTGATGGTTTCTGGAATACAACTGGAAAAGGTGTAGAAAGAACAGTAGACTTTTGTATACTTGATTTCAAACCGTATAGTAGGTGATATTTCCTGAAGTCACCAGAGATGGCGCCATACCTTGTGTCGGTAAATCAGAAACTATGCATCCATCAGTGTCATCTGATCTAAGAGAAAAAACTGAGAAGAGTCAAAATATCAATAGTCATTCCAGATTTACTGACAATATACGTACGTACGTTTTACTTCATGATGGGATACATTATAATAATTTATACGAATTGGTGATTCAATAAATTAGTTTCTTCACTCACTATTCTCTAACTCGTGCAATATTTTTTTGGAAACCTTTTGGTGGTTATCATAAGAAAACTGCAAGAGTGGTTAAAAAAACTACCTATTCTCAAATACAGTATGCGGAGAAACAATGGGTCTGGGTTAGCTGAATTGATTTATTTCGTTGGATATGGAAGTATCTACAAGAATTTTATTCTTCATTTCATACACAGCACAGAGTATAATTATTATTCATCTACCCTCTCTACTAATATTGGTATAAATACATCTATAGGAATTTTATAACGTACTCACCTACAAGAATGACCAAACACCAATATTCACTCATTTAACAAATAAATAAAATTATTGAAAATTAATTTGACGGCAAATTTCTGGCGATACTAAGAATATATCCACTTTCGTTTTTCTCTGATATCGAAAAGCTATCTCTCCAACAGCCAAACAGCTTGGTGACAAAAAATGAAGGTTAAAGGACTTAAAACCCGCAACAAAACACTGATCTATATCCAAATCATTTCTATACAGGTGGTTGATAATTTCAGTGATGAATGAAATGAAGAAATAAGATATATTGTATGAATAGTAACATAATTTTTTTTGCATGCAACTTATTATCCGATATGAAACTGAGATGTTTCAGCACAAGTAGGTAGTTATCATGGTATAAGTACTATCAAAAAATATATTTTTCTGGAATACGGCGTTATCAAAGTACGACATGACAAAATAATAACATGGACCCAAAATTAATATAAATCACTTTCGATAGTTCTGACCGAGAACATCACCACAGATTAGACATCACAGAGAGAAACATCCTCTCGCATTCCCCATTCTCAAAGCACGACTCTGTTCAAGATCAAAGCTTCCCGGTTTCGCTTTGCTTAATGCATGTAGAACGCCCGAATCCGAAATACCGCAAATACAAGGAAACGTCAGTTTTGCTTTTCAGGTAATTAAATATTCATGCGGCGTATTCATTAGGTATATCCATAATTTGCACTTGCGATTCCCGCATTACTTATTATCATGACGAATGTGATGAAAAAAATGCCATTTGAAATTCAACGCTTCCGCACAGACAGACCATTTAAAATTCACATGAAATACTGGTTTTTTATGTTCCAGATTTTTAATTTTGTGAAAATATTCAACGCTTTCCTGATTTCAGTAACACATATAGTTAGTACCTATCTATGGCTGGAATGTTACCTTCAGCGTTTTAAGGAACAACGGATTTTCAGTTTAAGAGTTCAGAATGGTAAAAATCGAAGCACCTCCATATTTTCAGATCAGTACCTGGATATTTTGAAATTTTAATAGTTGATGATGAAATTAATACTACCTTATATATATATATATATACACCTCGTTCTACACCCTTTTCAGTTGCATTTCAGAAAGCTTCACTGGAATTTCAGAATTGTCACAATAGTTTGTTGAATATCAGAAAGCTTCAAATGTATTTCAGATTTTCAATTTCAGAAAAAAACAATTGTATTTCAGAATAGTCAGTTCTATATCAGGAAGCATAAAATGAATTTCAGAATAGTCAATTCAATTTAAAAAATCGTCATTTGAATTTCAGATAATATATATATATTTCAGAAAACAACAAAAATACTAAATGGTAACTATACTTCTGTTTTGTTTCTGAAATTCAATTGACGCTTTCTGAAGTACAGATATTTTCTGAAATTCGATTGACAATTCTGAAATGTAATTGATTTTTTCTGAAACTAAACTCACAATCCTAAAATGCAATTGATGCTTCCTGAAATTAAACTCGCTAATCTGAAATACATTTGACGCTTTCTGAAATTCAACTCACTATTCTAAAACACAATTCATTCTTCCTGAAATACAAGTGACTATTCTGAAATGCTCGTATAAAATACAACAAGTGTATTGACATGATTTGTTTCGAAAAAGAGAAGGAATTTTCGATAATCATCAATAACAAGAGTTGTATTTGTTCAGATTATTTCATGAATAAAATCAAGCCATTCTGATGATTTCCTATTTGTTATTTAAATCAATATTAAACATACAGTTTATTGAATTAGTTATTTTGATTATGCATTGTAGCTCGACACAAGAAGATTCGTTATGCAACCAAAAATACATGTATGCCATTGTATGATGTAGGCAAGATTACCTATGCACTAAGTACTACTGAGCTAAATTCGTTTTGATTGTTGTCACAATTTGTGTGGTTAGGTTACATTTGATTAATTCTTGCTGAAATTATCCATAATTTGTGGAAAATGAAGTGGATACATATTAATAATGTGTGTTTATCATGGTTCAGACGAAAATTTGGTGTAGTGGCATTCATTTATTAACCAGGGAATCGGAAAATACTATGACAGATTACAACTGGTAAGTCGTTGTTTAATTAAACTACCCTACTACCTACGAATCAGAAAGCGAAATACAGAAACGAAAACGTAGGTATCCAATATAGCCAATCAGGAGCCGAAATACGAAATCTAAAACATGGTGTTATTGCTTATCAACACAATCATTTCTCAAAAACGTTTATTTTAGCATGAATGAAATAATATCTGAAATACAACAGGACAATGTGTAATATTACTATCCAAAATAAAATCTGTTCTAAAAATAGTTACTTTTTCGAATTGGTTATTTCATTCTGAAAATGAATAAAACACAATTGAATTCTGATTTGACACTTCTGAAATTTCAGAACGATTCAATAGACCGAAATCAATGTAAATAATGCAAAGAAACAAACAGCTGAAAAACGAAATAATCGAAAGATCAGCAAAGTCAAATTTCATACTAAACAAAAAAATATTTAATTACCGTATGGACGATTTTCTACGGAAAAGCCAACTGGAATATAAAAAACTGAAGATGGGGTAAGAATTAGGTATACACGTATTCATTACAATAAGTATATTAGACCTAATATATTTAAAATTGAAACTGAAATAAGAAACGCAGCGTAATAATCACCTAATGTGTCAAACATCATGATCATATTTTTAGTAGCCTTTCTTTTCAATATCTTCGATAGTGTCGTCTGCCTCAGAAGTAAATTTCACATCTCAATCACACTATCACTATATATCTCTCCAGATACAACACTATCTTTACACCTCGTTCACTCGTCACAATTGTACCTCGAAACTGTCAATGAATGAAGAAATCTCATGATCAACTGCTGGGTTCCTACCCATCCATGAATGAAGGGCTTCGTTCTCATGCATTGGTTGCATTATCGTATTTCTACTAGCGATATCAATTACGAGAACCTGTCGTATCATACAACAAGATCTGCTACATTTCGATTGTTGTTGAATGGATTTAAAAAAATTCTACGTGTAAAATATCCGTGAATATCACAAAGGCAGTTTACATTTGTATTCGGTTTTATTTTGAGGGTTATGCCCATAAGTTGATGATGATTTCTGGAGGACGAAACGTTGTACTGAAAATCTAGTAACGCCATTTATATCTCATAAAAAAATAAATGAAAAACGAAAATTGTGAAAAAACAAATTACTGCGTAATTTTTTATCTGTTTAACCACGTCCGTATATATTTTACCGTTGATTGAGATTGTATAGTGATTAGTAATTAAAAATAATCATTCCGTAACAAGGTTAACTTGATTGAAAATTTCAAATATTCATCGAATATTGAAGATTTATAATGCGTATGGAAATGTAAGGGTCAATGAAGTAAATTATTAGATGAATCTACCAATGAATAATAAAGAATAAAAAGCCAAAGTAGATAATATCCAAGAAGGTGAAACATACACCTTGTTTCAGTTGAACAATTATAATAGACATTATTGCCACGTACTTGCCAGATTGGCTTCTGTGGAATATCTCTATCTCTTATTTCCGTTGTACACTAAACAATCACCTATATACTATTGGAAATAGAATTTATTATTATTATTATTATTATTATTATTATTATTATTATTATTATTATTATTATTATTATTATTATTATTATTATTATCTCCCTATCTCGCATGTGAATCTTGAATGCTATGAATTCTAGTAAATCTTTCTTGAAATTATTCAATTCGTATTCATCTTACTACTATTTGGTGAGATCCTTTCAAAAATATTTACCCATAAGAAATCCCAAGTTCCCAGCATACTCGATACTTGGTATCAGTTACATTTCATTCAGTATCATTTTCATTTGCTTGAACTACTTCAATATAAGAACTACATCTACAATGTCAATACAGTGCCATTTATTTTTAAGTTTCAAATGAATACTAGAGATCGCGATAAAAGAAACAAAAATCCAAAATATTACATTCTTCATCTAATTCACAAGTCCAAACGCAAATCCCAGAATTGACGTTTTATGACCCTAAAAACATTGATTTGCTAATTTTATTATCAATTTCCGACCATTTCAGTGAAAAATATTCCTCCCTCGATTTTTATTTGAGAATAATTTTTAATGTGACCGATATTCCAACTAATGAAATGTTCACAAATGCCATTAATTGGTTGAAGTTTTCAGAAATCCAAATCAGCAACATAGTTGAGCAGAGTATCGTTGAGTTTCAGCAGCGAATGGTGAAAAAGTAATGATTAATGATACTGTCGCAGGACATTTCGAAGGGAATTTGTCCTATGATCACTCTCCTGTCCTTAGGGATTTTTTCGCCACATTCTAATCCAGATCACGAGCCCTATTTGCATCAGAACTGTTTTATGTTCATCATAATGATTATTAATTCTTCCATCCCATATGGAGATCCTTTCGATTTATCTGAATTCGTCTGCCTCGTTCGCGAAGAAGAAGATGATTTTTCAGAGGACAATTCGAAATATGAGTATCTCTACAGAGAGAATGGAAACTATGGCTGAAACTCGGAGGGTGATTTATCAAGTAAAGTATGGGGTTAGGAATGCCTATAGTTTTATGAGTTGTGAAAGCTCTACGACAGGACCGTAATTATAAATTACACACTGAAGATGTAACGCCGTAAAATGACAAGAAGTGTGATTGTTTCTGGATTTCAAAGGTTCATCGATATTTGTAATAAAAAAGATAGATCCGCAAACAAAATAATTCGATGGTAGATGAATATCGATTTCTTGATTAAAATATCGTACTTTCTAGCACATAAATTTCAGACACCTTATATACGATACAATATCCAGTTATAATCTTCGACGAAAAAATTTGCTACCAAACTCGATCTGATATTGAGAAATACGGAAAAATACCAATATTGAATGCAGTTCCTTTAATTTACTCCCTTCATTTCGGTGATATATGTATCATTCAACTCTAGAGAGAAAAAATCATGTATAGAAAAATGAAACACCCTTGTAACAAAATACTCGCAAGGGTTGTAGGTAGATTGAGTCATAATTCTGTATGTGACCTTTAATGTTTAAAGGTCAACTTCTTATTAAAAATTTCGTATGGAAACCAATGTTTTGCATTTCATAAGATAAAAAAAGATTTCCATTTCTCATCAACCATCGAGTGATTTATTAGTAGGTATATTATGAACGCCACTTTGTTAACGTGCACAACGAAATCTAAATTGAAATGATGACTTGAAAATATAAGTGTATTTTTTCATACCCTCATTCGATATTTCATCCTTGATTATTTCACAGCTGTTCACTGGTTTCTGGTACTCAGCCAGAATCAAAATATTGTTGTCAATGAATTCAACACAACACTCCTCACATTGTTCATCATCATGAGATGAAAGATCTCTAACCTGTGAATGATATTCATCTACGAGTTTTATTTTTTTATTTACACTGTCTCCAGGAAAAATCAAGAATTCACTAATATCTACGAAACACATCATAACAAAACTGAGCATGCATGCAGATATAAACCCTCGAATATTCATTTGATATGTTTGATCTACAATGCCAGTTTTTTAAGCACATCCTACTGTTTTTATATATCATACAGTATAAAAAGATTGTGATTTTTTCTAGAATGGGTTTTTTAATAATTGGTTCGATTGATTTTCCAGAATCTGTTGTATAGGATGTATATTCTTCACATGGAATTTTGTAGAATATCATAACAATATCCACAAGCATTAAATAATTCAAAAGCTGAACCAATCTCCACTGTATGATGAAGGAAATTTGTGTACAAGATTTATAAAACTCAACAGAGACAAATTACCTTGGCGCAATTTTACATGCTTGGTGAAAGAGTGACAAGTTGGTAGTGTGGAAAAAAGACTAGTCGTCTGTCGTTTAGAGTCACAGATGTGGAAAATGCCAATGATTCAATGTGGATACATTGTGGCATCAGCTGGCGTAGCAACCCAAAAAGATTTTATGACAGCAAGGTCATAAAACAAGATGAGTTCAAAGTGAGAAAGCTCAGTGTAGAAATTTTCATAATGAGTGATGATGTTTCAGAATATTATGGGCTATTTCTGATAAGTACGAAAGAGTGGAGACATTTCAGATACATTGATTCTATTCTGAAGAATCGAATTTGATACAAATTAAACAAACTTTGATTATCTTGAAGACGTGTTTTATGACCGGGCTGAAGAGTTGAAGACTGAAAAAACCATCGTAAACATTCACAGGTCACGGTAAGGTTCAATAAGCAGATGAACAATGAACCATGGCAACGCATGCCTTAGCTCGCGAGTTATCAAAGTTAATCCCACATTGAGTTGTCAGAAGGTTTGATGAAATTTTATGCACCTGGCCTTAAGGTTTCTGACGGTAGAGGAAATAAATCCAAATGCTTTCAGATATAATGGGGATCTAGCCTTTGGTGTCTGATAGTGAAGTCGCGGTGTGGGAGTATAGCCCCATGCTGATCTAATCTAATCAAATGCAGTAAGCAATATTTTCCCATGCTCTAAGTTCTCATCATAGGATATCACATGACATCACCTATTCTCGAATCCAATGGAATAGCATTTTCCAGAGGAGTGGAAAATTGCGGTGAGTCATTGATAGTTTCTTGATCTTTCTTGATCATATTCATTCGAATTTAGGAATTTCTAGGTTTGAAGAATATTTCGCGGTAGGTTGTGAAATTTTATTACCACATAGAATTCGAACTGCACCAATAAAACCCAAAGAACTGGAAGAGTTTCTGGTTTTATGGTTGAAAATGGGACGTTTATTGAAGGAATATGACACTTCTCTAACACAACAACTCACAGGGATTGACTAACTGCAAAATTCAAATTCGAAATTGATCTAAATATGATTTATCAACTCTCTCGTAAAACGAAAAACTTTGATGAATATTCTGATAAACGAAAAAATGCATCAGTTAGAGAAACGAACCTTCTTCTGGTCCTCCTAGCTGAAAGTTCAGTAACTCAAAATTTTGTATTACCTCTATTTGAGCTTCTTCATATATATTTGCCATTTCCACTAATTGTAAGATAGTAATTCATCACAAATGGAATACCAAAGTAATATAATAGTATATTCTTCAACGAGCGTATAATGATGGCCATCTCGATGATGGACTTTCCGGAATCATCTGAGCGAATAAAAGCTTTAATACGCGTGTAGAAGACTATACTTTCTCCAAGACTATGGCAGAAAAATGTCTAGTCATGACAAGTACAGCCTGTTCATGATTTAACGATATAAACTGATGCGCAGTAAAAATATTAACAAAAAGGAAAGAAAAACATCTGACAGGATTCGAATTTACATGGACCACTATTTCTTTCTTTTCATTTTATCATTTTGCCAGATTTTGCCTAACCAATTGTGCTATCGGGTAATGTTATAAACTTTGGTGCAAGCAGGACAATATAGCTTCAGTATAATGTATAATAATATGGATCAGATCAAACTTTCAATCTGGCGCTGTACAAATTCTCATGTCAAAATATCTGCTTTTTCGAAAAAGTTAGTGGGCTTTTTGTTCGTTGAAATCTCTACTTTCTGATGGTGTAAAAATCATATACATGCCTATGGTGAATTTTATCAGAAAATGCAGAAAAAACGAAAACGAAACTACATTTCATCCATAGGACTTGTATAGCTTTGCCGGAAATCGAGATAAACCGTTTTTAACCTCAAAAACCCAGCCCCTACCACCTAACCTAACCTAACCTCAAAAACCCAGCCCCTACCACTCCCCGAAGTCAGGTCGTCCGTAAATTATTTTTTCTTCCATATCTGTTATATTCTCTACCTTTTCCGATGGGTTTCATCCCACTGTAATATTATTTTGTTTCAAAAATTATCGACCCTGGTCAGTCGTGGAGAAATGTAGGGCCTTTGCCGCGCTCCTAAACAGCGTTGGGTTTGCTATTACAATTGTAGTAAATCTATTACTATTACGCCTTGCTCAGTACGCTAATAAGACAACAGACAGATAAAACCTAAATAATCTAGTAAGTTTTTTGCCCATGACCATTGCGCATTGCGTACACGCAGCATTCAGTGCAGTAAGCAGTAATTCCTGCCACAGAAGGCACAGAACACATACTTCTATGCCTGAATCGGCTGAACTAGGTGTTCTGTGGCCTGGGTCACCGCCAAGATCACCGCGTGTCACTGTCACCACCGATCGCCGGCGAGATATATTAAATTGATGGATAATGGAATTAGGTTAGGTTCAAGACTATTCATATTATATTATGAGAATTTACTTTTTGTTATTGACTGAATTATATATTTTCCTTTGTTCCATTTATATTTTTGGTAATTTTGCACTTATCATGCGATCTACCCACGTATTTTGACCTGAAAAACAAGAAATTCATAATATCATCGTGACCATATCTCTAGTTTTTGAGATAATCGATGCCAGTTCGAAATTTCACCTTCTTTGTATATGGCAATTTTTTGGCAAGTATTGTATCTTCATAAATCCCAGGACATAGTACATACCTTTACCTTGCTTAATTATCATTTTTGTCTAAAAAAACATAAATATGTAATTTTTTTGTAACTTTCCTATTATTTCACCAACTAGGCTACATAAACAACAGCCATTTTGAAAACCTCTGTGCGAATCTTGAGCGAATAAAGATGGATTCATAGCTGCCTTATAGCAATACATGTCAATGATATGTATTTTCTCTCTTCAAAACATGTCAAAAAGAAATATAGAGAACTAAAACAAGGTGAAATTTCGATCTTTGGCATCGATTATCTCGAAAACTAGAGATATGTTCACGATAATATTATGAAATTCGTGTTTTTCATGTCAAAATACGTGAGTTCATCAAAATATAGATCGCAAATGTAAAATTACCTTATTTTTGACTGATTAATTCATTTTGTTTTATTTTTAGAGAAAGCTTTATTTTCAATATTTCCATTATTTTCAAATACCTCTCAAATCTAGTACGATCTATTATAATTTGCGTACTAAATCTTAGTACGAAGTGTCGCTACAAAAAACCCAACGCTGCTCCTAAATACCGACAGATCTCGGCTCGCCCCGCGGCATATTCGAGCTCGGCAATGTTCGACTTGGCTCGCGAGCCAACCCGGTATCCATTTAGGCGCGGCTGCCGCGCGAGCCAATGTTCGAAGGTTTGCCGCGCGTAATGGATACGCGCCTTAACTCTGGCAAGGCACCACGAGCAGTCGAACACCGCGAGGGTCCGTCTTAAGCGGAGCGTGCAGAGACCACACGCGCGCTGGAAAATAAGGCGGACCGGGAGATGAACGTCCTTCTTTCGGAGTAGTCATTTGGCTGGTGCGAAATTAGAATCGGATGATGGACGAGGCGCAGGGCCGGATCGCGATTTTACAATTCCTATACCAATACAGTCACGACGGTGACTGAACTTGCATAAGTAGTCCGCAGGACGAGTGGTGTTTCCTACAAGCAAATCAGTTGAGCTATGAAATAAAAAACAGACTTATGAGATAAATCCTATCACGAGTGGAATTTTACTAGACTATTTCACAAACAGAGTGAATGATAAAAATCTGAAATTTGGTAGAATCAGCGTGATTATTTATATTTGACGTTTCACTGTCACATACACAACTCTGAAAACACCGAACTTGACAGGCCAATCAGAGTCAAGAGTCAAGTTTGTGTTATCGATAATCCTAACTTGACTAGAGCTCCTGATTGGTTCATTTGGCAGGTGCGTGAAATAGTCACTAAAGTTTTGAATGATACTTGCAAGTGAAGATGTCCTCTCGTACAATGTTTTTAACAATTCGCAACGTCGCCTGATGCAACGTTGATTTTCAGCGATTCATCGAAACAGCATCAATCAATAACAAATCAAATAATATTCCGTTGAAAAATAACGGTTGCTCATATCATGCGTCACGTAATATATTAGTTGTGATGAGATCAGCAATTTGTAGAACTTTTGAAATCATTTCGGCAGTTGAATGTGAACATGCAAAAAATCAATATTATAGTGAATAAAATGAGCTTCCGTTTTTCGTTTGAGGTTGCGAAGTTACAAATCCACTGATACCGACAGATCTCTATAGAATAGAATAGAAGTTTATGAATCCATAAAAACCACAAAAATGGTGTTGGACAGGTCCAAGAGATGAAAACTAGCGTTTAAAACCGATATAAATGATATAAAACAAATATTCTAAGGATATATGCACACATAGGTATATACATATACATAGGCACAAACAAATAGACTCTGATGATTTCAAATATAAAAAGATATATGGATAATTAAGTTAAATAACATAACATATATGTAACAACGATGACAATCTTTCGATGTTTGTGTGTATTGAAAATCGCAGCGTTGACAAAAAAGTTAAAATATAAATTAAACCTTTTCCGTTCACTTGCAAAATTTTTACGAGGTTGCAAACTTCATGCATAATTAATGTGGTATAGGTATTTCCAGTTTGCAGAAATTTTTGAATTTTCTGTGCAAAAATAAAGTAGACAATGTTCTCTGTTATCGCAGACCTTTGCAAAATGTTATGGTTTGTTTTGATCAATGCTCTAAACATACTTACCATTGAAATGTGATAATTTTTGGAATGAATGTGAATTAACTATTTTCCTCCCTTAGCTTCCCAAGATCCACGAAGAAAATCGAATTTTTGATGAAGAAAAATTTGTTTATTTTAGTCACATTGCTTAGCAACAAATGATTTTCATCTGGAGAAAAACACATAGGAAACCTTCAATGCAACAATAGCAAAACAAAGTATATTTCAATGAGAAGAGAATGCTTCAATAAAAAAATACAATAATCAGCCCAGCTGCCAAGTAAATGATCCATTTCTGCAGCACAGCCAGTAACTCTCTTGAGAATGGACTGAATGGAGTAAAAACTCATACTCAGTGTGATGTGATATCTTTCGAAAAAGAGCCTTGAACAGAATGGAGTTCTATGATAGGAACCAAAGATGCTCCTCTGATGGTAGCTTTTCTCTAGAGTCTGGACAATTGATAACAAGTGGTGGACATAAATGATTATTGGACTCATTCCATTGAATCCAAAGACTCAAAATTCATATTGTGGTTGCGTTGATAGTTTGGTAAGTATCTATCATATTTTAAAATTATTGATATGATCAAAAAAAATTTCGTCTTTTATAAGATGAAAATTGTTATGATCTAAAATTCATGGAAATTCATATGAGCACAGTTACCAATCAAACAGAAAATATCTGGTGCGAAAAAAACACGCAGCATCCCTAATTTCCTCAAGGAATAGAAGTAGGCGTGTATCCCCTCGGTTCTCTGGGATGAGCTCAGCTCTGGAGATGAGACAATCTGCCGGATTCCTGGCAAAGAGATTGATACCGTAATCTGCTCTGTAAAAATTGCCCGGCCCGCAGTGGATACATATTATCATACCATTACGACACGTCAACGGATGATGTATGGCCCAACTACCGAGCAGTCGACAGAAAAATAATGATATTCATAGGCGCGCGTCTACTGTCCCAGGAAGAGTATTCGATTTCATGGGAGTGACTTATCGGAATCGTGTTACTCTTCTCGATATCGTTATTTGATGGACGATGGTTGGCTTAAAAACAGTGGCGGATCACTTATCGGCATCTTCTTATATTTTGACCCATAACGTCATTTTTTCGATTCGCATTCGTTTGTTTTGGAAGTGCCAAACGATAGTACCGATGAAACCCTACAACTTTTGTAGGGATCAAAATATAAGACATCCCTGGATTCCCTGGCCGAACTTAATCACTATCCGTTTTCTATTGAGCCCAAATAAATGCACCCCAATTCTGAGGATTGTTCCGTTAACCACTTGATTATATCGAAAACATTTGATATAATTGTTGTTTTCTACAATTCTTCCTTCGTCTTTTGTATTAAATATATTATAATATAATCCTCACGTTTGATGTCAGTAATTTGATGCCAGTTTTTGAAAAGGATCAACATTTTCTAATGAAGTGTGAGTTTGCGGCTACGAGTCACCACTGCTTATAAACAAGCAGGAATCGCTTAAATATACAGGGTCACTCACCGTCAATGGTAGGTTAGACGTTTCTGGATAACAGGACGTAGGATTATTCTGAAAATATAGTTACTTGGGTAATTAGTTTTTTTTCTACCGATCTAAATTATTTTCAGCGTTGCGGCGTTGCCGCTTCTATCGAAAAGTAGCAACAACTTTGTATTTTGTTACATTCTCTAATTCTCTATGAAGAGCCGATTTCCTCAATGCATCATACTTGGGGTCTAGGGTGAATGATTAAAGTGATATAGGGTGTGAAATGTCGAGATTTTTCAACTTTAGGCATTTTTTGTGCAGAAACTATCCCATTATTGCTCAAAACGGCTTACATAGAGTGGTATTTGGTAACAAAATTCCACTCTATCTTCAATTTAAAAGAGGAATTATTTCATCGAACACGAATAATTTAAATAAAATTCGTGTCCCCGAAATTTTTTTTCGTAATAATTGAAGCTGTAGTGGTACCTATTATAAGTGAAAATCACACAAGTGAAAGTTGAATTGTATAACTTCTTGTCATACTAAGGGTTGTCTAATAAAACGTAATGAAACTTGAATTCGGGTTTTAGCAACTTTGCATATGAGCTTCAAACACGTGCAAATAATCCATTCGTCAAAGTAACCCCAAAGCCTGACTTGAAGAAATTTTTAAAATGTAGTTCTTATTACTCATATACTTTTCGATTATATCAAATTTCCATATTGTCAGAGACAGCTGTATAATTCCAAACGGATCCATAGATTCTTGCAATGTAACCCCACCTTATGATACCTTTACTAAAGTAATATTGTATCTTGATATTTTCATGATTTATTCTCAATAAAACTGGTCATGAGATACCTAGTCAACTATTATTCCCATCAAGTTGGATTTTCTTTATGGATATAGATGTTATATCAATTTTGCTCCATTCAAACACTTTTAAATTGAATTAGAAGGTATACTGACAATAATGATTAGTTGAGAATTATAACATCGAAACGCAATCAAGCTTAAATTCTATGAAATTGAATTATTTTTGGCATACGCATTCCTGATCTGTGTATAGCAGCGTCATCTAGTGAGATAACCACAGAACTGATATCCAGTTTGAGGAGTCTGACTTTGTGACAGATCAATACATCTGTTGACTATAGTATCCACAAAATATAGACATCTATACATTATTCTATCCTAACTCGTACAAGTTTCTGGTAAACTTCTAAGGGTCGCTATAGTTTGGAAGATGGATGGTTATAAAATAATTATAATTATGTTTACCTCTATATCTTAGAAATGATTCTGATTATTGCATTATAATTCACATTATTTCAATCATAACTCATTTTTCACTGTAACTTATATTGTTGAGACTATTCCACCATGAAAAACTCACAATTATTGTTTCATATAGGATCCTTGGAGAAGCACTGCGAACTTACCTGAAACAAAAATATAATTTCAAATAAATATGCCAACAGGTCAACTATTTTCTCGAAGAATATTCATATCTTTGAGTTTCCATTTGAATATATTTAGATGAGTTTCACTCGATAATACCTCGTTATGCATGCATTCGAACTACATAGTTGAATTTAGTTATTAACACATTTACGAAAGTGTGAAGGATTGAAAAACCTAATAAATTTTCGAATCTCGAATGTAATTAGTAGGAGAAACTCATATGTAGGAGAACATTGTTCATTCGTTATAATTTGAACATGCTCAGTATTTTATATAATATTCACGCTTTAGTTCATAACAATAATGCTTCCGTACTTTGGTTTTTTAAATAGAACTTTCTATAGATTCATATTTGATATTGTAATTCAGTTCCTTTCATGGTTATTAGCATTCATTGTAAATAATATGAAAATATCGTGAGGTCCAAATAAATACGGACAAGAAGATAACTACCTATAGTTGTTATTCAACTTGAATCAGGTATAGAAAATGAAGTATCTCACAGAGTCGAGTAATATGTGCTTTCTGAGTTTTAGTGAAATCTATGTACGAATGATTGAAGGTTATAATAACTCTCGAAGTCAATATTGACTCGAATTAGCTATAAACATAAACATAAATATCAATATTTACCATAGTACGTCATAATAATATCCTAACATAACCTAAATCGGATATCGCAATTGCATAAATCATCTACAATCTACTGAATTTCAGTAGATCAAAACACAAGATGAAGGAACCCATCAATATTTGATGTCTCAATGTTAACATTCACTTTCAGACAGCGTGGTTCTATCTCAGAGTTAGACATCCATAAGACTCCCATGTTAAAACCACCATTACCAACCACCAAGAAAAAATGTTAACCTATAACCAATGTTATAGATACTGAGTACGTTGAGCCCAATTTTCTTTATCTCTTTCTATATCTAATTATCTCAGAAAAAAACCAAAGCTACATTTCAATGCCCGTACATTTATGTACTTACTTTTTACTTCAGACGGTTAGTAGCCTTTGACGATTTCAAATCCCAACACAAAGTTGACATTTTCCGAGGAATAATGTCATCAAGTGACAGTATTGTTGCTCGTACGCGGAAATGATGTCATTGAGTGACATCATTTTTGCGCTCGCATCCATAATTATTGAAAACGAATTCAACATTCTGTTGCATAATGTAAAATAATAGTGACAGAGTGAATTATTTAACACATCTTCTGATATAGCAGAAAGTGCGAACATTGTAAATTTGAACCTCCTACCAGAGAAATCGAGAAAAAGTATGAATTATGATATGATAGATTCATGGCATGGTGTCATGAAATGCTTTAATGCTAAAGATATTAAAGTGAGAATCCTAAACTTGTCGTAGCAAAAGTCAGTTTGACTATATCTTGTTGGTTCATAACGTATTATAAGTGTGGGATAGACATAACTTATCAATTAGCCTCAATAGCCAACGGGTTCAAAACGTGACTTCTCAAGCCGCCAGCCTGGATTCGATCCCTGGGCAGGGCATTTTCACTTATTTTCTATTGAATGTATGAATGTATTGGATTGAATTTCAATATACTAGTGATTAAATAATGAAATTAATGATTTGAATGAAGAATATTATGAAATGTGAGTTTTTTTGTCTAGGAACTGTGTTTGTAGAAAAAATATTGTTGCGTTATTGAGATTTTCTGAGGTTAAGTGGAACATACTAAAATTATGAATGAGGAATATCGGTTAGGTTAATGAAGTGTTTTGAAAAGTGCTTTCAACCGCCATCTTATAGTTGTACAGCAACCCTCGAAAGTCTTATTGTATGAGGTTAGCTCTTGTTGTCATCCGAAGAACTATCACGCCTGAACAGTCAGTCGAAAGCATTATCATCCCAAGGAGACATTCGAAGTTATACTTCCCAGGCACGTGCAATAATTATAAACCATAAAATAAAAGCCGAGCGAGACCGGGCACCGGGCAGCCCACGGGCTCGGGCAGTATCGGGCAGCATCGGCGGTACGAGCAGAGATCGCACCGCGAGGTGTTAGCGAGGTGTGTTCGCCTAGCGCGATTAGGGCGACCTCTGACCCACTCAGCGTCTCAACGCCCTCGCGTGTCGCATCTTTCACGCGATCTGCGCCGTTCGCACCTCTCTCGTACGCTTTCCAGCCTCTCATAACCGCCATTTGTCGTGATGTGTATCATCGGCCGGTGGTTCCCTGAGCGGCGCGAAAAAAGTCCGCCGGCCAGCGTGATATGGGCTCGCTTGACGGTCTTATCGGGATGGTTTGAGAATAACTTCGCCTGCTCGGCTCGGCTCGATGTATCGCTGCTTGGATGTGCCTTTTGGACTCGAATGTTGTGCGGTGGGATTGCAATAGACATAGACACATAAAAAGGTCTTCATGTCATCAGTCTCCCAAAAACATACGTGCACAACTCATATACACAGTGACGTACAGTGGCGTAACTTCATATTTTGGGCCATAATCATTTAGCGCTCCAAAGAACAGAAAAATATCGATGAGAGAGTAGAGTATAAAAAAGAGCAACATGCGAATTGAAAGAATTGCAGATTCCTGTTTCACCAAGTGCGGACCACTAATGTTAAGGAATTTTAAGGGTTAACATCATCAAAACAGCAATAACACAAATCAATAACCGGTGTCAGAGAACCATCTTAACCTTTCAATGGATGACATAAAAGTGAGCGTAATCTTACAATATACATCATAGAATAACAAAACTATACTGACAAGTGACATGATGAATTCAAAATGAACCTATGAATGAAGTTGACCACTGGTAGAATGGGATGAATTAACCACAAGGCACTTATTTAAGGTAACCTGTTCCATGTAACATGTAATCCATTAGATAAAAACAAAAATAGAACTGGATTGAACTGGAATAAAGTTTTCTTGTGCCAATTCATAGGTCTCATTTCGACTTACCTATTTTGTTGTTCCTTTTCAATAAGATTTAAATTTAAATAAACTCCAGAAGCCGAAATCATGATGAAATTACTGAGTTAGAGTAATAATACCCATAGCACAAGCTCAAATCACAGAAATACAAATCGACAGCAATCAAAGAAAGTTCAGTAATTTTGAATAACTGTGGGAGACAAAAGTGTCATCACTTTCGATCACAAAACATGCGCAAATCCTATTTTCATTTTTCCCAATTTAAAAGTCAATTCTTATCTTAGGTTGATGATCATCTTCTTGAATCTTAAGTGTGAAATCTTTCATGTTTTTTCTTACATTAACAATACTTTTTCCATATTCGATATGTCTTAGTTGATGAGTCTTAGATCCTGAGTGATGAATCTTAGGTGTTAATTTTCTTTATATAATCACCCGACTTCCCCTATCAGATATACTCACTAAGTGATTTTGAGTTTCTTCAAAAAAAGGCTTATTCAAGAGTTGTATAAAATAAAATAGGAAATAAAAAATATTTGGATAGTAATTGATTTTGAAAAGCTCTTTGATTGGGAATCAGTTAGTTATGAAATATAAACAGGGCAAAGCAACAAAATCTTACGTTTTTGAAAACAATTTACTCTTGAATTAATGCAAGGAATGATTGATAGTTTTCATTGGTCTTATCAAACATTAAATCGCTGAGGTAATCCCTGAAAACAAACGGAGTTTTCAAATTCCTGATATACGATATTTGTAATTGAATGAGACAATTTTAAAAACAATTATTACATAGAATTTTACGAACAATCAAACTTTTCCCACCTTCACATATTGTTTTATGAGCTCTATCGAAGACCTCCTTGAGAAATGTCATCCAAATGTTACTTATTTAACTTTTGAGATTTTACTAATTTTGGAAAATTTGTTTTATGAAGAAACTGAAAGGAACGGTCTGAGAGGAATATGTTATCAATATGTGATTAATCAGATGTTTCAAAGAATCGGTAATCTCCTCATGAATCTCTTTGAATGTTTCTGACTTGATTTGGTCAATCCCTAGCGATTTTTTTCAATTCTAACATTCATTATTGTTACTCGTCTTAAATAGACAGAGTTAGCCAGATTATATGAAGAGTATTGGGACTATTGTCAGTGAAACCTCACAATGAACCAGCTAGTTTTCAGACTACGCTATTGTTTCTCAATTCCGCCCTATTCATATGGCAGCAATTCGTTTAGATTCGTATAAGTTTTTTAAGTTTCACTGTATCGGCACAGATTCGGTTTGAGGGAAGTTGATGTGCGTGAGCGAACTATTATTACTTTGATTATCTTTTGCGAAATTCTCTTTTCATCTTTGGACCGATCTATCAAAATGCAGTTCTGTAGTTACTTTTTAGATATTCCTGGAACTTCTGCAGCTGGAAGATGAGGTGAAAGATGAGGTGAATATATGAAAGAGTTTCTGAAATGTGTCGTGAAGCCTGAATTTATATATGAAATATGATAAATTTAGGGTAACCTCCAACAAGTATCTCCGTTATCCTATAAGTATTTTATATTCCACTATATGAGCTGAGGGTACTTACCACTTTTTTTAAACGCGCTCAAGTTATGAAAATCACCTATCCCACACTGATATTATGCCTTTTCTTTCAAAAATGTTGTCGTAAATAATGAGTGCATCTGAAAATCATTACTTATTGATTTCCATCGATTCCTATTCACTGAATACTTTCGATTATTATTGACAGTGTTACTTATAAGATGGGTTTTCCATCCAAGTTTACAATGTGAATTAAGATAGTCAATTTATATGCGGATTTTTCAAAACGTCATGAAATATTAGCGCATGGTTCGAAAATATTGCAACACTTATTTGCATTCAATATTTATGGGACTCTCCGCAATCTTAAATTGCTACATGTGGACAGTATTTACGAGCAATTTATTATGCTCGAGATTCAATTTGAATTACCTTTAATTATATCGTCATAAATCAATTCGTATAGGGAAAGATCTTTAGTGAAATTAGCGACAACAAAAGAACTTCTTGACCAGAAAAAGTTACACAAAAAACTTTGTAAACAATGTATCCAGCCACATTTTATTACCAGATATCTTACCGGTAGATTTTCTTTTTCTCATAGTGAAATTTGAATATACCATGGAAGAAGCAGAAGCAGGAGATAATGATATCAATTCGATGAATAATAATAGGTACATTATAATGTTTATATCACTCAATTCGAGAATGTGTAACACATAAGCTTAGTAGAAAGCTATATGCATTAATGAATATTGCGCAATGAATTGCAATCAACATTCCATCATTCAAAATATTTTTTGACCTCACCTGAGAGGCATTCAGTTTCTATTACTGTTAGCCCATCCGATTTCAAAATATTCATCAACTGAATGATTCTGCACGCGATATAGACTGCTACTTATTATTTATAATAGGATAGGTTTGTTTATCAGTAGGAGAATGCAAGCTATAATTGCCCAATGGTAAATCTATCTCTATCATTCATAACAATAATAACTTTTGAATTGACTCATTATTTTCCACTTAACACGTAGGAAAACGATATTTATACGAATGCGCGCGATTATATTGTTATTATACGAATGAAAAAACGAAAATGTACTAGAACATTCAGACATTTTCATGGTATGATTGACGGGGAACAGATTAGTAAAGGAAAGTTTAAAAAATAACGATGATAAAATTACTAGCTAATCACACACCTCTTGACAATCTATCATTCAGATGGATAAGATTTATATAGGTACACCTACCTAGTTTTTTGCTCCAATTTCGATATTTATTTTCAATTAGGAAACCTATAATACATGTTGTTTATGTCCCAAATAGCATTATTTTCGAAATACTGGATGATCAAAATACATTTATGTACACTTATCTAGGGATCCCCAAGTTCTTGAAAATTTCAAGATCTTGTTTTGATCTTCTCTTGATTTCAAAACAAGATCAAGAAAAAAACTAATTTCAGATTTCAAGACAAGACAATAAATTTTATATCAATACCAAGATTTCTTGTTGTCTTGACAATATCTTGAAACGTATTTATTAGTGAAAAACATATTTGAACATAACAAAACAAATTTTCATTTATCGAACACAAAATGCAAAATACATATTAAAAATGATAATCCTGATACCTACTTATAGAAATAGGAATATAATTTGTAAAATGTATTAATATATTCCATAGAAATAGTGAATAAAAATTCACTCTCTATTAATTTTAAAAATATCCCTGTTGAATACCTGTCATATCGAATGGGTAATATATGTGTGTACCTATATTTTTGTTTCAATAAAGAATATTTCCTTGTGTACCAATATGGTCATGGTGTCGTATGTATATATTCTTCCGATAGCATTGTTTGAAATTTCACAGATTGTGAATGTATATGGGTCGAACACATTACCAAATCACAAAAATTCGAAACCAACGTAGAACATATTATACTGAACGTCCTGTACTAATATATAACTCCTCGATTCAAATTTATACGAAGCTTGTAATCTCTGCATAATGCCAAAGTAAGCAGGAACGAGAAAATGCAACTTATAAAATATGTCGACATAACTGCGATATAAATTAGCAAAAACAAACGATATTCTGATATCTCAATGCCTGGAATATATTCAGTTAAAGATTCGAATGCAAATGACAACACGAAGTACCAGCGCAACGTGATAAGTTAGCATCGTCGCTTTGTACCAATGCTTGTAACAAATTCATATGATTAGTGAACTGCTTGGTAACCATCTAATATCGGATTCGGTATCGCACCTGATTCATATGTATTCACATAAATCGGTCTAGACTTTATGTTTTGCCTCTGCAACTCTCAGCATGTGATTATCTTTTTGATTTTTCATATGCGACACATGATGACTTCAAATTTTGGCGAATGCACCGGTTTCAAAACATTAAATTCTTGTGCAATTCTCTTCTAGGCCTGTTTTGGCGTATTTAATGGTCCAGATTTTTGAAGGGGAACAAAAGGTTCTGTGATATTATCCAGCTATTTCGAATTTCATTATGTATCTATACAGGGTAGTTCAGTTTATCAACTATAGAGATACCTATTCCGACAATCGAGTTTTTCATTTCACTGGTAAAATTATACGAATATTCCTCTGGGCTTATCTCATAAAATCTGAAAATTTCACCTCGTCATCCTTTTTTTCTGGAAAACGCAAAATCAATATTGTTCTTGAAACACCATATACTATAGTCTGTTTCGGTAACTAATTGTTCACTCATAGATTTTCGTGCCGAAGTTTTTCAGTAACTGAAGAAAAGCTAGATGTAATATGATCATCGGCAATTTTTTTCAATTATTGAAGTCTCATTTTCATGCAATATATATATACAGTGTCCTTTATAAAGTCCGCATCATATGGGAAAAACTTTTATTAATGATTTATTTTGAAATTCGACTTGGGCGTTAAGTTGTGCTTTGAAAGATACGAAAAATGACCTACTGAAAAAATCCACTTAAATGAATTCTTATCCTACATGCTTGAAGATACGTCAACTTTTCATCGAAAATAACAGAAATGTTAACCAGTAATTCTCATTTTCTTGAGAAAAACATATTTTTTTGGATGATTCGTGATTGAAAGTTAGTCGCATATTAGAGCTACTGGTATAAAACAGTTTTGTTGATGTTACGAATTTTTTAATGTTCCAGAAATTTTGTAATTATCAAAAAAATGGCAAAAAGTGAAAGTTGCAATAGAACGTTAAAATTTGAAATGTAGGTGTAAAATCAAAAAAGAAACAACTTTTTCCCATGAAATTTTTTGAAATTCTAATAAATAAGCCTATTTTCAGAGATTACTTTGAAAAAATATTACTTTTGACAGGTAGCGAAAGTCACGTGACCACATCCGAGTAGGTCATGTTTCATATTTTTTAAAACACAACTCAACGCCCAAGTCGAATTTCAAAATAAATCATTAATAAAAGTTTATCCCATATGCTGCGGACTTTATGAAGGACACTGTATACATTTTTTCGTTAAGTATTAAGATCGATAATAATTTTCCTTCAAATCGAATAGATATTATGCTTTATTATTTTGATTTCTCAATTCACGTTTTTTATTCGATTTTTGAACTTCTGCTTGTAAAAATTGATATGATTACTTGATTTCGAACCGAAGTAATATTTCCTGAAGTTACCAGAGATACCAAGATACCATTGTGATGGTAAAACAAAAACTGTGCATCTATCATCTCTTCACCAGTTTCATCTGTTCTAGGAGAAAAAATACTGAGAAGAGTGGAAGAGTCATAATATCGATAATTATTCCATCATATTCTCTGAAAATATAGTGTTTCAATGCCATTTTAACCACAGAAATACATAACCATATTCTAGTAGTGCCGTATCGGCACCCATGTTGCCACGTGCGAATGTGAATAATTATTGAGTATAGAAGGTGCTTTATAGAGCATTTGAGACACGACTCCATAACTGTAAAGCAATCGCCATGTAACCGCCGGCTGTTGACAAAAATTACACATTTTGTTAGGTTTTTGCCACCAGCTACATGATGGAATGTAGGAAGTGTCTTCATTGGCGTTACGAGTGGGAGAAACGAATAATAATAATAATAGTACTAATAATAATAATAATAATCCCTTTCAGATAAGATCAGACCTCAGATTCGTGATTATAATTAACATAACAATAATTACAAGTTTGTGTGAAATCATCAAACAATTCTGATATGAAGCTGTGCCTGAACAACAGCATTCTCTTTGAAGAGCAGAATAATATGACTATTATGAAATGGAAAATAATTGGAAATATTGAAATAAAAGATGCAAATATCATAGTCTTAGTAATCGATGGAAGTTGAAACTATATTAAAGTGAGTGAAGTGAGTGATTGGACTATAATCATTGAATCGGTATTGTTAAGTGTTTATTGTTATTTTTCTTTAATATCCTTCGTTATCTATTGGTAGTTTAATTCTGGGAGGAGTTGGAAATAATCAAATGTTATACGATGGAGTAAATTGTCTCTTTTTTCTTTGTGCATGTTTGCTGCCCCCGAATTATGATTTTTTTTCATTTGCACAAACAATATCATTGATATTACAAATCACATGCCTACACGATTGACATGAAAGTTTTTCAAATGTCACACAACCAGGAATACATGGCTGCACATTGACATCAATCGAGAAATATAAGATGCGTTATCTCTAATGTGAATAGTGGGAAATTTTGTAATGCAAGCCGCGTAATCTTTATATATATAGGAGCAAGTTGGGGATGATTTCATCAACATCATCAGTAATATAATGAAACAGAGCAATTTCTATCAGAGTGAGGTAGAGGTTATGTATCATTGACACATTTAATTTTTTGTAAGAATTCTCCCTACCAGCTACTTTCCGAATAACAAAACAGTGTGTTGACGTTTTCATACGTGGTCATAGGTAAACTTCTTGTTCCTACGCCTATGTTGCCTGTGGTATAGGAGACGGCAATTTCTGAGTTTTTCACGCCTTCACGTGGTGTAACTAAAATTCAGAACACTTTTTACGCGATACAGGAAAGTAAACTATTATTATTTCAATTAACTTTGTGTGCAGCGCTGACTTTCAAGTAGCGCCATGGGTTGTATATGGAAAAAGAGTTTTTTCTCGGTTACAGACTATCAGATCGTTCGCGCTGGTACTTTCACCGCGTTGATTACTTTCAATCCTAATTTCGAATATTGATTGTCGAAGAAAAAGACCAATAATGGTTTTGTTCGACGAAGAATTGAGTTTGCTCGTCCTATTTTCATCAGCTTTTGTGTGAGAGGTGTCTGTGACAGAACACTCATCAACCGGATCGATTTGAGAATCCCGGAGCTTTTCCATGTAGCTCTTATAAAAACCCGTGAAGAGCAATCATTATGCTGACAATGTTTTAGCTGAAAGGAGTGATCTTCTTCCATTTGAACATGATATTATACAGGATGTTGGGGAGGGACCCACATTATTTAACAGAACAAAACCAAAAATATCATTTATGCTCGACCGGGCGTAAAATGGCACTCCATCGACCGGTTGTGCGGGCGTAAAATGGCTACTAGCCTATTTATTCACCCATATCAGTCTGGAACATGAGCAAATTGTTAACCCTTAATAACTCCCTTATTATAAGAGATAGAGAAAAAGTAAAAACACTCTCATGTAATGCTTTTTTGAGAGGAACATTATGGGCGTAGCAAAATTTATTTTAAATGAGCTCAAAAGTTATTTGAGAACCATTTTATTCCTATTATGCTCGAGAGGTGAAGATGTATTTAGGTACATTAAAATATACTGGTCATGCATAAAATGTTGTATGTATTTCAGGCGTAACTTGCTTTTATGGACCTAGGCGTGTTAATAGCCCTCGCTATCGCTCAGGCTATTACTTACACGCTGTCGCCCATAAAAGCCTATTTTACGCCCTTAATACATGAATAACTATTATTGAAAGATGCTTCGTACTAATATTAGAATTTCATTGAAAACCCTCAGGTTGATGTAAACCATCAACGTATTTATAATATTACACAAGTTTCATGAAATAAACACAATGTTACAGTCGTCAAAGGCAACTCATCAACAGAGAAAGCTGAAAGTATTGTTATTTGAAACAATATTTTCTTTGCAATGAATCCATTATGCAGTAGGTACATCCTTTCAATATTGCATCGCACGTATCCCTAAATTGCTGTATCCCTTTTTTTATTCATTGTAATTTTTTACTTGTATTTCTGAATAAAGTAATATATACAGGGTGATCCACTTATCATGCTCACCATGGGTATATATATATATATATATATATATAATGAAAGGTTGTAGGTTGATTCCGTTTCGTGTGTGGATTGCCAACTGGTGCAATACAGATCTGTTTCGGCTCGCCAAGCCTCATCAGTTGCAGTAGGCCAGTCGACAATCCACCCACGACACGTTCACTATTTGAAAACCACAATGTAGTCTTAAACAGTGAGGAATACGGATTTTTGGTACAGTGCCACCTACTAGCACTAAACAGAACGTGCTTTCCGGGTAACGACGCAGGAGTACAGATGTCTCTGTTTCTACACCTACGTCACCCGATTGCACCTTGATAGTGTGGTTAACCACAAGACAAAGAAAATAGAAAGAAAGATATTGTGTTTGAACACATAGCTAGGGTATGAAATGAAAGGTTGTAGGTTGATTCCGTTTCGTGTGTGGATTGCCAACTGGTGCAATACAGATCTGTTTCGGCTCGCCAAGCCTCATCAGTTGCACTAGGCCAGTCGACAATCCACCCACGACACGTTCACTATTTGAAAACCACAATGTAGTCTTAAACAGTGAGGAATACGGATTTTTGGTACATATATATATATCAATAACGATGAGAAATACGAGGTTGGTTAGATGACACCAAATGTTTGCTATGAGTTCATCAATGTCATGGACGTATAAACACCCATGATCAATGCCAACTATAATGTGAAAAGATCATTAGAAAAAATCTGGTCGTTCATATTTTATGCACAGAAATCCGACTTCGGTAACTTTCGTGAAAGGTTATGAATGAGTATCAAATTTCAAAAGATACCTATTCCTTAATTTTTCATACATTTGGTGCATCTTCAAACAGTTACCTACTCATTTAATCTACCTCGTATCTCTCATCGTTATGGAGATACCTATGGTGAGCAGAACACCCTGTTTATCTTTCTTCTTACTCTAAAATTCTATGAAATCATTGTAACTGATAATTTTCAACTATCGCTATCATCAATCTCATTGTATTTCAAACAATCAAAAACATTCGCAGTAGGTATATTATATGGGAGGTGATAAAATGTGAAATATTGTTGCTGTCACTACCATTTTCTAGTTTGTTAGCCAAATATAAAGATCGCGAAAATTCTTATGATCGTGGAGGAGTTACTTTTTTTTCGATTTATCCTGATAGCTTTCTGTCTTAGTATTCACTTCGAATAAGTCATCAATGTCACCTAAGAAACCAGAGAACTAGTATAGTCGATATATACGAGTACAACCAATACCATTCATATAATTCCAACCAAACCGACATTTGCGACATTTAAATTTCCTTAGCACCAGCCCATGTATGTTAACCACTGGTTAATGCGTGCACTCGAATTTACTTTATTGTTATCGCCGTGTCGATTGACAATTCTTTAGATAAATACAGCAATTCCAGATATGTTTCCAATTGGATAATCTACATTTATTGGGTTTCTGTCCACCTTACCGGCTAACTGTTTTATTGTTGTATCCCGACAATAACAGTTCTGCAGACATTCATTCAATTATGCCGCAAATGTTAGATGAATGGCTCGAGATAATTAGCTAGGTGAGCCAATTCAGGAAACACACTCACTCTGGTTCGAGATAAGATAATCAGGTTTAAGAGGTCGATCGTATTTTAATCTGCTGAAACTGCAGGAAATTACAGATGCGCTAGATTCATAGACACCTACACAGCAGGACTGCAAAAACAGTTGATGGATTTTGATATATATGTATTGATCAAATATTTTGTTTTTCAATGCGTTATCAGCTCTTGATTTCACCTGCAACGAGAAATGAATGCCACCTGCTTCGATTTATCAGAAAGCACAGATCCCATTCAAAACAGCCCAGACTATAAATTTCTAGGCTATGGATCGCTCTGATTTTAATCTGCTATCGGCCTTTGGATGAGGTTGATAATAAAATGCATTCCACATCAGGGTCCAATTATTATTATATACGCTTGCCATAATTTCATCAGCATGGACATATAAATACCTATACACCTATGTAAACCGACCATATATATGGACTGGAGTGATAATTCAACAACAAACTAGTCATAGAGTATAAATATTGCACAAATGCTGGTTGGTGCTGAGTTTTAATTCAATTTGAGATGATACTTGTTGATATGGATTTTCATTACCCCAAGGTTAAGTTTTAATATCGAGTAATATAATCATAAAATAATAAGAAATCAATTTCTCTAAAATCACTCAACTGATCCCAATAAAATTGACAAGTTCAGCCAGCTTTGAGAGAGAAAAAATATGTGTGCCCTAGTGTTGTCTTTGTCGTCAAGATTGCAACTTAAAATAAAGAAAATGTTATGATTGTGACGTAAAAAAAGAGAAGAAATCTAATAACACATTTATAATGTGTTTGGAATCATTCAACAATTATAAGGTACCTAACAATGCTAACAAAATATTCTGAATAATCGGAATAACGAAAACAAACTACGATAAAAACAAATCAATTATATACAGGTTATAAAAGTCTTCTTCTTTTTTACGTCGCAATCATAACATTTTCATTACGACAAAGACAACACTAAGGCAGACATATTTTTTCTCTGTCAAAGCTGGCTGAACTTGTCAATTTCAAGGGTATGTATACGTAACCAGCAGCAGGGATGTGATTTGAAAAACTATATCATCATGACGTCACACTTTTGGGACGTCCTGTATAATTGAAAATGATTTCCTGGGATGAGTCTTTGAATAGGTACAGATTGAGTATTGAGTCTCCGAAATATGAAAATGCTCAACTCAACCCAACTGAACTAACAACTGAGCTAAAGAAGACAATTGATAGGGCTGTGTAATTTTTTTTTAATATACTCCTGCGGACAAACTCAGGTGTATCGTCGTTTTGTGAGCTGTCTGACATTGAAAATTGAGAGTGCTGTGAGCGGATGTAACATGCAGATCAAATGTAATGATGGGAAAAACTGCTATTGTTGTGCCGTGGGACAGAGACTATCACACTGCCTTACTGTAGAAAAACCTCAGTTTAATTCTCGGATGGATGTGAAACTTATAAAAAAAACAGGAATGAATTATATTATCGTACAAGGTAGGTACACTATTTGAAATCAATGTAAGTCTCAATATGAAGCTGGAAAACCATATAGAATATCCATTAGAATTTCATTACTGACTGATGAATGGAAGAGATATGTCTCATCAGATCTATAAAAGCTATCGGAAACGCTACTAGATTGATGTTCTATAAGCACATATACATAAGCTTTGTCATCATCAACATTTTGTGATTCCTCTTCTTCATCCTTGCCCTGGCAAGTGGGTGTAAAAACCCTTAAACTTAGGCCTTCCCAGTCGAGCCCATTGTGCACCCACATGACTATAGTCATGTGCCAATTTCCCTACCAAAATTCAAGAGCTTTTTCAGTTGGATCACCTTCACATCCTTTGGAGACAAACCACCATCTTGAAAACTCATCTGTTGAGTGATAGGATCTCTTTGGTGAGCCCTTACCATAGAAATCATATTATATATATATATATATATATATATATATATGAAGAGAGGAGAGGGTAGTCGTTGCTGACTAGTTAGAGTTTGCCTGTAAATCTTGGGGAATGCAGCAATAGTATTAAGAAAAACTCTTTAAAGTTTGATTCCAAGCTTTCGGAAATAGTTTATTTCCATCATCAGGGAGAAACTACAATGAAAATAATGATTTTAATACAACAGTGAAAGAGCTTATTACAACATACCTTTGGTGAGGATGCAATACTTGATGTTAAACGATTTTGAAGACATAAGGATATAACATTAATGAATATTGACACAAAGACGTACAAATAAGGAAGGCGACATCACTTTTAACGAAAATGTTACATGATTAAAATCATTTTAAAAAGAGTCATTATTTTTTATAACGGCGTTACATTTGAAAATGTGGGAAAACCAAGTTTAGGTTAGGTTTGTTACATCTTCTCCCTCATCTGAAAAATATTGTAGGTTATGTTGTTGTGATATCATGACAACATGGGCCTTTGCCACAAAAGATGATAACAATACTTTTCAGACATAAGAAGAATTTGTTTCAACCTCACCCTGATCAGTCAGTAGTAGGTACAAAAAAAAAAATAAATTTTTTTTGGAATAAAACTTTAAAATGAACTGGAGAGATGAAGATATCAAGAAATTTAAGTCACTGTTCATTGAACTCTGTATTGTTATTTGGATTTATGTCAAGAAGAAGTAAATAGGAATAGATTTCACTCAAAAAACGGATATTAAACATTTGAGTGAAATCTATTCCTATTTACTTCTTCTTGACATAAATCCAAATAACAATACAGAGTTCAATGAACAGTGACTTAAATTTCTTGATATCTTCATCTCTCCAGTTCATTTTAAAGTTTTATTCCAAAAAAATTTTTTTTTTTTTTTTTTTGTACCTACTACTGACTGATCAGGGTGAGGTTGTAACAAATTCTTCTTATGTCTGAAAAGTATTGTTATCATCTTTTGTGGCAAAGGCCCATGTTGTCATGATATCACAACAACATAACCTACAATATTTTTCAGATGAGGGAGAAGATGTAACAAACCTAACCTAAACTTGGTTTTCCCACATTTTCAAATGTAACGCCGTTATAAAAAATAATGACTCTTTTTAAAATGATTTTAATCATGTAACATTTTCGTTAAAAGTGATGTCGCCTTCCTTATTTGTACGTCTTTGTGTCAATATTCATTAATGTTATATCCTTATGTCTTCAAAATCGTTTAACATCAAGTATTGCATCCTCACCAAAGGTATGTTGTAATAAGCTCTTTCACTGTTGTATTAAAATCATTATTTTCATTGTAGTTTCTCCCTGATGATGGAAATAAACTATTTCCGAAAGCTTGGAATCAAACTTTAAAGAGTTTTTCTTAATACTATTGCTGCATTCCCCAAGATTTACAGGCAAACTATATATATATATATATATATATGTCCCTTACGGAGGTCCTTATTGAGTATCTGCCAGGTCACACTAAGTTTCAATTCCAGGAATTCATAGTGTGTCTCTATTTTTTTGCATGGTTCTCATATATGATTTTTTATTCCATCGCATTCGCTTATCCTCAGCTGAGTGCAGACTTTTTTAACAATCCAAACTCTTTTAGTGCTTCTGATAATAGGTATAATCCACAGACATTATCTAGACATTATTTCAGTTGAAGTTGGACTTGATTCACCTTGACAAATATAATGCAGTATATACTAACGTCTTAGTACTCCATGACACATTCCTCTGAAAGGTATGGAATATATCATACAGTCCTTGTATACGTACTTTTGCGCCTCTGAAGAACAAGAGGGTAAATGTTCTCAGGCGTGTTTTGTCGAGGAATTTTATGATTTTGTAGTATACACAGACACTGTGTCTGTTATTATAATTAGGCCATATCTGATGAGGTATGAGAACAGAAAGCAGACGTTTATTCGCGGTCGAGTCTACGGACAACAGCGGAAATCCATAGAGAGTGATTCTTATGAACAGGAAACTGGAATTATCCAATTATACCTTCGAATGTAATGGGACCAAAGTGTACCTAGTCAGTTTGACCAAGTAGAATGCAATACACATTTTTGTGGAATTGGAAAATTGCAGAAAATATTCAAACAAAAATGAGATAATAAGTAATATGTTTAATGTGTTTTATTAATAGATACTTTGGGTTGGGTATGTTTGGTCCTATGATGTAATTATTGCACATCAATTACTCAACCATTTCCTGATAGAGATGAGGTTATCCTATTTCAGATCATTTTTAGAGACATTGACCCCATAAAGAGTGGTGTCCCAATATACTTGGCAACCTAAAAACGCAAGATGGCGCCGTCCCACTGAGCCATGAAAATGAAGTTGTATGCAACCAACAAATCTTGTCTAATCGGAAAAGCGACGTTATCTGTCGTTATTAGGTTATCATGAATCACTAATAATTATATATCACATAACCCGTCCCGACTTTGTAATATATATAATTGTATATGATTGTCATGTATATATTGTGTCGTTAAATTTCGGGAAGTGTAATATGCTGATTATTCATCTATCTCTGTGCAAATTTTGATTCTTTCACTGCAAGCATTCGTGAGCGAGGAAAGTACAAGTATATTAGACACTCGCCTGAACATCTCTCGCTTTTAATCATCGAATCAGTCAGTCCGGCAATAAACACCAAATTGAATTGAAAATAATACATCAAAACATATTATTAAGCATCATGTTGAATCACCTTAACATTCTACTACCTTAGTCAATGACAAAAGTATTGAAAATATGTCCACATATCTACAGATATAAAGGATATTCCGATGGATTTTCTGATTATTTACAGGAAAAGTTCATTATAAATTGCTGGATTTTCCCAAGAAGGATTTATTTATTCATCCTATGAATTTTCAAATACTTATTCGCATACGTACACTCATACTATTTATACTGAACAAATCTACTTCCCAATTTGTATATAAATAAGAGTATATTAGGAATATGTAGTTGATTCTGATATCTGACTTGACCTCACCATTAATTGTTTTTCTTTTATATGATCATATGATTGGACTCTATTACCCCACCTACAAGGATATTCTATTACTTTTTTTTATGCGATTTCGGGTTAAGGTGGAGGATATCATTATTTTCAAATGATTCACCTCTGAAAATTGTTATATCATTACTGTTAACACCATCTCAAAATCATGCTAATCGTCAGAATTGAATTGCTGACCTTGCGAAAATTATCCTCATTATGTGATCAAGACAAGAAGTGTTATTCTCAGTCACCTGTTAATTATTACTCTCACTCTCCTATGAATTCCAGATATAATGAACAATGAAGAGTGAAGATCGTTTTGCCTTAGACTTATATAAGTAGCTGAAACAATGATAAGACATTAGCATAGTAGGTTCACACGTTGACTTTGTCAAGGTCGTTCCCAACCGTCAGTTGCTCAACTCGTCCCACGCCACCCATTGTCGGATTGTTCTAACCTCAACTTGACCCCGAAGATGCTTATTTACCTCACTTTGATTACGTGCAGACACTGCTTCATTTTCGCTTTCATCGGTTAGGTTTTCTTGTCGCCTATACCAAAGATCATAATATGGAGTAGGCATGCCTATAACCATGCTCATTGTTTTATCCGATATGATGCTGATGACTCAATCATGTGGAGTGGAAATAATCAAAAATTAATCAAATCATCATTCTAAAGTTCGTGTCTCACGGTCAAACTATTTGATCAAACTATGGAAGTATGATGTCATCAATGACGTCACATCAAACAGCTAAATATTTTACTTGTTTGATGAAAAAGTAAGGTTAGGGCTGTTTGTTGACACCGAAAATCGAAACGTCAGAATACTTTGACTTGTGTTTTGGACTATTGGTAATGTCTGCTGCTTGAAATTGGACCAAGGAGCAAGAAACGTTCCTCTAGATCTCTATAGAAGCAAAGAACTTTTGTATAACATTAGACAAAAAGATTACCATAAGAGAGATAAGATGTCAGAAGCATTGAATGATATTACTAGTAATTCTCACGGCCATATAACTGGTAGGTGTTCTGAATCACTCGTCATCCTTTTAATTGATAATAAGTACCTACCTACATACATCATGTATATTCCATGTTTTGAAATCACTGTCCAATAGGGAACTGAGGTAGTTTCGATAATTATTTGGATCTACCAATCTGATTTCTTGAAAAATCATTGGTAGGACTCCTCTTCCAATATTTCTTCTTTGGAGCCATTGTCTTGTCCATATTTTTCGTTTCTTCTTCACTAATCTCTGAAGGGTTGCGCAACATGCATACTTACCATGAAATAAATTTTTAGAGATTTTTGTGTATTATTTCTATCCATATATTGTTGATCATTGTTTGGATCATGAATGCAGATTTTTCTTCCGTTATGATCAATGAATTTTTGAAATATTTTAACAAACGTCATCAAATCTTGTGAACAGGATTTCTGCATATTTCAAACATCTGAATCGAATAGACAGAAATGACGTCACGTAAAACAAATTTGATCAAATAGTTTGACCGTGAGACACGGACTCAATGTGTGAACCTATATCTTAAAATTGATATTTATGATTAAATTTTCTCGAATTCTGAATCGCATATTTGTAGTTAACACCTACATAATATCAAAATTTGCACCTATAGTTTCATGTTTAGACATGTTTAGGATATCTATGATGACAAAATCTCTTCCTGCTCAGTAATTTATATTCAAAAAAGATTTGTTGATATCAAAATAATAATAATTAACGAGCTTTATTGGATACCCAAAAGGCTACCGACCATGCTACCGACCGAGGTCCTTCAGCCTGTGTTTCACAGTGATTATATAATGGTTTACAATCATATTCGTATATAGCAAGACATGGAATTATTCAATTTCTACTAATAAAAAAAAACTAATCAAGAGGAAATAATGTTCTGAGAATTTCAGTCTTCTTGCACTTGCGCTAAATTGATAAGGCATTCCAATAATGTTTTATCCGGGAACTTCCGTCTTGGGTTCACTGTTGGATCTCTCTGTAGACACTGGGATTGAATAATCCGAAGATTGGATTCGTTTTTGGAAAACTTCAAAGTTAGATTTTTCAGTCTCTCACATATGGGTTGTACTCCTCTGGTCAGCTGGTATAAAAGTTCGTTTGATGGATGGTGAAGGGGATTTTGTGATATCAATTTCTATGCTTTGTGTGAAATAATTTTTCAAGATATGGATGGTGATTTTCTTGAAATAAATGAGAATTACCCTGAAATGAATAGAGATATAGGTATGTTCATAAATAAGCTTGGTTGTTTCAAAGTAAACGTATTTTCTGATGTTTGATTATTTCCTTTCAGCAGGGTATTACAATTATTGGGAGACAACACATTTTATTAAAAATTTCATGACGCATGAACAAACTACGAAAAAATGAATGTGGCTGAATAGGCAATTGAAAACCCTTCAAAATTAAGTATCACTTTACTTTTATTTTAATTTGGTTGAGTATGAGTAGCTATCAGCTAGACTTCGCCAAAATTATGGATCATCTTATGTCATTTATTTCATTCCACTTATTTCTATTAATAAAAGTCGATTTATTATTATTATTATTATTATAATACCTAACGTATGAAATGAATTTATTCGTTACTTTAGGACCTCACTGTATATGACTTGCTAAATTTTTTAATTTTCCCAACACAAAATTAATAGAAGGATTGTTATATCTTCCTAAATTCACTTTATTCTGAAAGACAAAATAATAAAATAATAACTCGTTTGTTACAATAAATCATCGTACAAAATGCATAAATATTAATGAACTTGGTGATCTTCATTCTGCTTTACTAATTCCTAACTAAGTTGAATGCACCTATATAGATATAATATATCAATATTGTTTTCTTGTGTGGAAAAAGTTCTAATGAAGGATATCCGTCGTATAAATCAAATATAAATTACTTGTTGATTTTATAAGATAGAAGTAATAAAGCCGTCCATATAATGTTAATATAGTATTTTAGAATGATGAATATGATGAATGATAACATTGCATGTGAGGAGATCTTTTATACTCCAAAATATGTATACTATTGGATGATATAACTCGTATACCAGTTTTTTCGAACACCGTATACTCGATACTGATTTACTCACCTAGTTATACATAATAATAGCATCGAAGTTTCAGGGTGGAATTGAAAAAATTAACCTACTTATAAACATTGTTATTGTCTTCGTCTATGAATCCTTCAACGTACATAATTCCATCCACACAATTAAAAAAAGATGTGACCTGTGGGTTCTCATTTAAAACCATTTTGTTCTTATAAAATTGGCAGGTACATCGTATGATGTGCCATAAGTAGGGATTATTTTATATCTGCTCATCTTTCCATCTTGTTATTACATAATGTCGCGGTCGAAATAAGTACGTTTAACATTAGCACATCGTTATGAAGCACATTATGATATGGATTTGAAGAAATAACAGCACAGCGCCGCTGTACCGGAGCTAGAAAGTTATTATTTTCCATCAGATACCGCACACTTCATCTTCTTTGTCGATTGCCTCGTATTCCATGCACCATTCTCAGTTTCATTCGTCCATATTACAGATTATCTGGAAAGTAATCCAACTAGAAAACGCCCGAAACTATACCAGCGGCAAGGCGGTGGTCTAATAATCTATTCTTACATGCGGCAAGTGATCATTGCAAAACTTCTTATTGACTAACCTGATTCTGTTTAGGAGCCCTCTGGCGTTATAGATCAGGAAAGTGCAACGCGTTCGTGATTGATGATGCAGAACTAACAGTCCTCGAATGGAGACATCACTTTGGAAGATTCAATGAACTGGGTTGGTAGTCGAGTACGTTGAGGCGCTGGTATTTGGGCCCAAGGGTCCAGGTTCGAATCCCGGCGCGGCTATTGGAAATTTTATTTATTTCTATAGTATCGTTTAGCGGGAGGAGATAGGTGACCAACCGAACATTCTTGGTACCTAGATTTCAATCCTTCGTACTCTCAACGATAACCAGCCGAGTAGTGCTTCGGATGACACTTAAAAAGCTAAGGTCCCCGTCTTCCTTTGTCATACAAGTCTCAATGAGACTTCGAGGGTTGCTTTGCATCTAAGTTGGCGGTCAAAAATGCTTTTTTTCAAACATCGAAACACAAAAACAATGAATGGGCTGCTAGCAGACTCTTCTGGAATAGAGTATTTTAGAATGCTGTCAAATTAGACCTGCTGGACCAGAACGAACATAACCACACATATTTTAACTGTCATTCGAGTTGATTTTTTTTTTCTGTTGGAAGTATTTAAAATCAGTTTTTGAGACATGTTTGGTCCCGAAAGAGTCTAAATACTGATGATGTCCAAGGAGGCAACTTTTGGAAACAATTCCACGTCAGCTTCACTACCAGAATATTCTGATCTAAACGTACTGCCATTGATTGATCGTTTTGAAATTTTGACCATACATATGTATATGTTGTACCACGTGATATCATTGTACTTTTTTACAGACCCCTCTAATACCAAACAAATAATACATGATGCCGGATCTATAGCGTAGCCTTTATGATCTAAGGTTTGGTCCAACAAGGTCACGTGTTCTAAAATGCTTTATAGGATACAGGGGTAGGACGAATCCTTATAATGCTTGCCAAAAAGGCACCATATGGTTCTCAAGAAATATGCCAAGAATCAACACCAGTATGTTGCAGCTTGTTCCTCCCTCAAAATGGAAAATAGCTAGATAGTTCAACCAATAATTGCACTATACTTTCATGGAGATCTACAGGATGAGAATCTAGATGAACCTAAAAGACTGCAATGCTTTGAATCCTTCACTCAATTGATAGATATTGTTTTATGAGTAGATTCAATGCACTTGGCAGTCGCGTTGAACATTCGTTTGCCATTTTTTCAACTTCTCGTATAATTCCAAACGACTCAATGAAGAACAGTTAGCAATAAATATCGGATATCTATGAATGAATTCAAAACGAGCGGATCATCATCCCAGATTCAATCAGAATCTGGAGTGATGCTACACTGCTGAAAAACTGTGACTAATTCGGATTTTTTGTTGAAATTCATTCTAGATTAACAGTGAATAGAACGTTGATTTCATAGCGGTACTTTCGTTATAAATACGTTTTTACCCACTATCATCAACCTTCTTTGTTATAGGATCGATATATTGCATTCTGAAATTTGTTTCAGTACCAAAAATAAATTAGCAGTAATGTGAATTCAGGAAACTTCCGCAAAGTTTGGGCAAAATCTAATACAAATGACATAGTTGCGATCAATGTCATCATTAATGCATCACATAAAGAAAATACACTTCCATATCTCTGATGGCTGGTAAAGTGGTTATATCAACAACAAATCACCCATCAGTAGTTTATTCATTGTAAGTAGTATGATTATCTCTCCTAATTGAAAACAATCTTTATGCCTCCACTGATGATAAAATAATCCGCCAGAGCTGAAAAATGCAACACGCGATGCTTTTTCCATCATTTTTCATCCGATTTCAAGGTCCTCGGAAAATTGCAAGTGAAAGAATCCACTCAGCCCTCGATATCATTAAGTAACAACGTACAAGTGGCGACATCTTTATCGGTCTATCAATTACTGGATGACATTTCTGAGATGGTCTCTCTGGTCGGCAAATAATGAAGTCCCTGTGTTAGCGGTTGTGATGGAGTATACCGGGTGCTCTTTAGATAAACCACATGCGACTGGTTAATGGCATTACTTGATTCCCACCGTTGCTTTATTGATATTGGTCACAGTTATGGCAGGTAAATTGGACTGTCGGCACTACGACTTTGGCAGCTCGATGTTAACATTGGTAGAAGCTCCGCAAAAGTCGATATTGTGGCCTTCATTCTTCATAACCCATAGCTATATTTTATGTATATAAGAACATGAAATGATCCAAGACTTCACACCCCTTCTTGGTCACTTTAGAGACCTGTAAAACGCCCCTTTCCAAAGACTCGTTCATCCAACGAACATCGAGACTTTGGAACTTATTGTCTAGGGGGGTGTTCCCCGAGGCATATACGATCTCCAGAAATTTAAGAAGAACACCATCTCCTACCTTCTTTCCCTTGGTTCTCTCGATGTTCTATGAATATTACAGGATATCCCTATTCGTGAGAACCAGAACATAAAAAAAGTAAAAAGTTAACAAATTCTGAGTGTTATGAACGAGCAATGCAAATTTTCATACTAAAGCTGCTTTTCCAATTACAAGAATTGTAGTTTAAGTTTACAATTCATTTCATTCATCAGTATGTATAAGGATCTGTTATACTTACGGTAATATTATGTCTATCGAACCATAACAATGTCAGAAAAATACAGGCTTCTTAGAACCTTATAATTGATAAACACCTGGATGGTTTATATAAAACAACTTTGTCTTTTCATAGCTCAAACATAGAAAAATAATAATTTCAGAATATTCCTGGTGTTTCTCTATTCTTCTCTGAGAATGAAAGTGAATATACCTGAAAATTCTGTAGAAATAAATCATTCCTGACCAGACACTACTAATAATTTTCATTCAAATAAAAAATGAGCCGTGAAATTCTAATGAATCAATCGAAAGCCAGTTTAATTAGAGATTCAACATGTCGGCTAGCTACTGGTCTACGACTTGTGATAAATTACATCGTAGTAAATAACTCAAGATAGTGATGGGATTAAAATTTTGATGAATTATGAGCCTGTCAACGGCTATGGACCTGGCTCAACCACCTGGTGAAAAGGGACCAAAATAATGACAGACATCCAAGACTTGAGACATATGGGCAATAAATAGATTATTCAGTATTCATTTCAGTGGGATGGGTGTATGATATGAAGATGATGAATTGGCTAACTCATAACAATAGAATGGCTGAATGTTTTGGTAGTATCAATCGCGAAGAACTGTTATACAGGGTAGGATGAAAAAATATATTTTACAATTCCATCCATCTCAAAGCCGGAATGAAGCTCAAAGTCAACAATCGACAACATTTATTAAAAACAAGTTGTAGGGAATATGTTTCGAATGCATATGCATTCATCATCAGCCCAAATATTAAATGATTGCTATACAAGGGAACGTGGGGTCTTAAGTTGAAGTGTAGCACTTACATAACAAAAAATCAATTTATATCGAAATGAAAAGGTAATTCAATATGGGGTTGATGGTTTATCAAAAATAGATCGTGATATCAATGCTCTCGACATCTTACTCATCAAAATGGCTGTAGTTGAAACGGAAAGTGATTTTGGGGTGTGACAATGACTTATATGACAATTGACACAAAGCAACAGGACTATAAAACATAATTAAATCTCATTTCATTGGACAAAAATAAAAAGAAATTTGACTTTTCATTTTTAATTTTTGTCCAATTCAGATGTGATAGTAGTAGGAAAAATTAATTTCATCATACTATGATACTATACAGGGTGTTTCATAGTGGATGGAACATTAGAAGTATCTGGAGAACAGAAAGACAGATCAGTTCGAAAATTTGTGGGCGTGGATAATAAAACTTGCTCTATCCGTCTAGAATATTTTCATCAATACAGTGTTGCCGCTTGTATCAGAAAGTAGTAGCTACTTTGTTATTTCAAAAGGAACACTCTATATTTTGTTAGATTTTTGAATTTTCCCTGAAGAGCTGATTTCGTCGATATATCATACTTTGGGATAGCGAGTAAGATTATAGAGATATAGGGTGTGAAAAATCGAGATTTTTCAACTTTAGGAATTTTTTGTGTCGAAATTATTCATTTCTGCTCGAAACGGCTTACATGTCCCTACCTTTACTCTCTATTTACTATATCGATTGATATTTAATTGGAACGAATACAGGATGGTTCAGAATTTTGAGTTTTGCATCACCCTCTATTTGTTTCTGTTAAATGTCAGTAGATAGTAAATGAAAAGTTAAGAGAGGGACATGAAAGTCGTTTTGAGCTGAAATGAATAGTTTCGACACCAAAAAATTCCTATAGTTGAAAAATCTCGATTTTTCACATCCTATATCTCTGTTATCATTCACCCTAGACCACAAGTATGGGGCATTGACGAAATCAGCTCTTCAGGGAGAATTCAAAAATCTAACAAAATACAGGGTGTTCCATTTGAAATAACAAAGTAGCTACTACTTTCTGATGCAAGCGGCAACACTGTATTGATGAAAGTATTTTAGACGGATAGACCAAGGTTGATTATGCATGTCCACGAATTTCCGAAATGATCTGTCTTTCTGTTCTCCAGATACTTCTAATGTTCCATCCACTGTGAAACACCCGGTATACTGTGAAGAGTTCAGTTTGTGATATTTCACAGTTTCTCAGAGATGATATGGTACCGTCAAACGGGGTTACTTTGCACCAGATCTCGAGGATTTTTACTCATAACAATTTTTCTGTTTGAAAATAGGAGTTTGCATATGACTTATGTGAAATTTTCATGTTTTGGCTATGAAATTTTGAAAACAAAATTCCAACCAGGAGTATTTTTTTTTGTTCTCAAAAAATTGGCAAAGTTTCCAGACAGTTGGGGTAACTCTGCCAACGTGCATGAAATGCGTGAATTTAGCACTCAAATTGCCTGTAGTAGCAAATTCAAACTGCCGTATGAAGGTATAACTTTGCCACGAAAAAATATAAGTGAGTGTTTAAAAATAGATTTCTTGTTCTTAGAGGGTGATTTGGTGAATTCAATTAATCTAATATAAACAAAACAAACTTTATTTTGGCTTAACGTTTAACAAATCACAGTTTTGTTTCAAATAGTTTGTTTGAGCAACAAATCTTTTGTCAGGAACTGCATTAAGAAACAATTTGTTCTATCGTTTCAAGAAAAACAGTTGTCTAGAATCGGAGATATATCACACGTGGGTATGAAAAGATTTCTGTGATTTTTTTAATCTTCGTAGCTCCATTTTACACGTATTCACAGCACCACCACCAATATGCACATCAGCCAGAACTCACTCAATAATTGAAAGGATTAGGGGTATGGACAATTTGCTATGGAATTTGGCGCTCACAAGATAATATACCAACCCAAAGTCTATCAACTTATTTTTATTTTCAACCACCGTCTGGCAAAGTTAGACTACGATGGCAATGCAACCCCGTTTGACGGTACCATTATTTTTTATGAGATCTTCTGTCAAAGAGACGAAAAAATGTTCCTCGTATACGTTGAATTACATGTCACTTCTTAGATACAATATCCTTTTACTGGCTTGCACGATGTTCCTTTATCAAACATTAAAGGTTTTCCTCTCATGTAATCAAAAAAAACATGGATTGGATAGATTTCCTGTTACGGTAACAATGTATTTCAATCGTGCGATGAACTATTGGGTTGAACGAAACAGTGCTCCTAATCCAGAAATAATGCGATACCATAAGACGAATACCATACACAGAAAGATAATTAGAAAATTAATTATAAAACCGATTCGTTCTCACTTGGCTCCGTATACCCGCATAGCACGTTTCTCTTCGATCTCTGAAAAATCGCAAGTTCTATCCGCGAATTTGAATTTACTGGCCATTAACGAGATAGGCATTCGGAGCTATCTGGAATGAAATAACCGTTTACAAGTAGAGCTAAACAACACTTTGCGATTTTTACGAAAACCCAACATATCTACCCATAGTTGCAACAGCCTAACACGCATACTGGGATAAGAGAACGTTTAGTACGTCGTGATCGACTCTATAAAAATGACGATCACGGCTCAGCCATTGCCGACTTGATAGTTGATTGGGATTGACGGGCCGTCATAAGCTGCTTTTGATATTGTAATTAACTGACTACTACTTTACACCGTGTGATTAGTTGCCAAACATGTAAAAGAAGAACGAAAACTCTTGGGATAGAGTGTCTTGTTAAGAATCTGTCAATAATTATTTCGCTTGATTAATTGAGTGAACTGGAAAGTAACGTTGGGAAGTGAAGTAGGTTAATCAGCGATAATTATTACTATAATTTCAAGTAACAAAATCTAAACTATTATTTATGCGAAAAAGGTTTGTGAAACTGTTTCAGACATGAAAAGAAAGAAGGCTTCTAATTTATCATGATTAGATTAACTTGGGTGTAATTTCAATCAAATGGATTTCAGAGCAAACTCCGACGAATACAACACCTGAATATCAATGTGTCTTTTTTATTATACATATCACAATTGAGTGTTGAGTGGTGTTACTTCCGATTGTAGTAGTGACAAGAATGTGGTGAAGTAGAACGATTCTAAAACATAAAATCAAAAGAAACACCAAATGTTTGGGAAGTAGTATTCTCAATGGTGCTATCATTCACGTTCACGCATAACAAACACCTATTATATAAAATTAACACCAAGTTACACCGTGTCATATGACAATGGAATCGAGGCGGTGTATGAACCATCTAATTTAGAGGCAATAATCATTCGTTAAATATTGCATCCTGAAAACACCAGATTTTATATAAATTAATAAAACTATTGAATGTAGGCATCTGCATTGTGTAAATTTCATGCGCTCGTCTGTTCGATCTTAGAACCTAAGAACTTTTGTCAATAGGTGGCAATGACGTCCTTCCTACTGTACCTGATTTCAATATCGGACATGATATATTAGGCATTATATAGTGCCACTGATCAGGATAAATGAACCAAAACAGTTGTTCATAACTACGTACTTAGGATATTTGGTAGCAATTATCACACTCATAAGATGAGCTAATATCTGAATTTATTCAATACGTAAAACGTTATAACTTTCATTTGATTCCAATTTGAAAATGCGAAACATCCATACTATATTAGTAGAAATTATAGGCTGGAGCAGGCTATATTTAGTTCGAAAAATATACGAGCCACTGACACTGAATTTCCATTAAGCCTCCATATTGGTCGGGTAAGACACGTGATATAACAACATGACTCGGCTGCTATAACAAAGAAGCAAAGAAGTGCCAAACTGATGAACAAGTCCGATAAGGAGTCTATGATCGGTCCATTCGATATTGTGGTAGAAATAGAATGCAAGAGTGTGCTGTATTGTGAACAGGCAATCTAGCTTCCTTCAGAAAGACTGCGGCAATAACTATGGATACAGTGATGTACAGATATCTTTGTGGTACACACATAAAAAGAATTACTTGATTTGATTTGATATGCTTTGATTCAAGAGTATGGCTTGTTTATATATACTGGAATAAATGTCTGCTCAATTCAAGACTATTATGTTTCCAACTAAATACACTCATACCAATGTTATAGATTTCTTGAATCGTAAATGAATGGAGTTCTTCGTGAGAATAATACAATATTTCAGATTGAGAACACAATATATTCAAATCAAGACAATCATAATCTCTCAATGACTCGCATTTTTCTTGAACAAAAAGAATCAGATTTTCAGTTTTAGCTGTGGATTGTTTTGTATCAAGAATTTTATCAAATTAGAGGAATTATATCGATTTCTTGAAATGAGAATCATCCTCAACTTCCGTTCTCTTATTGGGGCTCTCATCAATCACATCATCACTTGCAGACCTTCTTCTTGACAACCTTTTCCCCTATTCGTAGAGATTATTTCTGAACTTGTCCACCAGTTTACCTCGCAATAAGGTTGTATTCCTCTGGTTTCAAACTACTAAAAAATATAAAATATATCATTCACAACTCCATGTAGGTACAATGTGAGAGATAATCTGACTCAGCACAATGTATGGTTATTATATTTCTTCAAATCTGGGTTCACATTCTTACTACTGAATTCATTTTCCTTGGATCGAAATTTGGTGAAAAAATGTAAAAATATGTTAGGTATAATATGCAATATCAAAATACCTAAGATGTCTACAAGTTCAAGAAGCTCTTTTCCGCACTGTTCAATCAGTGTTTGGACAAATTTAAACGTTCATCCGCACATAGGTACCTAACCCCAATTTTCACTCACTATGCCGATACTGGTTATTCAAGTTTTTCACGAATTATCAGTTATAGAGATGATATAATTTAATTGATTGGATACACATCAATAATACCTACCCAAGAATGAACGTCGATAAGATATAGGCATGTAACTTACCCCTAAAAGTGGTAATTATATCCTCAGATATCTCCTAAGACCTTAGTTTTTCTTTTATGGCAAGCCAATATTTCTATGCCAATAAAATAGGTTGAACTGGTTGAACAATGATGGATGCACGACAAGAGCACCGAAACAACACACTCACACCGTTTGGCAACATTCTCGGCTCGAAGGGATCGCAATTATATTCAAGAAAATGTTATGGTCAATCCAAAGAAACTTTCTCAGAGATTTACTTATTCAGAGATTAAATGTTGAATGTTATTTTGAAAGAAGACATTCCGTGACATATGTTTCAAGAACTTAATTATTTTTTCTGGATACTTTGAATTTCTTGAATTGAGAACATTTTGTTATACCAAATGAATATTCCAGTGAAATAATTTTCTACAATTGACATATTCAATAAATTCATTTCAAATAAATTATTTCAGAATAAGAATGCGCTTTTTCAAAACAAGAATTGGACGTTGAACAAATATATCGTTTTCATTTGAGAATTTGTTTTTATGTGTGTATTCGTTGTTCTTTACAAATCAAATTTATAATTTGTTAGAGAATATTGAAGTATCAAAAATATAGCATGTGAGCTATTGTATGAAAGTTTTAACAATATAGGTGATTACACAGTGAAAAAAAAACACCACCTAACACCGTCTGGTGTCCCCTGAGGTGCTGATTGTTTTAGTATAGGTATTTTTAATAATCAAACCCAGTCAGTAACACTTGTGTTCAGCAGAATGAACACTTTGGTAATGTTCTGTATGTATTTCCAAAAGTTCGATTTGACATCACCCAGTGGTATATGATGCACATTATGTGATTTTCTTGATGCTGAATCCTACCTCCACGAAATTCTCTTCGGTGCGTTTAAACACTGAGCAGGTACATGCGAAGACTTTTCTGGTGAGAAGGAACACCATATCAGTGTGTTTATGCAAATCAGTGCTTTTTTTCACCTTCTGCGGTGTTTTATACTTAGTTGGATCACCTCTTGAAATATGATTCATATGATGATAAACTAAACTAGAATAATCTAGGGACAATTTGGATGATAACGAACTGTTTCGGCTTATTTATCCGGATGAGTGGTGCTAGGGACTATGCTAATTGATACCAATCTGTATCAGGATCATCTAATATATCTAACCAAATATTGAAATTAGGTACGGTAGGAAGGACGACAGTGCCACCTATTGGCAAAACACTTTAAACACATTCGTGTCATTTTTCACTACTTAGATCGGGATTGACACCACTGAACACTAAATTGTGAAATGTATAATAAAAGGATACAACTTTGATATTCAGGTGTTGTATTCGTCGGAGTTTGCTCTGAAATCCATCTGATTGATATTACACCCAAGTTTTTTCACTGTGTATAGGAGACGGCACTGAAAATGGTCCAGATAATAGTGAAAGAGAAATTTGAGCATGTTGTCGAGAATGGATCAAAACAAATTCCAGTTGGAATATCCCAAAGTGATTCATTTCTATTACGATACAAGTTCAGTTCATGAGATGTTTTTGAGAACTTGTAATAATCAAATGCTTCTTTTCTCTTCCACTTTAGATGAAAAGTAATCATTTTTTCAGACTGATATTTGTCATCATCAAATTGATGAATAATTTCAACTTATTTAGCCACTATAACTATGAGATAATTCTTCGGATTGAATTCCTTAGCATTCTTAATTTTTTTTTGTTATTGGCATTAGCACTCAGTCTTTTTGCCACAGATAATTCTAAAAGTTCATAGATACATTTACTATCTGAATGAAATTTGCTGTATTTTCAGATACTTTGTGAGCGTAAATATTCAACTGGGATATTGCAATTCTTAACTCAAAATACTGATTCACATCATAGTAATAGTTTATCAGTTGAAAATAAAATCGATGAATTAGAACAATAAATATCAGTATTCTGATTCAATACAGCTGTTCTAGACTTGTTCATTACAATTGTTATCATCTTGTTTTTCGACAACATGTATATTTCACTTATTCATGTAACAACGGAAAAATATGAACATGGAGGCATTTGACAACTAAAAGAAATTTGTCAGTTATTTTCTTATAAAAATCATAAGACTCAATTACGGCATATTCGAGTAGTTTATTGAGAAACGAAATGATTACTTCAACAACAGCATTTATTCAATGGATGGGATAATGGTTCAAATACGAATTACAATATGAATTAGTATACTTACCTATTTATAATTTCTGTTTTTATAGTGCTATAATTCGTTTCGTCTGCAAATATTATTATTTTGTTTCGAAATTGACAGGAATGCATTATATTCCTGTATCTAAAAGTAATGAACAGTAGAGGACCAAGAACCGACCCTTGTGGTACGCTACCTACCCTCAAGTACGATGCAAAGACCTCAACGACAAAGCTTTTCTCTTTTCATTATTAATTCTTTCAGAAGAGCTACTGTGAATGACGAAACAGTCTGAACTTTATGTAAATGAAGAAATAGTTATGATGACTTAGCCTTGTTTATTATAACATTAACTGCACATACATTTTCCGCGCTGAATGAATAAACGATGCACAACTGTTTATGTTTCAATTCCATTTACAACAAATATTCACGCTGAGTACCGTATTATTACCTACCACCTACACTCGAGAAAAGTTATGGTTTTACCAGATGGCAGCACGAACATGTTCAGGTGTCTATACGATATTGCGAAACCTTATGACATTAATATTTTCAGCGTTTACTTGCCTTAATTGATAAGGTAATTAATGTTTTCCATGTCGCACGTCTCATGAAAGTTATTGTATTAGCTTTTTATATAAAAGTAATCAAGTTGTACAACTTGTACATTGTTAGAGTGTTTTTTTGATAAGAAAATCTCAGATGATTGAATGCACAATTTGTAAGTACGACAATCGATTAATTTTGAACATGATTGTGAATGCGTTATTGAGATTGAACATGAGTTCTTCTGAATGAGAATGTCTTGATATGGTCCCCATCACTTCCGTTGTTCGTATTTATCAAATTTATAGGTACATACCTGAATTCAATTATCGCCTCATGAAGTCGAACTGAACGATATAGTTTATCTGGTTAAATGTTTCTTCTTCACATGTGAACAAATTTCCTACCTTTACAGACATTTCCGTACATAGATTTGAGGTTATATTCGTGCAAGCAGTGTTATAATAAAGAGTATAAGCAGCCTTTCCGCTTGTCTTTGTCCTGGCACTTTATTCCAGTGAAATTATATTTTATCTGTTTCCCAAAGTCGAACCTCTTCTTTCAAGTGGGCCTTGTGGAGAGTTACTGAAGGGTTCTGGGCCAAGAAATTGTGTATTTGCCCCCTCTATTTGAATATAAGTGGATTAACAACTGCTGGGTATCAGGGTATTTTATAAATATAAACAATAATTGAGAAACTGGTATTATTCCTTCTGATTTACTGTTACGCACTGTATAGTATATGGCAGCGGAGAATTTGAGTCTTAAAAATTTTATGATTCTTGGAGATAAGTGTAATCCAGATTCCTACAACTGATTTCTTCGGTTGATTGGTCGACAAACATGATTCGAAACTAGACAAATAGGACTGTATTAATAAAACGATAACGATCTTCACTTCGATTGGCTGTTTAGCATTAATTAATTGAAAATATAGAACAGTGTAGATAGTTGCATGCAATGTTTGCATACGATAATTATGATCGTACCTGATTTATCTCAGCTTCCTTATTGAGAACGATGTGATTCTCCTTTCAAGGTATGCTATCATTCCTCCCCCTTACTGTAAAACCAGATATAATCTTCGTTACGATAGATTATAATTGATTCAATTTGACGAAGATATTGGGTACTAAACATTTGATTTTCTGCACACACAGTGTGTAGGTGTAACCTCCTTTCGAATTGATGCTGGCATTAAATGGCGAAATAAATATAATTTTATTATCTTCAATTAAATATTCATAGTGTCTTTCTATAAAACCTCAATGGATACTTGCTGCTTCTTATATCATTCCATTTGATATATGACATCTTCATTGAAGCAATTATTTAATCTATATTATACAGGGTATAATTTAGGTACGTTGCAAAAAGTTCAATAGGTGATTATTTGTTTGATTTCAAGACGAAAATTGTATGTGAGCATATAGGTTCGGGTTCTGGTAAGGGTTTATTTATAGAATAAAGGCTATGAAATAGTTATTTATGTATTAAGGGAATTATGAGGGCCTTAATTACCGATGGCAAAGTTTGCATCCCGAGGGCCTCTGGCCCTTTCTGGTGTATTTGAATTAGGTAGCGTTGATTGTAGCATTGTTGGTTGTTGCTAGGTTGTCGCTATGTTACATGTTCATAAGCAAATTTTCTTTATCAATCAATGTTTTTCTGTTAAAAACGTGTTTATTTTTTACCACAAATCGACGATTTTTTTCTGATATAATGGAGGATATTATAAAAAAAGCGGAAAAAGCAAGACAATCATTACTTCCATCGAAAAGTGAAGCCCTATATCAAAAAGAATACAACTTATATCTGAAGTGGCTGACACAGAGAAATGTTATGTCAAAAGATGCCAACGAAACTGTCATTCTGGCATATTTTCAAGAACTGGTAAAGTATTTTCAGTATTTTCTGGTAGATTTGGTAATAATTGTATTTATTCGTTGCAGTCAGAAACGTTTAGCCCAAACTCGTTATGGACTAAATGGTCAATGCTCAAATCGATGGTGACCATATATGAGAAAAGAGATATCACCAAGTTCAACGAACTAGAGGCTTTTTTGAAACGGAAATGTAAGGGGTATAAGCCGAAAAAGTCTGCTGTCTTATCTCCTAAAGATGTCATCAAATTTCTAAAGGACGCCCCTAATGAAATTCATTTATTGCATAAGGTAATTTTTTTCTCATAATTTTCTTTTTCGTTTGTTTATTTCGTTTTATTTGTTATAGGTTGTTCTAATTATGGGTTATTTTGGAGGATGCAGAACTCAGGAACTTCTAAATATGAGTATAGCAGATATAGAGGACCGGGATACTGTTATGGTAGTGAACGTACCGGAAAGTAAAACTGGTGTATCGAAGAAATTTACAGTTGTGGATGAAAAAGAGTTCTCTGCTTTGCCTTTATTGAGACTTTATATGTCCTTGCGTCCTGAAGGTACAAAACGATTTTTTTTTGAGCTTCCGACAAAATAAATGTACAACTCAGCCAATTGGAAAGAATATGTTTGGCAAAATTCCCAGCAAAATCGCAATGTATTTAGGATTGCCAAACCCACTAACCTATACGGGACATTGCCTTCGTCGCACTTCTGCTACTGCCCTAGCCAATGCAGGAGCAACTATGACAAACTTAAAAAGACACGGAGGTTGGAGAAGTTCCACGGTGGCAGAGGGGTATCTGGAGGACAGTATTGAATTGAGAAATAAAACGGCGCGTATGCTGTCTACTTTGCCATCAGAAGAGGCAGGCACCTCGACTGTTGTGAATAGCAACAGCACCACCCATAAAAAAGAAGAAATTGTTTCCAGCGGCGGAAGTAATTTTCAGGGAACATTTGAAAATTGTACATTTATTATTTGTAATGACGTGAATAAGGAAAATATGTCTTAGTTTTCATTACATATAAACGTTTATAAGCATTTCTTGTATCATTTTCACCTGTAAAAGGTAAGAGGGAGTTTTTGAACCTTAATATCCCAAGGGAGTTATGACCCTCATTATAGATATCGTAACTATGACGATATAAGCTTATAATGTCACTGTCAGAAATAAACATATTTTTTTCTCAAATGTCTTGAAAATGCTTCAGCCAATTCCGAGGTCAATTCCAATGAAATTCGGGAATATTAATAAGGCAGTGAGGAGCCAATCAGCACTAACTTTATGATAATTTTAGAGTCCAGGTCCCTTAACCAATATTTTTGACAAGAAAAATGTGCGCTACAATTTTATTGTTTTTACAGTTTCCGTAGTTTTTTAGCAAATAGCAACTAAAACTACAGTTGTTGTATATCTGTAATTTTGTTTGTATCTTGAAAAACATGTGGAAATCACTTCATTGCTTGCCCCTGAGACAACAAAAATAAAGAAATATTTTCTACGGGACACTGAAATATTAAAAAAACTACTTATATATTGGTAAAACTCACACTGGGTGAGAGTTTTGGATGAATACAAATTAGTTTTCTGACCTGAAGATTGTCTTCGTCATCATCAGTTTTTGCCATCAGTGACATAATTCATTGTAAGAAATAAGTGCCATTCGGAACGCTATCAGACCCTGTATATTCGAGGTCTGAATTTGAGGAATATTAGAGCACTTATTTCACATACTTGTCACTGTAAGTTGAAAGTAGAATTTCCACTAATCTACTCAGTTTTATGGAAAGTGTCCCAACACATATATCCCACCAATAAACCAATTATTATTGTTATGATAGTCAAGAAAGCCGAGAAGGTATCCAAAAGAACCATGGAAACTGTTTATTTCTTGTTATTTAAGAAGTCATGAAGAATTTCCTCTTACATTTTTCAATTCAGCAAATGATAAGAGATAGTAAAAGATGATATCTACCATAATTAGAGTTCCTCAAGGGCCAATCCTCGGTCCCCTATCAAATATATTCATGAACGGACACCTTATTATCCTTGAATAAGGATACGCATGTAAGAAGAAAGTAGAGAGGACTCCTACAATTTACCACAGCGATGTGCATCCTCCGGTGCATAGTTACTTTGAGTAACCGATAATCATTTCGTCTGTTCTACAGTCGATCGCGGTAGTTCGCAAAGAGTTTCTATCCGCCGCATGGCGACTCATCATCAGGCCGATCGGACGGCATGCATGCCAGCATTGTGTAAGTGGATCCTTGGCGAATTTAATATTTCCTATGGAAATTTATGGTCTATGAGCAGATCGTTGACGTAGGTAAGAAGATGTATCGAGCAGTCGGAATTTTTATGGTAATTGAGATTTATTTGAGCTGGCGAACGAGCGTGTTCAATTTAACCTCAAGTTCAGAGGCATCGCATTACAAGGGTATTAACCGACGTTGACGAACATCTTTATATCCAAGAAAATTTATAGTGGGCAAAACTGTTCGTTTGCTAAGGCATGCACTCATGCTCATAAAATGAAGTCAGATCAGGGATTGAATATGAAAAACAGGTCCTGCATGTATAATATATATTCATGGAAATGTTTCTTTCCATCGTGATACAAAGGGAACAGATCATTTGCTCTCATAAGAATTTACTGTCATCATAGAATTTTGCCAGACATTTTTTTATTCCGACATAGTTCGATTCTGCTATAAATGATGATTGTATAGTAAAACTACATTGAAGTTCGTTCTCAATGCATGTTGTCGTATCATATAATACCCAATACCGGGTGTAACAGGATCATGGTACACCCCCCGTATCTCCGTTAGTTTCAGAGGTAATTTATTGAAATTTGGGATATGCTATATACATAATAAGCATCACTTTTTGACCTACAAATGATTTTCTTCCACTTCCGGTTTCGCCGGAAGTGATACCAACTCTCGATTTTTAAATGGAACACCCTGTATGTTATTAGATTTTTGAAATCTGCATAATTTTCTGGATCCAATGATACCACATAAGTGACATTTCAAACGTCAACATTTTTTAAAATTCAATTTTTAGTTTTCCATTTAGGTGTGCCATGATGGTTCCGATTTATTCCAATTGATCCGTCTAATGCTAGAAAAATCTAAATCCTGTCAAAAATACTAAATTGCGTTTTTTATGAGCAAATAAAGTTCATTGTAGTCGATTTTGCGGTAAAACTCATTTTTTTCAAATGGAACCATATTGGTACCGTGGTACCATTCATTAGTACTACCAATAAGGAATTCATTCATAGCTGGTAATAACATGTGCGATGAATACAATAAAAATTACAACTAAAAGAAAATAAGAAAATAAAATTATTGAAAATTTTGACGTCACTTATTTGATATCATCGGATTCAGAAAATTTTACAATTGGAACTAGTGCACGCTAAGAAATATCCATCTGATGAATCACTTTTCCGGCTAGTGATAATTTTCTGATACTTATTAACAGCAATCCTAGTAATTCCAACTGCGAAAAAAGTTTCCTTCAATATACCATTAGGAATATATACCAGTCTGAAGATGACATTCCAGTTAAAGTAGATAGTACTATACCTCGAAGTAATCTACTAACAAGAAAGAAAGGTGATGTATTCACTATTCCTTATTGTGATTTCAACTTGAAAACTCTGGTACAATCTGTCAGAGAGTATATTGAAAATTACTGTCAGCAGTTCTTAACAATGTATTCAGAAATATTTACTATCACCTTAGTGAAATTAATCTCAGAAAATGATGAAGTGAACTAATCCAAATGAAAATAAGCACTTACTCTTCCCAAGCAATGTTATTAACTATTCAGCGAGTAATAATTGCCATAATGCTGTTCATTGATGAATACTAAATTGAACAATAAATATCCAAATAGTTGTTTTTTCCCTGAATGGTGTTGGTATGGGTTGACTTTTTTCCACAGTTATTCGTTGATTCTGTTCGAGACAGTATCTCTTTTTCGCAGCTAGTGTGCCATCATAATAAAGGTGAAGATGAGTTGTTTCTGTCGTTCAGTGGTATTTGCTTCATTCAAGGATCCCAATGAACATTTGAGGATAACGCACAAATTTTAAAATGATTCAGGGTATGAATGTGTTGAATACAAAATGATTTCTAGAGGGATTCTTTATGATTATTATTGCAATAAGAGGATGAGGGTGATTAAACTATAGGACTAGCCAAGAAGAAAAATCAGAAAAGTGAAAAGAGAGGTAATTATAGCGATTTTAGAGTAAATTGTGATTGTTATGTATAGGTTGATTTATTTTTAATAGAATCACTAATACTTCTGTCTAGAAGATTGTTGAGAAATTCTCTGGATTCATGGATATAATGGTGACACAAAGATGGAATACCTAATACATTTTCAAGGAAGGGTTATGGTTACGAAAGATGAAAGCATCGATAGGATACTGAAGACATTTTCTGCTCGCATAAACATAACCTGGGATACACTTTGGTATGAAAAACGACATTTTCATTCTATAATAATACCTACGAACTAAATAATTGTTTATTCCAGATTCAGTACGATTTCGAAGAGTACCAATACAGACATCGAAACTTTCCTATAAAAATCTACTCCGGATCAACTGGATAACATCAGTAAAGCTGCGCTATGGCTGTAACCACTATATTTTTCATTGAAAATAATCGAAAACTTATTATGAAAGCCTTCGAAATTGGAAGCTCAAGAAGAATGTTTGCCTCTTGTTCTAAGGATCATAAATCGATGTAGAGTATTGCACTTCCGGTAATAAATATGTGATTTCGAATTGTCACTTTTTGTCATGTAGTAGGTCCATTTCAATCTATTATATAGTTTATTTCACTGAATAAAAAACAAAAACTGCCAGGGCTTATAGATTAATAACAATATTTAATACAAGGAAGAAGTACTCTTCCAGTATTGTCTAATTTACTATTCCTCAATGTACATTTCAATCTATCATATAAAGTTCAATTCACTGAATAAAAAATTAACTAGTGCTCATAGGTTGAATACAATATTTGATACAAGGAAGCGGTACTCTTTCAGTATTGTCTAATTTACTATTCCTCAAAGTACACACCAATGATCTACGAATGGTAACAATTAAACCGTGTTCCTAGTAATGTTGACTATTATATTACGTGATAAGTAAGTTAACTTAATTTACTTGGACTCAATAGTAGTGTTCACTGGAAAGAATTTCTGTCCATATATCAACTATATAAACCAGTGAAAATCACTTGGATTCTGGTAATTTCTACCGTTTTTTTCTTTGCGTGTGACACCACGCGGCGAAAGAAAGAAACACCCCAGAAACAAAGTTCCCATGTCATAAAACATGGGAGTGGCTGATAGCTTAACTAAGCTTGATCAAAGGAAAAGGAAAAGCTATTGATTGGACGAAGTATAAAAAAATGACATCTGTCGTCTTATCCATACATTTTGTGATGATAAAAGAAACGGCCTGTAGATAAAGGTATAGTATGATAGCTGCAAATCTTCATTCTGAAGACAGGATCTCTATCGTAGCGATATTGAGGTGGTTCATGCAATAACACCACTTATTAATTTAACTTAGCTCAACGATGAAATCCATTGAACATCCTAAGTTAAGTTGAGTAATTGCTTGAACCCTTGAACACTATAATTTATGTATACATCTAAGCTGCTTTCAAATTGAGTTGAATACAGTCAAGTAATGTTGAATGAATCCACTTTAATTTTAATTGTACTCAATTTTGAAGAGTGACCACGTATTTTGCCGTATTTCTGAGGCTGCATTAATCTCATCAGAACGATTTTCAATGCTCTGCAGAAAGAAACAGTGTTTGGCAGTGAACTCCTGATTAGGTAGTGCTGCTGAATTAACGAACATGCACCAAGGAATAATAATTTCGTTGACGCCCCTAGACCGCCGATGCTGATTGATAGTGAACGATGTTGACACAGAGTGCAACGGTTGCATAACAGAGGAGTTGCAGGTCGTCGGTAACGACTCAGGTCAACAACAGACAGTCGATCACGCACAGCACACCGTGCATATTATACACCTGCACATTTTGCGCTCCTATGATTGCATCTTTGCTGCCAGAGCCTCTACCGGCCGCCTAAAGGTCAGGATCGGTTCGTCCTGCCTCCATCAGGTGAGGGAAATACCTAGGTGTATTTCTCCGATTCCCCTACACAGTGAAAACAAAATTTCACCAGCTAACACAGTCTGGTGTCCCCTGAGGTCCTGATTGTTTTAGTGTCAGTTTGAACACCGGCATAGTATTCGCCACTGTAGGTGTTAGGTGACCTTTCCCATATGTGTTCTTTGGTGGTGTTGTTTACGTATTGCCGAATGTGCGATTTGACACCGCAGTGGTGTGATGCACATTCTGTGATTTTCTTGATGCTGAATCTTACCTTTATTAGGTTGGATAATCTATATTGACATATAATTTTTATGTTGATTAACTAGAGTCAGAAAAATCTAGCGAGAAATCTAGAGACAATTCGGTTGATGGCGAACTGTTTCGGCTCATTATAATCCTGATCAGTGGCAATAGGGCCTAGACCAATTGATTGAACTGATACTGATTCGTATCAAAATCACCTGACTGAATGTTCAGGTGATTTTGAGTTCAAATATTGGAAACGATACACTTCCAATAGTGGAGGAATATGAATACCTGGGACTGTCTCAAAAGTTAAACACATTTTCATCTAAGAACAACCTCAGAACACGAAATAGCATGTATATACTTGTTATTCCCTCTCATTTCTCTACAATATTCACCCAGAGTTATTCAAATCATCAGTCATATCATCAGTTAACCAATGATTTTGGGTTACATACGTTAATTATTTTCATAAAGAGATCGGAAATTTCACTGAGTGATACTCAGTTTTAATTTAAACGTTGATGACTGCTAACCAACTTGGAATGTTTTTATTTTTATACAGAACAGTGATGATGTTGTTGCTCTGAGATTTCACCAAACATTAGGATGGTATTTTTCGTTTCAATTATTTATTTGGAAATTAGTTCTGATTCATCTTCTGTATTATATATAGGTATAGATTTTTCATTCTTTTTTTTTTCACGGTTAAGTTGAAGAAATATAATCAAAAATATTTGGGCATTCAGATGAAATTATTCCTGGAATTTTCGAAATTATCTGTCCAACAGTTTTCGAGAAAAAAAATTAAAACACAATTTTGAGTGGATTTTTTAAAATCTTCTCAGTAACTATTCGCCAGCTTCCATTTAGAATACCACGGTTTGTCAATGTCGTATCGAGAGACAATCATGATTTATGTCGAAATTTATAAAATCAATATCGATTGAGAAAAGTTGCTACTTATAATCATCTGTGAGAATGGACATCAAGGAACAATTCATACCAGTTTTCGTCTCATATCATTTATTATTAATGATTCCAAAATATTTGGTATGTAGCATCGAAATTGCTGCAGAAAGTAGTCCAGAAGGTATCGCAATGATACTGTACAGGGTGGACCAAATTCAAGGCGTAACATGGGGATCTCGTAATCAGTAAGAGCTACAGAGTCGGTTAAATGTTAAATTGTGACAAAGTCGCGTAATTTTTTGCTCAATGAAATGTTTTCGAGAAAATCGGAAATTTTCCACTACTTCCAGAGATATTCGAAATAAAAACTGAAATTTCGTGAAATCGTTTTGACATTTTTCCTGATGGTGTTATTTGAGGAAAGTTTTCGAAATAAATGGCAGTTCATCATTGCCACTTGTTCTGTCCTACAAGTAGCCAATAGTTCTAGACAGAGATATGCACGATGGATTGAGATATCATTGTTCCTAAATGAATATATTTCACGGCGTGCTAGATTTCTTTATTGTATCTATCCTTGATTTTCCTAAATGAAGTAAGCAGAGTAAGCTTAGAACGTATTCCATTCAAATGAACTCAGCCACTACTAGGCTAGTTGGCAATTTACAGCACTGGCTTGGATTGCAGAGTGGACATATGTAACAGCCTTACAGACATGGTGTTCGCTTATAAATGTTGACGTGAAATTATTTACGAACCATTGCGGCTACTATTTGTTTTTGTTTCAGGTCTACAAATTGATTTCTTAATCGACCGAACAAACTCCCTACATATTCAATAACGCTATTAGAAATGCCATTTTTTCATCCACTTGTAATTAGTTAATCGAAATCGTATATTTTTAATGAATTCCTGCTAATGCAAATTAGTGATTTCATTTGGTTTTATAATACGATACAACACTCGGGGCCGATATATTTTATTACGGAACCAATACAATATAAAACCAGTTTCTCGAGGCGTTCCGCAGAACCTGGACCTATCCTAATGTCTTTTTCTTTGACCAACACTCTTCACGTACGAACTCGATTGAAATAGAGAGAGATGGGTGCTATTATTCAAGGTTTAAATCGATAATTGAATTTGCTATAATCTTTCTGTATAATTTTGCTTTATTATGGTGACTCATTTTTCATCGACCTGATATTTGTTTGAGAGTTGTTGACAATGTTTCTTGTTGAATGATGGGGGCTAGAAAATGATGATGGTTGGGAATTTATTTATTTGAATGTGAGATAATGTGAAATCCTTAGAGAATACCGTGAAGCTATAATATAGAATTCAAGATATGGAATAATTGAATGGTCGCATTATTATTACAAATTTTCATTCTTCATGTCGAGTAACTTGAAAGCAGACAAAAAGAATTCTAGATGGAGTTGCGATTTATTTTTTCATTAGTCATGGTAGATTTTTCAAGATATGTTCTCCATGGAGTATAGTATTCATTTAGAATATAATAGTCATTACCCTTTCAGTTTCTTAGCTCACCTTCGTCAGCGAAAGCTTTTATTATCTAGGAATTCACTGAACAACTTCAATCTCAACTTCAATATTTTTTTATTCGTTGTTTTTTAATATTTTTCGGTGATTTGAACGTACAGCTTCAGAAACTATGTTTTTTATTCTACTGGCACTCGCAGATACTATATTATTTATTCATCCTATTTTCTATTGTTTATCGTTTAATTTACGCGATATAATAAAAAATGTAATTGGTTAGACTTTCGTGTTGTGATCAAGTCTCAATTTGATGCTCATTGATCGTGAATAATTTTGGAAAGTTGCGATTGAATCAGCGTATTATTGTAAACTGTACAAGAATTTAACAAAATGATAGATCTGCTGTAAGATGATATAGGTACCTATTGAATGAGTAAGCAACGATCACTCCAGTAATAAAGATACATGGTGTGATATTTTTCCTTTAGCTGATAGAAATGAATTGATAATGAAGCAATGATATCTATATGTAGTCATTCAACTTATGTTAGGTACAAGAGAATTGCGGAAGGAAGAAAAAATACAATTAAACTGAGAATCAGAATTCTGGTACAGCCATGAATATACCATTTCTCGTACTATATATGCGACTGTGTAGAAAATTTCTAATCCATGGTAGAACTTACACAATTGTGGTTATGTTGTAACTTTCGATAATCACGATGGTTGGCAAAAACTCTTTTGTTTTCCATCATGCTTTCAAACAGTCTCGAATGGATTTCATGGATATGACCAAATATCGAGAAAAAATGTTACGGAACTGTAATCATTTAGAATGAATTGGTTGTTAGTGACATTAGGTAATGATTATGTAGGAGTAGGAATCACAAGGACTTTTTCAAAAAAGGAAACACATGAAAATCATAAATCTAGCCCATGTTATGATGAAAAGGTGAATTTTCAAGGGTCCACGTATTTTTTCATTTCATAGGTTATTTGTCAGTCATCAGCCTCTATATGAGTTACGTTTTTCTGTCAGATCTAAACATTTGTGTTCTTTCGTTTTTGCGGTAGGTATTTTTCTCTTTGAAATTAAAGAGAATGAGATGAATTAATTGTATGCACTCCCCGGTTCAGTGATCAATGAATGATATTTCAGCTGAATAAACTATAAGTTTTCATCGTCTTAGATAATGATATTGGTGCATAAGAGTGAACCGAGGAGTGAACATGTGAATAAGTGAATATACTTCACGAATATCCCATTATATCATTTTTTTATGTTCCAATATCGTCATAAAGTACCATTCTAGAGTTACGGTACCAACTTTGCATGATTTCCGAAGTATTAGTAAACATGCAACGCCAACTTCGCATGTTGACGTACAGTCGACACATATTCCATATAATTTGTTACCGAGCCCACCAGATATATGTTTCAAAATTATTTATATCAAAGCCACATATCTTGCACTGTCAGCTTATAATAACTTTGGGCCCCGAGATTTCTATTGGTCTGATGGCGACTGTAAATAATCATGAGGAATGGATAGCGGTAGTTGGCCAGGGAAATAAAACAAAAACGTACCCATACGTTTGTGTAGGAGTGAATTGCTAATTAACGGGATTATGAAATAGAAAGTGGTACGATTTTTGAATTAATGGACGTCTATTAATAATACCAGTCCTTTATGACAAAAGGAAATGTTCTATCGTGGGTCAGGTCATGGATTTACTTCGCTGCCTAGTTCGTGAATGTTTCTACTGCCGGCAAATGATTGTTATTGAAGAAATCCTATCCAACAAAGATTATATTATGCCGCATGTGGATTGTTTTGTACTTTCAGCTACAGCATAAAGCATGTATGCATTCCGTAACAGTAATCAATCAAGTCGGAAGAAGTATTTCTTTGGTTCATTTCTATGGGGGATCAATCTGATAAAAAACTTTGGATGATCTGAAGGGGTACTGAAGAGAAATATGTGCAAACCAACGGAAAAATTCGGTACAGTAGTATAGTGTTAAAATTTAATGAAAAAAGCGATTTGTTATATTCAAAAAAAGTCGAATACTCTTTAAATTTATAAGTAGATACTCTAAACAACACACTGTATATTGGATCAAAACCTCACATTCACTTATTATCTATGAATATAGATTATTGAACTACCATTATGAACAGATCCTTCATTAAAATTGATGAATGACAATTTTGTACTGATCTACATCAGTAATGAATGATACAAATTGAATTTTGAGACACAGCATGTGAGTCGTTAGAAGTATAATATATCCTCAGTACAATTTGATTGAAAAGACCCTCCTCTCCTCGAGTTTAAACTGCTCTTTATGTCGAGTCATCACCGAGTATTGATTTCATTTAATCATTCCATGTTTCTAATCAATGTGAAAGAAAATATATTGCAGGCACTCTTCATCTCAATGGCAATAATTTTACTTCAACTGCTTCACCCCTACCTGACACATATTATGTTTCACCTTCTAGAAAAGATTCGGCTACCTACGTCAATGCCCAAAAGAATCAACGATATTTCTAGTATAGTTCAATGAATATTACTTGCTATCGACAATTATTGGACAATGCTATCGGCCGGTTTCATCTTGTATCTAATTACAAAACAAATGTAGCGTTTCGATCACAATTAGGATCGTTTAATTGCCTAGTTAGGCATAAACCGCAACCCCACTGTCACAGAGATCCTATCTACCTTCTCTGCATATACGTTGACATATAGGCATTAACAAACAATAACGCTACTTAACGAAAGTGTTTTCATGCAAACCTAAAATAACATATTATGACGATTATGTATACAAGTTAAGTCATCAGAATAGGCTTCAATTATCAGGTAGGGATGGAATTCGAGTATGAAATTGATAATGATGAGAAACAATGCATCGAAAAATAGTGGGTTTAATGGAAATCTCCTACTATATGTATACACCTAGAAATGATTGGTATGAGTGCATGACGTAAATCGAATTGTAATAATTGGTTGAGAGGCTAGGTACTATACTTTTGATACGAAGATCATGAATATCCATGAATTTGAAATGGTCCACCCAAAAATAGTGACCTGAATGTTCTTGAAGTTCATTTGTCCACAGTTACTAACAACGATAATATAACCGTCTCATGGATATTTCAGGAACTATTGGTACACCATCATTGATAAAGCTACAAACTGATTAAACAAATCATTGTTAGTTATTACATCACGTGGAAAATGGCGAAGTCTGAATGCAATTCATTCATAACAACACGTGACTAATAATTACTCCTATTCAAATCAGATGACTAATAATCTTCAACTTCATTTAATTCCAATCGATGTCAGTGCAATTTTCCATTGAAAAATAAAATCAATCATTCGAATTCAAGCATAGGTATAATAGGCAGTTTATTAAAATACACATGCATGTGTGTTATTGTATATCCCAACATTTCGAAAGAGCCAAACTGACTATCAGAGAAATATCAAATTATGCTAACTACATACTAATTTTCGTAGGCAGCTACTTAAAGATGGTGCAATACCTCGTACTCGGTCATTTGCCATTTTCTGTCTACTATTAAATCCTCAAATAGTATAAGAAGTAGGGGAGTAATTACACAATGCGACGCATAATGCCTTGATCACGAATTCAAATAATCAACTGAGAACGTGTGATTACGGAGATGTTAGGAATCAGTTGAAAACGATTTATCAATCGATTCCTAATTCTACTCTGGTAACAGAAAGTGATCGTGATAGAATTGACCCTCTATGAGTTCAACCTGGGAAATAATTTCGTATTTCATGCTGAAATAAGTGTTTACAAATATGAATTGAAAAAACTCACCATCACTTGAAGAAGATCCAACGTGTGAACCGTCCCCTGAAAAATCTAAATTTCAAAACACATTATAATGATTAAGTATCAAGCATATCAATACTTATTTATATTCATCATCTGATACTGATATACTGATGGTTCTTCAATAGACGATTCCAATTACTACTTGTTTATATTTGGCTAGCAATAGCCCAAGAGATTTATATCGTTTATTGATATATAAACAATTTTCACTTAGGTACAGTGATCATTTAATCATCATCACCATCATCGTTTATTCACACGAAATAACACAACACAGAAGCAACAGATGTTGATTGTTGCAATTTGAGATGTTATAAAACTGTGTTGTTGGGTCAGTTAACATTATTTAGAATGTTGATGAAATTCACTGAAGCCTTTCTTTACCTAACTAAAGCTATCAATTGCAGTTATGAATGTTTTATTTCAAATTATGTATATCAATAGAATCTTTACAAAATAAAATTTTAACCATTTTCAAGAATATAAATAGGTATTCTGAAACGAATATGACTTTCGCCTGCACGTGACATTGAATCTATCATTCTGTGTCACTATGATCGCATTACTCTGATTTATAACAAAATCTCTTTCATTAATGTCTATAGCATTCGACGCTATTTTATGGATGATTGTACGCTTACGAACATGTAACTGATGTAACGTGCACACCATTATGTAAAATAACTTCTCAATTAAGTTAAAAAATATTCACCGCGGATTGACAAGTAACATTAAGATTCACATCTAAACATTCCACGTGTAAGTCGACATGCATCCAGTTGCAAAATCTACATGGAGAAGGATAAATAGTTATACTGCAGCATTAAATGGAGGTCTACATACCTCAGAAAACATGAGAAGTTTCTGTGAAATAATGATAAAACTGGTAGAGGTATAGAAATATTTCTTATCTCAAAAGCTGGGAAAAATTGATTTGCGTTGTAGTAATTAATTTGTTGATTATAGATGAGATGATGTTTTTCGAATCAACAAAAATTGTTTGTTCAGGAATAGAAAACAAGAAAAGATCAAGCGGAATATTGTTAGGTATGTTGACAAATTTTCAAGACAAACATTTCATGTGAAGGTATGCTCCAAGCAGTTCAGTTTTTAACAATAATCACTTTGAATTGGGCAGGTATAATATATTCAACAGTATGCACAGGGCAAATGATTCACAGCAACCTTAAGAATTTTTTCATCGACTCTGATATATATTGGTTCAGGGTTAAGGAATGTTTATATTTAGTTCAATTTCCTACCATTCTGACCTCTTGAGGTTTTCCATTAACTTTAACGGTTAAGAACTGATTAATGTAGACTATATCGATGCAAACTGAAAAATAAATAATGTACTCAATCAAAACTCTGTTTGTCTGGGCGAGGTTTTCAAAATTAGTATTCAAAATATCAAATTAAAAAAACTGAATATTATTTGGTTAATGTATACCATAATTCACGTATTTTTCCAACAAAAGTGTAATTTTTGTATTAGCATTAGCCCAATTAATGGGCATGTGAAATCCCTTGTTAACGTATTATTACCATCACCATATAAGATGGATATGACCTTAATTTATATTCTCATTATACAGGGTGTCCCAATAAGGTCGGCGAGGTACGATATTATGGAAACCATAAACCTTAGGGCTCCTAGAAAAAAATTTTGAGGACTAAATCGGCCAAGAGAAATTGATGGAAAATATTTTCAAGTTCCTAAAATGACCGCTAGAGGGCACAACTACTATGACATAAATGAAAATTCGATTTTTCTCGGAAAATCCCCATATCAAGGTACTGTATCAATGACGGAAATGAAGAGTTCAGCAAAATTTGCGTCAGTTTGTTCATTTACTCTTTTTCATATCTCGAAAAATAATGGTGGAAGAAGCTGTTGAAAAAATATTTTTTTAAATCGCTGTATCTCCTGAACCCTTGATCCAAATTCGATCAACTTGGGCTCGTTTGAAAGATAACTTCACAATCTTTCGAACGCTCCATTCGATGTTGATCTTCAGTTCACACCACGTCTACTAGAGGGCGTTGTTCACCCAAGGTTCAGTTTTTTCTGATTTTCTCAAAAAATCCAAATGGAATGCTACAAATTTGTATCATTACATTTGAAAAGAATTAAATTAGCTACATTTTGGTGAAAACCGCGATTCGATATCTCCATTCGTTTTTGAGTTATTTGCAAATAACTAATTCAACCTGAAAAAATCAAGTTTATTGTTGAAAAAAAATTCTACGATTTCCGTTATCTTCAGTTATTCTGCATTGCATGCGAAATATGAGGTAACTCAATCCTATTCGCCTGTGCTAGTGATTAAAACGGTTATTATTCAAATGTTCACCATTTTGGTGCATTTATGCGTTGATCTAATATTCCGTACTATACGCAAAATAACAATTGATGCAAACTATTCCTCTATTTTCATCGTGATATCTATGGGAATCGTTCTTCAATCATGCTAGTTGCATTGAAAATAATGGAATGCATTTGTAGGGACATTTTTTTGTATCACGTTGTCGATAAAGATGTGTGATAGAAATGGCTTCAGAATGTAGAGGGTATTTGATATTCTTCTATTTGTTATTATCAAAAGTCACTTTCCGTTATCGTAGTTTAGTTCTTGACTAGTCGGATCCACATTTTCATTCTCAGTAAGTGGCATTTGCATCAATTGTTATTTTGCGTATAGTACGGAATATTAGATCAACGAACAAATGCATCAAAAGGCTGAACATTTGAATAATAACCGTTTTAATCACTAGCACAGGTGAATTGGATTGAATTACCTCACATTTCGCAGACTCACTGAAGAAAACGGAAATCATAGAATATTTTTTCAACAAAATACTTGATTTTTTCAGGTTAAATTAATTATTTGCGAATAACTGAAAAACGAATGAAGATATCGAATCGCGGTTTTCACCAAACTGTAGCTAATATCATTCTCTTCGGAAAAAATGTTAGAAATTTGTAGCATTCCATTTGAATTTTTTGAGAAAATCAGAAAAAACTGAACCTTTGGTGAACAACGCCCTCTAGTAGACGTGGTGTGAACTGAAGTCAATATCGAATAGAGCGTTCGAAAGATTGTGAAAATATCTTTCAAACGAGCCCAAGTTGATCGAATTTGGAGCAAGGGTTCAGGAGATACAGCTATTTAAAAAAATATTTTTTCAACAGCTTCTTCCACCATTATTTTTCGAGATATGAAAAAAAGTAAAAGAACAAACTGACGCAAATTTTGCTGAACTCTTCATTTCCGTCATTTATACAGTACCTTGATATGGTGATTTTCCGAGAAAAATCGAATTTTCATTTATGTCATAGTAGTTGTGCCCTCTAGCGGTCATTTTAGGAACTTGAAAATATTTTCCATCAATTTCTCTTGGCCGATTTAGTCCTCAAAATTTTTTTCTAGGAGCCCTAAGGTTTATGGTTTCCATAATATCGTACCTCGCCGACCTTAGTGGGACACCCTGTATACGGCCATGCAATTTTGATCCATTCATAACATGTCAATTTGAGCGAATGAGAACTGTACCTACATATTTTCATTTTCTAAATGAGCAATTCATGAACCAACCACAAAGTAATTTTATTTATATTACCCTCTTCTTTATGAAACAGCAGAACAAAATGATCATAAAGTTCTAGAGGATACATTTCGACCCTTTGCAATAATAATTGCATCGAAGATGATATTCTTTGTGTGTAATGTTTCCTATTTTTCAATAACTAAAAGGTTTTGAATAGCGTATTGAAATAATTGTACAATGGCAATAGAGGGATTCCGCTGAGTATTCAACAGTGACGCTCGTGAAATTACTGACCAGTCGTATCACGTGATTACCGTCAAATTAAAATAATCAAGTAATTCATTTTGTCAAATTTCAATTACGAATAATGGTGATCTGAAGACCGTTGCTCGTTGCCGACTGAGTGCAAATCGGACATTTATCGCAACTGATTACCTGATTCTACTACCGACTTGTCCCAACAACTCGTAGTTAGATGTAGAAGTGGTCGTTGGAATTTCATAAATTGACACAAAGTACCTCATTCAGCTGAAGTATTGGAGTTTGGCCGACGTGGTTCTTGGGAGAAAAAACGTTGATTTTATGATCTCCACAGATTGAAATATTCGCGCAAAAGTGGAATTATATGATTGAAAATTTCATAAATTTATTTTCAACCAATTAGAAGGCTCCTCTTTGTATACGTTGCTTATAGCAACGGGCGATTACCGAGATTATTTCATTCATGCTAAAATACACGTTTTTGATTGGTTGAAATGATTGTGTTGATAAGCAATAACACCATGTTTTCGATTTTGTATTTCGGCTCCTGATTGGCTATTGGATACCTACATGCTGTGTTTTCGTTTCTGTATTTCGCTTTCTGATTCGTAGGCAGCAGGGTAGTTTAATTAAACAACGACTTACCAGTTGCAATCTGTCATATTATTTTCCGATTCCCTGGTTAATGAATGAATGCCACACACCAAATTTTCGTCTGGACCATGATAAACACACTATTAATATGTATCCACTTCATTTTCCACAAATTATGGATAGTTTCAGCAATAATTAATCTAATGTAACCTAACCACACAAATTGTGACAACAATCAAAATGAATTCAGCTCATTAGTACCTAGTGCATAGGTAATCTTGCCTACATCATACAATGGCATTGTTGTATTGTTGGTTGCATAACGAATCTTCTACAATGCATAATCAAAATAACTAATTCCATAAACTGTACGGTATGTACGTTTAATATTGATTTAAACAATAAATAGAAAATCATCAGAATGGCTTGATTTTATTCATGAAATAATCTGAACAAATACAACTCGTGTTATTGATGATTATCGAAAATTCCTTCTCTGTTTCGAAACAAATCATGTTGCTTTGGGAAACCACACTCGCGCTGTGCGCTCGTGTAGTTTCCAAGCAACATGATTTGTTTCTCAAAATCGAAGGAATTTGTGTTTCGATAATCATCAATACACTTGTTGTATTACACGCGATTATTTCATTCATGCTAAAATACACGTTTTTGATTGGTTGAAATGATTGTGTTGATAAGCAATAACACCATGTTTTCGATTTTGTATTTCGGCTCCTGATTGGCTATTGGATACCTACATGCTGTGTTTTCGTTTCTGTATTTCGCTTTCTGATTCGTAGGCAGTAGGGTAGTTTAATTAAACAACGACTTACCAGTTGCAATCTGTCATATTATTTTCCGATTCCCTGGTAAATAAATGAATGCCACTTCACCAAATTTTCGTCTGAACCATGATAAACAAATACTAATATGTATCAACTTCATATTCCACAAATTCTGGATATTTTCATCATTCATAGAATCAATCTAATGTAACCTAACCACAAATTGTGACAACTATCAAAATGAATTTAGCTCAATAGTACCTAGTGCATAGGTAATCTTGCCTACATCATACAATGGCATTAACGTATTGTTGGTTGCATAACGAATCTTCTTGTTTCGAACTACAATGCATAATGTCGAAATAACTAATTCCAATTTCCACAAACTGTACGTTTAATAGTAATATTACCAATCAATAGGAAATCATCAAAATTAACAGCAACTGCAATTTATGAAATTTTCTTACCGAATCTCCCATCACGCAGCAGAATTAATTCCCTACAATTTTTTTCTCGGTTTCACTCATGTTTTTGTTGATAGAAAATTTCCCTCGTCTTCGACTCGGGATAATTTTCTCTCAACAACAGAAACATTCGTTACCTTAAAAAAAATTATCGGTAATAATTCTGCTGCTAGGGAGATTAAAAATGATAATTTGTTTCGTGATCCATAACACTTTTATTATTGAATATTTACTATACAATATAGACAATGCGATACCTCCTGAATTTGAACAATATAATATAGTAAAGTTCGAAAAATCACTGAAAACATATTTACTGAACAATTCCCTCTAATTGTATCCATCTTTTTTTTTTGTATCATCTATCACCTTTTCGAGTGTGATTGTCAAATGAAGAAATAATGAGTGACCCAAAAATTTTAGGTTTGGATGAGATAGGCTCAGATTAAGTAGGCAAAATGATGAATAATATAAACTTCACCACAACAAGGGTTAAGTAGTAGAGCAATTGGTGAACTTCCCCTTGAGATTTCCTGTCATCCATGTTTGTCCTTTCCTTTTCTACTTCTCTTAACAATTATATTTGGGGTGGAATGTGGAAATAAAGACATTTATTATTATTATTACGCAAAAATGGATACTCGACAGGTATATTAACTTAACGAAACTTGCGCAAGTATATAAGGTTCATTGAAAATTGATTATTCACATTTTATCACATTATATTATACTGTACTCCTATAGATATTTCAATGATATTCAGTATTCGTGAATCGTGAATAACTTCTATGATATCAACTATCTTAGTCAACCTAGCAGTCTCATCAACGAGCCAAAAATCATCTCGAACATCATGAAATGCATTTTTTTCTGAAATTCAATCCATACTTTGTAAAGAAAGTATTTTGTAGAATATTTTGAGTTGAACTAAATCGAACAAATCGAACTTGAAGATTGTAAACTTTGACAGCGTCCACACAGGAACAAATGTCGATTTAGCATGTGAACAAACAATGTTGCCATGCTTCTCTTTTCTCATAGATATTTATGAAATATAACTTTCATGCAGAAGATCTGTGTGTGCAAAAATAATACAAATAATGAAATATAACTATAAGTTTATTCTTGGAGTGAAATTAATATAGTTGATTGAATATATGAATTAGCTTTGAATTTATTTTCCTACAACAGCGCTGATGAAATCGTCCACAGTTGACAAATGACACTGTATAGTCTGTTGTTGATTGAATATCATTCTTGGGGTTATGAAACGTATAATATTTGCCGTATCGGTCTCATAAAACATAAATTGGTGTATTTTGACAATGAAATGGATTTTAATGATGTATTTTCATGTGTGTATTTGACTATAAATATGACAGATATTGTCGATTCTAGATCAGAATTCTTGAGCATCAATAATGAACCGGCAAATTGTTTGAGTTGATGGAAATAATGGACTTCAGAAAGCCTTATTGCCGTAGGTATATACTTTTTTGAAATAAGAAGCGGGACATCACTCGTATGTAGAACATGCTCACGATTTTTTTTCGGAACTTGTTTCTTGGAGATGACGCTGCATTTTCGAGCTCCGAACATGTAACAGTCTTTATTATTTATGTAGTCAAAGAACGCAGCGGCCTATCTACGTATATCCGATGACATATTTCAGATGTCGTGTTTGAATGCTTCAAATATTTTGCATACACATGCCAAATTGTTGCGAAAATGGCATTGAATCATTCCGCATTCATTGTGGGAAAACGCACAGATCACTGTTACCCAATAACTGATTCATATCATAGTTATTTGTAGAGCTCTTGAAGGTAGAAATTATTGTATATTATTTATCATTAGTTGTGGTTTCGATATCTATACTGAACAAAATAGCGAGCATTCATAAATATCAGTATTTGAATTCGACTAGTTCAACTCAACTTTCCTCATTGGACATAATGAAAAGTTTTTTTTTCATACAGGCACTTGAAATTTTAGCACATTATTGAACAATTCTTATTATATTATTATAAGTGTGCAGAAAAATTCATCACTTACCAGTCAATTAATTAATATCTATTGAACTTTATGATAGTGAGATATTATTTTCAGATACTCTCGACTATTTCAAGATCCTTGAAAGGTACACCACTACTTTTTGTAATCAAAGTTTTTCTTTATTTTTCGTCGGTTCTCGAGATATTTATAACAAAATTAACGGTGCTTCTCCATACTATTTATCTATCACTGTGTTTTACAAGTTTCTGTATTTTATTAAAACTTTTTCATATAGAAAATTTTAACCATATAATCCATATCTGAACAACCTTTTTCGTAGAGATATTCTTGTAAGTGAGACTGTTTTCTATCGAATTATAACTCATCTGTTCGAAATTTAATATTTCTCACAGTTTGTGTAACACATGATATGTACTTTCGATTCAGATTTTTCATATCGAATGAAATGAGAGAAAGATTAGTGAAAATAACTCGATGGATCCAAAAAAATCAGCCTTCAAGTTCTATGGGAAAATAAAATATTCAGGAACATTTCACCAAGAGATTCCAACCATGGGTGAGACGAGAAACCTTTTTGCTTCCGACATATTAATAGATATATCTATTTTTACTTTCTATGTCTTATTCCTTTTGGTGAATATGCATTCATCCATGACGTTAAGTAATGAATTCTACTCTATTATATAATTAACTATATTCATTTTGATGAAACGTATGTTTCAGTAGGAACGTGGTGACATTTGATGAAGACACAAAGGTAAAAACATAATTTCGAGTTTCAACAGTAATGCAAAATGAAAAGCCTCGAATTGGATAGTATCAACTCATCATATAAATACAGTTGTGATACTGGTAAGAAACGAGTAAAAAATAAGTAGTTTCCTGGCTCATACCACGCAGAACTTTGAATTATGTATATCTAATACTCGTATTCCATGTAATATGCAGAATGCACATGTTTATTTGTTCCTAACACGTGACAAGGAACGATACAGAAACTCCTAACAACCTGCAGACCGTTTTCGAGCTTATTGGCCCTCTTCAGTGCAGGGTAGTTACAGAGTGGAGAACCTTAGACATCGACTCGAAGCATTGCTTGTCCCGATGCAATTTCAGCCATTGACCCGCGATCTAGGAGACACTTGAAATTAGCGACACCATGCGGCAGAAGAGAAAAACACTCAATCATACAAAAATAATGTTGATGAGGGATTTTTTCTTTCATTCACTCAATTCAACATTGCATGCTCGATTTTGATATATCTGAAGACAAAAATGGTACTTTGATGGATTATAAAAGGCTGTCACACCTAAAATTTTCGAACAATCAAAAGCCTATATTTTGTATCGTTACCATAGCAACCAGAACGATTTCCGGATTTTTTTTTCTCTTCCTTCAGGGAAGGAGCATGGTAAATTTGTTGACGTTTATTTAGGTCTTATGACATTCACATTCAGCTAACTTCGAATACCTACTAATAGCGTTTTCCATTGGTGAAATTAGTGCGCACTCAGTGTAAATATATAAGCAATTTGTAGCAAATGAATACGTTTATGATTTTATGGAATTATCTTGTGATACCTGACAAGTAAGTATTGATTTACCTCCATACAAAAAATGGTTTCAATACTTTTATCTCTATATACATTGATTTTTTTCTACTTAAACAAAATCATACTTGCTTTCAGGTATGCACTGATGATGACTTAACTGTCGAAAGCGCTTTGCTATGATTTTAGAAAAAATATAATTTGCATGAAATACAAATGTGAGTTGATTGAATTAAATATATTTCTACCAACTTTACCTCAGTGATTCAGAGTATTCTGCCATGATTATTCAATGTATCCAGACGGCATTGGTGAATAATGATGAACTGAATTGTTGATTGTTGACAATTTACGATGATATTTCAAAGTAGTCGATACGGAGGTGGCTAGTAGACCGGTAGCGGCTGACTATGAAAAGTCTTAAGTGTTAATGAGAATCAAAGTCGTGTCCTACGATTATTGAAATTGTTCATCTTGTTTAACGGACCTCACGGTAAATATAATAGAAAAAAGACTTAAACAGTCAGTCTCATCGAAGTTGAATTCTAGTTTACTGTTTATATACAGCCGTACGGTCAACTAACCACTTGTATGCTTGCCTGGCGTCTATACCAATGAGATACGAGGTCAAACCTCCCCTATCTCTCCAACGCACAGACTTCAATAATATTCTGGTGTGAAATTTTCTTACAGAATACCGCTGTAGCTTCAATTAAAAACTGTACATTTTTTCGACAACACGAATATTTTGAAAATTCTTGTAATTCCAGTGGTTATTTCATTCATGCTAAAATACACGTTTATGATTGGTTGAAATGATTGTGTTAATAAGCAATAACACCATGTTTTCGATTTTGTATTTCGGCTCCTGATTGGCTATTGGATACATACATGCTGTGTTTTCGTTTCTGTATTTTGCTTTCTGATTCGTTGGCAGTAGGGTAGTTTAATTAAACAACGACTTACTAGTTGCAATCTGTCACAGTATTTTCCGATTCCCTGGTAAATAAATAAATACCATGCACTACACCAAATTTTCGTCTGAACCATGATAAACACACACTATTAATATGTATCAACATCATTTTCAATAAATTATGGATAATTTCAGCAAAAATGAATCTAATGTAACCTAACCACACAAATTGTGACAACAATCAAAATGAATTTAGCTCAGTAGTACCTAGTGCATAGGTAATCTTGCCTACATCATACAATGGCATAAATGTATTGTTGGTTGCACAACGAATATTCTTCTGTCGAACTACAATGCATAATCAAAATAACTAATTCCATGAACTGTACGTTTAATATTAATTCAAACACTAAATAGGAAATCATCAGAATGGCTTGATTTTATTCATGAAATAATCTGAACAAATACAACTCGTGTTATTGATGATTATCGAAAATTCCTTCTCTTTTTCGATACACTTACTACAATATTACATGCGATAATTCTCAAGTGGTATAATAAGTGAAAATCCTGTATAATCAATTGTAGATGTTCCGTATTGACTTATCACCAAGCAGAACTGAATGCTCTCAGGAGTTCGAGATGAAGTAATTGAAGTAATCCCAACAGTAATTCTGAACGTCTATAAACATCGTCTGTATGTAAATAGGCAACCAAAGTACCACAAAATTATGGTTGGAATTAAATCCAACGACCCAAAGAGAGTCGGAATTCTCAGTAAGGATCATATTGGCACCTATTTACAAGCAATTACATTATCGGTCCTGTCTCTTAATCGAAGCCGAAGAAGATGCCAGCATCACTAACGATGCAAAAGAACTGGAAATCGACCACGGATGGTCCGATCCACTGTGTGGTGAAGATTACTCAGGATATGTTGTTTTGAAATATGATGCTACAAATTTGGTATTACAGCCGATGTTCGATTTTCACCTCGTAGCAAAAAATCGAATATCAGAAATCATTTCCGGTAATCGATCTCCGTGGCAATTATTATTCTGTGGTTTTGATGTAGGTATACTGTTGGGGGGGGATAATGAACTTTTTATGGATGTCACGTGAACATGGGCTTGTGGTTTGACTGTTCAGTTCCAGTTATTCAACAGTGGATGGACAAATACATACTAATCTTTGAATAATACATGCGTATAACTTGATTACAAATTTTTGTAAAAAAATATTTGCATTTCTCTCATGTTTTCATTATCTGACCATGAAAATAATAAAAATAATACATACAGTGTGATCAATTTCAAATGAAAGCATCCTTATAAAACATAAGAATATACGAGAATAAGAATATTCTGACACTGAAGGCGCAGTCAAAATAATTATGCTATCCACATTCATAATCAAATTTTCCCCTATATAATATCACTAATATAGCGCGAGACTTTCTATATCCTGTAGTGTAGTCAGAATTTCGACAAATGGTCTGAAATTGCATTGACAGATATGTTTTTAAACTTTTTTTTCTCATAACTTTTGTTTTGTTTTGTTAACTTATTGTTTGTGACTATATTTCAAAGTAATTTCTAAATGAACCATTAGGAAACATTTTGACATTGAAAATAGTTGGCCCTGGTAATGAAGCCACATTAATGAAATTTGGAAATCTGGCAGACTTAAAATGGAAAAAATCATGCCAATCGGTTGGAAAATACATATTTCACAATGATGCTTTAATTATTTTGTTTGGACCACTCTATATAATCAGCATGTGCACATCATGTTTGTGAAAGCATGTCGATATACTTATATGTATTTGAACTAAGAATAGATTGATTATTATCACATGTAATTTTTCATGAGCTCCCCTCCCAAATAATGTTGTGGTCTCTTCTATTTGATCAAATATCTAATATTAGTATAGGTTGGTATTATTCGTATATATTTCAAGGACAAATATTTGTTATACATTCTTCATTAACCATTCATAGGGTTTTCAATTTTATACGTGGGAATTCGCGTTTCAACGCAGAATATATTATCAGAATAATATGTAATGAGAGTGACTCATGTAAATTGTATCGTCCCATTTTGAACGAATTATACATGAAGTGATGACTACTCACAGTTATAATTGTTTAAAATTTGCTATGATTTGTGATCAACTTCCTCCATATACTCAGCTTCATGAATTAGAATACATTTCTGACCTAAGCGTCAATTTATGCAAATCCAATAATCATTAAACCAAAGCGAGCTATAAACAAATCATCTCCACACAGGTGGGATTAAATTCCTAATAACTTACGAAGAAATATTGATCAACTTTTCCATAGTCAAATGAATAAATATCAAGTAACGAATCGTTCAAGGATGATATAATCAACATCATTCAGAATTTGGAATCAAAAATCTATTGATGAACCATGTGTAATCGTTATAGATGGGTTGTGAATATAAATATAGTTCCCAAATTATTCTGGGATATCGAAACGAATAAGTAGACTTACGTTTCTTCTTGTGGTCTTGTTCCTGGGAGTGCATTCCACCTCCTGAAGGATCCATCATCATGGAGTGCCCCAGTGGTCCCCCATGACCTCCTGATTGACACTCCATCGTTATCATGCTACCCTCAATGGTTAGATGACCCTGAAACGAAATGAAATATCATTTGCTATGTAGTTTAGTTACAGAAACTCAATTTCAGTTGGATATCCTATAATTTCATTTCATATTCTGAACTGGAGTCTCACATGTATCTGGAAATATTTGCCTATCATGAGGATAACATTGATGACAGATGGAACGATATAGAAAGTAATCAAGGAGTCTGTGTGCATAGAATTCATTATTCACGTTTGATATTCCCAGCCACACATGATGATTGAACTATCAAGGAGATGATTATATAAAAAAGATGAAATAATTGGAAGAATCAAGATCCAGAAGAAAACAATCACAACATGGAGGAGTATATTGATACCCAAGAAAGAGAAACAGCATGTATGACGTACCTACTAATGAAAACTTTCGAACAAAGTAAAAACTACACAAAGAATAACGTTGTAGTGAAAGATCAAGTGTATATATTGGTTAAGGAATGCAATCTATTGTGGAGTTCACTAGTGATCTATATATATTCAAAGATTTCCTCATGTAACGATTCGAAGTCTACGAAAATAGGTTCATACCATTCGTCATGCATACATAGGTATTCAAAGCAATGCATTGGATTGTCACATTCATCTTCCTCTAAGAAAGAAACACAATTGATACCTGATGAGTTATGTCACTATTACTCCTCATTATATGCGGAACTCCCTGCGGCCAGAGCTTTATTTGTCAAAGAGCAGTCAGCGACGCAGCATTTGTAAATATTAAATCATTTGTCGTCTAATTACTTATATCTATGTACTAATGTGCTAATACCAACATGATTTATCGAAGTTCTATTGATAAATCAACACGAATATTTATTGATTCTATTACTTCGGTGCGTTGACGTTTTCTCAATGAATTGATTTAGATATTCGTAATAGAAATTGTATTGTGGATTCCTAGAATAGATGACATAAATCAGTTTTCTTATCTTCAATTGTCGCAATGGCGAATGAAATTGCACAAAGTGTTGGATCGGACTGCACATAAAACATTGTGTCGAAATTGATTATATTTCTTTGGCGCTTATCTGCATACCGGAATATATGAATTGATAGTTTCTGGATAATACATAGACATTGGTTATTATTCTAGTGATTCGATTATTTCGAATAAACTCTCCAATATCCTGACATAGTCAGCTAATTCTCTCATTTTGCTTTCATGCCTACTGAAGATGACAAATTAAATGCCGAAATGTGTGGTGATTTCAATTTTTTTGCTACTTCCTACATCACTCAATTCAACTCAACTTCAATCAAGAAGATAAATCCATTGAACTTCTTAAGTTAAGTAACTGCTTCAACATTTGTATCATTATTGTATATATACTTCAACCCTATTGACTTAAGATGAATGAGTTTCTGTGGCTCGAATTATGATCAAAAAGTATTCAATTTTATTCTGTTGTGAAAAAAAATATCTTTGGAAAACGGTATTTCCAACCTTCGAATGTCGGAAACTGATTAGCTTTGTAGCAACCAAATGAAGATATTTAGAAAATCGAATTTTTAATGTAGTTATTACGTCCCAATCTACCATAAACCACAATAATAGCAAACCGAAACCGCAATAACCATCCAGATAATCGATATTTCCTTTTCGAAAGTGAAATCGCATCCCTTCGGTCAAAATGAAGAAGTAATTAGGGGTATGTAGCCCACGACATATGCTCCTTTTCGGTTCCATTCTCTGTTGTTGTTCCTTTATCTTTTAATCTAGCAGAACGTGGCATGAAAGATCCATTGTGCCAACATTAACTGCCTTCTTTCTGAAATATTGTGCCGGATTGTCGCTAGACTTTCACTGTCGGAAACTTGGACTCATTTAGTCACTTATCGATTATCTAAGGAACATAATGACGGTAAATTAGATACCCACGTTTTTCAACTGAACCTTGTGATAAACAATCCAGATTCGTGCAGCAGCAGCAGTACCGATCGTAAAGTCATCTGATGTGTCCGTTGCCTTCTTGATCTAATTGACTCTAGATGTATTCGTTTAATATAAATAAGGCCATATGGTAAGCGTTTACTTTTGCAGAACCCAACCATGATTTACGTGATGTATTCCCATTTGATTATCTTGCATCTCACGCAGTGCATCACTTTTGACAATTAATGCAGCAGATCAATACAGTACATAGATAACATGATGGCGAAGAACTGTATAATGACTGCTGGTGGAAATATTTCGAGAATGTCTCCGTGTATACCAATATATGTTTCATCAACTTCCACTACTCATCAATAAATACCTCTTCATCATGAATTCCGTCTCACAGTGTTTTAAAAGTGCAATGACATAAGAAATAGTGGTGCCTTCATTGGTAGAATATAATCATTCACAGGACTCCAAAATCAATCCTGAAACATTCGAATCGGTCTCAACTTGGAAGCATCTCCGTGTACTTTCCGATGATTATACATCATTCTTGAGAGTTTCACTAATACTTCAAGAATCACAAAAGAAACTAAAAACTGGGACAAATTTGAATTTTTCATGACCGAATTTTTTTTCAGGAAGGTGTATCCTAATATGTGTCCTAATATTATGATTAAGGTAAAATGGGTAGTTCCATCGCGCCTGGCGAGCAGTGTACATCACTCTGGTCAACACCATTGAGCCGGTAGAGGAATTTTCAGAATTTACATCAGTCTTCAAAGTTTCATTCCATCTCAATAATTACGGGAGTTACGATAGTGTTTCCATGGAAAGTGAGACATTCTGTAAGAATTTTGTATCACGTTTTTCGCCATCTCGAAAACGGTAGGTAAATGAAGAACGACATTGAAATAAATTTAAATGAGAGAAGGAACTTTCTTCAACACATCTCCATATTCCTGAAAATAAAGGCGCCAGAGTATTTCAGTTTTCTTCGTATATTTCGAAAACGGTTCGTGATATTTCCGATTTGGAGCGATCGTTTTATTGTCCACTAAACTAGGCAACTTTTGTTTCACTTTTTGTATCACCTTTTTTGAGATATCAATAGTGGTTACATAAAAATTCGGGTATACAGTATGACCCATTGATATTGTAGCATCACTCTCATAAAATGAAGTTTTCAACCGCTTTCAATTATTATCTCTTCAACAAAAAGAAATAATAGAAATTTTCAAGGCATGCTATGATTTTTCAATCTCAAAAATTGGTATTATACTAGCGATTTTTCTCGCAAAATTTTGACTCCGTTGCTATATTCAGCATACTTCAATTAGAAAAATTCCAGAATTGTGGCTTAAATTCCAAGAGGAGAACCGCTAATTACTTAAGTATATATATTTAGCAATTTCCGATAAGAAAATAATTCGAATTATTTTTCGTAAAATTTCAACGCAAACGGAGACTTATTGTTACTCGTTTTTGTCTGAAATTGAAATTGGTTGAAAAAACCAATTATTCAGATTCGATTTAGAGTATGCATATAATGTTGGTACTTCGGAAACTATACGAATCAGTTTCACTTCGCTATTCAATATCAATCAATCAATCAATCAATCAAAAATACTTTATTGTCAGAAGAAATGATATTCTCATTGACAAAGTCATCGTAAATAAGAAAATAAAACATAAATCACCTGAATTTGTAAAACATTCTGGTAACAAATACAAACAATTATTATAAAACAGACAACACATGAAATTTCAAACATTCTGGTAATAAAATAAATAGGTACATCAATTATAAAAATAACATAAACATAAAACTAGGAACACATATTTTTGCATATATTTTTTTATGTATTTAGGTAAAATAAGAGTTCTAGTACATGTGTGTTAAAGGTTGTCTGAATAAAATTCCTCTACTGAATAGTATGCTTTCTGTAATAATTTTTTTTTCACAGCACATTTGAATTTTTTTGAATCTGAAATATTCTTGATCTCGTCAGGTAAATGATTGAATAGTTTTTTTTCATTGTATAAGAATGAGTTTTTGACCTGTGTTGAAGATGGAATTGGCATAATTAAATCCATAGTTTGTCTTGTATTATAGTAACGTAAGTAGTGATAGATGGATTGATAGCCATCGCCTTTCTAAATTTCTCAAGTTCTGAACTTGAACGAGACACACTTATATTCCATACAGCTCTCTGTACGAGCATAGTGCAATCAGTTGGTCGAATAATACCGTTAACGATGTGTCCATGCATGATTTAGTTTCTCATTGCGTTCTCACACCTCGGACGATATCAAACCGTACCAAAAGTTCTTTATTTGCAATCTGATGCTGTTCAAAGACCGCAACGTCAGATCAAGAATCTACTCCTCGAAGAGACGTTCATTCATAGATGTGGAATACAGAGTGTATCAGTATGTCCTTCACAGTTTCATTGGTTTTTCCACTGAAGAAGGCAACTTATTTGCTGAAATACGTATTTGGTTTTTCTCAAATATTTTGTGGTTTTTAGGTTATATTTTCATTTGTTGTACAAGCGATCAGTTAGATCATCCGATCATTTCATCTAAATATATTTTCTCGGTATTCTTCAAGAGCTCAATGAATTCCAGGAGTTGTTATATGGAATTATTTCTGTTGGGAAAATGTGATTCGAATTGAGATGTACAAGAACAAATAAAAACGTTGAAAACCATCTGATAACAACGTGTGGCGGGTTTGTCATAAGTTCTAAATAATGAGTAAAGCCCACTTGAGAGAAAAGTTCCGACGCTGAGAAGCAAATGAAATGAAATCTCACTGAAATAAAGTGCCAGGACAAAGACAAGCGAAGAGGCTAGTGAGCCTTTCCCATGGAAAGCTAAACAACTTCTCGAGTTGGACAAAAAATACTTGGAACTGGTAACGGGACTCCTCACTGGACACTGCCCTCTTAGGTGTAATCTCAAAAAAATGGGTAAAACAGAGAGTGATAGTTGCCGCTACTGCGAGAACTTCACTGAAACTGCAGAAAATTTGCGTTGCAAATGCCCAGCGCTCATCTGCAAGAGGCTCAAGTTCCTGGAAGGGCCTTCTTAGAGCCCTCCGATGTCAGGAACCTAGCTCCCAGGAAACTGATAAACTTCGCAAGAAGCACAAAAGATCTTATAGGTCGAGGTGCTTGAGAAGCTGCACAGCCTTAACGACCCCCCTACAATCTACAATCTAGTAATGAGTCGTAAGAGAAATACTAGCTGAAATCTAAGACTCATTATAATGTGCATAAACACTTTAATTGAATATCAACGTCTGAACATTCTTAAGACTTATGATTTATTACTTATTGACTTATTATTCAAAATTGCTGTATAAATACACCATCAGTATTTTTCGACGTTTCTCAGCGATATTTTATTATTTTTATAAATATCCACACCTTCCAGAATCGAATGATATGGTTCCGAAGAAATTCCTTATAATATATATTATGTTGTCGGATTTTTGCCACCCAGCGATTAAATTATCATTATCTTGATATGATTCAAACACCAATTATACCTCTGGCCAAAATTCTATGTATAAAAATTTGCATTATTCAGTAGTCTACCTATCTAATAGAGGTGACATAAATTTGAAATAAATATTCAAAGTTAGTGATAACTTTATTTATGTTCGAAAATCTACCAAGGTCTCTATAGTATTATCTGATAGGAATGTCCCTTCAATTTACATAATAGGCATATTATAGATTCTATTTGCCGAAAATACACCGACACAAACAATACAAAAAAAAGTCGAGCAGTTGAGTACTTACCTACATGGAGTTCATTGTGACTGACGTAGATACAAATAAACTGCTGTACATTCAATAAAAAACCGCATTGCATCTTGGAGCACTTCAGCTGATTACAGACAGATTGCCGGTTGCTTCAAATGCACCCATAGTTCATTCTATGATTATATACCTACTTCAATAAATAACAGAGGCTGAAATATACATAGTAGTTATGTTGACCCTAGCACAGCAGAGGCTCTCAAAACTCCTCCAATTAACTATTACACATTGTAAAAATGGGGCCCAGCCTTTTGCAATTAACTTCAGTAATGTTACTTGCGAATTGCATCCATATCTTCCGGGTAATCAGGTAATCATGAACAATTTCTTGAAAAATCCATGTATTGGAGCAGGTTGACTTCTTTAAAAGATTTTATGTAATAATTCAGAAGGTAACAGAGGTAACTGAGCGTTCATTTATCAACTCAGTTACATTTCGGGAAATTTCCTTCGGATGAGGACATACATAGCAGAAATAAAATAAATGTCTTTCTTCTCAAGCAGTTTATAGACGTTGAATCACACTCCGTTAATTGTGGTCCTTCCTGAGATTACCAGTAATAATTTTGTGTTGATTAATAATTGCTTCAATGGGCTGCGTGATTATATTATTCACACAATAAAAATGTTTTGCTTTCTAGACATCGGTTGATGCTTGCATAATATAAAAATAATGAATTTTCCTGATATTAGGTAATAATCACCGAGAATTAAACATGCTTTGAATTCAACCCTACCACATTATTATGATAAGACAATCATTATGAATATCAAAGTTTTAAAAATCACATTATAAGTACGTGAATTTCAAAAAGTTCTCAAAGGAATTCGATTGATATTCGGAAAATATTTATTTATCACCAATATCCTATAACAAGAGGCTTCTTTTTATATTTCCAGATTGGTTTTGGAAAGAAGTAAATAAATATTACTCATTTATTGCTAAACTATAACATGAAAATCTAAAAGAGCTTTGAATTTTTTGGTGAAACTTTTTTTCGTGGTTTGCGCACGTATTTCAGAAAAAAGTTAATTCTATGTTTTCTGTCAGTTTGGATGTGAATACCGTTCCGAAAAGACTAGGAAATATGCAAGACATGAGATTACTTCTTCCCAAAAACTACAGAAAACTGGTATTTCCAGAAAGTCCTCATGCATAATATCACGAGATCACCTAGCAGCTTGATCAACATAAAAATCTCTAGTCAAATGATAGATTCGCATCATATTGCTAATGGGATGGACTCTATCGGGAAAGTAATGCCATCTCAACTACCTACGAATGGAAAAGAAATTGAGTTAACACTCGATCTAACTACTACGTGCGTACGTGTATGGAATATTGAAGCTATCACGTACGTTCTACGATGGCACTGTGCATTAATAGACACATAAACTTGATTGATCACTCATTCTTTGCCGGCATACCAACAACTTTTACACGAAAAACAAATTGGAGTAAATCATGAAGGAATAAATAAGCGATTAATTACAACTTCCTCATCGTAAATGCTCCTCAATACAGAACTTTCATCTCGATTATGATTTTCATTGCTGCATGCAAATGCCGGCAATCAAGTTCCTCTCCGATTTTTCATCGGAGTAATTGGACTGATCACAAATGAACGTGATTCATAACGAACAAAACATATGCGATCAGGAAATGGCGGTTAATTCTGAAATGGATGCGATAGCTGAATGTATGAAGAGAAACATCATTCAATTTGTTTTATATTTTGTGTTCTTCCACGAATATAATATGATTTAAGTTTATGGTTAATTTTCTTGAAACAGTTTGTGTTCTGAAGACTATACTTATATCCTATCTGAGTTTTCAGAGACCCAAAAAAATTAGGCTATATTATAATAGTATATTATGATACAAGTTTTATAAGACGCTATTTTGTCGCACGCTTTTTTTGGAGTATGACGAGCGAAGCGAGGAGTGCTCCAAGTGAACAAGTGCAACAACCTGTCTTATAAAACGTGTCTTATAAAACGTGCAATTTTTTCTATTTTGAATTGATTTGAAGAAAAAAATGGATTCAATATCGATTAATAACATAAACATCTTCGATTGGTAACAATGATGACATTGAAATAATTAAAATCTGACGCACAAGCGTAAAGCCCAGTTTACAGTTGAGCGATTTTGATTATTGGAATACCAGCGGTGAAAAATTCAATGTCGTTATTGTTTTTATTGGTCAAACTGAAATTACACACTGAATTGAAATTTGCCCATTGAAACATTGAGTTTTTCACTGTTAATATCACCAAATCCAAATTGCTCAGAACTAAACTGGGCCTAACTCTTCTGACTTTCATTTGACAGTTCGATTGTACCAATCTTCGACAAGCATTTGCGTTGCACAATAAATTCATTATACAACCAAAATAGAAAAAATATATTTTTCTATCCTGGTTCTATAATGAAGATATTATGTCTTATAGAACTTACAAATTGCGCCAAGTGGCTTCTCATTGGTTGGGAGTATACTTCAAAATAGTTACAAAATCACTTGCTGATTCACTAACTACTTCCTGTAATAATCTGTTATATCCAGAACCTCTTTGTCGGAATCAATAATAATCTTCTCAAGAACGATATTTACCTTGACAGGTTGAAAAATCAATCGGAGAACCATTGTCAATTGTCTACAGAGCATTTGGCTAAATGAAAGTAATAAGGAAATTTGTCTGGCAGAAGACATTTTTTGCACGTTCTTACTAGCTGTGTTTTTAAAAATTATATATGATTCTACATTACCTGAAACTCTTTTATGTATTTTTTTTGCTAATATATTTGCTAATATGTAATCCTTCATACTCTTGCCATTAAATGTATTTTTTGAAAGGCAATAAAGTTGAAAAAAATGCTTTGCAGGTTCTCTCAGTACATCAGATGGGTACGTAGATTAAGTTTTTCAAGAATGGAAGTGTTTTATGAGATAATACCAATTCTATGAACATACCGACAAAATGTGCTACCATAGACTCATTGTTCCAAGGAGAGAGACTTGTTTGCATTCATATTTTTTACAGGTTATATTTATCAGAGTTGAGCATTTGATAGTTTCTAATTTTGGTTTTGCCGGATGCGTTTTTCAATATTCACCTAGATGAGAATATATTCTCGAATGATGGAGGCCCCTTAAGAATGATTGAAAGTGAACGAAAGTAGAGAAAATCTGTTGAAGATGAAATTTGTATTCAGATTGTATACGAATAACAAATAGAGAATGTCTAGTAGGCGTGTATAAACTCATCGTTTCTACCATTTTGTATTGATGCAATTCCACCTTTTTGTGATTTATACAATAATTTTCCTGATCAGTGACAGAAGATCCGATAATAATTTTGCCCTGGTAGTTATCAAGGATCTGATAGCCTATACCCTAATCACTAACATACTTGCATTTATCCCTTTCGACCATTTATAATGATTATCACTAGCAGATGATTTTTCTAGTTTCTTTTTCATCATATAGCCAGTTTTTAATAAACTTCGGATTGTTCTATCTTAATACATCATTCTTGAAAATCAAACTTATTTTGTTCCTAGTAATCGTTTGAACAGCTATATTTTCAGGAATGTTGTAGGAATAAATAGGGTGAGTCAGGTTTTTGGAATAAGACTTTCAATACCTTGAAAAAGACATTGAAAGAAGTGAATAATTTTGGGAAATATTTCTCGAAATCCATATAATTCAGGCAAAACATGCACAAGGACAAAAATTGCACAAATTGAAGGGATAATTCATCAACTTGATGTTTCAGGGGTCACGAAAAGAGTTCAACATGGTTAATTTTTTCACCTTTTGACCTCACGGGAGGATACAAAGCTCTTACGCATATGTTTACCTACATAAAAATGTCTCCTTCAAGCTATTGAAATCCGGCTACAAAAAAACTAATTTGTATAATCGAAGAAGTTCGTCCGTACCTACTCTTCAAAAGTTGCTATATTCATAGCTATATTATCAATACTGTCATCAATTTACGAATTGATAAATTCCCATTTCATGAAAATTTGTTGCCATCCTTTCCAACTTTCATCATCATTCGACATGCTATCTGCGGTGAATCAACAGTACAACATGTATTACGTTTGATGGTACTCACATTGAGAGCTCGAAATGAAATAGCTATAATCGCCCATCTAAGGCAGCCGCCTCGTTGTTGAATCGCTTCAGCTGTTTTTGCTGATTGTTTGTCTGGTCGTTTGTAATCCGACTTTAGCTCTCGTTGTAGTTGTTACAAAAAACCTTGTCCACTTCCGCCCTGTTGGTACCGCCTCGTCATGAGGGAGTACCAAATTACTGTCTGTATTGTCGGAGAGTACTGGCCACCAAAGATTCGATTATATATAATACAGGGTCTGTCAATCATTCCTTATAATTTGAACTAACGGATATAAATATGGAAACTATTACCGATCCAATTCATGATGAGTTCATGTAAAATGTGAGGTTCAAAAAATTGTGTCGTGTTATATTGAGAAAAATTAAGTTCCTACTCTTTCAATTCGAAATTTCAAAATTTCGAACTGATTTTGTAGGAACGGATTGACTATATCTTGGAGTTCACTCATGTGGATTTATTTCGTTCTAACGTCTGAAAATTCAAAATGATTTCCTCAGAGTTTATGTTGTATCATGACTATTCGAGGAAACGAGAAAATAATACAACTCATCAATGGTATATCGATGGTCTATAATAGAATTTTATATGATCGGCAATTTTCTAAACAAAAAATCGGCAGAATTATCTCGAATAATCAGAACTTTATGAAAATCCCGTTGATACCATTGAAACAAAACGCTTTATCGATTGATTCGTTGAAAAAAATTTATGCGGTTTTCTTTCATTTTTATTTTTTTATTACTGATAATTTTCACATTATACAGTGTCCTTAATAAAGTCCGCATCATATGGGAAAAACTTTTATTAATGATTTATTTGGAAATTCGACTTGGGCGTTAAGTTGTGCTTTGAAAAATATGAAAAATGACCTACTCGGATGTGGTCACGTGACTTTCGCTACTTGTCAAAAGTAATATTTTTCAAAGTAATCGCTGAAAATAAGCTTATTTATTGGAATTTCAAAAAATTTCAAGGGAAAAAGTTGTTTTTTTTCGCTCAAGTCGAATTTTAAAATATATCATTAATAAAAGTTTTTCCCATATGATGCGGACTTTATGAAGGACACTGTATAATTGTTGATCTGATGATCGGATCGGATTCACCTATAGTGAGTGATATTAAGCATTTGATATATTTTCATAATTATATAAATAGATTATTCTAATCTATTTTCTTGTATTCTCAGAAATAGAAGAAATCTTCAGTGATCACAGAAGAATATTTTTTATTATCAAGGTATATATATTTATATCATGATCATGCATTCTTCATCAGTTTCCTATATTCAATTGAATAAGGGATTTAATGATCATCTTCCACCATTTACTAGATCAATATTAAATGATCTTGCTGAATCTTTTCTGAAAGCTCGTTATGCAGATACCATACTGATTATTTTAATTTGGATATCCGTTCTTTATCCATCACAAATATGCAGCAAATAAAACTAATATAATTAACGAAATGAGCTCGCTCTAATTTTCCTTTAATGATTTCAATGACCATTAGAAATGCGACCTCAGATGTACCGAGTGGAAGAGATAGTGTAATATATCAGATGGATTAGGTGCGATAAGCAATTTGAAGCTAATGTTGGTCCTGAGGTGATTATAACTATTTTCTTTCGCTGTTAACATTATTCAGTGGAAGATTTTTCGATTGAAACAGGCACTTCGTTATGTCCATTAATTGGAATAAATCGCTATTACAGGCTCTAAAACACTCACAAGAGTTTGGAAATGTCCAATGAAGCTCTTTTGAGACAAATACCACCACGAAATAATTCGATTTCTGTTTACGTTTGAGTATATAGGTACGTTTGAATTATAACGAAAAAATTAGATAAATGATTCCCACCGAAAAATATCAACAAACCAGTAAATGTCCAAGCTGATTATGATGGATTATTTTCAATTAATTGTCCTCGATATCGCGAATGGAATCGCCATCATAATAATATTTGGAATTGCTGAAATTCAACAGATTCCGATAAATCTTGGTGGGATGATAAGTATGGATGACGTTCTGATAATTACTGGACAGCACTTGGCAAAACACAGGTGCATGTGGGAACGAATGCGTAAGTATGATTTAATCTCGCAGATAACAAGGGTAAAACAATTTTCTGATATGCTTCGTTTGCATTCCTCTAGCAGACATCTTCATTCCTGCAATATCCCATCTCGCAAAGACCACAGCTGGTAAACTTAAAAAAACAACACAACTCTGGATTAGTCCATTCACGAAATAAAAAGGTCTGATTAGATAATTACATGTCAATTTCTGGAGATGAATACTCCTGCATCATAACCGAAGAGTTCAGTTATTTGTTTTCATTCAGTTCCTGTGATATCCCTTTCTTCCTCCTTTATTCTATAGTTTGATGTGTTATCTCAACATCTTTGGTGGTATTGTAACGCATTGCGCAAAAATGAATAAGCTATAGATAGATGGATAGATAGATAGATAGATATTTTATTGGTCATACACCAATTTTCATTGGATTGACAAGTCAAATACAATTACAATTCAAATTACATTATACAGTGATATCAAAAGTTTAGAGATTACGATAAGATTCATATACATATATATTAACGTATCATACATATAAAAAGATAAAAACTACATGAAAATATTTAGAGAATCAGCCGAACGCTGACAACACAGTGTAAATTCTTGTATATTATAAAATGTGTTATGAAGAAGAAAAGACTTCAGCCTAGACTTGAATCTGTACAAGTTAGGTTGATTCTTCAATTCTTCGGGTAGCATATTGAAAAAATGTGCCCCTGCATATCTTGGAGATTTTTTATGGCTGGTATGTTGGTAGTTCAAGTCTGAACTCGTTTCTTCTGCGTGTTGCATAATTGTGAAAATTTGAATTTTGCATGATACTGTTCTTATGGATATAGGTATGTGTTAGGAGATTATACAGATATATGCTCGTGAAAGTTAAAAGTTTTTTCTCTCTGAAGTAATTTCTGCAGGACTCTCGATAATCCAAGTGGAAAATAAGCCGAATCGCTCTTTTTTGAGCAAGAAAAACTCTATTGCTATCAACTGCAAGACCGTAGGCTATAATGTTGTAGCTGATGGTTGAATAAACTAATGCATAGTACACGGAAATAATTCCATTTTCATCGAGACAACTTATTAGGTTTTTTATTGCGAAGTAGTGTTTGTTCAATTTGCAGCAGATCATATTCACGCATTCATCCCATCTGAGGTTACTATCAATAATGGTTCCTTAAAATTTTATTTTCTTGGAATAATATGGTGTGATTATTAATATACAGTTTTTCAGTGTCGAGTCTTTTTTTCAGAGTTTTCGAAAAATCGATAGCAACGGTTTTAGAGTAGTTTATAATCAGGCGGTTTTTTTGCACCAGTAATCAAATTGAAGAAGAATATTCGTTGTTTTTGTAATGAGTTCGTCCATATTTGAACTGAAAACTAATATTGAGGTATCATCTGCAAACATGTAGACCTCCCCGTCCACTATGTGATGTGGTAGGTCGTTAATAAATAATAGAAAAATCAGAGGACCAAGGACACTGCCTTGAGGAACACCCGAGTCGATCAAAAATTCATCAGAAGTATATATAAATATCAATGAAGAATTGGCAACGCACTTTTATTGCAGTTGGTAGCTGGACTAAGTACGCACTAAATCGCGTACCTACATTGTCATGGACATCTTGAAAATGATATTATTTCCGTGGTTTGATGTATTACTTTTATAGTATGTGTGATGACATTAGCTGATGATTAATAATCTTGAAATGAATTCAATAATATAATACTTGATAACCTCAAACTTCATCGGGTTGGAAAATAGATCATCAAGAATCTTTCTTTTGAACATTTTTTAATGAAGATATGATTTTTATTACAGTAGAATGCAAGCAAAACTGAAGATCATATTTTATATAAAACAGCTCACAACAAGTTACGTCGTGAAACAGACAATATTTATCACTTGAGAGAATCAATGAGGGCGTATTCTCCCAAATTCTATAGTTTCTTGTAACACTTTTGTAGTGCAGAATATATACCTAGCTGCTTGAATTTAATTATCCCATGTGATACACAGCTTGCTGATGGTACTCAAAAAGCTTTTGTTTTGAATGGCCCTACGCATCAGTCGATGATTCATTTCCATTCGATAATATTCAAATTTCATCAGTCCACAAGGCTTTCAATGGATAATTCAAGGTATATTTCATTTCGGTTTGAAGGTCGACACGATAACCTTCATTGTATATTCAGTTCGGATCATACGTTTTTTGTGAATTATAGAGAATGAATTGAACTTCCTGTTCTGAAATAACTAGAGTTAAATGTGTATAAACAAAAATAAACTTGAATATTAACGCCATCAGAACAAGATAAAAATCCTCCAGAGATTGTAATGTAAAAGGGTGGCTTCACTAGCTAGGGAAGCACCAGTTCCTAGTTTGAAAAGAAATCTAAAAAACACCAGTATGAAGACCACCAAGTAATAATATTTACACTGGGAAGCGGTACTCTCGCATTCACAGGAATATATTCTTTAGCATCTACCTATTGTATACGCTCAGAATTTGGTATTCATAGGAGTATTGTCATACAATACATAAAGAGTCAAAGTGTATCTTCATCTGAAATTCCTGAAACTGTGTGTACGCTGAAAAAAAGAATTCGTGCTTTACATCCGTTAAGACGCTTGAAACAGGTCTCATAGTATTGTTAAGAGTAGTTTATGTGTGACTTATTACCATCTCACAACTTTATAGACGATGCATGCATTTTGTATTTATTCTATATATAGTAACTTCATTTTCCGCATATCTCTTAGCATAATTTATTATCCTTGTTCTGGAATGAATTATGTCATGTTATCAGTGTGAATGAGAAATAAATCAATAGTTTTTCCTTCGTTTAAAGTATTGCCAACATCTTAGCAACCAGATATAAACCCTAGTGATTAACATCGTGATGTTCGAATGACCAAAATTTAGTGAAAAATTCCAAGGCAAAAAATGAAAATATATTTTTTTGTAGTGATGTAGATGATGTCACATATATTTGAAGTGAGAATAGTGAGATTGTTGATTCTGTTGGGATACATTATTTTCGAAATAATAACTTCTTCAAGTTTCACATACAGAACGATGCAAAAAATGAAAAGTATATAATTGAATCTCCATTATACAACGATGGAATTAGCTGAACATCAGAATCAATAACGGTAAACAATAATCAGTCGATATTAGAACGGAAGAGAATGATGGTCATTAGTCCAGCCTCAAACCAACATTTTTATGAGCACACTAAGATTGAACACAATGCTATTATGATAATGCTCATGGGATATCTATATTCCAAATAAAACTTGTTACATATTGAAGAAAAACTATTTTGAGTCGATAATCTACTGGGCAATTCATTGTTATCTATGAAAATATCCAGTATATATATTTTAATTTTCGATTATAATAATGAAATCGACTTGCCACTTCTTTCGACCTTTTTTAACTTTGAGACCTACTATTCACAATAATCTTGTTTACGTTCTTTATTATTGTTATTCGAATATATTCTGTAAACATATAATCAGGCTCCAAATGATCACCAATTGTTGTTTTTGTGTTATACTTTCGATATACCATAGTGTGAATTCTCATTCATCTCACGTATATCCCAACCAAATAAATTATATGTGTAGATGCTCTAATCACTCTCATCAATAGATGAATACTTTATAAGGAAGCTGCAATTAAGGAGGTGCGATTTCACACTATTGAAGCATTTTTCACGTTTTTCACGATGGCTGTGATTGATGTTGCTAGAGCATTACCTTTATCTTAATACTTTGCATATTCCACTTCATCGTCAATGATTTTGATCAGTGATGGTGGACAAAAACTGTTATGTTAAGCAAAGCAGGAATTTCTTGCTATAAAACCAGTTTAGTTTACTTGTTTAATTGTATGAAATAAGTCAAGAAATATTAGAAATGAATACTTGGAAAGAGTTACTGTGCATAATAAAATACTGTTTTTGCGGCAATGTAATAAAGAAAGCATTCTTCATAAGTGGTGAAGAGTATGACTGGAATAGAAATAATAATCACTTTCTGATACCATAAAGGTGTTCTTGTGATATTAGACAAACAGATAAAAATGTTTTGATGTGCCGATAATAAGAATTACACGTTCTATGTAGTAGCTATACGTCGTCAACCAAGAAGAGGTATAGGTGTGATAATAATAGTAGAAAGATGAAGTTAATTGCAACGAATATACGATATCTCAAATAAATACGAAATTCAATTGGTAAGGGACTGTTTCTCGCATTCAATTGAAGTAAAAAAACCGGGCTCTACGAAGAATATATCTTGATCAGTTCGTATAACTTTTCTAGATAAACTAATGATGATACGAAAGTTTGAATCTATGAACGATATGATTTTATTCACTGCTATATCGATCCAGGTTTAGCACGAACGAACATTTATATATAGGCTCATTTTTTTTAGATCCATTGTAGCATCATGTTGAAATACGTATTTGATTCATCTGAATACTTTTCTTGTTACTTCTGAGAAATATAATAAAATAATCATCAATCCAATAGATCATTAATATATATACAATACAATATGGGAATAGACTATTTTGAAAATGCTCAAACGAGTATAGGTACATACCTGAGCAAAAAGGAAAAATATGTTAATATAAATAGGTATATGAATTGAAGGAAAATCATGGTATATACAGAAATATTTGAGCAACCTCTCCTTTTTTCCTAATTAATGGACTCGTCGAATGCATTGAACCTTTGCTTACTTGAAAAATGATTTCATCATTCGCTTGGTGCTATATGGATTAGATAACAACCTGATTCCGAATAGAATAACTTGAAACCCATACAAATGGGTGACTCTTTAAAGGGTTTGGTTTGGTGTTTCTCCATTTTAAGTATTTAGATTCAATTTTTTGTTGGGTATCAATGATGCTTCATTCTTTTCGATGTAATTTGGATACTAACGCAAACGAATATTGATTTTAACAATTAAAACTATATCAATTCCAATAGTAGCTGCCTACATTATTACATTGCATTTCAACATGGAATGTAACATGGCGTGTAAGACGTTGATCAGCGATTTTTATCCAAATCATTTTTTAACTCTAATATAGCATGAAACAGGAATTCCGCCTTTTTTCTACACGTACGTAGTTAATGTGATTTCCCCATGTTGATTCTATGGGTCTGTATATTCCAAGGAATTTGTTTCCATCTGATGAAGGAGCTATAATTGCATCATTCACAATTATATGCAGGGGACTTTTAAAGCTTTTTATCCAGAAAATTTAATCACCATAGAATGTACCATCAAGATATTCGCTGCACAGTAAAAAATATATATTTGTTGATGTCTATTTAGTTGAAAATAGCAAGAAATTTGTTAATAACCACAAACATTATATCTTTATTAGCATAAAATTCATCCGAGGAACTTGTTAATGATGAAATTTGTTCTTTTCACAACAACGATTAGTTAAAAAATATCCGTAACAAAAATTTTAGTGAAAAATACTGTCTTTTGTTGATTTCTACGAATTTGAGTGAAATAGACAAAACAAATATTTAATCTTCCAAAAAGTAGTTGTCATTTAATCAACGTTTGACGACGATGTTCAAGTCAGAATGAGTTAGGCTCAGTACTTGGTAGTCTTTCGTGTCGTTGAGGTGTCAAGCGTGCAAAGTTTTGTCTCATCAGAAAAGAAGCAACACCTCCATCAAGTTAGAATTCACTGAACTAATCTCTGGTCGATGATGAAGAATAGCTGCATATCAAATATACATATATTGAAGGTAAGGTTTAATTGTTTATTTTTGGTTACATATTCATTCAAGAATATATTTGTTCCCATACCAAACCATTTGTTGAATTGACAATATCTTATTGTTGAAGTAACGAAATGAAATTATATTTCATTATATTTAGTAGTAATTAACCAAATTGATTTGTAGAATCACCATCTTAAGTTTTACTTTAATCGAAAGAATATTGTTGAAAATACGAAATATATCCGGTGATTTCGCAAAACCGTTTGTAGTAACTCCAAAAAAACTAGTATGATTTCGCAACTAAGTTTTGTTATTTGTCAACTAAGCTATTGCACAAATTGACAAGATTCATTCGACTAAATGTACTTTTGTTAATTTAACTAAATAAGGTTAGTGGATCGAGATGAGCAACAAGTTGTAGTTAATTTTAACTACCCAGTTTTTACTGTGTGGTGTTGTCTTCTTTCTATTATCAATATAGATAATCAAGATGTCATTTGAATTTATATAATCTTGTTTCATTCGTTATTTCCGGTATTTCCCAAGACGATGCAGATCTTTTTCGATAAATATTTTGTACTCGAGATGTTCAACAGTTTTGGTAGTTTTCGATGCCAAGTTTCAAAATATTGCAACAAAACATTCCGTCTTTTCACTCACCTAATCGTTCCCTCAGAATCAAAGTCCGATCAGAACAGATCCCTCCACACTCAACACAAACTCAAACTCGAAAAATCAAAGCAGGTCCGCACGCGACTCACTCCTCAAACTACGACCATCCCGCACTCTTCCAGATGCGGCCGCCAAAACCACCAGAAACGCATCCCTTGAGGATCACAGGATCACATCCAGCCCTGCTGGGGCCCTTCCCGCCACATTCCCCAACAGAACGGGGGGCTAAATCGGCCAGAGACCTGAGAGACCTAGACGCCCGATCAGACGGCAAACCCCATATCCTGACTCGTGGTGGATGGGGAAAAAAACACGCGGTGATTGGCTGCTCGAAGGAGGCTTTCCGCTGACTTCTCGGTGTGGACTGTGCCGGACGAGTGAATGCTCGTCCGACTGTTATGCTTCAAGAATTGCGTACACCTGTTGAGGTGGAAGGGGAAGCAATTCCACCCCTCCAACAGGTACTATTGTTGTATTTTGATATCAAACGCGGGGAACGATCGGAAATAGCGTTTGGTGTCTGACGGCTAGCTAGGCGTATGATGGGGGGGTGCTTGGGAGCTTTTAACGATATAAATGGTTGATGGAAGAGTTTCATCAGGTGGGCGAACGGTTTGTGCAATTCAAGAAAATGGGAGCTTGAAATACACTGAAATAGATGTTTGTGTGTTAACATTACAGAGTGATAGATTGCCGCTCGAAAAAGACATTTATCGCGCGACGTGTAGCGGAGCGGCAAGTCAATTTTCGTTCGAAATACACACCAGATTTTTTCTAGAAATGCTGTTCCCAAACAAGGAAAAACTAGGAACTTTCTTATCAAACAGTAAAAAAAAACTTGGGTGCAATTTCAATCAAATGAATTCCAGAGCAAACTCCGATGAATACGACACCTGAATATCAAAGTTGTGTTCCCTTCATTTTACATTTCACAATTGAGTTTTAGGTGGTGTTAATTACGATTTTAGAAGTGAAAAATGACACGGATGTGATGAAGTTGAACGATTCTGAAACATAAAATCATTAGAAACACCAAATGGATGAAATTTAATATTCTCAATGGTGCTATCATTGACGTTAACGCATAAAAAACACCCATAATATGAAATTAACACCAAGTTACACCGTGTCATATCACGATGGAATCGAGGCGGTGTATGAATCATCTAATTTAGTGGCAATAATAATTTGTTAAGTATGGCATCCTGAAAACACCTGATTTGGTATAAATCGATAAAAATATTGTATCTAGGTATTTGAATTGTGTGAATTTCATGCGCTCATCTGTTCGAACTTAGAACCGTTGATCTTTTGCCAATAGGTGGCACTGACGTCCTTCCTACCGTACCTGATTTCAATATTGGGCATGATATATGTATCATCCTTTGCCGATGATAATAATGATACATGGGATAGTGTGAAACAGTTGGCTGAAAAAGATTTGATCAAACTTAAATTATGGTTCGATGAGATGTCTCTCACTATAAACTTCGAAAAAACAAGATACATTCCATTCAGCTGTAACAAAACCAACATTATAATTAATAAAATAAATAAATTATTATTATTATTATATTAGATGATTTTGATATAGACCATGATCGATTGGCCTAGGCCCTAGAGCCACTGATGAGGATAAATGAGCCGAAACAGTTCGCCATCATCCAAATCGTCCCTAGATTCTTTTGAGTCTATAGTTTATCATCATATAAATTATATTTCAATAATAATCCAACCTGCTAAAAAAACACCGGAGGTGGTGAAAAAAAGCACTGGTTCTCATGAACACACTCATGAATTGGTGAACCTGCTCAGTGTGTATACGCTTCGAAGAGAATTTCGTTGAGGTAGTATTCAGTAACAAGAAAATCACAGAATGTGCATCGCACCACTGCGGTGTCAAATCGCAATTTCGGAAATGCATAAAGAAAACACCTATGGCTATTCCCTTTGAACCTATGGAAAAGGTCATCACATAACACCTAACAGTGGTGAATAATATGCCGGTGTTTATTAATACTAAAACAATCAGGACCTCAGGGGATACCTGGAACCATTTTAAATCAACTCGCATCACCAAGATTTTGATTGAAATTCAAGATGAAATCCGAATAAGATTTCACTGTACTTTCGACATGATGTTTCAGCGAGAAAAATCGAACAGAATCTTACGATTTGCAGTAGCATATCAGTGAATGCCAGGAAACTAGTTTTTATAGCTATGACTTTGAATTTCCTCCAATGTATTGAAAAATCTTGCATGTTGAAATATTCTTCCTCATCATCATTATTATTATCATCATCATTATTATTGATATAATGGCAAATATTATGGTGATATATGTAGGAAATTTGCATGATTGTTGATAAAAATATATGTTACGGATCATCAGGAATGAAAAATATATAAATATGTGAAAATAACCTAATTCTAATTACAATTTCAAAAAAGTGTTGATAATAATAACTGATAACGAACTAGAAGCAGTAATTTTCGTGAAACATACAATATAACAGTTTTTGGAGTGGGAAATACTACCTTAAATATGTGCCTGCATATCCATGCACATTCAATAAAAGAAATCAATAAGCACCTTATAGGATGATGTGTCTTTCACCAATGCTCGCAATACTACTGTGGTATATTTATCCATTCACGTTTACTAACAAGGCACATGTGCATTTTCTCTCACTTCCATATAGTTACACAATAATATAGGCATAAAATAAGTGATTATCGAGATGAATCTTTGTGTAAAATTTCAATTGTAGTAATTCTAACTTGTCGGGATCATTAATTCATTATAAGTCGAATGAAGTGAAAATATTGATATTAAATTCTTCACTTGGTGGAATTTTTCCATGAATAGATTTTTAGTGAATCTCATCCAAAACTGTAAAGATATATATTTATTTCAGAGATCAGTTTGAAACAGGTCATTTTTTCCTGATATATAACATGAGATGTCCCACACACAGATTTATCCTTCTGTGGGGATTTTATATTCATTGTCGAACGATTGCATTGTCTTATATGGAATCTGGTGAATAAATATTATTATTATTTGAATATTCTTATATTTGGTTACTTTTCGCTGATGAGAGAGTTGTATGCATTTTTGAGGGCAATCGATCTCGATTGAATTTAAAACTATAATATTTCATATTCAATTTAGGTTGAATCAAAAATGGGTAGGTATTGAGATGAATTAGTTCCTGAATATATTTCGTATTCAGAATATGTCGATAATAGTAGTAGTCATCACATCAATCAAAGTTCAATAATACTTATTTAATTTTGGAATCAGAGTTTAGTTACCTCAAATAATTCTTAAGTCTCAATATCTCTGAATCATTGTTTTCTCCAACTTCTTATGATTTTTCTTGACAATGAAACATATTAGGTAACCTAACTGCACTGAAATCACATGATTTGTTTGTACAGTTCAAAAAACATATCATTATGCATATTAGAGTTATCATGTCTGTCTTATCGAACATTTTCATATAAATTAGGAATAAAATCATTACCCTCTGAATTCATATTTCATCTTAAATTTACTTCCTAATAATAAAGTATTATTGATGCGGTTACTCTATAGTGATGACCTAGAATCATCATCTTCTAATCTTCCTAACCAGTAGCCATCTTCGACATAGCCATTGTGAAATATTCAAATAAATCTTCGGTACCTCCTTCTTGGAGTAGCAACGAAACTGATGAATAACAGCTTATATTCATGCATCACTGTGCTGTATGAATAATTTAATGATTATGACATATACGGTATGTCACGCCTCATGTTCCATTCGACCATATGATTGGTTGTGGACTTTTACACACCTCCTGTTTACTTTTCGAACAATTCGGTGTTTCTACCTGTTGCCTTACTGGTGAAACTGAATAAATTATCGGCTGGTTCTCTTGCAAACTCGGCTGTTTCAATTGAGAGCATAATTCGCAAGGTTGTCCGGTTATTTTTAGATCTCAATTTGGCCAGGGCTCCGGGGCAAAGAAAATGTTGTAATTAATTTCGAATTTTTCTATTGGCCTATTAGTAAATGATAGGCGCTGAAGAGGTGATTAAATTAATGGTTATGGCTCAATTTGCGAAAGCACTTGTTGTAGGTAGCAATTTTTTTTGTGTATATCCTCGGGCATACAGCATTTTATTAAATGACTATTTGAATTCTCTCAGTGGAATCAGTTGGATAGTGTTCGATATATGATGAGAACGGCTTTCTTAATTGAAATGGTAGACTTTCAGAATGATAATTATCTCGATGTTCTTCTTTGACTTACATTTATCATCAGGAATACCAGATAGCTGATCTGCGTTACCAGAGCTTATGAGTGATCATGACGAATAAAAGTGCAAAAATACCTTTATGCAAAACCGGGCGTGAAATAGCACTTTATCGTCCGGTTGTGCGGGCGTAAAATAGTACTTTACCGCCCTCGGGCCACTTTAACGCCCGCCGGTCGTAAAATGGCACTGTATAGCCCGCCGGACAATAAATTATTAATTATTTGCTTCCTCAGCTGCTTTAATGATTTCTGTTGGAGTACAATTCATATTTTCTTCGTTACTGGAATGCATTTCGTTATGACTAATGTCTGTATTGACACCCATCAGTCTGGAACATGAGAAAATTGTAAACCCTTAATGACTCCCTTATTATAAGAGATAGAAAAAAAGTAAAATCACTATCATGTAATCCTTTTTCGATAGGAACATCATGGGCGTAGCAAAAATTATTTTGAAGGAGTTTAAAAGGTATTTAAGAACCGTTTTATTCCTATCATGCTTGAGAGGTGAAGAGGTATTTACATATACTGGTCGTGCATAATATGTTGTATGTGTTTCGGTCGTAACTTGCTTTTATGGACCTAGATGTGTTAATAGCCATCGCTCAGGCTATTACTTACACGCTACGGCCCATAAAAGCCCATTTTACGCCCTTTATACATAAATAACTATAATCATATTTCGGTTAGGTCATGCAACTCTTTAACACAGAGATATTTGATATAACTCTTAAATTGGTGTTTGCACCAGATTTTTATGAGGGAAATAGTTTTTGATTTCAGCGAAATATTATAACAATTATATTAAATATTTCTTTATGAAAGGAACACTGAGATTATCATATTTGAAACCTGCAAACCTCAGAGCTATGTGAATTTCCCGTGATAACTTTCAAAATGAGCAATACCTTCGCCAGAACTATGACTTACTTATTTTTCACTTTATTCTTCTTTTTTATTTTCCTTGTTTTTGTTTACATTCTTCATCACATCTTCTTCTTGATCTTTCTCAGTCCTCACTATCAAAACTACTCGGCCAAATACAATAAGATATACAACGTTGTCTTAACAACGCTATATATCCAACTACATAGCACAGAAAAATGAAACTGTTATGTTTTTATTCAGATTTCAATCATTCAAGTATTGATTGTATTCAATTGATTTTTCATCGAATTTTTGCTGAGGATTTGAACATAAATTGCATCAATAAATTTGACATTTAACCAGATGATTTTATGCACTCATAATAATAATAAGTATACTTTTCTAATTTCCACATAGAAGTTAGATGATTTTTAATTCAGGTTTTTGTGTGGTTTTATTTTTATTGAAGATGATATACCTAATTACCGTAAAGAATCAAAAATGTTCAAGTAAATTAATCTACACCGTTTTAAACAGTTCCTATTTTTATATGGGAAGTGATGGTTACACTTCGTTTTTTTCTTGATACATAATCTCAGATAAGCGATTTCATCCTGGTTATCACCACATGTTGTAATAGCCTATTAATGAAAATTGATCAACCTGTTTTATGTGCACAATCACCGATTTCGACACGTATAACAAACCATTTCGATGAATCAGTGGATGGTATATCAGAGCAACGACATAATTCAAATCATTACACGCTCATTTTCGCATTAGAATCATTTTTAATTCTGCCATTATTAATATTCATGATTGCAATTACAAACGTTACATAATTCAACAACGGATACGGTGTGCGATTGGATATTCCTTCTCCAGGTCCGTAATGAATGGTTTGGAACACCTTGATGTGGGTGGACGTGTCTGCCTGATTGATATATCTTCGGGATCATGAGATTGCGAATGGGCTATAATTATTTGTTGACAGTCAATTTGATTGGATATTCCTGCAGCGATCCTGTGGAGACTCGCTATTTCAACAATCTTCGTAGAGCTAGTTACATCGCAGATTATAAAACGATACAGATGAGACAGTCAGACAGAGCGAATGAAATTAGAGAGAGATGTCGAAAGCGCTAAATTTAAAGGTCCAGTCATAGATTTTCGCAGGCGCAAGAATATTGATCGAGTTTTGTTTACATCGTTGTCATCATTTTGTTCATATATCTTTTCATTTTACACGATTCATGATCCAGTATTTCGGATGGATTTATGTTATCTTATAACATCTTGTATAACATATTTTCCATAAACTATAATTCAGAACGAAAAGAAATAATGGTTTTGAGGATTATCTCAGCCCAGATTAAACAACCTGTTATCATATCATTATCTGGAATGTGAATCAGGTACAATGATATGTTTATTGTCGATAATTAGGTAGTTTGTATATAAAGATTGCAAATCATCTTCAAGTAAATCGAAGAATATCAAATTACATTGTTTTCTAAAGAACGAAAAACTGTGAGTACTTACCTACATTGAGTGATATTATTGACTTCAATCAAACTTTTCTATTTGATGAGAACATCACCATTTTCGCTCTACATATACTGATATATCACATTTGGAAACTGATCATTCATTAGATAATTGAATCGTGTTTTATTTTTCCTGAAGACAATGAATGAACTACATTCGATAAATTTGAATTTCATTGTGAATACATCTTATTCCTGATAGAAACTAATTTCTGATGACAAATTGTTTATAATAAATCACTCTGAAGTTGATTATGCATCTCGTTATGCATGCATTACTGAAATGGCAACATTGCACATCAGTAGTTCCAGCGGTGACAACGACTATCTGGCTACTGCGATGCGCAAAATTTAAAGGTCCGAGGTCATAAAAAAATGGAAGGAGTCTCATATGTCACGTTTTCTAACCTGTGGTTACATCGACCTTGTTGGTTTCTCGTTCGTATTTCTGAGTAAAACTTATGGAAAAAATATTCAACTTGTAATGATGAATTGATAAACTAGAAAATTCTGACATACTGAAGTGTATCACAATACGACGTAACTGATTAATGAACAATCTTCATCCGATAAAAAGAGATTATATAGTAGAAATTATCAGGCTGTGACTACTCCCGAAATATCAATCAACAAAAAGTCGTTCAGAAAATTTCAAAATTCCGAGTATTTCTGGAGATACAGCTTTCAATATTTTCTGGCTTCATTAATTGAAGATCACATTTCCACTTTTTCTTGGTAATTTCAGATTAGCTGTCCGAAAAAATATGGAGATGGAATGGACGAGGAAACTATGCAGAAAAAATTTGTTACATGAGGTAAAAAAGTTCAATTTCTATGTTATTGAAAGATTATACAATCTATTCGAGTTTTCGAAAATATACGGTGAGTTGTGATTTGTGATACATCATTGAAAAGGAAACGAAAAAAGAACAATATGACGTCCAAAATGTCAGATTTTTTCGGATATCATTGTAGATTGTAGGGGGGTTGTGAAGGCTATACAGTCTTTCAAGGAGCTCGAACTATGAGATTTTATGCATATATTATTATATATTAATCTATTCGAGGCCCGGGATTTTGAGAGTTCGTGCAAAGTTTATCAGTTTCCTGTGAGCTAAGTTCCTGAAATCGAAGGGCTCTAGGAAAGCTCCTTCCAGGAGAGAGTCTCTTGCAGAAAAGCGCTGGCAATTCATCTCTGGATTCACTCAGGATTCTGAAGATTTCTAAACGGCATATCGTAATTATAACATTACCCCCAATTCCACCATCATAGTTTTCCATATCTCAATGGTAAGGATGTAATTCGAACACCTGGTTTATTACTGTTAAAATTCACAATGTTCTGTCTCTCAGGTATGAAAATGATAATTTCATCGAATAACATTTTGTTGAAGATGAAGACTCATTGAGCGTTTTTAAGAAACCTGAAGGTATAGAATGCTCGTTTTATTAATTTCATTAACATCTTTTTTTTTCGTTCTTGTGTGTCAATGAACAGAAATTTTCTGTTTTCGTCTAATTATTCATTTATATAAGTTATATATATCTTCGCACAATAAAATATATTTTTTATTATTATTATAATTATTATTGATATACTATCGATGCTATTATCCAAAGGATTAGCAGAAACGTCCTCAAGTTATTTATTCGAACTATCTACTTAATCTCAGAAGACGAATAGCTTTGTGAAAGTGAGCTTAGCTGGAATGATTTGAATGCGAAACAGCATCCGAACGAAGCTCAATTTTTGCAAAATCATACGGAACGAGTTGATGTGCAGCATCAAGAGAAATGACTTAATCATTTTATATTAGTGATGGGTACTCCATTTGCAATGCAGAAAATCGTTGAAATTCTAATAATTGCGAAATGATACATATTTCCCATAGAGCTGAAAGCTTTACTCAGCAGGTGTGCAGAAATCACATACCAGAAGAATTCCAAGACAGACCGACATATTCTCATGCGTAAACAGGTCTTCGTGAGCATCTCCTCGGTCTTTCTTCTCGTGAATTTGAAGTTGCCAACTACCGGAAGCTGGGACGGTTTTTTGTGAAGCTGCTATATCTTCCGACTGCGGACTGATATTGCTTGAATGGGCTTGAATAGGAATGAAAATTACTAAACAGTACTTCACAATTGTGAAAAATTAACTCCATAAAATCGCAAGGGATAATATGATATTTGAATTTGTGCATGTTATATCCTATTAACAAAAAATAACTTCACTGATATTGATTTGGAAGTAAAATCGAAATATTTGTTGTGGTTTCGAAAGCATTATTTTTTTCTGTAATTCTTTTCTTCAATTTATTTAATACCCAATATTAAATTTCGGTAATTACGAATATTCATGAAATTTTTTATTCTTGGTTATGGTTTGGTTCGATGCAACATCAATATATGTTGGGGTTTTTGGGGTCATATAACAATGGAAAATCAACCAATTTATAGTCGATTCAAATGTTCAATTGATTCAATAACTAACCGACATACTTACTAATAATTAGTTTATAGTTGGAAGCTCTTCGCTATGATTTTTGGAATTAAAATACAAATTTTATTGTTGCGTTGAGTTTATGTTTTATTGATATTTATGAGTACGTTTATGTCCTAACCAAATTCAGTCTCAGGGCAAACAATTTCACACTTTGACAAGGAAGTTTGTTGTTCACTTGATGAATCACGAAAAAAGCGAAATTATCCCGGATCTAGAAGGACGTGTTGATACTCATAATGATACATATTTTGATACGAATACCTATAATAATATCAACATGTAATTATACCTGAATGGGTATTTATAGCTTTACAGGAAAATATTTGAAACCACAGATGAAAATAGTTGACGTACACAATATACGCAAATAAAACTGTTCTCCACAGCATAATTTTCACACAGTAGGTGTTCAGTAATGATGATAATAATATGTCTTTATTCACCATTTAACAACAATCACTCATAATTGAGAGATAGAGAAAGAATATGAAAGGATATGGTTCAGCTATCAGAAGTTGCTCTAAACCCCAAAGAATATACCTATATACAGGGTGGTCAAGACAAGAATGAGCTGAGTAGGTATATCTTGAAGATTATAGGATCTTATCAGCTTCTCTTCTGCATGAAACATGAGCAATTGGAAAATATACTGGAGGGAATCATCCTGAAACCAAACTTCGTGATACATCTCAGAAGTCGTCATGGAAACTTTCTCGTGATACTTGATGTGTTTCTACCCATGAGAAAAATTATAGTTGATGATGATTTCTCGAAGACAAAACGTTGGAGTCGAAATCCGTTGACGCCATTATTTAATTCAAATTTCAAGAAGTTATAATGTGAAAGTGAACCTCATTTCCTGATCATCACTAATACAACTCCAGAAATAAATAAGAATAAATATTGCGAGGTTTGATTTTTTCGAATATCTCGACAGTGAAAGAAGCTAGCAACTTCTGCTAGACCGACGTGAAAGATGATGCTACTGCCGATCGGAAAAAAACTTTCAACTAAACTACGCAACACTAATTACGTCGCACCTGGAAATTTTGCCCCTGTTTAAATTTGAATAAATTTTTTCTTCTTTGAACAATTTGAATTCTGTTTGCACTGTTCGCTAGCTCAGTCCTTCAGCTATAATCTGATACTTCTTCGATACATAAGGTTATTTTCATAAAATTGCTACAAGATGTTTTTTGGAACTGTGCAAAATTTCGAAATTTTCAAAAGGATCCCAAATGAAGAAAAACAGTTTTTTTTTTCAATTTTATCAGCAGAGGCACGAAGATTATCTCATTACCTTCGGCCATTTCCAAAATTGTCTTCTTATCACTTTTCTTTACAGAGTGATCTCAAAAAATAAATTTATTGGTTTTCCTCTTCAACCGATTTTCAAAATCTCAGGCTCATTTTGAAGCTGAAACCTCATATGAGAAGATTTGAAGATCAGAATTAACTCAAGATGAATATTCAGAATCGAGGGTTTCCTTAAAGGTGACCCAAATCTGAAACACTCTGTAAATCCCGACTGGGAGGAAAATTAAATGAAAATCAACGTGTTTTCGGAAGGATCTTCCATTCTGGACACATCCAGATCTTTTTTCTTTCAGTAGTCAAAATTTGTGCGTGAGAAAACCGAAATGAAACGCCATGTTCCAGAAAAAAAATCAGCCCAAAAAAATGCTTGGTCCGTAACCAACGTAACAAAAATCATAATGAGTGACTGACAAGACAGGTTGAAAATTACGTTCTCGTGATAATAAAGACCAGGACAGAAAAAACTATTCGTAGGTCTTTCTTTTCTGAAGATATGACTTCATAAAAAAATTCGAAATAAAAAAAAATTCTGAATACATCAAAATTTCAGGGTAACCTTCTCACCCCCTATAAAAAAGTAGTCCATCATGTTTTGGATTTTTTTCAAAGAATTTAATTTTTTAGACCCAAAAAAAAAATTATGCGTACGCCTATGGAACAAATTTTTTTATATCTTTGATCAACTTTGCCCGCTGAACACAGCTATGGGTACCGCTTGTCTCGATTCTGAAAAATAACTTTTTTTCGCCCTGTACATCAAACTATGATACTTGGAGAACTCAAGTTTGGGCGATTCTTAGTAGTTTTGTACGAAACTCACGAAAATTATATGTAAAAAAATCACAAAAATCTCCTTCCCCTTTATTCGTACCCAAAGTACCCCGAGGGGGCAAGGGGGGCGAAAGAATTATATTTTTTTTTAATATCCGATCCCGATGTGGGGGTCAGGTGAAATATGTTAACCGATATATCTAACCGTTTGACTAGCAAAAATTTCACCCGCAAAAAATTTTTGGGGGGGAGGGGGTGAAAAATTGTTTATCAGTATTTTTGTTGGTGATATTTTCGTTTCCATCAAACAACGTTTTGGATATTTTTCTTTTTTAATCGGGATTTCGAGGGGGATTTAGATTTGGGTCACCTTTGCAGAAACCCTTGATCTTTAATATTTATTTTTAGTCAATTCTTATCTTCATGTCTGTTCATCTAACGTTTCAGCTTCAAAATGATCTTGAGATTTTGAAAATCGGTTGAAGAAGAAAAAAGTTATGACTGCAAAACCAAAAAAATGATTTTTTGAGGTCACTCTGTAAAGAAAAGTGATAAGAAGACAATTTTGGAAATGGCCAAAGGTAATGAGATAATCTTCATGCCTCTGCTGTTGAAGTTGAAGAAAAACTGTTTTTCTTCATTTGGGATCCTTTTGAAAATTTCGAAATTTTGCACAGTTCCAAATAACATCCTGTAGCAATTTTATGGAAATAACCTCATGTATCGAAGAAGTACGAGATTATAGCTGAAGAACTGAGCTAGCGAACAGTGCAAACAGAATTCAAATTGTTCAAAGCAGAGAAAAGTTATTCAGATTTCAACAGGGGCAAAATTTCGGGGTGCGACGTAATTAGTGTTGCGTAGTTTATTTTTCAAAATTATGCAAACTGAATTCCTTGATCAGAGGAAAGTCGCCCATATTTCGGATAGTGACGTTTTTCCCAACCTATTCAAAATTCGCGCTTGACCACACGTTTTTGAATAATTTCCAAGTCGGTAACTATCTCCTCTGCATAATTCTTTATTTCGAAAAACTTTCGACATATGGCCATTACAAATATATTATCATGTGTATGATGTGATTCATAGTTTATTTCGTGTACTATTCGATTGCAGTTTTTGATGGTACCGAATTCACCATACGTAAATTTACTATCTTATATAGCATTATGTTCAAATGTTGGAGTTAGATATAAACAAAAATTATGAAAGTTACTAGAAAAGTAACCCAATCCCTAATTTCGGATACAGATTTTGGTTCTATATGATGTCATAACCACTACAATCTCCAACCGAGTCAGAAAATCTCGCCATTGGTTCAGAACCCCATACATAAATGAGGTAGAGGAAAGATTTTTTCATGTGCAAAGAAGTGTATTACTCGATTTCTGATTAAAAAAATCCGGGCATTTTCAAAAGCTATCCAAAAATAGGCGACTTTCCTCTACTGGTATGGAGTTTGGAAATATTTTGAGTTGAACTGGCATGATCGATCATGACTGCGCACTGGATTTCAATTTCCTAATGTAAAGCTCAATTTATAAACTCCGCTGCCGTAGCTACAATTGACGATACAGTTACTGTTCGTAGATGGAATATGATAAAAATAAACATCTATTCATAAACTCCGCAGCTGACACAGTTGCCGTCGAATATCTCCTGAATAAATTTTGTTACGGCAGCGTCAACTGTAGCTACAGCAGCGGAGTTCATAAATTGGGCTTAAGTTGTAGCAGGTAATAGAATGAAATGAAACCAAAATGTAGCACGATGGTGTTTCTGATTCGATTTCATGTCCACACTTCTTGCGACGTTTCCAACGAACCCGAAACAGCTGGTGCAGTAAGGGTGACTTTATAAAAACTTTTAACATTTAAAATTTATCACCTAACATTTAAGACTTAAGAGCTGATAAGTTGATTCTGTTATAAAAAAACTTAAGATTCAGAAATATTTGACACGGAACTAATAATTTTGACGCAAGTTATAACTTATATCTATTATTATTGTTTATGTTTGAATTATCTTTAATTTCATTTAAATATTATTTGTGTCATGAACGATGGTCTATTAATTCAACTAGTTGAAGAATTCAGACATATTTATGATAAACAAAAAGTAGTTGTTCCAAAATAAACTCGCCAGGAAAACTGCCTGGAAAACAATTGGCCGAATATATCTTAGAAAACTGAAGGTAGAAATGGAAAATTGAATTACGGAATACATTTCCATCATGATTTGATCCTGGACAGCCTATACATCAATGAAGATGAATTTATGAGATGCATCACAGATAGCCATCAATACTATGCTCGAAAGTCTTCTTGTAGGAGAAGTATCCTCTTCCAGCATGTTTTGTATTTTGTATCTGAATATGCTTTCCATCAAGCGCACCAATATACAGTTAGGCATATTCCATTTTTCATAAAATTCCATTGAGATTCCATGCCAATCGATTTTTTCAGTAAATTTTCCTCTATGATGACATGTGTACATAGTAGTCAGTCCAACATAAGCAATTTGCTGCATAAAGCATCCCACTGATCTGATAAATAGCTAGAATTTGGAGTTATTATTGTTGATATCGATTTCAAAATAAAAAACTGTTCCAATATCCTTATTATCCATCATATTCGAATAATAGTTGGAATGGGTATTCCCTTTCCTATGTATGGGTTTAACTTTGTATTTTCAATCCCTACCATTCTTTCTCATGCATCTCAAGTAAACACTAAGCCCAAAAATCATGAGCAAACTACAATTATGCCCATGGTCTTATCACTATCATAAAAAAATCGATAAATGCAACCAAATAATTACAGACTATCCACACCAACAAATAATATTCGAAAATATAACCAAAAATTCAAATATCGCGGGAAACAATGTGTCACTTTTCGTTGCTCGAAGATGCGCATTTCCTATTTTCATTTATGATCATTTATCATCCATTTCTTAAGTTGGAAGTTGGTCATCTTCTTAAGTCAGGTGTAAAATCATAAGTCTTGAATGATTTTATAACACAATCAATGATGAAAAATGGAAAAGCCATAAATTGGACAACAATTTTAGAAAGAGAAATTAGTCTATCCAATTAGAATATCAAACATAGTTTGAAATGAATGTCTGGTAGACTACGAGCAGAAAACAACTACTTTCCTGGTAAATACCACGCAGAACATTGAATTATATCTGCTCGTAATCCATGCAACGATTCACACTGTGAATGCAGATCGCAAATGTTTCTTTCCTCCTAAGACGTGACAAATTCACATCGGGACAGGCACGCCTATCAACCAATAAACGCGACGAAGGTGCATTGGGACAGGCAACGCTTCGAGTGGAGATCTTACGGTCTCTACTCGGATAACTACCCTGCACTGATGAGGGCCAATAAGCCCGAAACCGGTCTGTAGGTTGTTAAGCGTGCCTGTCTCGATGTGAATTTGTCACGTCTTAAGAATAAAGAAACATTTGCGATCTGCATTCACAGTGTGAATCGTTGCATGGATTACGAGCAGATATAATTCAATGTTCTGCGTGGTATTTACCAGGAAAGTAGTTGTTTTCTGCTCGTAGTCTACCAGACATTCATTTCAAACTATGTTTGATATTCTAATTGGATAGACTAATTTCTCTTTCTACAATCAATGATATTTCTATGATTCATCTGTCATAAGTGATGAGTATTAAATGTTAGGTCATAAATCTTGAGTCTTAAAGTTTCATATAAAGTGGCCCTAAATTACCAACAAAAACTTAAATAATATACACCTACTTATTTTCCTAGGTGAGAGCGATCTCGTATAAACGCCACGGCGATGATTTAAACGAATCGAATGGCTCTCCAGGTGATAGGCCACTGGGTTACTTAAATCTACTGCGATTTAATGACTCTGCCGTTACGGCTGGCCATAGTGATACTGTTTGATTTATCGTTTCTGATGAAACAACGCCAGATAACTAGCGTGCAATGTTATATTCGCAAACGCGATTATGGAAAGGAATTAATCAAGTGCAGTGTTGGGCGTTGCGAAATGCGTGTCACTTTATTTGGTCCGGATTGCATCTAGGATTTCACAGCTTCCCATCCAAGACGCATGTCCAGTGTCTGGTGATTATCGTTTTCGTTCAACAATTTGTGACCTGCCAGTGTTTTGTTTTTGCAACGGACTCAAAAGTCCACCATTTTTGTTCTGAAATCAGCTTCAGAAGTGAAACACTTTTAGTGCCTAGGAGATAAAGTTGATTTTTTTTAGTCCTAGGATTTCAAAATGAGGTACCTAGTTGCATCGTGATATGATTGCGATTATTATTTCAGAAAGAAATATAGTCCGTTGAGAACAAACAGCATAGGTATAATATTCAATCGATTTGTGATATTGATATTGATATTGATATTGATACAACAATTGAAAATAAAATAAACTTGAGTCGTCAAAAGTTACAAATACTAAATATTCTGTTCTGGTTCCTGGTGCAGTTGGCCAGTACATTCTTCCTGACTTCATCTAGGGCTGCAGAAAAAGTAGGATGTTTTATTCGATTCAAAAGTATCTCTGTTTGAATAGCGAAATGCGCTTATACTCACAGCCGCACTAACAAATAAATACTAAGAAGTTAATTATATTGATACTACTATGGTGACCTTTAGAGCAATGCTCTTGCATGTTATCAATAATCAATAACAGTTACTTCATCAATGGAACTCATTCCTATATAACAAATTGTGTATCACCATCGGTCTCACCCTTATATTAGACAATAATGCGAAATATGGGATTCACAAAACACCTGATCGAACTTATAAACCTCAGCTCTTTGTCTTCTTGTGATCTCAACAATACTAAAACCTGGCTGACTGTTTTAAAAATCGCCTTGAACCAGTTTGAATTTTGTTTTTCCTCAGCTGATGATGCACTGAGGCCTACCTATGATATCAAATAAAAAATAATAGATACACCCAACTTTCACTAGTATGTGATGCTATACATTCGGAGAGTTGGTAACCAGAAATGATGAATGAGTTATTAAACTAAGGAAATAACTTTGCGAATATCTGAAGCTGCAAGTTAATATTGAAAAATAAAATTCAAAAAAGCTTTCACCATCATTAGCTTCTGCCAAAGACGTTATCTTTCGCTAATCCATAAACTGAATTCTTCCAATCCGTCTCAAGAAATTGCTCCACAAGCAACATAAGTTCTTAACAAATTATTTCCCTTTTTATAAAATTTGTGTGTTTGCCTCAAACAAGAAGAGAGTTATACCAAATCTGAGAAAAGGCAGATATGCAAAATCGTAAACGAAAACGAAAATAAGGGGAAATCAACGTCTACTGTGGAGGCGACTATAATCAAATCAAAATATGATTTATTGTCAAAAGTATAAACTTATCGACAAAGTTAAGCTAATAACTCCTCCAATGGTTTAATTCAATCTAATTGGCGAAGGAAATTTGAGGTTGCTTCTGATGATCATTCAGAAGTTACAGGTCCAATTATGAAGATTTTTCAGAAAGTATCGGTATCTTTGATAGAAAAGTTGCATTAACGAATATACCTCAATCGAGAAAATATAATTCTGCCATGCATACTTCCTCTAGCTCCCTTTATATGGTGATGCAAAACAAATCTATAGGTTATACTCTATACCGGCAGTAGCTAGACGACTAGGTTCCTTGTCTTATCTCTAATTAAAATCTCATGTGCTTATGTCTTTACATGCCTAAACTGTCACTTAGAGTTGCATGTATTTGTGTAATATGTATATTTAAGTGGATTTTATGCAGTAGGCCACGAGCATTGGATGTAAATGCGGAATACGAAATTAGCTCCTAGGATTTTATCTTCGAAATTTTTATCCCGAGATAGATATCGTATGCCAGTTATCGCAGCATTCTCATCTGAGTAGATAAATAATGTCGAGAATCTTGCGACATATCTTATATTTCCTCGTGATTGAGTGAAATCATGACAAGAGTGGCGAAAAAACGAAAAGTAAAAAGCTGCTTGCCTAATTGACAAGGGAACATTCACTCGGTACTAGTTTGGCTCTCAATGTAAATGGTGGTGTCACTGTTACCAATTTACGAATCAATGTAGATTAGATAACCTTCATCATAACTGGTAATCAATGATGTACTATAAGCGATTACCCGATGAAATTTCCATTCACCAAAAAAGAGCATTTAAATACCAAATAACGATGATTCATCCCTTCAGAAGGTGAAACTCGAAAGTCCTTTTCAATATTCTTTTTATCTATGAAATTATCATATGTTGAGTGTCATTGACATTTTCGGTTTCATATTTTTAATGGAGTGACACAAATATCTTCTGGTGATTTTCCAAAAGCATACCATTTTCTTACTTTGAATAGTCAACGAGTATCCTCGAACCACCCTAAAAAAACTTGGGTGTAATTTCGAACAAATGGATTTCACAGCAAACTCCAACGAATACAACACCTGAATATGAAATTTGTGTCCTTTTCATTACACATTTCACAATTGAGTGTTGAGTGTTGCTAATTCCGATCTTAGTAGTAAAAAATGTATGTTGTGAAGTATAAAACGATTCTGAAATATAACATCTTAAGAAATACCAAATAGTCGAAATTTAATATTCTCAATGGTGCTATCATTGACGTTAACGCATAAAAAAACACCTATTTTATAAAATTAACACCAAGTTAGAACGTGTCATATCACGATGGAATCGAGGTGGTGTATAGATCAACTAATTTGCTGGCAATAATCATTCGTTAAGTATCGCATCCTGAAAACAACTGAATTGATATAAATTATTAATAATAATAATATTTTTGTTGGCATCTGAATGGTGTGAATCTCATTCACTCCTCTGTTCGATCTTAGAACCTTAGAATGTTTGCCAATAGGTGGCCCTGACGTCCTTCTACCGTACCTGATTTCAAAATTGGGCATGATATATAAAATGATTTTGATTGATCAATTGGCCTGGTCCCTAGTACCACTGATCAGGATAAATAAGCTGAAACAGTTCGTTATCATCCAAACTGTCCCTAGATTCTACTGAGTCCAGTTTATCATCATATGAATTATAATTCAATAGGTGATCCAACTTAGTAAAACACCGGAGGTGGTGAAGGAAAGCACTGATTCGCATGAACACACTCATGATATGGTGTTCCTTCACATCACAAAAGTCTTCGCATGTACCTGCTCAGTGTTTAAACGAATCGAAGGGAATTTCATGGAGGTAGGATTCAGCATCGAGAAAATCACATAATGAGCATCACACCACTGCGGTATCAAATCGCACTTTTAGAAATGCATAAAGAACACCACCAAAGTGTTCATTCTGCTGAACACTTGTGTTACTAACAACTGGGTTTGATTATTAAAAACACCTATGGGAAAGGTCACATAACACCTACAGTGGTGAATAATATGCCGGTGTTTACTGACACTAAAACAATCAGGACCTCAGGGGACACCAGACGTGTAGTAAAAATAGATTTCAAACTCAATTCTGAAACACCCATCTGGGTTGTTAATCAAGCTGATGAGTCAGTATAGTATTTCATTCAATTTTCATTTACATCAATCTCAAGTTTTACCTACTACGTTAACTTTCAATTCTGAATGAATGTTAAACAACCAATATCCCTTTAATAGACGACAATTCAGAGAATGTTGAATAAAGAAAATGATACAGACCAGTCGTTAAGTGGACGTCCAGGTCATACGGTAAAGTGGTTTTCGAATTTTTCTCTTCCTATCATGAAGGTATGTTAATACCCGAGCCATAATATTTTGCAATATACTATACCTATTAATTGAAAGGATATCCACTTCCATAGCCCGTTTCTCATTTCCCAGGAGGCTTCGCCGAATATACGGCTACTTTGAAATTCTCGGCGAAGCTAACATATACCACTATTACCAATTAAATCTTTATGACACTGTGCTGATTAGTGTATGGGGAGATGCCAGCGGTATCATAAAATTTGTTTAATCTGTAGTGGTTTGAAGCAAAATTACCTATTCGAAATTGATATAAGGGATTATATAGTAGAGACATTCTTTAGTTTGTTATGATCTTCTGATCTACTGGGTGTCCGGTAAAATATGGTATATCGCTGCCCTGGAAAAATTAGAGTAAAAGTTCATATATTTTTTTCCTATAGGCATTCCTCAAGGGAAAATGAGGTCCTGAAAAAGGCATAAAAGAATTCAATTAGAATTCAGTATAAGAGGAACCAGTAAGGACAGCTTGAAACATATTTCGCTTACTTAGGGCCGTTTTTATTAACGAGTATAGACTCCGTTTAAGGTTTAAGCTAAACCTCATTCGGTTGCTATTGAATAGCCAATCAAATCACTGGTTCTCTAGCAACTAAACCAAGTTCAGCTTAAACGGAGTTTATACTCGTTTATATAAAAACGGCCCTTAGAGTTTATCAGGGGTGGACAAAGTTTCATATTCCAATGTTCAGATTCTCAACGCCTTGTAGGATAATAGGCCTGACTGATAAATTTGAATGGATTGAAGGTTGAACTGAAACTCTTATTTATTGGAAATGGAATGAACCGCGTTCGAAGTGATATTCAAATAAATGTTATATTTAATAAAAACGACCTTAATTTTTCGCAATTCAAACAAAATGAAAGTTTCATTTCGAATTGTTCAAACTAAAAATATTGACTATAATGCATTGGTGTCCTAGAAGGTGATTCAATATTTCGCTGGTACGAGTTCATATTCATTCCCTTTTAAAATTACTAGATGCACACTGTATTATAGTGCATAGAGATTGTATCCAGCAATTAGCAATAAATTCTAAGTCTCATCGGAAATCTGAGAATAACTAGCGAATTTGAGTTTGCTACGTCAAAAATGAGATGAGATAATACAGTCGTTATAAGGTGCATGCAGCATCATCTGTAATTGGATATTTATACCAAAGTGATTTGTTTCATCAATTGGATTCCCAGATTCTTCTGTTGACTAATTGAAACAAGTCATTGCTTTTATCGATCTCAATCACTTCCTTGTTCATAATAGAATCAATGTTGTATTACAACTTCAAACCTATTTGTCAAAACTTCAATCAACAACCTGGAACATTCGTTAAGATATTCGAATAATAGTTTATTTTGAAGATTTCAACTATGATATTTATCCAGGACATGATGTGTAATACATTGACTGAATGAGATTATCAAACATTATTCAAAAATATGAATATCGATATGGCGTCAATGGGAAAACTAAGTTAATTATTATCTGTTGTTCGTGTCCTGAAACACAAGGAATAATTTTATGATGTTTTAGAATTTTTCGCTATAACTGTTTTGATTTAGGCTCAATTTGAATAATTCCATATCTTCCAAGATTTTTCGGTCACCTGTTGATGACTCAAGCTGTACTGGCATCCTGCATACAATTTTACAAAATTGTTCCATACATAATGAGGAATAGTAGGTAGCTACATTGTTTTATTATGATCAAAAGTGACACTTTGTTTAACAAGCGAATTTGCATTCGCGAGAAGTGATAACGAAACCAAGCAAGCAAAATTTGCGAGTCAAACAAAATATTTGATATTCAATCAATAAAATATTAGTGAAATTACACCAGTGAGGGCAATGAGACAAAAATAAGAACTATAACCTAACCTTTATATCTCCTGGTCTTAAAGATTCTTAGAATTCGAGAATTTGATTTCCTTTCGAAAGATATTAAATGTTATCAGAGTGGAAGTACTGAAAGTTGAATATTTTATACTTAGCAACTGAATGGATATAGTGACTTGCCCCAGGAACAGATCTAGTAGGCCATATGAAGAAACTAAATATTTAGTGTTTGTAGCTGTTCACAAATCAGGTTTATTCAATTTTCAAGTGTATATTCAATATCAATATCAGAAATGGATTGAATATTATATTATATAGCAATGTAATTGTATCAGTTTCTTGTTGACATAATGAATACGATGTTGGTAATTCTTAATGGGTTAGTTCCGAGGTTAGTTCTTCCTGAAATGATGATTATCACATATCACAATACTATAGTAAAAGGTACCTCATTTTTGAATCCTATAAGATTTAAAAATCAATTTAATCGCCTAGACCAGTGGTTCCCAAACTTTTTCAGTGTGCGGCGCACTTCCAGGTTTAGTACTTTGTCAAGGCGCCCTCACTCGCAATAATACACAGTCGTGTTCAAGATAGTGCTACATATTCACAATTACAAAGTATGTGCTTTACAACTTGCCTACTACTTATAGTAGCAAAGTACAAACGTTGTACTGTATAACTTTCTATATAGAACGCGATTGTACATATATTGACACTAGTTACAAAACACATGAATGAAAACAACCCCAATCTAACTTTCATATAGGTTCATTATTGAACTAACATACAAGAATACATTATCATTGAGGAAAAAAAAACAATGTGATGGGTGAGCTCCACAAATTTTTTCAAAGCGAGGAATGAGGTTTGACACTGCCACTCTTATTTCTTGCTCCACGTTGATCTTTGTATGATATTTGCTCTTTATTACAGCTACCAGCTGAAAATCTTCAATTTTCTTATGAAAAATTCGCGTGACTTCCAACCATCGCAGGATGAATGGCATATTTTCGACGGCTAGACTTTTCAAACAGAGCACACACGTCGGTCTTTCTTCATGATTCACTTCTACGGAGTATTTAATCTATGCTCCTACTGAAGTAAAACCAACGTTTGAATAGCTATCATCGTATTTAAGATTTTTCCTTCTTTTTACTCCTTCGTCACTTGTCGATGCTTGATTTATCGGTTTCTTTATAAAACAAAAATCTTTCCATTTTGTTACTAACTTTTTACGAAAACACAGCGTACGATTAATACGAATCAACCGATCCGATTTTGGAAAATTTATGTGTCCTGAGTTTGTAAATCACAACACCTTGTTTGTATCACTACTAAAACTCTCTATCACTTCTTCTATTTATCTCAACAATTCAACCGCTTACAATTCTTTTCACAGTCGTCGGCGTTAACAAAAGTGCTACTCGCGGCGCCCCGGGGCGCCGCGGCGCACACTTTGGGAACCACTGGCCTAGACACTAAAAGTGTCTAAATGGTTTTATTAAGTAAGATAAACGTCAACTACTAGAGCTAATTTCAGAAAAAAAATGGGCGACTTTTAAGTCGGTCGCAGAAGAATATAATATCTCCAATATGAAATAATAAACTTACCTATAAGTGGTAGCCAATGAAATAATGAATCTTGAAGATTAAAAAAGCTTTTCTTCTGCATGAAATATGATCAATTTGAAGAAACTGGAGGAAATCTTCCTGATGATGAAACCAAACTTTGTGAATCGTTTCGATGTCGTTATAAAAGTTATTCGTGATGGTAATTTTCATTTCTATATATTCATGAGACAAATAATCAAACCTTTCTAGTGATCTTCGCATAATACAAAATTCAAGGAATATCAGTTGGCAAAATTAGAAACAGAATTTTGCATAATCAAAGCCACAGATTTATTAAGCTCAACCATATTAGTCCTTCGAAATCAACGATATATTTATTGGCATAAACATAACTGATTGTCATCCCAAAATTAATGACGATCTAGAGGCATACGTACCTACCTCGTGATTTGCCATGCTGGCTTGATAAACGATAGGATTGAACACCGAGCAATTAAGGCGTTAGTCTGTTATTATAAATGAGATTTTATGATTTGTTCACCAACATTTTACATTATCTCCGGGTAGGCATTATTCATGTTCGCAAAAATGTTGCAGGTTATCCGTAATAAAAACGCCAAAGTGGAGCAAACTCCTACAACGCTCCAAACAAACTGTTCTACTCGCAGGCAACTGTTTCTGTCCGTTTGATAAACACCTTGGAATATGCAGCCCGCTCGAAAATAATAATTCCAACAGCGGTATTTCATTATGTGCATTCCTATTGCAATATTACCTATCAATTCTCGTATCTCTTATCTCGCTCTGGTGAATTGGGTCAAACGTCAAACCCACGATAATTATTATTATGCTGCGGCTTGGCGATACGTTCAAAATAATGTGAGGAGGAATGTTTAGAAGAACAATCCCTGCAGAGGTAACGAAGTGAAACCCCATGCGGTGATATTCACATCTCAATTACGGAGTAGATAGTATTTCTCATGAATGAAAGCACTAAGCACGATTTGAAAGATTTTTTGACACGCCAGTAAGTGAAAAAGTTACCTAACCAATAAGCTTATGAGACAGAATGCGGAATCCCTCACGGATCTACACTTGGCCCTATAATGCTTAATATTCAGATAAATATTCAGTCACATAATTTTCAATGTGGAACGAGAGGAGGATATCGTCTTCTTTTTTTTTTATTTGAATAAGTATAGTACTCATTATCATGCATTATTATTGAAAAAAATGCATTTATTGATGAAAGGATTGAAAATATATGAAAATGAACCACACGACATATTCCATAAAAAAGCAAGTGACCCTCCAAGGCGTTTGGCACCAGGGACTACTCGCCAAGCTTCCATCTTATGGTTTGCCCCCTCATCTGTGTTCTCTGCTTGCTAGTTTTCTCTCAAACAGGTCACTCCATGTAGTGGTCGATGGAGTTTCATCTGATACTCTACTCATAAATGCTGGTGTTCCGCAGGAATCAATTTTAACACCAACACTATTTCTACTTCACATCAACGATTTGTTGGAAGCAACTTCATTACCTATACACAGCTTCGCAGATGATAGTACCCTCCATACCTACCGCTTTTTCTTCCAGGGCTCCTATATCGGCCCATCAAACCAGAAATGAACGAGGAAGAAATGTTAACAAAATGAATATAGACTTAGCAACAATTCTCGAGTGGGGATTTAATAACCTGGTAGAATTCAATGCACACAAAACACGAGCATGATTTTCTCTAGAAAAGCCGATCTCACTGTGTCCATTTCGATGCTTGGCGTTGATATCAGCAATAACCTTTCTTGGGAAAATCACGTGAGGTCCATTGCCAGAAGTGCATCCCAAATAATCGGTTTTCTGTTTCCTGTCAATAGCTATTTCACTCCCAGTTAGCTGCTTATGATCTATAAGGCACAGATCCGACCTTTCCTGGAATACTGTTCCCATATTTGAAGTGCGGCACCTAAACATATCCTGAAACTATTGGATTCTGCCCAAACAAGGAAAATTCGTCTCGTCGGTGATGCCTCGCTTCCAAAACGCTCACTTCTCTGTAACACCGTAGAAAAGTTGGCGATTTATCTCTATTTTATAGATATTTTCATTGGCGATACTCTTCTGAAATATCAACAATCGTTCCTTCATTATCAGTCTCTTCGAGATTAACCCGTCAAGTTCAGTCTTAACACCCCTTCGTAGTCACTTTAGAGACCTGCAGAACGAACGTCCCTTTCCAATGAACATCGAGACTTTGGAACTCATTGCCTAGGGAGGTGTTCCCCGAGGCATACCATCTCCAGAAATTTAAGAGGAACTCCTACCTTTTTTTCCATGGTTCTCAAGATGTTCTCTGAACATTACAGGATACCCCTTTTCGTAAGAACCAGAACATTAAAAAAATTCCAGACAAGGCAACCATGGTGACATTAGAAGAAGACTCTTCAATTCTGAGCGACCATTAAGACTTTCTTATTCAATTCAACTTGGATCCTTGTCAATGAACTTGAATTCTTGATATTTTTAAGACGAGACCTGGTGGACAAATTTCAGCGATTCCGGAACTGGAATACAGAACTAGAAAGTTATTGCAATAATAAGAAAGTCTACGTCATTAATTTGTTTAATAGTTTGTGCGGTCTTTATATTTTCATGGCGCTCAACTTCTTACAAAAATTTGAACGACATCCAGCTAGGAATTCGCGTCCATATCAATTTTAATGACTAAGATTTATAATCAATAATTAACTCATTTTATGTATCAATAAATTCAGAGTATCCCAACATTCATTAGGTATTTATCCCCAATAATAGTAAAATATCGATGACTAACTCACACCGCGACGTATTTTTCATTTTATGGAGACTCAGCAGGGATAATTATGTTATTTACGATGGCTTGTTGCCATTTATTTCATGTAAAACTCAGTTATTGATATGGTCATACGTAATAATTTCAGCGAGCATTCGAATTCTGTTTATGCTGAGGTATAATATTTTATTAGTGATCATTTTTTAAATGAAATTGTCATCGGATACTTGCCGGAAATTTATAGGAATAGCAGAACGGAATGCTGCTAATGCGTGTATCCTACACGATCTTTTGATGTTTATAGCCAGCGCTTACAATAAATTCGCTGTTCAATATGTAAGTATCACTTCATACACTTCTCATAAGTCATTAATATAATTCTGAACGAAATTTCGCAGCAGTGTTCTATGATTTGTGAGGCTCCTCGTGGATATCTGCTTCCATGTGGATATCAAAGTGAGTTTATGATTGCAATTTCCACAATATTCACCACCTGTGGGATGCATATTGATTGCACTATGAATTTACCGAGCGACTGTCGCAATTGAATCTTACCTGTTGGATTTTAAGTTCGTTGCATTAAATTTATTAGCTCCCCATTCGCCATTGATTGATTGATTGATTTTGTCAGAATAACCAGTCAAGTTACGAGCTCCCAAACACTGTAGCCATTTGGCTTATCGTGTTATTGTCATGCTGTTGGCTCTATCAGGTTTATCAGCCTTTCAACCAATTTTTTTCTCGGAAAGGCATCCTGTGAATTATGTTCTCCCAGAATGCCCAATCTCCATCGTGATATATAGTGCTTCACACTCTTTCACACGTCACTTGTCTAATCTTACTTATGCTAAAACTCCAAATGTCATTGGCCACTATCTCCGACGGTCAGTGAGAATGGTGTTTTTTCTCTCATCCAGTCTTGTACTGAGGTCTTTTGGAATCCTTAACACAGGCTATGGCTCCGTGAACCTATTTTTTAGCCCTTTCTTGCCAAGGCATCCGCACGGCTTCAATGTCTTCGTGCCCTGGTATCCATTGAAGTCATTCGCCATTCAACATTGAGTAAAAGTCTCAATGAGACTTCAATAGTTACTTTGCAACTAAGTTGGCGGTTAATAACACTTTCCAAGCACCTTTCAACACCATTCATTGATTGAAGATTCAAGATGAATCTGAAATGCTGTGTATCTCAAATTTAACAGTTTTAATGTTATTCCTTCATCAGTTATAGTGCGTACATGTGAGACAATTGTTTCAATGTGATAGTTTTCATCTTCTGGATTTCATTTCCTCATAGCATTAGTTTTTACGTATTTTTTGACAATGACAAAGATTTGTATCCCCGCTCTTGACAGAAATAGAGATGCCTCTTTCAGGTTTATTAATCATTTCTTCTATGCCTTCCAGCCAAAAGCATCAGGGAATAATACACAAAATCTTATACCTTCATGTGGATTCCCAGACCTACATTTTGAATCAAGAACAAATTTTGGTGATAAATTCTTATACCGTAGTCGTTCAACTTCTCAAATGCATCAGCTCTTATTCTTCATGACTTATACATTCTGTATAATTTATGTTGTCTATACTTGAAATATCATACGAAATTCATCATGATTCAAAAGATTACTTGAGGTTTATTAATTGAAATGTTCTACAAATCGATTTTCAAGATTGCTCATCTAAGTATATGAAAGTAGAAATGCGTTTCAGAAATTATTATTATGAAAGCTAAAATTGATGATGTTGACATTAATCATCAGTAGTTTTACCGTTCGTTTCGAAAATGAACTAATAACAATATGTAATAAGCCGGAGAGCAGTGAAATGTACTTCTTTCTAGCTTCCATTAGCTCTGCACAAAGTAATCGATTAAGAATTGTTACAAATTTGTTTTGCGAAGAATACTCATCAGATATGAACGCAACGCGTTCGTATGATCGCGGCACTAACTTATGCCAACAAAATCATCAATCATGCTACAATTACAAGGACTTAATGGCTCCGTACTTACTGTTTCAGGATTTTTCTGAAATGACATAGCCAGCAAGGCACGTACCCAGCTTATGGATAAATGATTCACAATTGTATAATATCGTATATTCGATCTCGTATCATTAATAATATTTCAACTCACTTGCAGGGGAATGCAATATCCTGAGTCAATGCTCTATCATTCGTGTACTTTTTGAGAACTGTATAAACAATATTTCATTCTTATAATGATTGAAGATAACATAACTCGGATAGTATACATTACTTGTGTATGCTGGGTATAAAATATAGATAGCTATAGTTGGACACCTTCATTTCCAAGAAACCACGATGCTCGACTTTTTGGTTCTATAATCTTCAATGCTTTTTACCTGTATCCAAATCAGACCGTTACTGACAGTAATGATGGAAATAAGACCTGGTGGCGCTACTCTTCAATTGTTTCAGCAGACAAATCCTTGATTTGGAACAATTGAATTTCAGCTCATCACGTGGGGTTATCATGTACAACAATAGATGGCGATACTGTCGAAAAATATTTGAAGAATTTTTTTTCAATCATGTTCGATACATATTCGCATCAAACTCATTGAAAAATGGCTCCATGAAATTGTTAGAAACGATTAGAAGTCATTCAAGAACAAATATTCATATTTTCGTATTGACACCTGCAGTAACCTGTAAATTTGGTTGAAATCGCGGCTTCACTTAGCGAGATTCACCCACGCCATGTCACGTTATACACGTTTTATCGAAGTAGGCGAAATCAAGAGATTTGGGACCAGTCACAGGATAGGAAGTGATTTCACCAGTCTATCTATCCACCTCTCTGACAGTCAAATATTCATTCTGATCGAACGAGTGTGAAACGATTTGACAGATTCATAGAAATCATTGATATAGGTGCCAAGAGCAGTGGTAGGGCATCGCGAGACCAAGACACTAGTCTCGGTCTTGGATTAATGAATCTTCTCAAGACCAAGACCAAGAATTGACTTTCGATACCAAGAAGATCTCGAAAGAAAATTAAGGAACCCGAATCTACTCAATATTAAGAAAAATCTGATAGAAAATGTTATGAAATTTCATTTAAATTATTTATTTTTCATATGGTAGATTTTTAATTTTTGTTCACTGAAAATCGAAAATACATGTTTCAAATTCATTATTGCAGTTTTAGAGTTAACAACAAATATGTATATGTTGTAAGGTCGCAGTGGTCAATACCAACAACTATTGAAAATAGAATAAATGCAAAAGTTATTTGGTTTAATTTGAAATTTTTAAACTTGCCAACCATATTGAATAAAGCATCCTCTATATTGAGGCATACCTATTGGACTTGAATATTTCACTAATACTCCACACCTATCTTCAAATATTCTTGAAATAATGACAGGTGAAAAGTAAGATTTTGCAATTTTCGACAGCCTATTACCGCAGCTTTATCAACTCAACCTGTATGTGGGTTATATCGATATTTAAAAATACCACCTAGAAGGTAGACAACATATTCATTTATTGAAAAACATAGATACAGATTAGTACAAGTTAAAATAGAGCATTATGGAGATAACATAGGTACAAACGGAGACCATCAAGCCCTAAGCAGTGGTCCCAGGATAGAACCTTGTGGGACATCGAATAGTTCCAATACCGTAGGATTAGAAGAATATAACAAAGGAATATTCGCAGCATCTCCATATGATGTGTTGATCATATGAGGCGTTCACAGTTTGCTGAAAGACACTCTCGTTGCTAAAAAATCATAATTCGATTCAGATGAACCCGACTGACCTTATTTTGTCCGAGAAGAGTGGCACTTCGAGTTTGGTGCACTCATCCATTATTCATAATTTTTCGATTCAAAATTCGATTTTAAGGAGTTCGGAAAGGCACCGCTCGTCTCATTTTCACCCGATATAGCTGTCAGCACGAGCAAATCGGAAAAAAGCCACGCGTTAACTCAATAATTTATCAACTCGACATACCTTGTTTAGCGACAAGCAGTTACAATAACAGCAGAACCTGTTGTTTTTAGACTGGTCTTGATTTAATGAGAGATATATTGAATGCGGGAGTGCACCCATGTCAATATGATTTCAGTCCAAATGGAAATTCCTACAGGAAAATTATTACAAGCGATACAGGTACAGGGTGTCCTGTTTTAATTTGATCCGTACCTATAATAATATGTGATGGAAAAAAACATCAAAAATAAGATTTGTAGGGATTCAATGAAAATTGTTCGTTTAAAAGTATTATTTATTATGAGTGACTAAACTATTACTAATTCATTGATTTTTACTTTTAACCTATCTGAATAACAGTGGTTATAATTATCCCAATAAAGGGCTAATACTCATAATATCATACAAGTTATATATATTTTCGAAAAGTGCCAAGCATTTATGTTTCAAATATTAAAAAATATACGGGGTGTTCTAGGCCACTGGATTCTAAGTGAAAAGATGTGCTGGATACAATTTTTACTTCTTCTACAAGTTGAAAGATAGCTTTCAAATAGGGGGGTTACAAATATTTTCAATTTCGCCCTGTATCTCGAAAACGAAGCGGGCTATGAGAATTCTGTTTTCGCCAATGTTTGTTTCACAAAAAAGAAGCACACAGTTATGTGGAAACCGCGATCCTGTATCTCCAAAGACAACTGAGATATGGTGCAAAAGTGACGAAAACTAGACACACTGTACAGTGTCCGCCAAAATTTTGGAACTTTGGTGAATATATAGTTATCGGGCTCCCTCTAGTAGAGAAATGCCATTTAGTTGAACTTTATATTGGCATCCTGAACATCGAAAAATTCGATTAAAATTTCTGGGGTATACGACGTCCCATAGACAAGAAAAACGGGGCTTCACGCATATGTTCTTCTCTAGCCAATTCCGCTATAATTAAGAATTTATCAAATATATACAGTGTGTACCAGCCAAATGGAATAAATTCGTTAATAAATAAACGTTGGCGTTTTGGGAAAAACGCTCGGACACGTCAATTTGTATCTTCAGATGCGCTTTTTATACAGGGTGTGTCATGCCACAGTGGCCAATATCAACTTTCTTATTTTAAATACAACACCCTGTATATTATTCAATTTTTGGATTCCTCAGAAAATTCTAGACATATTTCATGTACAATGTCCTATACCTATCATCAACTGTTTCGGAAATATTAAGTGTTTTCGGATTTATTGCAACAATTAACATGGAGGACAGAAAATTATTTGATTACAGAAATTCGCTGCAATACACTAAAAAACTGAAAAGTAATACCGTTTATTTCTTGATATTGTAAAAACAAAGAAAAACATGAATGTCAACGTAGGAGATGTTCAAAATGCTCGCCGCGAACGTCTTGGCAACATCCTAGTCTTGTGTAGAAATTTCTTCTAACGTTACTCAACATCTCAGGTGTGACCGATCTAATCGCATGCGTTATTCGTCTTCTCAAGTCAGCTAAGTCGAGGGGTTTAGTTTGGTATACAATACTTTTGGCATATCCCAATAAGAAGAAGTCTAATGACGTCAGATCAGGGGATTCCATCGATGCTCGCCTCCCTATCCACCGATTTGGAAATATTTGGTTAAGGTACTGCCGGACATTTATTTGATAATGGGGCGGTGCTCCATCTTGCTGAAACCATATCATATTCGCAGGAACTTGTGGGTTTGCTGGATCAGGATATAAGTTTGTCAAAGTCGGCACGACATCATTTTGGAGCAGTGCTAAATAATTATCTCCATTCAAATTGCCATCAATGAAAAAAGGACCTATGATATGATCTCCAACAATTCCTGCTCAAACATTAACCTTTTCGGGATATTGTGTATGTTCTTTCCTAATCCAGTGAGGATTTTGTGCAGACCAATAGCGGCAATTTTGACGATTAGCATGACCGTGAAGTGTAAACGTGCACTCATCAGAAAAAAGAACATGTTCTAACTGCATCACATTGTTATCAAGCATTGCCATCATTTGTTCACAAAAATACAGTCGCCTATCAAAATCGTCTTCCAGGAGCTCCTGAGTTGGTATCAGTTTATATAGGCATGCATTTTATTTTCTTTTAATATTCGAAAAATTGATGAATGGTCAACATTGAACAGTGGGGCTGCTTTTCGACTAGAATTATGTGGGTTTTCTTCAAACTCAAGCATAATATCCAATTTGGTTTCATCATTTATTGTATTGGCAGCTGCTTTTTTTATCGTTCTTACATGACCAAGCTCGCGAAACTGCTTTTCTATTTTACTAATTGTCCCTTGGGATATAGGCGGCGAATCTGGAAATTTTTCATGAAATAACCGATCAACTTCACTTTGTGTCCGTATGTTATCTCCATAACCAATCATCTGTAGAATTGTTATTTTGTGCATTTCTGTTAAATAAACCATTTTTCTGATATTATGGAGTTAACGAAATCAAAGCGACTATAACACTGACACTAATCACTACTGTCATGCAGACAGACAACACTCTGCTAAGGCCGTGCGTTTTCAACGCAAGTAAACAAGACTTTTTTTCGGTAACCGTCCGGAAAGTACGTACTTTCCAGACGATATTTTTTTGAGGAAGTGGCATTTTTCCGGCCTAGTCCGGGAAGTACGTACTTCCCGGACTAGGCCGGGAAGAATCACATCGTTGTTGTCATTGTAAATATGAAATTCTTGGTAGTATGGTTTTGATAAATGCAGTTGATAATTACCATAGCAGCAAAATAACGACTGACAGCTATCTGACATAAAATTATCTAACATTCAAAAATTATCAGATGAAAACAATCAATGTGAAACGGAAACTTTACCTTCTTGTTCTGACTTCAACAAAAGGCACTTAAATATACCAAGCATTTCAAACAAATTGAATCCATTCAATATTAACAATTGTTCTAATTTTAATATAAATATTAATATAAATAAGAATTGAAATGTTCGAAATTTTGTTCTAATAAAGAAATGTGTTTCTTTGATTTGTTATTCTACACGGTTGCCGAAAAAATTGTGTTCGCAACACGCCCGAAAACAGTTTTTTTGGACTCGCTACGCTCGTCCTGGAAGTCTGCGTGTTATGCGTGTTATCAACTTTTTCCATTTTTTCTGTCTCTAGTCAGTGTCTTTGCTTCGTTCCATTGTTTATTTCTTCCTTGTAGTATTTTTCCTATCATGTCGTTCCAGGTTTTTTCAGGTCTCCCTCTTCTTCTCTTGTTTTGTGTTTTCGCTTCATAAATTTGTTTCACAGGTCTATTGTTTGGCATTCTCTGTATGTGTCCCTACCTTCCTAATTGTTTTTGTTCTATAAATGAAATAATGTCTTCTATGTCTAGTTCTCCTCTCATTCGTGTATTTCTTATCTTATCTCTCCTTGTCACTCCTATAACTCTTCTCAGGTATTTCATTTCTGTTGCTTGTATTCTACTTTCGTTTCTTTTTTGTTAATCACATCCATATGTTAATACTCGCCTATACATTGTTTTGAATATTTTTAGTTTTGCCCGTCTTGACATTTCTCTTTTATTGATGAAGTTCTTATTCATTGTATAGCACAGTTTAATGGTTTTCTCGATTCTGTTGTTAATTTCTGCTTCTAGTCTTCCCTTTTCGTCTATCGTTACGCCTGGATATTTGAAATATTTTACTATTTTTATATCAATTCCTGAAATTAATTGGTTTCAAAATATCAACGTATGGAAAGTGACATTTTGGTTTGGTTGGACTCAAAATATCCAAAATACAACCCTTCAAACTTGAATATTTCAGAAAACAATCATTGTATTTAGTATAGCAGAAAACTGTTTAGAATTATATATGAGAATATTCCGAGAATAGAACAATATAATATAAAAAATCAATTCGAGATTGCACTCAGCCACTATTTTGAAACTTACAGATGTCATTATCCCATAGAACAGAAGATTTTCGTCTGGTTTCACAGAACAAATCCACTCAGGAAAACTGATGGATTTTAAAATTGTTCAATAGCTGTTATACACGTCACGTATTTCCGTGCCAACTCATCGAATTCAAGTATTTATAATCGTCGAATAAATGCGCTCCCAAAGAATTTCTTAATTCGACTTCTCCTCAGATTAACACCAAATTGGCCATCGTCTTGACGCGGGTCCATTCCAAATGAATTTGCTAATATTCAACTGTTTATGGATCGTCTGGAAATAACTGCTTCATTGCCATTCGATTCTCGAAGGCACACGTCCAAAAAGGATTGTGATGGGACTCAGAATCGCAAATCGAAAACAAACTCACACAAATTACTGGTTATTTTTCGGAATCATCTGCTCCACAAACGGTTTTAATCTGATCATCTCAAGTTCACGTATTTCCTATATGGAATACTGCGATGAATTGAGATGTTATTGAACGAGAGATCGTTGCTTGATATTCATCTCGAACGATCCATTCGAATCAATCATAATTCCTCCGTTATACCGGGGGTCCCTGAAATATATTATGAGCGTTGTAGATTACAAGAATCTGTTGAAGGGTTGTAAAAAATCTGCTGGTATGAAACAGGAAAACAAGTTTATGTAATTTCTGTACTGTTCATGATAGAAATACCAAGAAAAACAGACTATTCAAATTTTAGTTTCGCATCAATACTTACTCCCAAGAAGTTTATTGTGTCACTATCACTATTATGCATTATGCATTAAGATAATAATAATAATTAACGATCTTTATTGGATACCCAAAAGGCTACCGACCGAGGTCCTTCAGCCTGTGTTACACAGTGATTATAAAATGGTTTACAATCATATTCGTAGATTGCAAGACATGGAATTATTCAATTTCTACTAATAAAAAAAAAACTAATCAAGAGGAAATAATGTTCTGAGAATTTCAATCTTCTTGCACTTGCGCTAAATTGATAAGGCATTCCAATAATGTTTTATCCGGGAACTTCCGTCTTGGGTTCACTGTTGGATCTCTCTGTAGACACTGGGATTGAATAATCCGAAGATTGGATTCGTTTTTGGAAAACTTCAAAGTTAGATTTTTCAGTCTCTCAGATATGGGTTGTACTCTGGTCAGCTGGTATAAAAGTTCGTTTGATGGATGGTGAAGGGGATTTTGAGGGTGCCGGATTTTGGTAATGACTCTAAGGCTCGTTCTTTCTGCTACTTCCAAATTATTCAGTGCCGTCTTCCTACTATTTATGTATATTGGGTGAGCATATTCAAGAATTGGGCGGCAAATGGTTTTATAAATATGTGTTGCTGTTCTTCGGCTAATTCCTTTGTTCTTGAAAGTGAGGCTCCTAAAATGTTTAGCTCTTGTGATACACTTTTTTTTCATCAACTTGGTATGATGATTGAAGTTCAGTTTTTGATCCAAGTGCACTCCTAGATATTTAATTGTTGCCCTGGTTCTTACTACATGATTGTTCACAGTTATCGTGGGTGAATTATCTGATATTTTATGATTGAAGATTATCAGTTGTGATTTTTCCGGATTTGGTTTTAACCTCCACTTGTCACACCATCTCATAGTGTTTCCAATTGAATTCTGTAACTCTTCAACTGCTTTTTCAAGTGATTTGTGATGGCTGATAATGGCTGTATCATCAGCAAATTGCATGCCATAGATGAATGTATTTTGATTGTGTAGATTTTGGTTGTTCAAGTTAAATATATCACAACAGTATATATTGTAGAGAAATGGGGACAAGGGTGAGCCCTGACGGAGTCCTTGATGCGGGTGGAAAATTACTGATTGAGCCTGTTGTACTTTTATTCGCAGGGACCGTCTGTCCAGGTAATCCTTTATTATGTGAATAATATGTCTAGGGCAGTTTAAAGTAAATAGTTTGTAAAGTATTCCTTTGTGCCACACACTGTCAAAAGCTTTGTTGATATCTAGAAAGATAGCTACACTACGAAAGCCTGAAAGTTTGCTTGTTTGTATATTTGATGCGAGGACTGTAATTGGGTGAATGGTTCCACATTTGTTTTGAAATCCATACTGATGAGAGGGGATAGCATTCCCTATGTGTTCTTCAGTCAGCACCTTGATTATTTTTTCCAGGTTTTTACCTAATACTGGTAGAAGGGTTATTGGTCTGTAGTTTTTAGTTTTGCTCTGGTCCGTATTTGGCTTTGGTATAGTTATAATAATTCCTTGTTTCCATTCAGGTGGAAAGTAATTTGCATTTATACAGAATTCATAGATTTTGATAATGTGTAGATGAATCTCGTAATCAAGTTTTCTTACCGCAAGCTTTGTGATGTGATCAATTCCAGGTGCGCTGTTTTTGCCTTGATTCACTATTTCAAAATATTGTTCCTCGTCTATTTTATACTCATCTATATCAGGTTCATTTTCAAAATATTGATTGTGCCATTCTTCAACGGTTTCGTAAAAGTCATTATCAAACTGCTGATCATTGTCTTCCTGAAATGCTCTTGAGAAGTGGTCTGCGAATAGATTAGCTTTTTCATTGTCTGTTGTATACATTATTCCATTCTGTTCAAGATTGGGAATTCTAGCTTTGGGTTAATATCTGCTGATTTTCTTTATCTGATGCCAGTAATTTTTCCCCTGCCTTCGATTAATTTCTTCACATGTCTCGACCCACTTGCTTTCCCTAAACTGAAAAATCAATTTTTGTATGTTTTTGTTATAACTGTTCATATGTGTTTTGAATTCTTGGTTCGGATTTCGTTTATATTCCCTATACATATTTCTTTTTTTCTTGATCAAGGCAACAATGAACGGAGGAAGTTCGTGGAGATATGGTTTTATTTTTGTTCTTGGTGAGTTTTCCATTATTGCTTTGCTGAGTTCTTGGTTGAAACTTTTTATTGTGTCCTTGTTAATATTTCATTGCGATTCATTATGCATTAATTTTCAAGAAATGCATTATCAACTTCACATTGTGTGATATTCAATAATCACACAAATTTTTTGACTTTTCTAATGTCATCCTCAATCTGAAAATATAATCACAAAGAAAAATTCACACAGTAGAAAGTGGATGGGAAAATACATACTCCCTTGTGAATTATACATACGTATCAAAGTATATCAACTTGAATACACAATTCTAATTATAAACACATTATATATCGTTGTATCATAAAACTTTTCATAATTACTGCCGAATCAACGGATTCATAGAATATTTCAGAAAATATGTAAATCACCATTTCTACGTATAATTTTTCATAATGCCCCATTCATCATTATTTCGCCATTCTTCAGGGTAGTATATAGTTGACTTTTATTTTTATATTTGTGGTGCATACTTATCAATGGATTGAAACAAGGTTAGTATCTTCTTTTTTCATGCAATTTGTCATATATTTAGTTAGTATTTATAGAGCTATAATATAATGATGTTGTGGAATTTTTCATTATGTTAGTGTGCATTCAATGATATCCGATATTATGAATTACATCAATGATTTAATTGAAGAACAAACCGAATTTTTCGATTAGGCATCCCAATGTTTATTGAACTATGTATTCACTCTGTAATACACTTGAATATAATAGCAAAAACCCCTCTATATACACATTATATTATATTATTATAATTTACTCTGGAATAATCCTGGATATAAAATGAATATACATAGAGTTTCACTTTCCAAATTAAGTTTATGTTTTACATAATATGACATAATATTACAAAAAGTATCAGTATGTAGTTTCTATTCTGCAGGATCGTTCCAAAATTTGAACGAAAAATGGACTATTGTGAAGTTACGGCAAAAAACAACAGTATGTTTTCAAATATTTGTTAACACTCAGATGCCATATTCATTGATGAAAACCCTGAACATAAACAACATCCCATATATAACAGAACAATTCCGTAAGTAAGAGATATGAATAATGTGATACGATTGCCTGAAAAAGAAATCAACTCTTCATGTTCACCTCACTATTTTCCATGCATACACCTACAATAAAATTCATAACAGCTTTCTAGCATTCCATTCATTATATGGAAGAGTTGTAGACTTGAGAGAGCTCTTGTGTTGCTGGACTCGTATTATAATTACATCGACAGAAAAGTTGAATTTATCCATAGGGCAATGCGTAATTCAATATACAAACTCCTACTGAAAGAATATTTAGATGTTTTCAATGAACAAATATTTTCATTGCATTCGAGAGAGTCAGGTACCAGGTAGTAGCCATACTTAGTAGTGAATAATGAAAATAAAATTCAAATTTTTCAAAACCTACTTGATTGAAACTGCATGGAAATGTTTTCACATGCTTACAAGTGATTGAAATAAGGCAATGACATAGACAGTTATCGTGTATAAAACAGAAACGGATATTTTTTTCGCATAATAGTTCTCTACATTTTACACAGTGAAAAAACTTAACCAGCTAACACCATCTGGTGTCCTCTGAGGTCCTGATTGTTTTAGTGTCAGTAAACACCGGCATATTATTCACCACTGTAGGTGTTATGTGACCGTTTCCATAGGTGTTTTCAATAATCTAACCCAGTTGTCAGTAACACCAGTGTTCAGCAGAATTAACACTTTGGTGGTGTTCTTTATGTATTTCCAAAAGTGCGATTCGACACCGCAGCGGTGTGATGAATTTTATCTTATTTTCTTGATGCTGAATCCTACCTCCACGAAATTCTCTTCGGTGCGTTTAAACACTGATGATAACGAACTGTTTTGGCTTATTTATCCTAATAAGCGATAATAGGGACTAGGCCAATTGATACTGATCTATATCAAAATCATCTAATATATTTAGCCCAATATTGAAATCAGGTACGGTAGGAAGGACGTCAGTGCCAGTGGCAAAAGTTCTAAGGTTCTAAGATCGAACAGATAAGCGCATGGAATTCACACCATTCAAATGCCTACATACAATATGTTCATTAATTTATATCAAATCAGGTGTTTTCAGGATGCAATACTTAACGAATGATTATTGCCACCAAATTAGATGATTCATACACCGTCTCTATTCCATCGTGATATGGCAAGGTGTAACTTGGTATTAATTTTATATAATAGGTAATTTGTATGCGTTAACGTCAATGATAGCACCATTGAGAATATTACATTTGAACCATTTGGTTAACTTCACCACATTCGTGTCATTTTTCACCACTATAAGATCGGTATTAGCACCATTCAACACTCAATTGTGAAATGTATAATAAAAAAGAACAAAACTTAGATATTCAGGTGTTGTATTCGTCGGAGATTGCTCTGAAATCCATTTGATTTTTCATAATGTCAATAAATAGAATCAAAAGTGCAATGAAGCTGAAATTTCATTCACTCAAGAACTGCAACTATTTGGGAGAAATTGATTCCCGAACACTATACAAGAGAATAATGATGGTTGATTGAACCAATACATATATTATTTCATGTCATATTTGTTGCTATACATGTAAATTCTTCCTATTGATGCTATCGTCATCAAATCTGAAGTATGACAGTAATTTCCTATATAAGAACCGTAAAATCCAGTAAAAAATAAATCAACATTCATCATTCATATGAATATATGAATATGGAAGTATTTATTACACCTTGAGGTCCATATCACATTGAAGTGTTGTTTTACTATCCACTAATAATCCGTTTACATGTACCTATATTTGAAAAAATCCACTTCATTATACCTACACAGTTTCCTTCGCAAACGCTAGTGTTAGCAAAAAGCTGTCCTCTTAATCAATTTATCGAATATAGACCAGATTTCGGTAAAAAATTTAAATCATTTGCATCGAACTGCAATATTTGCGTGAGGCGAACTCATTTATAAACAATTTTAATGAAGAAAATCTATGCAATATGTAATGAATTAGTAGTTTTTCGATACTTTTTAGATCACTATCTCACACGGTCTATGCAACGATAGAAAAATCTGCATACTCTGCCATCCAATGAATCAATCAGAGGTAATAAAATATCAGCTATGTAAATCTGTATGTCGACGTAATGAAATGAGTTAGTTTGCAACCAAAAGCGAATTACGGCTATTTGGCAAGCTCGCATGAATGAGAAGAGTTATTCGTTATGTTGTAAGATAGTTGAGTCCTCAGAACTCAAACTGACTTCGAGCTCAATCCTGGAAAACATTTACAACAAGTGTATTGATGATTATCAAAACAATTCGATGATGTAAACAAAATATTCATAATATCCGATTCCTACGAAAGCGTAATAGGGCCACCGAGATTTTTTTATATTTTTTCTGACTTTAAACTCGGAATTTCCGACTTTGAATTCGGAATTTCCGACTCGGAATTATTTTTTTCCGACATCAAACTCGGAATAATTTTTTCCGACTTCGAACTCGGAATTATTTTTTTCCGACTTCAACCTCGGGATTTTCGACTTTGAACTCGGAATTTCCGACTTCTAATTCGATATTTCCGACTTTAAACTCAGAATTTCCGACTTTGAATTTTTTTTTTGACTTCAAACTCGGAATTTCCGACTTTAAACTCAGAATGTCTGACTTAAAACTCGAAATTTCCGACTTTGAACTCGGAATAATTTTTTTCCGATTTCAAACTCGGAATTATTTTTTTCCGACATCAAACTCGGAATAATTTTTTCCGACTTCAAACTCGAAATTATTTTTTCCGACTTCAAACTCGGAATTTCCGACTTCAAACTCAAAATGTCCGACTTAAAACTCGGAATTTCCGACTTTGAAATCGGAATAATTTTTTTCCGATTTCAAACTCGGAATTATTTTTTCCGACATCAAACTCGGAATTATTTTTTTCCGACTTCAACCTCGGGATTTCCGACTTTGAACTCGGCATTTCCGACTTTGAACTCGGCATTATTTTTGTTCGACTTCAATCTCGACATTATTTTTGTTCGACTTCAATCTCGGAATTTTCCAGTTTGAAGTCGGAAAAAAATAATTCCGAGTTTGAAGTCGGAAAAGAATAATTTCGAATTCAAAGTCGGAAATTCCGAGTTTGAAGTCGGAAATTCCGAGTTTGAAGTCGGTAAAAAATAATTCCGATTTCAAAATAGTTTTGCTAAAACTGCTTTGGACCATTGTTTACTTTTAAACTCTAATAAATCTATCGTCTTACTTATTGGACCCAGAACCAAACCAAACAGCAGTGTTAAAATTAGTTTATATATCAATCAACGGTGAAACAATTCAGTTGAAATGTTGAATTGTCGAGGTATTTTTTGGGGTTAAATGGTAGAGCAATTCAGTGGACAGAGTGATCTGGAAACTGAATTGAACTTCGCTCTTTACTTTCGAAACCTTCTTAATCAAACTATACATTTGTAATTTGTATACTCTATTCGAAAGTTATAAAGACACTTATTATTATTACTATTATTATTATCATATAAAGACTGAGTAGTACAAAAATTTTCATATTATAATAGAAGAGTCCATCGATATTTAGCCAATGATTTATTGCCCAATCCAGCCTATAACCTGAAACAAACATCATAGGTTGTTCTTTCGTACAGTCGAGATATAAATAAGAGTTCGAAATGAAACCCATTTTTTGCCAAAAACAATGATATTTCTCTATGCACACAACCATCAGCCATCAGTCTTCGAGACGACTCGAAGTATCGTTTCCTCGTACATGTATGTCGTCTCAAATTTTGAAACATCCGCAGACACATCATTCCGATCGCGGTTCTTCTGCGTCGGTGTACTTTCAGATGCCGAGGCCGGTATCAGTCACGATGACATTGTATGGCTCACGTGCGAGATCACGTTTCAGGGGAATCAAATCGTCGATTGACAGCACAGATTATGTCCTCGACCACTTAAATCTCTATGAACCTCTCGACCTATACGATAATTATCAAATGTCGAAGGCTTAAAGGACTCGATTGACGTTCGTGTCGGATTTGTGCAGGAAATATGTTGGTTTTTCAGATCATGACGTTCAAAATACTGCTCGATTCCATACATGAATAATGACGCAAACAAGTGCACTTGTCCAACTATAGAAAAAACACCCAATATGAAATATCTCGGTATTAACATCTACGTTGGGATGATCACGTGCCCCATGTAACAAAAAGAATCAGACAACTGATCCATAAATTTTATAATATCAGAGAGATATTGAACATAAAAAATCTTTTAATATTATACAACTCCCTGGTTGAATCAGTTATTAGATATTGCATAACAGTGTAGGGCAAACTTCAATTAACACAAAATTCCTTACTAAAAATAATATTCAAAAAAATAAACTTCATTCCACCGATCAGCTCTACAAGGATATTGAATCACTTGATACGAGAAGGTTATATATTTAGCAGTCATTGATCTGGATGTTCCATGAATAAACAAAAATATATGACTCCCATAAATAACTAGATTCGCTGTAAATAGGTCTTTAATATTACCAATTTTTCGGAAAGCACATACACAACGTTATATATATTTTTTATGGACCAAAACTGTACAATATTCTGCCACACAACATAAAAACTATAAATTACAAAAAAGTACAAAAACACCATAAAAAAATTTAAACATGAAAATAAAACTCTGTTGAAAATTTTCAAACAAAAAATCATCACCCACCACTTTCTCGTTTGTCAGAAACAAATAATGAGTGGGTTTCTACATTTTTGACTAATAGAGAACAGTATGTGGTGATATGTGATGGAGCAAAGGAAAGCAAGTACAGTTCAAGTAAAAGAATAGTATCTATGGGTGTCCCACAAGGCTCTGTGCTTGGTCCCATTTTATTTGTGCTATACCATAAATGATCTGGATAAGTTATTTGATGAAAATTCATGCATTCTTTATGCAGATCATATTTCTATTGTTACGAGTGATAAGAACCATAACATTCTGAAAAATAATTGTACTGTGATCATGAATCGTACTATAGATTGGTGCTCCAAAAACAGTTTATATCTAAATCCGAATAAAACTCAAATTATGAGATTTCATAATAGACAAAAGTATGCGCAACAACTAGATATTATGATACCTGACAATAACGACCCTTTGATTCAGTCAGAATCGGTCAAGTTTTTGGGAGCGATGTTCGATGACACTTTGAATTGGAGAGCTCATTGTGTGTCTCTTTTACGTAAATTGAATTCTCTATGTTTTCTGTTTCGAAATTTTCAGTCAGTCTTAACCTCGAAACAACTAGTTATACTATATTATGCTCAAGTAGAGTCTCGCTTGAGATATGGTCTCCCATTTTGGGGAAAGTCGTCTTTGGCTACTGACGTGTTTACAGCACAAAAAAAAATGGGAGGATTATTGCTGGTATCTCCCAACTCAGCTCCTGTAAACCTTCGTTTGGAGAATACAAGATTTTGCCTCTGGTATGTCTATTTATTTTTGAAGTATCTGTTTATGTATTTGATAATGGAAAATTATTCCTGACCAATAACTGCATACGAGAGGAATCAACTCGACAGGATACAAATTTTTATATTCCATTCTGTGAATTTAATGTGACACAAAATACACCTAAATATTTGGGACCAAAAATCTTCAATCTGTTGCCTGAAGAATTAAAAACTATTCAGTCCGAGGGACTTTTTAAAAAAAATCTCAACAAATACCTACTTGACAAATGTTTTTATGTTTTAACGGACTTCATGACTTAAACAGTGTATTTGTAAATGTATAATCTCTTCGTTCTGTATTTCGTATCGGCTGTTTTTTTTTATTTATTTTCAGATGCTCTTTTCAAGGTATTTTCAATGTTGTATCACCTAATTGCATATTAGTTGTAGGTTTTTTTTTCGACAATTTCTATACGATGCTGAAATGTATTGTCTATGAAAATATAGAATCTATCTATCTATCTATCTATCTAATCCTCATCTCATAATTCATCCTCTCTTGCCGTCGTATTTTCCTTCTACTGTTATTATCTAATTAATCATGAATACCTAGTTTTTGATTCTCTTATTTCATCTCTTTTTCCCTTTATTTTTATTTTTATTTTTGTTTGTATTTCTCAATATTAATGTAGTTGATCTGTTACCACTAAATCCTGATGAAACACTTAAACCACTTCAAACACATTTCATGGCCACAACACAAGCATCTGATTTGCTTAGGTGGGTTGTCTGTTCTTGAAGTGGAATATAACATTTATAAATTATGTGAATTATGTGAATTCTGTAAATTATGATATGTGAATAAATTGAATTGAATTCCGGAGAAATTCAGGAATCCGTTCTTTCATATTACTGTAAATGCGAACAGTTCACGACACACTATATCTATACTATTGGAAACATTCGGAACAATTCTAAAACATCAACTGAATGAGACTAGGTAACATGCTTGCTCTTGATGGGTTACTATAAGTCTTTCGACTCTCTATACACTAAAACCTTCTCTGCAAAAAGTTGAAGTATTATTCTGCTCTGCTTATTTCGAATAATCGTAGCCAGAAAGTCATCTTGGATGAAATGATGTTGAACGAATCACCAGTGGTCCAAGGAGGGTCCCAGGGATGGATATTGGGACCCCTTCTATGTTCCTCGTATATACCTGTCTTCCACACCTTCATTTATATTTATATTACATTCATATTATTGTACAATATATCATTACGTTGAAGATACGCAGTTCCATCTCCCTCTCGATGTAAACTCAATACACTCCTCTGAAAGTCTTATAAATGATAGCACATAAGCTTTAATGCCAATAAGTCGTTTGCCATCATGTTATTCGGTACAAATAAACTCGTACTAACCATTTCAGATCAAATTCGAATTTGAAAAGCGGACACGCACCTTAAAATTCAAAATGTTTCAAGAGATCTAGCGCTATGGCATTTCATACAAAGCTTGCACTGAATATAACCCACGGAATTCTGATCCATTGAAAACTGTCGGAAAACTATGGTCATGCAAATGAAAAGGTATAAGATAAAATAATCCAACAGTATTTTCTTTTCCTTTCCTATGAATGATTTGAACTACTGAAATGAATTAGGTTACTACTTTCGAATAAATAAATAATTGTGTGAGATAGGTACGCCCATTTCATAAAATATTTTGTTCTCGTTATCAAAAATTTTTTGTTGTTCACTTTGTTAACTTATTGAAAATCTGTGGGTAGGTACAAGTTGATCTAAGACCTAGAAATAATCAATTTCTGCTCACATCAACTAAAATGCTGCTATCTCCTTCACATTTAAATTTTTCGTCAAAACATCGAAATAATTCGATATATTTCCCAACAGACTTTGCTTCTATTATCGTTTAGCTATGGGTTTCTTCACTTTATTATAAAGCAATAATTGTTCCTGGTATAATATAAATCGAGTATTGAACTTTTTTACACTTTTAAACGAACTGATACTGCAAATATCTCAGAATTATTATTCCTGGAAACACATAATTGAAATGTCTTCCACTATAATAACATTGCTTAACATGATGAAACCCCGCAGATGATTGTCAAAAGCGGCGCCTTAGCAGAATACCAGAGCAAGGTATTTTTTTTGTTATAGCCATCAGTATAGCAAGAGTATGAAGCTTCATGCTAAATAAACATTCCTGCTGATATCGAACAGCGAATAATATTACTTGTTTTTCATTATAACCAACAAATTGCTATTTAACCCTGCTTTATTCAAGTTGGCCTATACAGGGTCGTAACAACATTTCTTCTTCTACCGGGTTCGTCAATATTCAAGCAGGAGAAAGAATGGTATAGATAAAGACATTCCAATTATCTCATAGTACATATATCTATTTATAACTTATAATTACACGAGAGAGCTTTTTTTTGTCGAAGTAAACTAATTTTATTCAGTTTTTGTTCACCTATACCACCTTCTGAACAATTCAGTTACGGCGATAGCTCGATTAGAATGGTTCGTAATTTTCACCCGCTTATCATCAAGTCCAATATTTTTCGCCGAGGATTTGGTCCATTTAGATATTTCATTTATCCCAATAGGATAATTATTATACCATCCCTTCGAATTTGTTTTTTGCCAGAAAGGATTTTTGAAGTAAAAAAAAACTTTTCACATGTGATATGGTTTCCCCCTCTTTCCATAATTTGTTTAAACAATCTTACCGGACATACACAATCTTCTATTTACTGTCGGCCAACTTCTGATCTTCCCCTTGTGCTGTCTTCAAAAATACTAGGTTATATTCAACTCTTCCGGTCTCTCTTCTCTCTTCCACGGTTGTCTGTCTCCACCTCTCCAGGCCAATTCATAGGCAGCAATGTGATAAAATTTTCTGGATGCCTACAGGTTCTTCTTCACTCCAGGACAGTGCTATTTCAAAAATGTCTTGTTTTTTGAGAGCATTTCTCGCTTTCTTGAACTGTATGTCCGTGAACGTATATTTTAAAAATTCTTTTATAATCTTTGAAGTACTTCTCTTGTAACATTTTTGCTGAAGTGTTCCGAATCCTCTTGACTGCACTCTCTTTATAATCTTCTCCATTGTCTTTCTTTATGTTGAATGCCCAGTCACATAAAATAGAAGCTAACTCTTCAGTGGAAGTTTCTGCAATGAGTTCATATTTTCGTTCCAAACAAAACATCGCAAATTGTCGCTAAATTGACGTCGTTGAATTCACAGTATTGCTAGGCACATTATCATCAATCGCTTTTTCAATTTCTCCACTCGAAGACTCCCCAAATCGCGACATTTTCACAGATAATAGTTATTTATGTAATAAGGGAATTATGAGGGCCTTAATTACCGATGGCAAAGTTTGCGTTTTCCCGAGGGCCTCTGGCCCGAGGGACAGCAATTGCCAGAAGTTATTAAGGCTCTATAATTCCCGTGGTACATAGATAATTTTATTTTTGACCGATTTTCATAACAATATGTCCATATTTAGAACGCAATAAATGTTTAAATTCATAACCTTTCTGGTACATTTGAATTAGGTAGTGTTGATTGTAGCATTGTTGGTTGTTGCTAGGTTGTCGCTATGTTACATGTTTATAAACAAACTTTCTTTATCAATCAATGTTTTTCCGTTAAAAACGTGTTCATTTTTAACCACAAATCGACGATCTTTTTCTGATATAGTGGAGGATATTATAAAAAAAGAGGAAAAAGCAAGACAATCATTACTTCCATCGAAAAGTGAAGCCCTATATCAAAAATAATACAACATATTATATCTGAAGTGGCTGACACAGAGAAATGTTATGTCAAAAGATGCCAACGAAACTGTCTTTCTGGCATATTTTCAAGAACTGGTAAAGTATTTTCAGTATTTTCTGGTAGATTTGGTAATAATTGTATTTATTCGTTGTAGTCAGAAACGTTTAGCCCAAATTCGTTATGGACTAAATGGTCAATGCTCAAATCGATGGTGACCATATATGAGAAAAGAGATATCACCAAGTTCAACGAACTAGAGGCTTTTTTGAAACGGAAAAGTAAGGGGTATAAGCCGAAAAAGTCTGCTGTCTTATCTCCTAAAGATGTCATCAAATTTCTAAAGGACGCCCCTAATGAAATTCTTTTATTGCATAAGGTAATTTTTTTCTCATAATTTTCTTTTTCGTTTGTTTATTTCGTTTTATTTGTTATAGGTTGTTCTAATTATGGGTTATTTTGGAGGATGCAGAACTCAGGAACTTCTAAATATGAGTATAGCAGATATAGAGGACCGGGATACTGTTATGGTAGTGAACGTACCGGAAAGTAAAACTGGTGTATCGAAGAAATTTACAGTTGTGGATGAAAAAGAGTTCTCTGCTTTGCCTTTATTGAGACTTTATATGTCCTTGCGTCCTGAAGGTACAAAACGTTTTTTTTTTTGAGCTTCCGTCAAAATAAATGTACAACTCAGCCAATTGGAAAGAATATGTTTGGCAAAATTCCCAGCAAAATCGCAATGTATTTAGGATTGCCAAACCCACTAACCTATACGGGACATTGCCTTCGTCGCACTTCTGCTACTGCCCTAGCCAATGCAGGAGCAACTATGACAAACTTAAAAAGACACGGAGGTTGGAGAAGTTCCACGGTGGCAGAGGGGTATCTGGAGGACAGTATTGAATTGAGAAATAAAACGGCGCGTATGCTGTCTACTTTGCCATCAGAAGAGGCAGGCACCTCGACTGTAGTGAACAGCAACAGCACCACCCATAAAAAAGAAGAAATTGTTTCCAGCGGCGGAAGTAATTTTCAGGGAACATTTGAAAATTGTACATTTATTATTTGTAATGACGTGAATAAGGAAAATATGTCTTAGTTTTCATTACATATAAACGTTTATAAGCATTTCTTGTATCATTTTCACCTGTAAAAGGTAAGAGGGAGTTTTTGAACTTTAATATCCCAAGGGAGTTATGACCCTCATTATAGATATCATAACTATGACGATATAAGCTTATAATGTCACTGTCAGAAATTTTCATTACATATAAACGTTTATAAGCATTTCTTGTATCATTTTCACCTGTAAAAGGTAAGAGGGAGTTTTTGAACTTTAATATCCCAAGTGAGTTATGACCCTCATTATAGATATCGTAACTATGACTAACTATATAAGCTTATAATGTCACTGTCAGAAATAAAATTATTTTTTGACAACGCAAGTTTGAGAAAAATTGACATAACGTCATCAAAAATTTGTTCACAATGTTGGTTGTCATGCTTTCAAAAGTTAGGTACCGTTTTCTCGCTGGAAAAGTTAGGGTAAACTTTTTTCGCTGTCATAATGACAAAACACCGCGACATATGGCATTTTTAGTGCATGAATTAAACTGGCATTTGAATCAATTAGACAGGCAGAATTGGCAAATATAATTAGTCGAATACCTCTGCTTATCCACCTTTTTGAAAAAATGCAGAGCAATGACAGAGGGGGTAAATCGAGGGGTAAATACCCTAATACTCACTTCCTAAGACCCCACCGCACTAGTGAAACATATTAAGGGGAAACGTGATTCGTTTTTTCTCGTGAAATGGAAACTTGGCTTGATGAAATTCAAGCCGATACGCTTTTTGCCGCGACACAATTTGCTTTTGTTTTTGTACACAATTGCACGAGTTGAGTTTCAAGACATAATTCGATACATGTTTATCTTCGAATGAAACCGATAGCCGGACTGAAAAGGCCTTGAGAAAAAACGGAACCCTTTTCGTTTCGATACAGACTCGAATTTAAGTGGAACAGGTTGATAAAAAGGACGAGTAATAAAGTTTTATCAATCAAATTATTTCTTTCGTGTCATGCCGGCAATTTTCAGAGGAGATACTTCGTTGCTGACGTGGGTGTTCTGGGCTTCAAACCACTATTTCACAGTTGTTTTTAGAGATCTGTAGCTAATGTTCGGTCTTCGAGGTTCGAATTATATCTGAAGTGCAATGAAACAGCACTTTTTGGAAGGTTTAGGGAATTGTGTTGCCTTTGTTTTTCCAATATATGTTTTCGGATTGAAAGTGAAGTTCCATCATCGAATTTCATACCTTATTATTCGAAGATGATCGGAAAATTCGTTCCGATAAACAAAAACGATTTCACTAATGTCTGAGTGGTTAGTACCAGCTAAAAATCAATTTGAGGAGAGGAGAGTAGAGGAGAGTGTAATACAGCATTATTTTCCAAAAAAAACAAACGTACACATTTCCACACTATATCTATTGAACCACTATATGTATATTCTCTATAACTTCAAAATATCCAGAGACTAATAAACGTCAAAACATCAAATAATCTACTAAAAGTATCTAATTTGGATAAAATGATTCATCTCATCTGCAAAAATTCACAAATTGATGTAATAAGTTTAGTTGTTGCACTGAATTCAACGATAACCATGATGAACATATTTGTTGACATGAAAATAAAGCAAATAAAGTTTTTAGTTTAATTTCTATCGAGCCTTATTTCCATAAAGTAAATGACTCCAACAAATTTGTCTGAACTTCATCAATTGCCTCAAAAAACATAGGTGCTCAATATTAGTGTATGTATATATTTATTTTGGCCAAATTCGAAGGTCTGTCATTTAATTTATAAGTTGAAATAAATGTTCCAATAGTTTTAAATTGGAACTTATTTGTTGATTTATCTAATTATATTTCACTTGTTGAACTGTAGGTAATTGAAAAATAAAAAATTTGATTTTTTCATGCGAGAGCTCCTCAAGAAGATACCACAAGTGGTACAAACCAATTTAAAAAAACCCTGTCGGGTGATCTTCCACCCCCTCTAGTGTGAATTTTTTTTTGTAACTTCAATCACAAACAAGCACATTTTGTACAGAAATTCATTTTTGCATCGGTTGCTAGGCAAGTTGCTAAGCAACAAATGCAAAATGGAATATTTCCTGTTAGGTCTAGGTTCACTCCAAGGTGGATATAGGATGGTGAAACAGCTTCCTATTAACAAGCACAGAATAAACTGTAGACCTTTGCCTACTTGATTTCATACCGTAGTAAAATTTCGTGAAATTAACAGAGATGGCGACATACCTTGTGTCGGTAAAACAGAAACTGTGCTTCTGTCATCTTTTCGTCAGTTTCATCTGTTCTAGATGAAAAATGACTGAGAAGAGTCAAAATATCAATATTCATTCCAGATTTATAGAAAATATATTGTTTCATGTCGTTTCAAGTCACGTCTGTCAGATGCGAACCACAGAAATACGTAAGCAACAGAAATCTTCTTCGATAATCGATCTTACCGCCATCTTTATTCGAGTAGCTGAAATATTACTACCTTCTCAAACGGTCTACAAGTTTTTCACAGAAACAATTGAAGAGCTGTTTCACCATCCTATATCCACCTTGGTTCACTCTAAAATCACGACGACATGTCAAATTATGACGTCCAGCGATAAATTGTAGAAATGTCAGCAGATCGTTTCTGTCAAAGTTTTAGTAGGTAACCAGTAATTTAATAGTTGAAATTGACTTAGATTTGCCACCTCCGAACATAATAAAAGCAACGAAGACAACAACACTGAATTTATTACCCAAAAAGGTCGACGAGTATGTATCAACGCGCTTATAACATTTTTCAAAGTTTTTGCAATGTATGCATGTATTAAACGTGAACAATATGTTGTCATAGAAGAAGTATATCATGCAACTCGCAACAAAATGGCCATTTTGCACAATAAACACTATTTTGTCATGAATATGAAAGTTGCCAGCCTACCATTTTTTCTGGTCGAGACCGAGCTTTGATTTTTGCAATTGCAACCTATATTTTTCCGCGTATGTTCTGATCTTACATCATGAAAAATAATGGAATTTTATTGACGGTTTTATAAATATTCAACTAGGCTTTTTCAACAGTTTCCGATAGTAATTTCATTTGGAATATTTATGTTATGCCAAGCCAAACCAAAGCACCAATCAATTTGCAATAAATAGGATTGCTTTTCTTGCGTAAAATGGTATACGAGAGTTTGAAAAAGATGTTCATGAAGCAGAAAAATTCAACTCATTTGTTTTAGTCTCGTTTTTATATCGTCATATTTCAAAATCTAGAAGCAACGATACACATGGCGAAACTTGAGCAGGGCGAAGAAGAGCGGGGCCAACAGCACATAGTGGAATCCGAACAACTTCTAGGGGGAACAGAAAGAGGTATGAGAAAAACCACTTTTCCTTTGATTCGCAGGAAATTCATTAACCCCAGCACCATTTATCAATGACAGCCTGTATCCCGTAAATACAGGGCTATTCAAATTCGTTTCTGTACATGGGGATCTCGTAAACGATAAGAGATAGAAAGTCGGTTAATTGTGGCAAAGTTGCGTATTTTCGAGACCTATTCATTGATGTGAAAAAATCGAATTTAGATCTTTTGGTTCTGGAGATATACAGGAAAAACCAAAAAATCTTAAATTATTTATTTATTTGCCTGTATCTTCTTCATTCGCAGACATATTGAAAATCTATCCACATTTTAATTTCTTAATATGAAGTGAACGTCGTCGATCCAAAAACTACAACAAAAAATACAGGTCCGTATTTTAAAATTCAAAGATGGGGGTGGCCCAAGTCAGATGACACCCTGTATAAAAGATTCATGAATATATTCTGATAGCCCACATCAAGTGCCGATAGCAAAATGTGGATAGATTTTCAATATGTCTGCGAATAAAGAAGATACAGGAAAATAAATAATTATTTGGGTTTTTTTTGTTTTTCCTGTATATCTCCAGAACCAAAAGAGCTGAATTCAGTTTTTTTACATTATTGAATAGGTCTCTAAAATACGCAACTTTGCCACGATTATAACAAATATGATCACCCTGTAGATTTGTTTCAAATGAACTTCCCCAGCACAACATATGTAACCGGCGACATATCGATTGATGACCTTATACACCCATATAATCCCACATCAAGAATGAAAATTCTTTTGATATATGGTGCTCGTGATATCTAAGGCTACACCCCCTTTTGTATAATTACACGTTTCCGATGTGATTAGCGATGAAATTTACGACATCGGGTTCATATTAGTGTGTTCATCAATGTTAATCTCTAAATATCTTATTGACGGCATCGATAGAATGATTCAAAGAACTATTTATTGAAATCAGATTAGGACTGCTTGGGATCGGTTTGGATGAACTCAGAAAAACGTGTACGGAACGCATCATGGGCAGGGTGAATTTTTTTAATACTATCTACAATGACCTTGTACCGCATTATTGAATTCCCATCAAGTCAAACACTTTTCAAGATGACATTTTCATAAGAGTGTCTAAAGTTCTAATCGTTTCAAAAAGGTTAAAAGTTTCTCAGTTTCTTGACTATGAATCGACATTTTCAAACAACATAATTTCGGTGGTTTGCTGAGAGAGCAAGAACTTTTTGACAATCAAATTACTCGATGGTGCCAACTGTACCCACAAAATATTCTGAAGAAAACAAGGTAAAGACAAAATGATATCTCATATCGTCTACTATATTAGGAAATTGTTTCATTCAGAATGTGAACTTCCCCAATATCAATTTTTTATTCAACTGTTAGACCCGGGATGTCATAAAAACACAAACTATTTTATGAAAATGATCACTGTGCAAGATTCCGTGAATAGGTTTATGTTTTGTGCTGTCGTGTGAAGAACTTGATGGCCAGATAGCCCTAAAGACTAAAGCAATTCCAAAAGAATGTCAGGAGGCAAAAAGACAAGACATATTGGGTCATATGCATAAAGTTGAAAGGACTCTCAGAAGTAGCGACTCCACATTGCAGTGTTAAGTACTTCAAATAATTTGACGTGCTCAATCAATCAAGAATTTTTCCGCGTTTTGATGCTTTTTAATATAATGAATTCCGATGATTTTAAAATGATTTGAACTGATGAACTAAATAGTTACTTTCGAAAGGAACAATTTTTTTGTTGGTCAATTTTTGGGAAGACGACCTAATTTTTAAAATTCTAACTTTGAACTTATTTGTGAATACCTCTATGTGATATTATCCCTACTGTTTCAATTTGAGGTTATTGATGTATTACAGAGCTATCACAAGTGAGAGGTGAACTGAAATATGACACAATAACCAGTGATTTTGAGAAATAAAATGAAAGTAACTTGTTCTCTTGGAATTTTTCGGGATAATATCTCAAAAAATAATTACATGAAACCATTTCGAACCATGTTCGAGTGAATATCATTCTTTTTATATCGAAAAATATTGTCGTCCATGTCTTGCTTGCTTGCATACTTAATAAATAAATAATAAATAAATAATAATAATATCCCATGTCACAGTCGATGAACAATCAGAGAGCCATGTTCATCCCCACTCAATCGATGGGTGTGGTATAAGAAAAAGTAAGAAAATGTTGGGAGTTTCATATTGGTATACTAAAACACCTATTATTGGAAAATGGAAAAGCCATAAATTGTACAAAAATTTTAGAAAGAGAAAATATTCTATCCAATTAGAATATCAAACATAGTTTGAAATGAATGTATGGTAGACTACGAGCAGAAAACAACTACTTTCCTGGTAAATACCACGCAGAGCATTGAATTATATCTGCTCGTAGGCCATGCAATGATTCACACTGCGAATGCAGATCGCAAATGTTTCGTTCTTCCTAAGACGTGACAAATTCACATCGAGACACTACAGACCCCATATTATGATACAGTATCTTATTATTGATTCAGCCAAGGCATCATATATCATGAGAAGAAGTTTTTTATTGACAATACTCCTCAGTTGATAGAATTTGAATGTTAGTTTCCTCAGTCTCTATGTGGTATAATTTACATGTTCAGTCCAACGGAGGTCATTCCTAGATATTTAATATGTTCTACCTTTTCGATTTTTGAGCAGGTACAGTCTTTCACATCTTACGTTGTGAATTTTCAGAAATTTTTTCATTGGCTGATCTCTAGTATCAGCAGATAAAGTAATATATTTTATTTTATCAACATTTAGACTAAGGAGACTATGTCATTCAGCCATTTATGATATGTTCGAAGTTCATTTTCTGCAGTTTTATATACTAAGAAATGCAACTTTGATGTGCTAACAGTTGCCACACTCTGGTGAAGCACCTTGTATATTGCTAATTACTTTCAGTGGCCTTTACGAAACTGATGGTGTAGTGAAATGTCAATGATATCATAGTGCTATAACGGTTCATCGTTTTTCTTTTTCAAATTTGCAATCAGTTTACAAGAAACAAAAATATTTGATAGAACCCATCAGTCTCATCAATCAGCATCAGAGACACTGACCCGATTTACTTTCCTGGGAACCGATTTAATACTGCTAAACGGCCCTAATTATCTCTTTTCCGCTAATCGAGAACACCAGGAAGAAGAGTTGATTCGGATCATTCCGTTCGTCAATCTCTGACAGTTCACCTGAAATCACGTAGTTATTTTTTCAACTTCCTTCCCGACTCGATGCAAATTGTCGCTTTCGGTAACCGATCTTTCGGTATTCCCACAATTAGAACCAGTATTGTTTTTCGGGGTCCTGTGAATGCGACCAATGAAGCGACTAGAAGAGTTTAGTCACGCATTCGTTTCGAGTGTGTAGTCGGATTACATTAAATAAATCGATGAACTTCTTGCTCGACACTTCAGATTCTCAATATTGACTCAACTAGAACCTAAGTTATGCTTTGTTGCCGTCAATAAATGCCACAATCATCTGGAGCAAACTGTATTTGAATTTCCTCGGAAATACTCTTCTTCTTCTTCCTAGCATTGATGTTGGGCAGGTGTAGAAACCATAGATCTTATTGCTTACGCTATATCCGACATCCTGTAGTGATTTTTAGGTCTAGAGGGGTCTGCAAAAGAGTAGGTACTAAAACGACCAATCAATGGCTTAGTACTTTCAACCCTCCCGGACCTACAAAACAAGTAACCTGGATACCGGATCTAGCGTAAGCAATAAGATCAATGGTAGAAACCCTTGCACTCAAGTCTCTAGTCGGACCCTTTGCACATCTAGATGTTCCTCTCGATGACACAATATTGTCATTGACAGATATTTCAAAGTCTGATATAAATCTCAGATTATCAGTGATATTCAAAGATAAGTGCTCAGTGAAATTGCGAGATGATCTTTAATAATTCTCCAAGAACCACCTGCAGATCATCTTTTACCGACGACCTCGATTAACTCCAAGTGTCTTCGAGACTCGCTTCATGTGTAGATTGGATTGTATCATTCCAGATTTGGGTATCCTGTCATAATTTGAGAAAATTGCTTCTTTAGCAAGCCCTTCATGCAGGGCACTTCCATACTACTGAGAATTTCCAGTATTGGTTCTGGTCCTATTGGAATTGTTACCGAGATTTGCTATTAGCACCACACTCAAGTGTGCTAATAGCAAACCTTGAGTGTGCTGAGATCGTCAGTGAGATCCATATGGTACATTCTCTTTTCAATATTATTCAAAGGATCTGTCAGTATTACCACTATCTAATGCGAGTATTGACATCGAGGCCCTTTTTCAATCACTAGGTGAGATGGAGATACATTCGCGTATCTTCGAGTTTGTATCTTATTAGTTTGGTATCGATAGGAATGATTCCGAGTTTCAAAAATTCCTAAATGAATCGAGTGTTTCTGTTCGGAATTAGGTAGTTTCAAGTATATCATGTGAAGCATAGGTGAGAACAAAAATAGAAAAAACTTTACAACACAGATCCGTGGACCTTCACGTTACTCCGCGATTATCATTTTGAAGATTGTCATCACAAATACGATGCCTTATGGCTGTTTCAATGTTGTCAAACCAGTTGAAGATACTGACGCTGGCAAAGAAGGAATACAATAATAAATTCAAATATGACATTGGTTCCAGGCTTAAATGAAATATTAAAATGTTTTGCATTTTTGACTATCTAAATATACCAATCTAATATTGTCAAAACAGTGCATTAATTCCGTTAATTTGAAGTTGATCCGAATTAAAAATTGGCCGTTTTTTTTGATGATACGGAGAGTATGTATATTCAGCTGAGTATTCATAAATCAAATGACATGGCCCAAAATACCTTCAGATATATACACACAAGGAATACTTTTTGGGGCAGCGATGTACGAACTTCCTGTATACAATTATAGCTAGAAGAGTGAAATGAAAATATGGAAAGATATTTCCATAGTTAGATAGATATAAAATTAAATTAAACCGTGAATTACTGTAGGTACTAAACTGTAGCTTTCAATTATAGTATTTTCAATGTATTGCTATTTGGGATTATGATCTCTTTTTTAGTACATAATTTCTCCGCTCCAAAGATTTGAGTCAATAAATTGAATTTTTATGTAAATGCAGCCGATATAGGTACTTGATGAAAAAACATTATTGATCACAAAACAAATTAATTATTAGGCATTGATAATTCGTGCATCATGCAAAATCAATATCCGTAATGAAAATGAATTACTTGGGGGTATATGTATAACCAATACATGATATTAACCAACTCGTTGGTCGAATCAATTTTAAGATACTGCATTACTATTTGGGGAGCTGCTTTCATAACAACATTGCAAAATTTACAAACAATACAAAATACTATCCTGAAGATTCTGTTACATAAAGAAAAACTTTTCTCCACACAATTACTCTTCCAAGAATCGAAAATGTTTAAAATAAGACAGATATATATTTATCAATGCATTCTGCGAATGAATCATGAAAAAGAAAATTATACCATAAAACCTTTAAATACCAGAGCAGCAGCAAATCTTGACACCACTATTGGACATTTCAAAAAATCTGTCACTCAGAGATCTTTTTGTTATTTTGGTCCAAAAATATAGGTACAATATGATTCCAGTGGATATCAAGAATATACGGAAAACATCAAAATTCAAAACTGAGATCAAAAACTTCATTTTAAATCACGCCAAACAATTCGATTTAAAAAAAAATCTTGAATTATCCTTTCCCTCTTCTATCTTCTATATATTTTCTATTTCTATTTTATTATGCCAGATATGTCCAAAATCATCCTGTACTTGACTTCTATCTATCTAGATGAACTGATTTATTCAATCCAATATTGCAATAACCTTGTAATGAAACTCTCAATTAGGGAGGATTTCTGGTGTCGAGAGGAAGAATTATGGGTTGCTTCAAACTTATTTATTGCCACAAAACAATCGGCGAAATGACAACGGCACGCCTTATGCAGCGTCGAGCACAACTACAAAAACGCAGTATAAAAACACAGGTAGACATTAGGGCTGATATCGTTACCTACCTACAAAAACGCAGGCACCGGAAAACTGATCACACTGTAGTGATTATTACCTTATAAAACCAAAAGCAGTTTAAATAATTATGCCAGACCAGCAAACGCTTCGATTAGACAAATTCCCTCGTTCGTTGTTCGTTCTAAGCCAGATCATTCAATGAGGAGGTTTTTCCGATACCAATATAAAAAGCCGTTCGCGTACGACATTATACGGGGTGGCCAACCTACACGGAAACTTCATCGGGATATTAACTTGGAAAGGAAAGGAAAACCCTTGGTGATAAATATGTACCAATTGAAAATATTATTACTTTTTTTTGCGCAGATGATATTTCGTTCAAAGATTCTAAAAACGTTGACAGCAGATGCTCAGCTCTTTGCTATGCCTATGGCAACAAATCAATCATTGCATAAAAACTATCATTTTGTACTTCTCAAGCCCAACTTTATATACTCTCCAGTCTCATCACAACTTGCTCTACTTCTTCTGCCTTGAATTAACTGAACGTATTTTATATTCCAAACTTTTTTCGTAAATCTCATTCAGGAAATTATCATTCCATTTGCTCAGCATGCAAAAAACCAGCGGTGCCTTCCTCAAGTCACAGACAGAATGAAAAATTATGAACATATATAGAAATACGAGCTCCGAACTTGGATTTTCTCGTTCCTCAAAAAAAGTTCACGGTGATCAATGTTTATCGCGCAATATCGTAAAACCGATGAAGATGTTAGTGAAGATCTCAGACAACTGATGCATATTACATGACACGGTAGAAAAATTGCTTATACGGGTTGTATCCAGTGGTAGGTGAGCAGGAGAAAAAGTTGATCAGTCATAATTGATTACAAGCTACGCATCAGACATCATACATATATATCAAGGGATATCTATCTAAACCTTCATCCAATACTATGTGGATGGATTTTACTGTTCAAAAAATGCCGAACACACGACAAATGTAAATCTTATGCGGCTATGTCAATGCAATCCATCATTCAATTGTGAAAACATGATTGAGAATATGTTCATCAGTTCTTGTATCATGATAATTGGTGCAGAATTTTCAATTTTTGGTGGCTGCTCTTTATACTCTTCTATTTTCATTTGACCAAAACACGTATTTGCATTGAAAAGTACAAAAAATGACTAAAATACACAGATCGTTGAGTCAACGTATTCGAATTAATTCTGTGGAATAGTAAGTAATTCTTATTTCGATTGCATCTTCAACTTTGGTGACAATTTTCTCGTATGTATTTAAAGATCTAGCTAGGTGTTCCTGATTGTCATATTGAAGAAAATTGAAGAAAATTCACGTTAAAATTTTTTTCCAGGATACTAATGGGTATCAAAATGTTCATAAAAAAATCATTGAGTATACCTCCTTTTTGATGATATCGGTGAAAATTTGTATGTTGGGAGCAGCAATACGATGGTTTCGATGTTTCGAAGTGTGTAAAGGCTTACCTGATTGATATGTTATGATGAAAAATCAAAAATGGGTAGGTAGGAAGGATATATGTAGCCTCACGAACAATTTGACCTAAGATATCTTTTCCTGGGAGCTATATTGTAGATTGTAGGGTTGTTTTTTCGCATCAAAACAAAGTTTTCTTTGCCAAATTTTTTTTATTGTTCATACTAACTTATAAACGCGTATGCAGATGAAGATTTTTTCTTTGGGCAAACATTCCTAAATCGTTATATAAATATTTTCTCTGAATGTGCTCAACAGAATAGTGCTATTTTTTGGCAGTTGGACACCTTGGGTAGTTAATTCATTAAAAAATTCTGATTATAAACCTTACAGGCGAAGATCTAATGGTTGATATCTGCTTCTGACTATTAGATATTTTGTGCATAACCTTTAATCTATTCGAGGCCCGGGATTCTGAGACTTCGTGCAAACTTTATCAGCTTCCTGGGAGCTAGGTTCCTAACATCGGAGGGCTCTAAGAAGGCCCTTTCCAGAAATTGAGCCTCTTGCAGAAGAGTGCTGGGCATTCGCAAAGCAAATGTTCTGCAGTTTCAGCGAAGTTCTCGCAGTAGCGGCAACTATCACTCTCTGTTTTACCTATCTTTTTGAGGTGATACCTCAGAGGGCAGTGTCCAGTGAGGAGTCCTGTTACCAGTTTCAAGTCTTTTCTGTCCAACTCTAGAAGCTGTTTAGCTTTCCTTGATGGCTTTGTCCTGGCAATTTAATCCAGTGGGATATTATTTCATCTGTTTCCTATCAGAATCTAAACTTCTGTAAGTGGGTTTTGAAGAGTCCACAGAAAGGTTCTGGAAAATAACCCTTACTTTCTTATTTCAAATGATGAAACACCTAGTATTATTATACCTAGATTATGAGATCATTATGAATTGATATTATGGTCGTTATTAGTTGATTCAATTTTTATGTTATAAGAAGTTATGTTATTGAATGTTCATCAGTAATATCGATTGTATGATATCAAAGAATGAATTCTTCTACCTGAAGAATTTGAATTAAAATCATAATTACGATCATGTGAACTTCGGAAGCACCTGTGATACAAATGGAAAGCAAAACTTGCGACTTGATCCAAAATTATCCTTTTAACTCATTCATGGCACTCTAGATTGAACAACTTATGATGACAAATGTCATAAAGTTACAGACGTGGTGTCATTGTACTCAGCAGGGATTTCTCACTTCAAAGTAGAAAGTGAGTATCATTTCTACTCAAACAATTGAATATGCCAGAAAAGGTACTGGAAACCCCCGGTATGAAGTGCGTACAAAAAAACCAGACCAGATAGAATTACCAGGACTCATGATAGGCCACCTCAATGGGGCCTATCTGAGTTGATATCGCACGTCTTCGTCCATTCTTTTTGCAATTGCTGATTCAAATCTCCATGCACACCGATGAGGCCTTGGCTTTTTTCACTCCGTTTGGATCACCTTCTCGTCGGAGCATTGCGATCCATTTATCCATTTATCGATTCACACGGTCAAAAACCCATCTGGAACGACTAATTTATCTGATCAACACCGAGCGGTCAACGTACCACCATGATATTACAGTTCATCGAGGGCTCGCAGCCAAGAACAGCCTTCCAAAGGCCGTCGCCACACTGTAATCATATGCTGGCACATTTTTGCCGAAGATATCTCTGTATGTAGCTGTCAATTTATGTGTTATCGAACAATTACATAGTGTGATGGCTAGTTAGAGTTGTTAAATAGTTGTTAACGCCGAGATGGGCGATAGCGACGCGTCTGATGCCCGACCATGGGCGTAGACTGGGGGGGGGGCAGGGGGGAGGGGCGCGACCACTATCCCCTGGAATTACGGGATCCGCTTCATTCACACAGTGAAAAAACTTGGGTGTATTTTCGATCAAATGGATTTCAGAGCAACCTCCGACGAATACAACACCTGAATAAGTTGTGTCCTTTTTATTATACATTTCACAATTGAGTGTTGAGTGGTGCTAATTCCGATCTGAGTAGTGAACAACGACATGAATGTGATGAATTGAAACGATTCAGGATAATAAAATCATAAGAAACACCAAATGGTTGAAATTTAATATTCTCAATGGTGCTAACATTGACGTTGACGCACAAAAAACAGCTATTATATAAAATTAACACCAAGTTACACCGTGTCATATCACGATGGAATCGAGGCCGTGTATGAATCATCTAATTTAGTGGCAATAATCATTCGTGAAGTATTGCATCCTGAAAATACCAGATTTAAAATAAATTAACAAAAATATTGTATGTAGGCTTCTGAATGGTGTGAATTTCATGCACTCATCTGTTCGATCTTAGAACCTTAGAACTTTTGCCATTAGGTGGCACTGACGTCCTTCCTACCGTACCTGATTTCAAAATTGTCTAGTCCCTAGTACCACTGATCAAGATAAATAAGCCGACACAGTTCGGTATCATCCGAATTGTCCCTAGATTCTTCTTAGTCTAGTTCATCATCATAAGATTTATAGTTCAATAGGTGATCTGACTTATTGAAAAACACCGGAGGTGGTGAAGAAAAGCACTGATTCACATGAACACACTCATGATATGATGTTCCTTCACACCAGAAAAGACTTCGCATGTACTTGCTCAGTGTTTAATCGCATCGAAGATACTTGATGTGCAACACACCCTTGTGGTGTCAAATCGCACTTTTGGAAATGCATAAAGAACACCACCTTAAGTGTTCATACTGCTGATCACTAGTGTTACTGACAACTGGGTTTTATCAAAAACACCTATGGGAAAGGTCACATAACACCTTCAGTGGTGAATAATATGTCGGTGTTTACTGACATTGAAACAATCAGGACCTCAGGGGACACCAGATGGTGTTAGCTGGTATGAGTTGGTGTAATTTTATTTCACTGTGTAATTCGAAAAATAACTTTCCTCGTTTCTGAAGGTAAACGGTGTGAAGTTATAGTAGGTACATGAATATGCATTTTTTGGCGTACTTAATTCTTTTATATCACCTCAGATTTGACATGAATTGAACCTTGCCTTCTTATTTTGAATAGGACACCCAGTATATTTTTACTAATTTCAATAGAAAATCAGATTGTGAGTACAACAACACCACATTTGTCACTTGTTGACATTCATCATCCTATAATTTTCTATTCACGAAATCGTAATGAAATGTTAAGTATCGATAGATATCGTAGCCACCTTTGCTCTATTTGAAAGAATTGAGTACCTACCTAATGAACATCATAATTAAGATTTTCTAAACCTAAAATAAACCTGTGAAATAATTAATGAAAAAACAACTTGATTCAAAACTGACCGTTTCAACTCATTTATGGCACTCTACATTTAACATTGAAAATATCAGTACGATAAATACCAAAAAGTTATAAATGAAGTGTCATTATACTAACAATGTGATTATCTATATTGAAATAATTGGAAATATACCTAGTGTCGATGTGATAGAATTAATACAAATGAATACGTCAAAAAAATTCATATCTATTTACTATTCCTACAGATCGAATTTCATCTGCAAAAAAAAGTTATTTTGAGGGTATCCACTCCTGAGAAAAACTCAGTAGATATTATGCTCGATGAAGGCAAACATTTTTCTCCGAATATCAAACACCCATTATTAAAATTTTATTAAACGCTTCCATCAACGACTTGCATCGTGGAGGATTTAGCACCTATCTACGTTGAGAAAGATGAAAAAATGACTACAATGAGTGACAATTGTTTATCAGGTTTGTCCTTGCTGACTGTTCACATAAATCGTTTGATTCTGAAGGATGTGAATACATTGACATAACTTGTTGGTTAAAAATGTTGTGAGCTTAAGATAAAAATCCAGTTTCTATCCAGATCTCCACGCTATTTCATAGTTTGTATGTTGTTTCTCATTATGTTTTTTCTCTGCAATACTATTGTTCAATTTATTACTATGTACTTTGGATAATTTTAATTCGAAATATATATTTTCATTTAATTTGCCTCGTGAGAAAATTTTCCAGCTACGCCTATGTGCCCGTAAATAAATTTGTTAGTTTTTTCTTCTCTATCGGTATTGTACTCGCAGTGACCGTCTTTTGATGAGGCTTATTAGATAAGCGTTGCTTATAATAGGGTTGTGTGATAGCTGTGACCGAATTGTAATGAAATTACAAATCATTAGACTATGAATTCGACGAACTGTCTTCGAGATCAGGTGCATGAGCAAAAGTACCTTGCTGGTTCTGAGATCATCACTATACAGAGTGTTCGGAAATTGTGCAAAAAGAATTAGGGGGTTGATTTTATTTGAGAAAATGTTTTCTTCACATTCATCTCGAAAATAGCTCATTGTATAGAAATAGAACAATGATATTTTCTTATGATATTTAATAGTTCATATGCAGTAAAAAATATTGAGAATAAATTAGGGGCTCTCTTGAATGTCGAGGCCAACTAAGGCTCTTTGGCTTCGAGGAACTCAAGTCTAATGAGATCCAAAGATGCAAAGGAATATCAGGACTCAGTTTACTAAATCTGTGCACAAAATATTTCGAAAATTCAAAAAAATCAACTCCCTTACCAGGTATTGTTCATCGACAAGGACTTGATATAAACAAAAATAAACATTTGAAGAAATCGAAATAACGATGTCCTATGCAATTTTTTTCTTCTATCTTGTGACTACAAAAAAGAAGAACCCATAATTTTCGCGTGACATATAGGTAAAAATCACGAAACGCCAGATGGCGCTGTAAATTACAAAATGTCGGATCGAGGGTTGATCAACAAATAATCTGTCATTTGATCTCTTAAACCAAAGTTTTTATTGAAGAAAATTTCAGTTATCTCAGAGATTTAAGTCGATTTTTCGTGGTCGACCATTGGATTGAAGTTGTATTTAAAGTTTGTTGTCGACGTATCAATTTCGGTTTTTATTCGAAGTTTTCCAGTTCTTAGTTCCTGAAATTCTTCTGAAAATGCCTGCGTGAAAGTCGAAATATCAATTTCGAACATTTCGGATATTATGTGGGGTGAAAGTGTTTCAGCAATCACACAATTGGAACTGAAGGCCTCAATGAAGAAATCATAAAAAGTTTTGTGTATGAGATCCTCCACAATTCTCACATAAAAACACCATGAAACTAGATGAGATATATGTGGGTTTATTTTAATGTTCCTGTAAAGCATATTTATTGAAAATGTTGTATAATTCAATATTGAAAAGATTTATTGGGCATTTCGACTGGAAGCATATAAGCTCCACTTTTTTGACTTATCAGTTTTCTTTTCTGTGTTGGTTTGTTTTTATTTTCAGGAACCTAGATTATATGGTAATGTATTCAAATAGATATACCTATTAGAATAAAGTGAAGTGCAAAAACTACCTGGAAGTGACATATAAATTCATCATTTTGTGGAGATTTGACTTGAAGAAATGATATAGTGTTCAAATAAATTATTTAAAAAAGTCATAGTTTTATTGGGTTAACAAGAGTAAATGGCTTTTTCTAGCATGCCATATGTTTTTCTGAACAGAATAATTTGGGAAATGTAACACAATAATAACAAATCAGTATTCAAATCTTTTAATCATTGTTGAATGAAATAGAAATGTGGAATAGATTCCCTTCAGACTGAGAAAGACTACAACTCATAAAAAAATGCAATAATAAAACATTCTTGAACATGTTAAATTACGAAATCCAAATATGACTGCCAAGCAAGCAGATGATAAATTAGTCTTCCATTTACACAACACCAGAATCACCTGAAACTTCATATCATTATCAGGAACATTGTTGTGTCATATAGGTTGTTGTTGGTATTTTGTCTTTACAGTGGAACTCTCCAAGATCCATCACATGATCATGTTAATCATCATCCAAGTATAGATCTTTCATCATGTCTTCTTTATAAATCTGCCCCTACTTGTTCATTGTTGCTCTAACTGCATATAATTATTTGATATTTGCCTGAGCCTGTAATAAATTACAAAATGATTAAATTGAACCAAATGAGGTGGAGAAGAGGTGGTAGCATAGTGACAACAATAATGAAAAATCGAACTTACCACTGAAAAAATCATCATAAGTGCTTGCTACAAACATAAATTCCGAGATAGCTTTTTCTATCTTCAAGATCATCTTCCATTTCTAGGCTATTTGCCTTAGTATTTAGGTTTCCCCAAATCCTGCTCATCTTCTGCTTTAGAATTTGAAGGAAATTTATGCAAAGCCTTGAGTATGTAGAGCATTGTGGAACAAGCATATTTTTCGCGATTTTATCTCCATATCAGCTCTTCTAATCTTTTGCATCATCAGATTGTGTGGTCTATTAACAACAATTCTTCACAAAATATCATCAAAATACAATACTTTCAATGCTTAAATCACTGAAATTTATAAATAAAGTTCACATTTTACCCATATGAACATATGGAGGTTGGTTTGTTGTTCATCCCTCGAGTAGTTCATGCGATCAATTATAGATGTCGCCCACTCCGTGATTTTTCCCTATAGTGCAACCATCAGGGGAGAGATTAGAGAATGAAGATATTGGCATTTTTTCGAATGTTAGGTGATTATAAACATCTGGAAATACATTTTACCCAATAAACATTCCCTGTTACCTCAACTCAATATCTGTTTCATCCATAAGTACAATTTTCTCCATGAGCATCAATACCCATTTACCAATATTTCGAAATCGAATTATTCGTTCATTCATTATTTATTCTGATGGCACGTATTTCAAATTCACCCTGTCTGTATCCATTCACAAGAAATAATCGATTATGATGAGTATGAATAACATACTCACTCGTTTGCGTACTGGACATACCAGGTACACACATGAACATTTGCTCAATGGAGGTGAAGTGAGAGTATGTGACAGTTGTAGGGTGCCAATGTCAGTTAAACACTTTTTAGTGGAGTGTCCGATGTTTGTTGAAGAACGTCGGAAACATGATATCACAATGGACCTGAAAACAATTCTTGGTGATGACTGTAATTTTGCCAACATATTTGGTTTTCTCTCTGAGATAGGCTTACTCAACAAACTATGATGACCTTAATCATAACGAAACGATTATTATGTCTTATTTAATTGCTAGAAAACTATTGTTATGTTGCTAATAACCCTTGGTGGTTGATGCAACGGTTTTTGCTACTTCTAATAAAAAAAAAAAAAAAAAAAAAAAAAAAAAAAAAAAAAAAAAAAAAAAAAAAAAACATGACATGACGGTGAAGAAATATCCAACGAGTTTATACACATGAAAAAAGGTCCAAAGGAACACAGGGTCGTACGTGATGGGGTGTTCACAACAGTCAAATTTGCCTCGACCACAAACACGCATAGGAACGATGAAAATAGCTGGTAAGTAAAAGTAATATATAGTTCACATGAAATTATGGCCGAGAAACAGAATAACTGTACCAGAAACCATACTCCTCGGCTACTAATGAAACAAAAATAGTAGGTCTATCAGAACGTAATGTCCGGCAAATGAAATATAATTTAATAATCTGAGTTCTTGGTGGCTAATAACGCACATTTGGAACGTTGGTAATTCAAACGAACCACATGGGAATATGATTGCTGACAGAATCGCATGGTCTGCGTATAGGTTGAAGTCGGACAGTAATTAGCATTTCAAGAAAAAAAAACATCATCATTTACCATAAACTGGTGCGGGGTAGATTACATTGTTCATTAACGATTCGTAAATTTTCTGTTTCATTTATGTTCAAACAACGTCCATTCTATTTTGTTTCTTGATGCTTAGTTGCTTCTCCCCATGTTCTTCCTCTTTTATAATCATATGAACTACGGAAAACTAATCACGTAAATTTTGCCCCTGTTAAAATTTGAATAACATTTTTCTGATTTGAACTATTCGAATTCTGTTTACACTATTCGCTAGCTCAGTCATTCAGTTATAATCTCGTATTTCTTCGATACATGAGGCTCTTTAATTCCATAAAATTGCTACAGGATGTTACGTGAAACTGTGCAAGATTTCGGAATTTTCAAAAGAATCCCAAATGAAGACAAACATTTTTTTCAACTTCAACAGCAGATGCATGAAGATGATCTTATTACCTTGAGCCATTTCCAGAATTGTCTTCTTATCTCTTATGTTCAGAGAGTGATCTCAAAAAATCAACTTTTTGGTTTTGCAGTCATAACTATTTTCCTCTTCAACCGATTTCCAAAATCTCAAGCTCATTTTGAAGATGAAACATCAGATGTACAGGTATAAAGATCAGAATTGACTCAAGATTCAAGAACATTCAAGATCGAAGGTTTCCTCAAAAGTGACCCAAACCTGAAACACCCTCTATATCCAGGCTGGGAGTTGAATTAAAAGAAAATCAACTTGTTTTCGGAAGAATCATTCATTCTGGATACGTCCAGATCTTCCTTTCTTTCAGTAGTCAAAAATTGTTCGTAAGAAAACCCTGTAACCGACGAAGAAAGGGATTGACTGATAAGATCGTGACGCGGAAATCTTTTTTTTCTTGAGATATAAGACTTGAAAAAAATAAGAATTCAAACAAAATTTTAGAAAACAAAGTATTTCATTATGTTTTGGATATTTTTCAAACAAGTTATTTTTTTATATCCCATAGAAAAATTTTATACGTACGCCAATTATTTTTTTTCTGTTTCTTCAATCAACTTTTTCCGCTGAAGACAGCTATGGGTTCTATTCTGAAAATAACATTTTTCGCCCTGTACATCAAACTATGATACTCGGTTTGGGCGATTCACAGTAATTTTGTACGAAAATTATACATAAAAAATTCTCAAAAATCTGCTTTCCTTTCATCCGTACCCAAAGTACCCCAAGTGGAAAAGGGGGGAATGATTTTTTTTTCCGAAATCTCCGGCTCCGATTTGGGAGGTTAGGTAATTTTTTTTGTTTTGCGATGTTTTTGGCATTGGAAAATCCGTTTGCCACAGAAATTAGGTAAAATCTAACCGTTTAGCCAGAAAAAATTTGCCCTCTAAAAATTGTTTTTCTTCATTTGGGATCCTTTTGAAAATTCCGTAATTTTGCACAGTTTCAAGTAACATCCTGTAGAAATTTTATGGAAAGAACCTCATGTATCGAAGAATGACTAGATCATAGCTGAAGGACTGATCTAGTGAACAGTGCAAACAGAATGCAAATTGTACAAAATTATTAAAATTTTAACAGGGTCAAATTTTGGGGTGCGTCGTAATTAGTGTTGGGTAGTTTAGTATAGGCGAATTGGTAGTCAAATTTGAGAAGGTATTTGAGGCGCATCAATAAATAAATACAACTTATTTGACTTCTTTTCATTTCCAGATGATTGCCTACATAAATGTTTCAAAATTAACAAAATTACGACTAAGAACGCAATGACCACCTCGAAATTCTTGAGGGAGTTCATGCATGCAGACACCATTCGTTTAAAAAATTCAACAGAAACCTCAAATTTTCAAACACAAATTCACACCCGCCTAACAATAAAATTCCGATAGTCATCTGGAAAAGCAAGAAAATCTTGACAATCATTCGAGGGCGCTAAATGTACCCTAAAAGATTCAGATGAAAACTTATTATCGCGTTTCTGATGATTCAAAATATAATGAATTCAAATATTATTTTCGAAACCACGAGGCTCTGAGGAGAAACGGTTCAATCCAGTGAACTAGATTGAGTTAGTTAAATACTTTCAAATTATGAAATGAAAATAAATTGTGGGATACGCTCTTTTCAGAGAAGAAAATGCCATTAAGTATAGAAATATTAATGAATAATGAATCACCTCATCATTCTAGAAATTGTGAAGCCTATATACTTCAATATTATTGCTCTTTAATATGTGTCATTGTCCTGTATATACTTGAACTCATTATAGATATTGTAAGTGAATATTATAAACCCATCACCAATAGAATTCTTCAATATAAAATATTGATTGTTATAGAGATAGAATATAACCTCAAGTTACTAATTCCAATCATGTTGAGATCTTTATTTCACAACCTAAATAATATAATTCAATTTATGTCTACCTCAATAACATCAACGGAAATTGAACCACACTACTAGTTTAGTAGTTCGTATCCTCTCGAGGCATGTAATCAAAATTCCAAATCGCATACTATTAGGATTCCAGCCGAAAGGTGAAAACATAACTTCATTGTTGTTATTTGTGTTTCGTGTCAATAATTTGAAAATCACCTTCAGGAGATATTGTGAGGTATACATGGAGATATGCCACTAATAAGAAAGAGATATCGTAAATTGATGATATTATAGACTGTACAAAATAAATAAGGTCAACAAAATAATATTATATCCATCTATTTATAGGATCTGAAGTATCCAATTTGGAATAGGAATGTGCACTACGTTGATTCCTGTTTGCGCTCCTTCATTGAAAATGACACCCAGAATGCGCAATATCCAAATTATGACTACATCAATTCTTTTTGCGTTCAATCGGTGTTCATTAAGAAATTTTAGATTTTTTTATAAAACTTACATCTAGATTCTAATTCAAAGCAAAATACTATATTGTTACGATATTTCTACTCGGGTTCGTGAATTTAAAATACTCGGTACAAAACTGAACAATTTATTTCACTAAACACTCGAGATACAACTCAATAAACACTTAATTAAATCACAACCATATTCGCTTTACAAATCTCAATGTTCACAATATTAGCTATCTTCCTAAACTGAACTCTTTTCAAACTAAAACTGACTGACTGTGACACTACCGTCCTTTATATAAGTACAGAATACTCATTCCAGCAAAATCAAGAAATACCGTTTAATTTCGAGAAACTGCGACGGTTATGAGTCATCCGCCATTGTCCTCTAATTAGGTATGTCGGCGACCGCCGTTAACGCGAAGCTATAAATCAGCCAGGCGAGAGCCGCCGAGATGATGACTTCCGGTGTTCGCAGCACAGTTCGTAACAATATTTTATTAAAACAGTATGTCACGTCCTGAATTTTAAAATCGTCACGATGAAACAATATGTCCTTCATTATTATTGATCATTGGATAATATTCTTGACGGCTTCAAGAGTTCATGTGTAAAAATATCCAGACAGCGAATCTGCACCACTCTGATGCATCGACCTACCTACATGACAAAGAGAGATTCTAGATATACCTGGATTTGGTTCGTTTGGTAGAAGATGGTGACTTCTTCACTTTTGGAATGTGTTCATTCAAATCCACATTTAATAATAATAGTAGGTATGGTAAATTGATAGGATTTCTCTATTCTTCAGGAGACTGCTCCAATGAATGTAAGGCAAGCACTATGCGTATTCAAAGAGATAGTGCACCAGATCGTTTTCTGCAAGAAGTGACATTATTTTCGAACAAGTGGTTAGAAGAAGAAAGTTCTGTAGATTTGGAGCCTGAATCCTCAGATTCAACTCCCCTAGATTTTTTATAGTGGGTTATGCTAAAGATGTTTAAGTCGGGATCCATAATGTTGTTGACTCTATCATACCAGATATTGAGGAATGTTCAATTGATTGAATGATCAAAACGGCAATATCTCACAAAAAAGCAAGTGTTCTGCAGTTTCAGCGAAGTTCTCGCAGTAGCGGCAAGTATATTTGCCCATCTTTTTATCAGTGATATCTCAGAGGGCAATGTTCAGTGAGAAGTCCCATCAGCAGTTTCAAGTCTTTCTTATTCAACTCGAGAAGCTGCTCAGCTTTCAGGCGAAAAGATCACTTGCATTTTCGCTTGTTTTTGTTCTGTGGCACTTTATGCCAGTTATATTTCATTTCATCTGTTTCCTAAAGTCGGAACACTTCTTTCAAGTCGAAGGACGTTTTTCATGCGTTATCGTCAATGAGAATATTAAATTTTCCTACGACCCCGTATGAAAACGACAATAATCACACTGTTTTGTTATTCAGAAAGTAGCTCATATCATATGGTATTGTTTATTCGAAAGAAAAAAGAACTATAGTGTTGATATGAAAAATATCACAACGGTCGCCTGAATTGATAGAAATAATTAAGTATATTGTGAAAGTACTCACTGTCAATATAAGCGTTCTCAAATCAAATTCATATTATTTATTGAAATTTCTGTCTCGTTTTGAATTATACCGATAATTCTGTATCTATTAATTTCAATGTGTCTAATACATAACCTCTGAATTCACTACAAAACTGGAACCTATACTCTTTGCTGGAACTATTTCGATGTTGATGACAGAGGGTTAGATCATTCAAAAGAGTACGGCTACAGTTTTATGCGCGGCTTGCTGCTTGCATCAGTTTGATACCACAGTATCACCAACGAGAAGATTCTTTGGTATCACAGATGTTTGCAATGAGTCAAGGACGCACTAACTCGAGTAACTCGTACGCGCCCGCGCACTACGTACTTCTATGGTTCTGTATTCGTGATTACTGGCGCTAGCAGGCGTATGGTGTCAAGGTTGTTCATGTACGCTGGTGTCAATATCAATAAAATTTGTCCAAACTAAACTAACTCAATCAATCAGTAATTCACATAATGAGGAATTGTCGGAAATAAACAGTACTTGATATTGAATCAAAACCACCTGAAATTCTAGAGACCGCTCAAGTTACATTTCTGACAAGACCTCCCGCGACATGAAAGTATTCGGAGTCGTAGGAAAAATAGTGCACAAAACTCGTTGGAAAGTGCATTTCCTTCACTCGTTACGTTTCCGCACTCACTGCTACGCAGCTCGTGCTAAACGACTACTCGTGTGAAATATTTCACTTTCCACACTTGTTGTGTAATATACTATTCAACCATTTGGTGTTTCTTATGATTTTATGTTTCAGAATCATTCTACTTCACCACATACGTGTAAATTTTCACTTCTAAGATCTGAATTACCACCTCTCAACACTCAATTGTGAAATGTATAGTAAAATGGACACAACTTTGAAATTCAGGAAATCCATCATTTGATTGAAATTACCCCCAAGTATTTTTTAATGTGCATCGAATGATTCGAGAGTCGAGTAGAAAGAATATCCTAATCATAGTAAACTAGTGTACCGAAGATATTGTTTCGCTTGCAGCACTTGACATCATTAGGATTCGAATGCGTGCTCCTGAGTTTGTTCCGGGATAAATCTGACCGCGTGCCGATTCACGTAAACGAGAGTAAGCGTATGGAAAAGTATCGAGAAAGTTCGAGAAACAATTTATGTTACAGTTTAATTGCTGCGCACTTCATTAGATGCATGGCGCACAACGAAAGCAAAAGATCAGATTCATGATTCTATAATTGACGGTTATCGTGGTATTAATGCTCCAGTCCAAATCCATTAGAGAGAATTACTCTGAGTCGAACAGCATATCAGAGGCACCGCAAATAAGCCATTCTTTTTGAATCAGGATCAATTATTATCAAGAGTTTTTGTTTCGTTGTGCACACATAAATGAACGATTCTCCAACATGAAGCAGCATCATCAGTTTCTCTGATGATACTGCACCGAGAAAATAAATCATTAGTCCCAAGCGAATATTTAATAATGATAGATAAAAACCATCAGCTCTCCAACTAACCAGTTACAAGCAAAAGGATGTTGCTAAAATAAATCAGTTGCTATTTATTAATCGTCATTTGATAGTAACTGTGATCACTAGCCAGCAGTCGACTGGTGAACCACCCATGCATAAGTGAGTTGTTTTAATAGCCTTAGCTATTGACTAGCTCACCTCGAACTGATAGTTAGTTTATGGCGAGTTAGTAACCTTCTTCTATAAGTCAACTGATAGGTTATAGTAATAAGAAAATTATCATCTCATGAGTACACCAGCTAGCTTGGGACGAGAGGACAACCAAGTTCTAGTAAGTGAATACTGAGCTCCCAATAGGTTAGGAGCATTACTTGTATTGGTCTTGTATCAATCGTCGGATATATATTCAGAAATAATAGACCATCTATAATTTCACTTTCAAAAACTTTATTCCACTAGCCACTAGGCTGACGTCCGACTACAAGTGCAAAAAGCCACTATAAAATACAACTGATCATGATAAAATGGAAATGTACACCTTGAAATTCTAGTAACTTTGTGATAATTCGAGCCTGACGATTGTACAGGGTGGCTGGAATTCGAGCCTCATCATTGGGATCTCGTAAACCGTAAGAGATACAGGGTCGGTTAAATTATGGCAAAGTTGCGCAATTTGATGCCCAACAAAATGCCGTTCTGAAACTTGGAAAATTCCGAATACTTTCGGAGATATCCGAAAAAAATTAAAATTCCTTAAAACCGTTACTATTTTTTTCTGGCGTTATTTGAGGAAATCAATCGATATGAATAACACTTCATCATGGCCACTTTTTCTTCACCACAAGATAGCGTTATCAAATTTGAAATCCGACGTTTCGTCTTCTAGAAAACATCATCAACTTAATTTTTTTAAATACGGACCTGGATTTTCATTTCATTTTTTGTTACCTTTCGATAGGCCAAAAACTATGAGCTATCACAAAGTCTGATTTTAAAATGTTTCGATGACAAAAATTGACAGTTTCTCTATTTTTTCAAGTATCCAATCCGAACATATTAATATTCATTGGGAATATAACTATGGAACGTTTTTCAGCACCTAAACACTCTGGCAATATTTTAATGAAGCCCCTGACCCATCCACTGCCCAATTATTACGAAATTTAACTTCTGGAAAAATATAATTCAGCGGGGATAAATCGGGGCTCCTAGCAGGTCAGCGCAACACCCCCAACATCAATTGATTGGGAAATGTTTCATTTGCGAGTTTCTATTAAATACTATGATAAATTTAGACCATATCACGTTTTTCTGAATTAGAAAACACCATTTTTGATCCCGCAGAGTTTTCTAAACATTAAACTGTCATACATCGACGATTGGTTGTGACTTTTCATCGCTGAAATCAATGCCGTTTTTTACAATTTCAATAATTGCATTATATATTTTAAAATAATAGAGAAACTGTAAATATTTGCATCGAAACATCTGAAAATCAGAATTTGTGATCGCCCATAGTTTTTGGGCTATCGAAAGGTAACAAAAAATTGAATAAAAAATCCAGGTCCGTGTTTAAAAAAATTAAGTTGATGATGGTTTCTAGAGGACGAAACGTCGGATTTAGAATTTGATAACGCTATCTTGTGGAGAAGAAAAAGTGGTCATGATGAAGTGTTATTCATATCGATTGATTTCCTCAAATAACGCCAGAAAAAAATAGTAACGGTTTTAAGGAATTTTAATTTTGTTCGGATATCTCCGAAAGTATTCGGAATTTTCCAAGTTTCAGAACGGCATTTTGTTAGGCATCAAATTGCGCAACTTTGCTATAATTTAACCGGCCCTGTATCTCTTACGGTTTACGAGATCTCAATGATGAGGCTCGAATTCCAGCCACCCTGTACACATGTATACAAAATGATTATAATGAAATAAATGGGCACTTTAAAAATCCCAGTAATACACCTTGAAAACCATAGCGTACCTACCTCGAGAACTGTCTATGCCGAAATGGTGTTGCAATTTTGTTTGTTTGTGTTTGTTGAAGCTTCACGAATTCTGGCGAAAACAACCGAAAACATGAAAATTATGCAGTAGATCACTACTCATCAATATTCTACATCCTGCAATAATTATTCACCCCGATTATGGTGGCAAAATGAGCTACTATGACAAAAATTATATTTTGAAATATCGGTTCGATACTAACAGTTATTGTTTCAACAAAAATGTAACATAAAAAGGGTCCATTTTTCTACAGTAATAGAAAAATATTTTCACGAAATCAAGTGAATTCACATATTATATCTGCACTCTGGGATATCTATACTGACACTAAGTACATATCAATGTCAAGATTTCTGTCAATTATCTGTTCCATTGCTAACAACATTCATTTTTCCATATCGCGCAGAGCACCCACGCATTTAAATGGATTTCCATTTCATTATTTAACAGAATGTTCTTCAACCTGGAGCACGAATAATCGAAAAATTGAATCAGCAACAGGTGAGGTGTCTTGATTCTGATGTGGCAGAAATCATTTTCGTTATTTTTAATAATGGAAAGAATGAAGCGTATGCTCGCTGGGAACATAATCAACATCACTCATACTGGCACCATAACGCTCTCCTGCGCATTCTATTAGGTGCAGAGGATTGGAATATTATGCTGTTTCTTCGAGCAATACGCATCAGTAGGAAGAGTTGCAGACTGTATTCGTGATGGATAGAAAAGCAACTGGACCGCCCACTCATGCAGAAATATAACTCTTTGATGAGTATTTTTTCACTGTTTAACAGCATCATTCATAATATATTCCTAGCGGATAAATGAATGGAATATATTTTTCCTACGACTACGCAATAGAAAGTCATAAAGCACACTGTTTTGTTGTTTGGAAAATATATCAACGTGACATTGTTATTTCAAAGAAAGCACACGTGTTGAAGTGTCAAAAAATCGTTTGTCGCTTGTTTTTGCACTGAAAAAAATATGGTACATAATATCAATAAATGCCGTTTATCACCTGTTCGTTCATTTGCACAATGGATTTTTCATCAAGTCAATGAATAAATATTTAATGAAATATGTCGGTATTCATTGAAAAAATGAATTCGTATTCATTGTTATCGATGATGATCGTTGTTCAGAACAATGCACAGGTTTCGTTGTGATTATGGAAAAATTCAATAAGACGATTAAAGAGTTCACTGTGAAAATGTTATATTTATTATCATATCAATGAAAATAATTCATGATCCCAGAGCAATTACTACACTATTTTGAGGAATAAAGTTCATGATATCAATAAATAAGTTTCATTACCTCTTAGTTCATTGGCATGATGTATTTTGATTGCGTCATTGAATAATCATTTACCGACATAATGTATGTGTTCATTTAAACAATACATTTTGGATTGAGATTAATTATGATAGTTATTCAGACCAATAAAAAGATTTCGTTGGGGCTTTGGAAAAAATCGTTGAGCGCAAGAAAATGTGCATTGAAACAATGACTCGTTTCCAGAAAGTATTGATAAAAATATTTATTTCAACGGTCTGGCAATGGACCAGTGCGGTCAAATTGTTCTCAAATCAACTAGCTATGTCAGGAACGTAAGACCAATGATTTAATTATGTTGTTCCCAACATAAAATTCAGTATATTTCACTGACATATGAAGTTCATATGGTCAATATAGGTATAGGTACAAGTTCAAATAAGTTCATTGGCATAACGTACTCAGATTATTTGAAATTGAAAACCTATCTTCATTGATTCCTCGAATATATTTCATTGTCTCAATGTGAAAGGACATAATATTGATGTATCAACCATCAAACTATGAATCGCGTTATTGTATTGATGAACGTATTCATTAGGACGAAAAAACAGAAGATTGAACTCATCTCCATTGATTCTTCGAATATATTTCATTGTCTCAATGTATACATACATCATATTAATGTACCAATCATCAAACGATGAATCTCGTTATTGTATTAATGAAATTATTCATTGAGACGATGAAACAAAAATGTGGAAGGGAGGCTTACCATAGAATAATCCGAAATTCGGCATCTAGATAGTTGTATAAGCTTGGTTATATTTTTGAATTGCCAACGTATTGTTTTCTCGCTTTCGTGAGAGTTGTGAAGTGCTGGTGTCACGTGACTTGAGTATTTTTCGTATAGGTTGAAGGAAAGTTATACAACAAGTGTTCTTATTTGAAAAGCACATTTAAAACTGCTGTAATGACGAAAGCTCAGAAGGTACCTACCACCTACAAAAGAATTAGGATTGAAAGAAAAAATAGGTAAGGAATCATTGTTAAACCTATATGTTGACATTATATATTCAGTAAGACCGGGGCACCCTCATGAAATCTAAATTTTTAACAGAATCACACTTTTGGAAATTCCATTCATAATTGCACTAATTTTCGAAGAATTATTTTGAATTTTGAATTTATTGATTTGATGTCAAAAATTTCAATTCATACATTTTACATATGAAACACTACCGATTATTTATGAAATTTCTTCAGATCCAGAAACAAACGCTGCAGCGCCTGCAGCCTGCATGAAGGCTTTCAGATATGATAATCTGACGGCAGAAGGTTCGATACTTACTGGAAATCTTACAGCCACTATATACTTCAATAAAAACATGGAAGGAAGAAAGAAGACGTATTCAAGATGTAATCAAGAACTGACCTCAGTACAAACGTCCCTCTGGGTTTCGTCTGGTGAGCTAATAATAAGAAGTATACCTAATAGAGCATTTGCTCATCTCACATATTTATTAGATTAACATGGACTAAACGTTTTACATGACAATGTCAATGGATAATTGGGAACCTTGCATGGACAAAATTTTCCTCAAAATGTAATGGACAAAGGAGTGAATATTTATCGCGAAATGATTGAATTAATTCAATCGAAAAAACTTTTAGTGGACTTCCTATCAATAATCCAAAGACCAGTTTCTTGTGTTCAGAATTTGCATTTCACATAATTTTATTATTTTGCAATGTATACATACTTTTCATCGTTTTCCTAGTGAGTTTCATGGAATATTCATTATGTTCTGATATCGCCTCTGATTTTTCTTTCAATTATTGTAATGATATGTTAACCTATAGTTAATATGAGGATTTATTATGTGAATGATATTGAAGGTATTGTATTCATATACGTAGGTACAGATTAATATTAGTCAATGTAATGTATTTGTTTTATTTTTATAATAATAAATTATAATCATTCTTCATTCTTGTAACATCTAGAGAACCCTTATCTTGTCACCTGTTTGGGCTTCAATTATCACTAATGTATGGAACTATGCTTTTGGTTCAAGTATTTTGAACGATAGATATTCTTTATTATTAATCTCAGGAAAAGGTCCATGGCATCTCAAAGTGGAGTGTTGGTCAATTGAGTATCACCTAATTTTATCAGGAATATAAAATTTTCTGATCAATTCCTGTTCTTGTCACTATTTCGCAGTTGTTGCAGGATAATTTTTCATCTTGAGGATAAATTATCGAAATTTGGGACATCTAAATTATTTAGCGCTGGTATACCTCCTTTTCTCCTTCAGTTTCAGAGATAATTTATCGAACTCAAACACATGCTGCATTCTTGCTATAATATTACTTTTGTTAATATTATAGCAAGAATGCAGCATGTGTTTGAGTTCGATAAATTATCTCTGAAACTGAAGGAGAAAAGGAGGTACCTACAACAGCGCTGTGACACCCTGTATATGAAAAAATCAATAAGGAACCTTTATTGCATTGATGATCAATATGCATCAATTCAATGAATACCATTTATTCAAACAATTAACAAAATTAATCAATTCAATGTATAGAGCATTTGGATGATAAACGAAAACATATATTAAATGAATACTATTTATTGAAGTAACGACAAATATTCTTGAATTCAATGAACAACTGTTAATTTGTTCGATGAATGGAATTCGTTACAGTAACGAACCTATGTTAGGTAATTAATCATGAAATTAATGAAAGCGTTCATTAATATTATTAAAATTCATATTCTTAATAAGGATAACCAGTGTTACATTGACACAACGATTGCGTTCATCGGACCAATATTAATGAAATTGTTCATTGAGTCACTGTACTTTTTCATTGTATTTAGGTACCGATTTCTTTCTGTGTGGATATAAATAATAAGGTAATTAGTTGATACTGTCACCATGAGCGGTTTTGTTACACCACATTCATATTCATTAGATTTTCTGCCTCCTTTCGGATTATAAGGAGAATTTGTAACTAACTTCAATATGTCGATATGTCATCTGGAACTATTTGCGACAAAAAAGTATGACTTGGATCAGATAAGTTTGCATATTTCCATTTGAGATATAAACTTATATTTCTCGCTCATTGTCAATATGCGCTTCCACAGATTAGGAAACCTTGCAGATGAGGCACTCCTCCAATTTTGTTTCATGTACTGACATCTGTTTTCATTGACCTCGGACCTTTGAATTTTGCGCATCGCAGTTGCCGGATAGTCGTTGTCACCGCTGGAACTACTGATGTGCAATGTTGCTATTTTAGTAATGCATGATCAACATCAATATAAGAGGTTACCTACTTCTGAGTGATTTATTATATGAATAAGTTGTCATCAGAAATCAGTTTCTATCAAAAATAAGATGTATTCTGAATGAATTTCAACGATGACATTAGAATATTGTGAATGTAGCCCATTCATTGTCATCACGATAAATAAAACACGATTCAATTATATAATAAATGATCAGACTACAAATTCCTCAACTCGAAATGTGATATAGTAGTATAGGTATAGCAAAAATGGTGATATTCTCATCAAATAGAAAAGTTTGATAGAATTCAATATCACTCAATATAAGTACTCACATTTTTTCGTCCTTTGGAAAACAATTTAATTTGATATTCTCCGATTTACTTGAAGACGATTGGTAATCTTTATATACACAGTAATGTTTGCCAATTAACATATTATTGTACCTGATTCACATCCCAGATAATGAAGGTATAAACATATATATATATATATATATATATATATATATATATATATATATATATATATATATATATATATATATGATCACAGGTTGTCTAATCTGTGCTGTGATAATCTTCAAAACCTTTGATACTTTTTTTTTTGAATAATATGTAGTTTATGGAGAATATATTATACATTGTAAGAACATGAACTCATCAGAAATACTGAATCGTTAATCGAGTAAAACGAAAAGATTTTTTTTTCAATTGACTGGGCCGTTACTTGATGAAAATCCATAGTTATTGTAAACAAACGAAAAACGATAAGATTTTATATATATATATAAATATATTTATATATATTTTTAACAACATGTTTCGCTAACACTGTAGCTTCATCAGGTATAAGTACACTAAACTAACTACTACGAGAACAACCATATTTATACCACAGTTATAACAATATTTGTACCTGTAGGGATTAAAAAATGTTTATCCTCTTTATTGCGGTAAATAACAAAAATAAAATGAATATCTAATTAAGCTATTTTTAGGAAAACAAATTCAACAAAGGAGAATTATTCAAATCTAATTGGTCATTAAGCAAAAGATTTGAATTCTTGAGTCTATTAATTTCGAGTGTTTCTAAATAGAAGTTTCACTCCTTTGTTTTCAACATGTAATATTTTGAATTCTTCATCAAAATCGTGATTTTCTTCTAAAAGGTGGTTGGAATATGTTGTGGTTAATGGTCTACTTTCAGAAGAAAATTTCAATAAAGAACTGAACATCATAAAACAAATTGCAGTTAATAATGGATATAAAGTTAACATCATAGAAAATATTCTCGAAAAGAAACTCCATTCAAGAGCTATTAATCAAGTTTTTCCTTTTAACGAAAACACCGACCGAAATTACAAAACATTGACCTATTTTGGACAAGCAACCGAAAAGTAGCTTCATTTTTGCATAAACAAGACACTAACATTGCTTATAGAACAAATAATACTTTGGGAAAGTTTATCAAAAATAATAAAGACATAGTTCCTAAATATGAAAAATCAGGAGTATATAGACTGAATTGTGGAACTTGCCCGAAGGTATATATTGGTCAGACTGGGAGAACTTTCAAAAATCGCATCCATGAGCACCACATGAGTTATGTAAATAGAAAAAGAAATTCAACATATTCCAACCACCTTTTAGAAGAAAATCACGATTTTGATGAAGAATTCAAAATATTACATGTTGAAAACAAAGGAGTGAAACTTAACTATTTAGAAACACTCGAAATTAATAGACTCAAGAATTCAAATCTTTTGCTTAATGACCAATTAGATTTGAATAATTCTCCTTTGTTGAATTTGTTTTCCTAAAAATAGCTTAATTAGACAGTCATTTAATTTTTTGTTATTTACCGCAACAAAAAGAGGATAAACATTCTTTAATCCCTACAGGTACAAATATTGTTATAACTGTGTTATTAGGTATAAATATGGTTGTTATCGTAGTAGTTAGTTTAGTGTACTTATACCTGATGAAGCTACAGTGTTAGCGAAACATGTTGTGAAAAATATATATAAATATATTTATCGTGAAAATCTTATCGTTTTTCGTTTGTTTACGAAAAGATTATTTGTAACATAGCCAACAAAATGATGACAAATGGGAACAAAACTCTATCAATATTTCAGCGCCTTCGCATATCTATGACTGGACCTTAAAATTTTGCGCTTTCGACATCTCTCTCTAATTTGATTCGCTCTGTCTGACTGTCTCATCTGTGACGCTGCTCACGCTGCAGCGTGATAACCTACTGGCGTCAACGAGTTAAATGTGACATTCTATTTAACTTTCATATTCGTGACATTCACTAATTCACATCTGGAATTGTCGAAAAAGTTTTCAATTATCGCCTAAAATATGGAAATAGACAGTCATATCGAATCAACAAACCCTTGAAATAACAATCACTCAAATCACGAGTCTTTGGAAGAATAGTGTACAAAACTCGTTGGAAAGTGAATTTCCCGCATTTCTCACTTTAGTACTGTGCGAAATATGTCACTTACCATACTTGTTACGTAATATTCTTTTTTTGTCAACCGTCCGGAAAGTACGTACTTTCCAGACGATTTTTTTTTGAGAAAGTGGCATTTTTCCGGCCTAGTCCAGGAAGTACGTACTTCCCAGACTAGGCCGGGAAGAATCACATCGTTGTTGTCATTGTAAATATGAAAATCTTGGTAGTATGGTTTTGATAAATGCAGTTGATCATTACCATAGCAGCAAAATAACGACTGACAGCTATCTGACATAAAATTAGCTAACATTTCAATTTTTGAAAGAAATGTGTTTCTTTGATTTGTTATTCTACACGGTTGCCGAAAAAATTGTGTACGCAACACGCCCGAAAACAGTTTTTTTGGACTCGCAGACTTCCAGGACTCGATACGCTCGTCCTAGAATTTTGTCCACTCATCCAAAAAAACAGTATTTTCCGGACTTGTTACGTAAATTACTATTTTTTCAATTGACTTGGCCGTTACTTGATGAAAATCCATAGTTATTGTAAACAAACGACAAACGATAAGATTTTCACGATAAATATATTTATATATATTTTTCACAACATGTTTCGCTAACACTGCAGCTTCATCAGGTATAAGTACAATTGTGTACTTATACCTGATGAAGTACACTTGTGTACTTATACCTGATGAAGCTACAGTGTTAGCGAAACATGTTGTGAAAAATATATATAAATATATTTATCGTGAAAATCTTATCGTTTGTCGTTTGTTTAAAATACGTAATATTCTATTACCACTAATTTTGTGATGCAGTGTTTCAATTTGAGGCGATTTGCTTTCTATGGTTATCCCATGCATGTCAATCTTTTCAAATTTTCTTCAGCATCTCAAACTAATTCAACAAAATACAAAACTCAACAACCATGTTACAGACTCATTCTCATATGTTAAATGTGACATTTATGTGTCAACATAAAGCATCAGAACAGTCAGTCTTCATTAGATTGGAATGTGAATGGTTATTATGAAGCAAATTTTCCGAACAAATAATCATTAAATTTTTTTCGATTATTATTTTTTATTCAGCATCGGCTCCAACATCTACTATAATTGCGAGCAAAGAAGGTATTGTGAAAGTTACAACAGGATTGGAGTGTGGTGTTAATAGTCAAAAACTCATCTTCATTATACCGCATTTGCGGTATAAAAAGGCACACAAGAATTTCACACAATTTGAGTGGTGATCGCACAAAAAAGTACAAAAACCAATCAGAAAATGGCATCGGTGAGAACTGAAAGCTGCAATTGATTTGTATGGTATCCAGTGGCGTACGATTGTGTACAAAGAAAGATTCATTTAACTCCGCTTCAAATTCAAAAAATATTTTGTGTTAACCAATCATAACATTATGTAGTTTCGTCAAGAGGTCATAAACCTGTTGGAGGATTGAAAATGTATGACTATTGTACCTACTTGCCACATGAACTAATAATTTTCAGATTTGTGTCTGTGACAGTTAAAAGTCAAATGAAAATCATCACGTTGTGCACGCATTTCAAAATGAACAGATTTGGGATAAATTCTATCGAATTAATCAACTTCAATCATTCACTTTATTTGTGAAATAGCCGAATGAAATTCCACTCATGAGTTTGTTTTTTATTTCATAATTCAACTAAGTTGCGGACTGGTGATGTTCACAAGCAACTCAGTTTCGTATGAAATAATTCAACACCAGACTTATCGCAAAATTCTATCATTTGTGGTATTACTACTGAGATGAGCATTTGTTTGTCATTTAATGAAACCAAAGGCTGCTAAATTAAATAAAAGTAGAGTTATGGAGATTATCAATAAAATGAAGAAATCCGTGATATATTTCAATGCCATTAGTTGAAGATATATAATAGGTGATTATCAATATTTCCAACATAAGTATAGCCATAACAACATTCTATTTGAAAGACACACTCAGAGTTCATATGAAAATATAGACCGATATCACAGAAAACGATTGAAAAAAAATGTATCCTCCACAATAATATGATTCACCTACGCCCATGGTACATCTTCTTCTTGACTAGTTGAAGAACGGAGGATGTGGTCTTAGGTGGTAGGCCGGATGTAGAATCAGGTAGCTTGCAGACCACAAAAATACGTGAACCAAAGCGAAACTAACACAAATAACGTTTATACTTCCACGATTGTTTCATGGAAGAAGTTACAATATTTTATGATCCTACATTCATGAATGAATCATAGTAAGAATAAGAAGAAGAAGTATGAGAACAGCAAGATATATACCTACCTACCTACCATATTAGTTAGGTTAGAATCACTCTCTTGGCGGGAGTCTTATGAAGGTTCAACTTTGAGATGAAACTACGCTATCCAAAAGTGAATGTTAGAATTGGGACATCAAATATTGGGTGCCTTCATCATTAGTGCGAGTTTTGATGTCCATTCCGCATCAAAATCCGCTTCTACATATCCTTAAATTGAAACTGGAACTAGTGTTCAAAAGATTTCAGTAAGTCGTAGATAATTTCCACAGTACGATGTCCGATCGAGGTTATGATATTCTTCTGACATGATATTTGAATTTTTTTAATTTACCAGTTGCTTTACCAACCCTCAGAAGTTCAATGGGTGAACTTGTACGAGTTCGGATACCGGAATACTCTCAGCATGATAGTTTATTGAATTAAGTGAAAAAAGTCTTTCCACCTGGACATTTGGAAACTGTTGTTTTAGCGCGCCTATGTGTTGTACTGAAGTTGGCAGTTATGTATTCTGGGAGCTAACTGAGAATGAATGTGAGGTTGAGCCCTCAGACTTATGGGTCTTGGTGCTAAATGTGGGCTGACTCTGAGGTCAATTTTTTTTTTGGTATTTCAATAATAAAACAAGCGTTTGTGTAAATTGTGTTCTCGTAACTTTATTCAGGCACTAGATAAAACAGAAATGAGTAATTTTTATCCTTGATTACGAATTATAAAGGAAAAAGTGAAGACCAGCATGAAGGAAGAAAGTTCTGTTTCATTGTGTATCATTAATATTCAGTTTTCTATATTTTCAAACCAATACAGGGTCACTCACGGTCGATGGTACCTTAGACGTTTACGGAGAACGGGACGTAGGATTATTCTGAAAACTTGGTTTATTGGGTAATCAGTTTTGTTCTATCGATCTAAAATACTTTCAGCGTTGCGGCGTTGCCGCTTCTATCAAAAAGTAGCAACAACTTTGTTATTTCAAATGGAACACCCTGTATTTTATTTCATTTTTAGATTCTTTTTGAAGAGCTGATTCCGTTGATCTATCATACTTGGGGTATAGCGCGAAATATTACAGAGATATAGGGTGTGAAATATCGAGATTTTTCAACTTTAGGAATTTTTTGTGCCGAAACTATCCATTCTTGCTCAAAACGGCTTGCATGTCCCTATCTCAACTTTCCATTTACTATCGATTGATATTTAATTGAAACAAATACGGGTGGTTCAGAATTTTGAATTTTGCATCACCCTCTACAGAGATATAGGGTGTGAAAAATCGAGATCTAATTTCGATGACGTAACTCAGCGGCCACTATAATTTCAGGTGTAGTTGATTCTTCTTCGTTAATCCCAGTATTATATTTTTTGCACGAACAATTTCATTGACAATTGACACCTCACGCCTACTCGCATATAAAAGTTGACGCCAGTAATCACGCAACCCAAAAAACAGCAGTAAAATGAATCAACATTTACCAAGAAATATAAGCTGATGCGTTCATCTCAAGGTAGAGTTCGATCATCTGCGATGCAAGCAACAAAACAGTGTGCTTTATGAATATCTCATTACATGGTCCTACTGAGTTGCAACCCAAAAACGTAAGAATAATGAAACAAGTTGCTAGAGGTGAGTATCCTTCTTACAGAATCCAATCTTTGTTGCTATGAATGATATGTTTTTCCTTGGGTTTATCAAAGAATTTTCTTGGGGCTAGTGACTTTTTATCTGTGTAGAAATCTAAAGATATGTGTCCCACTAAAAGATCAAGATTCCATTATAATTCACTTAGTGAAACTCATCGGATACAGCAAATGTTATGATCGAACACACGGTGGCCATTAGTCCATGAATGATTATCTCATTGATTTATGTCGCCAGGTTTATTCAAAGACAATTGCCGCAGTTGAACTGTTGCGTAAATGAACGCATTCCTCTCAATAAACAATGGATCAACGTTCTATCAGCAAAAGCCAACTATAAATCAAACAAAAGTGGTTCATCTAAGATATCCTGAGATAGCAGGTGAACTATACTAGTTGTCTGTGGCTCGTGGCGTCATGGTTGGAAACAAATGACTGACAGAGCGAGGATAATGTCGAGAGTTACCTACTAACTGGTATTAAAATAATTATTATCAGAGTTTTTTCCTTTTCCTCATAGTAATAATTGCTTCGTCTTGATGATGGATATTTACTGTTATTTACATTATTCACGTATCTTGATTCACTTTGAACACTTCAGTATATACAGATATTTCAAAATGAATATATGAACTCTAAGAAAATTGCTGCTGAAAGGTCAGGAAGTATTCAACTATCAATTTGATGGTCAACTAGAATTCAATGACTTCATGAACTATTATATATTATATCTTCAACATTTATATAGTCATATATTAGGGAAGTTCATCTTCTATATATTATATGATAAAAAGGAAATTATTTTTTCAAATTCATGTTGAAATGAAAGAAGGAACTCTGGTGAAAAAGGAATTGAAGAACTGTTTATTAAAATATAAAAACTTTCATATCCAAGAAAATGCTAAAATATAGGGAAGATAAGAAGAAACCGTGAACGTTGACTATACAGTAATAATGGAACTGGAAAGGACAAAAAAGGAAGCAGATGAGGATGAGATGATGAAATGAGAGAAAATAAGAAAAAAAAACATCGAGAGGTGGACATACAGACAGAAAATCGAGAAGAATATATGTGAATATTTTGAAAACACAAGAATTGATAAGGTCAAGCAACTGAAGACCTGTGGTAAAAGCTTATCATTCAAAGAGAGAAAAATAACATACACTGGATGACCCATTTTAAATGGTTCACTTATATTATTCAACCATTTGACATGTTTTTTGCCTTTAGATATATACTTGTAACACCTACCAGACCAGCGTATTTCATGAATGAGTTCTTATATTCAGGGCCAATGTTGAAATGAAAAAAAAAGTATTTTCGTTTTTTCAGAAAAAAACTGACTAAACCACTGAATTACGTTGAAATACATCAAAAATTGTAAAAGAATGGAATTTTAAAAACATACTATTCAATCAACCCGTCAGTTCAATTTCAGACGTTTTTTCGAAATACTGACTACACCATTGCAGGATCGGAATAACATGATGTTCGTCAATTTGAAGTTTATCAGGGAATATTTTGATCAACTCCGTAACATAAAAATAAATCATCTGTTTCTGCTTAGCTATCTAGTGTCTAGGTTGTATTCGAATCATTTCTCGAACCCTATGTACTATGAATTTTTGTCAAAATTCAAAAATTCGACATGGCTCCAAGATGACAGACGAGATCATAATTATATAGATATAGAATATCACAATATAAGAGTTTCCCAAATGATGGTTGGTTTTCTGATTATGGGCAAATTCAATTAAAAATTGGAAGTTTTAAGACAACTTTAAGAAACTCATACTCTCCCATAAATTCGAATAATTTCTCTCCTCAGCAAGATCTTGGAAACAATTGCCTCAAAATCGATAATCTCTCAGAGAAAGAAGTCGCTTTCGCATTAAAAAAACTGAAACCAAAAAATACAATGGGACCCGATAAAATTCCTTCATTTCTTCTGCATGACTGTGCTACAGTTATTGCGAAACCTTTAACCATACTATTCAACCTATCACTGTCTACCAAGACTTTTCCATCATTATTGAAACAAGCTAAACTCGTGCCGATACACAAAAAAGGAGATAAACATGATATCTTAAATTATAGACCCATTACAATAATTAATAATTTCTCGAAAGTATTTGAGATAGCGATCTATCAGCCGATATTCTATCATGTGAAAAACCAGATTACAGAATCTCAACATGGATTTATGCGAGGAAGATCAACCTCAACAAACTTGTTTTGTCTTACACAGTATGTATGTAATGCTTTCAACTGCGATAAACAGGTAGATGTGATATACACTGATTTCTCTAAGGCTTTCGATAAACTTGATCACGTTTTCCTCCTCAATAAACTGCATAACTTTCAGCTATCACTCGATTTGCTAGATTTTTTAACTTCATATTTAGTCCGCCGAACTCAGTTTGTTGATTGTAGTGGACATAAATCTATAGAATTTTCACCAACTTCTGGAGTGCCTCAGGGATCCGTTTTGGGACCGTTATTCTTCAATATCTTCATCAATGATATAATATCCAACATCGATGCTGAGCATCTAATATATGCAGATGATCTAAAGATATTCTCTAGAATCACCGACCATAATGATTGCCTTTCCCTTCAAGAAGATCTGACGAAAATCAATGACTGGTGTATATGCAATGGCCTCTTGTTGAATGTTGAGAAATGCAATGTGGTATCATTTTCCCTGAAACATACCATTACACATTTCAATTATAAAATTGATAACGCTGACTTGCCGCGAACATCCAAAATACGCGACCTTGGCGTTACATTTGACCAGAAATTATCATTCACAGATCATATTTCGAAAATCACGAAGGATTCGTTCAAGGCACTAGGATTCGTCATTCGAAATTCCTCCTCCTTCAGAGACATCAACACATATAAACTGCTTTTCTTTTCATACGTCAGATCTAAGCTAGAATATGCGTCTGTAGTTTGGTCTCCATATCATACCAATCACATAGAAGCATTGGAACGAGTACAGAGGAGATTTCTGAAATTTCTTGCTTTCAAAGAAGATGGGGTTTACCCATACATTGGATATCCCCATAATGAACTCATTCAGAGGTTTGATATCAGATCATTAGAAAATCGCAGAATGATTGCACAGCAGATATTTCTATGGAAAATACTTCACGGATATACTGATTGTGCAAGTATTCTCCATATAATTGATTTTCATATTCCTAGGATTACAAGCAGACAAAATATTTCATTCCATCTACCCATACCACGCTTGAATCTGATGAAATTCTCCCCTTTATATACCATGTTCACGATACACGACGAACATCTATTGCATCAGCTAGACATATTCTCCTGCAATGTGGCATCCATAAAAAAACTGATTCTTCTATAACATTCCTCATTATATCACATTTTATGTACTGTTTATTTTAGTTCTCATATTTTGAAAATTTATTGTTCCTATTAATCCTACTCTATAATTGGATGTATATCTGTTGAGTAGTGTAAAAAAAAAATTATTGACGAATAAATAAAGCTGAAAACTGAAAAGTACAAGAAAAAATGAACGTGAAAAAAACATTTCCAAAAATAAGCTCTCATATAAATAAAAGATAAATGTTCAAATAATATATTTCATTGTTCTATATCTAGATTCAAAGATGGCCGCAAATTTTTAATATAATATAAAAAGTAGGTAATCTTGCGCATTCGCATATTTTTATGTTATCTTTTGTATCAGGTATTTGTTATGTTTGATGAAGGAACAAGCTCAATTTATAAACTCCGCCTCCGTAGCTACAGTTGACGCTACAGTTACTGTTCGTAGATGGACTATGCTAAAAATAAACATCTGTACATAAACTCCGCATCTGACGCAGGTGCCGTCTGATATCTCCTCAATACATTTTGAAACGGCAGCGTCAACTGTAGCTACGGCAGCGGAGTTTATAAATTGAGCTTTATATCCCCCGATACAAGACTTCGGCAATATTTTTATCAAGATACGAATACTTTACCACTACAGTGAATTGCAGATCGTCCGCGATAGGTTTTTGGTGAATACTACCTATAAATATAAAACCTAAGAAGAATCTCATAATATTCCTAATTGAAGGAATAAATCGAATTGAGCTGTGCTAAACTAAATGATGTCTATATTCGCGAACACATTTATCGGGAATGTTTCATCACATATTCGTGCCTTATTGATATCTTCAACCGAGACTCGGCAAATAAATTGCGGCTGTGTCTGCAATCATTTCGGACTATCCTGGCGTGCGTTGTCGTTTTAATTTCTCCGTTAAAGTTCCGCGTGGGTGGCTGTGGAAAATACTTTCAAGTCCTGATACATTGCGTACGTAACTTATTACAGAATGTGTATACGTTGAAGCTATATTTCATATTAAATGCTTCACTCCGGGCATTTTATCTCATTATTCAAGCGTTTGTGTGTTCATAGTCTATAAAAGCAGGATGTATCGAACCAGACATTGTTGCGAGAGCTGTCTACTAGATCCGAGATGGGATGCAGAATGTGAGGTCGAGGAGGTTACATATTTTTTTCTGTGTTGGAGGAATGAGAACCACAAATTTCCTGAGAAAATTTGAAATTTCAACGACAGCAAAATTGAATTGAACTGCAGAGATCCACCATATTCATCAATCATCGGATGTCCTACGTCCTACGATGAAATATCTGTACAATGATGGAAATAAGACCTGGTGGCGCTACTCTTCAATTGTTTCAGCAGACAAATCCTTGATTTGGAACAATTGAATATCAGCTCATTACGTGGGGTTCTCATGTACAACAATAGATGGCGATACTGTTGATAGGTAGTTGAAGAATTTTCTTTCAATCATATTCGATACATATTCGCATCAAACTCATTGTAAAATGGCTCCATGGAATTGTTAAGAACGATTTAGAAGTCATTCAGAATCAAATATTCATACTTTCGTGTTGACACCTGCAGTAACCTGTAAATTTGGTTGAAATCGCGGCTTCACTTAGCGAGATTCACCCACATTCAACATTTTTGACATATATCCGATCTGAAATGTTACAATGTCTTTCATTCTGATTGACCTACAGGGCGTTACTTATTTTGAGTGCCTATACTGTTTATTTGAAAATCGATAGATATCTGTTTGATCATGCTACTACTACAACAAGATTTCTGGGTTTCCTGAATTTTTTTGTTCATTTTCGTGTATTTTTACTTAAAGTTTCATTAAAAAACGGTTACGCTTTGAGAACTCAACAAATTTGGTGGGTAAACTCCGACTCCGATAATATATTGAGATTGATTTCATTTCTACAATTAATATCGTTTCAAGAAACAGCAGCACATTCTGAAATTCGAACATATAGTGAGAAAAAGTTCCCACTTCACCAACATTATCAGTTCAGCAGTTTTAGGAAAGAATGAATCACCATTGTAGGTAGGTATATTTACTGGAGAACCTACTATATATATAGGTACTCCAAATTTTATAAATGAAATAGGAATGTGATATTGATAACGCCGTTGGAAGTGATAGTATTGATTAAGATTTTTTAAAAAACGGACCATTTCGGTTTTTCCTTTCGTTCCGTTATATTTTTGATTAGGATTAATCGTTTTGCTGTGCAACTCTTGCCCGTATCACTTACTGATGCCGATACTGGTACGCCATAAAAAACACTGTAAATCGAGAATTCTGAAATGAAAAAATGCAGCTAAAAGCATTTCGCACGTCAAAACAAGAGGAACATGTTATTATGAAACGCAAATGTGTATCGAAATAGTCTCTGTTTCGATACGCATTTTTTATTATTCGGAGGTTGGTACAATCGAACTGTCAAATGAAAGTCAGAAGAGTTAGGCCCAGCTTACTTCTGAGCGATTTTAGATTTGGTAATACTAGCAATGAAAAACTCATTGTTTTTATTGGTAAATTTGAATTCAGAGTGTGATTTTATTTAAACAACATTATTTTTCACCGCTGGTATCGCAAAAATAAAAATCGCTCAACAGTAAACTGGGCTTAAAAAGCTTGTGTGTCAAATTTCCAATATTTCAATGTCATAATTGTTCCCAATCGAAGATGTTTCTGTTATTAATCGATATTTAGTCAATTTCTTTCGATAAAAGACTACATATTGATGCAAAATGAAAAAATTGCATATGACACACGTTTCTTAAGACACTTTTTCGCACTTGTTCCCTTGCACTCCAAATAACGCGTGCGACAAAATATGTTTTAAATATTTCACTCTCTTTATTGACATTTTATACACACTTGCTAAATTTACCCAATATTGACCTACTACATAAATGCATTGCATGTAATGTGGTTGAATGAAGAATCTATCTATCTATCTAATATAACCTTAGCCAACTTGATTTCCATTCAGATATTGAATAATCAATCCATTTTCAGCGCGAAGTCAATCTTCCACAACAATTCCGGAAACAATGGTACCAACTTGAATTGCATACCTACTATTCCAGCGAGTTAGTGTAAGCAACTCAACTTTTTGTGAAAGTTCCTGTTCAGCTCTATTGTTATTTGCTTAAAAGCTACGCCCAGTAGCTTTATTTTTAATAGATCCAAAGAATAGAGCCCTGAATTTTTACACATTGAAATATTTGTTGCGGTCACGACAAATACATATTATTTCTGCCTCCGTTCGGGATTTTTGAATTCGATCAACACATTGTTTATATCACCATTGTTCGCGCTCTTTTATTCGGATTGTGTGGTAGGTATTCATTTGTTTTGTTCGTGCTATCTGATTATCAGTTCGAAGTTTACCTCTTGGACGATTCAGATCACAATGAAACGTATTGGACGATAGAAATGTGATAAGAACACACAAGAAGGTGTCGAGATGGTACATGGGTTTCTTCAAAGGAAATTAAACTCGAATCAATATTACTTTCCCTATAAGTATTACTTCTTTGAATGGTCAAAGAATTCGTGGAAGTCGAAAAAAATCAAGAATTCAAATCCTTCGTATTTTATTTCAAATCGAATCAAATCAAATTTATTCATTAAAAAGACCACATTGGTATAAAAACACGTCAAAAAGTTAAATACATAATACAATACATCAAATACACAGAGTATACAATTAAACTCGCAATAAGTTTGAATGCTACATGTTAAAATATTCTTCCAAAATATAGAACAAACCACATCTTAGGAGTTTTCTTTAGAGCTGTGTTGTTAGTGGTCTATTTTGTAGTTTCCTTTCTGCTTCAATTTTTCATTCCAATGTTTTTTATTGTTGATTTACAAATAAACTATTATTATTATATTCGAATCGTATTTGGATGCCAAACAGGAAGAATTTAATTCTAAGAAAAAAAAACTGAAATGGCATTATGAAATTATATTAAGTTTTATTATCATAGGTAAAATGGATGATTTCATATTTTAATGATTCCTATTAATATTTGTAATGCTGTTCGCTATACAATTTAATATTTTTATATCATTTTATAATCTATACAGACAGCTCGATGATGAATAGCAAAATATATTAAGCGCAATAAACTTCCTTGAGAAATTCCTGAACCAACTAGGGATACTCCGTTTAAGAATATTCTCATCTCTAGTCCAGTTTTTAACCGCCCAATAAACCAACAATGATGAACTCTCTCTCTTATCAATTTCATCATCTATAATTTTTACAAAGTAAGTGACCCCGGTTCGAAATTGCATAGGATAAATTGGAATTAAAGTATCCATGGTAAGCCGACAGTATAGGGTGTCCCTGGATACATTTTTTGAAAGGCTTCTCATTATAGGAAGGTTATTTTGGACAGCTTGGAGCTTACATGATTGATATATATATATATGAACGTTCCAAGTCAACCCTGTATCCAATTGGATGGAGTTGATTAACCTTTCCTGGCTAGTTCATCAGCCCTTTCTAGTTCATCACCCCATCAAAGTTATTTTGTTGTGTTCTGAGAGGGCACTGAGTTCTACTCGGCATTTCCACACCTTTCTTGTTGTAACTTTTGGATTCATGAAAGCCTACAGTGGCGCCTGGTTGTCATATTTTGATCCGTGCATTGCGCATCTTCCTCATTTTGTTTTTTACCTTTCCGTTTGGAATACGGAAGAGTTTTTTCCTAGTGAAACGCTTATTTGGGAATTTCTCTCCTCACTGAATATTCCAGCACAATTTCCTTCCTTTGGTCTTGGATCCTTCTACCAGATCCTTTCTCCAGGTTCGTTTCGATCTTGCATAATCACCTAGAAGTTGGTGTTGAAGAAGTACATAAGAGTCATGTGGTCGCTTGGTTTCATTTCTAGAATGTTAGCATTCCTACTACTATTTTCCTTATCTTGTTGTGATTCAACCTTTTGCTCGTATTTTGTTGCCTTGGAATTCCCATCCACTACCTTACGAAACACTGTATATGCACCTTATCATTGATTTCCAAACAAGTATTCTTTCGAATTTTCATCATCCTTTGAAATGTAGGTCAATTGGAGAATTCTATTTCAAACTAAATCAAGTTATTTCCGAAGAACATGTTCCAAAAAAATGTGTTCGTCGATGCATCAACATGAAGACTCGACAGGGATGAGTTTATATTCAATTGTGAAAGAGCATGAATAGTCTACGGAGTGCATGGAGTGCAAATCACTTTGAACAGCTAATAACAATGTATCTAGCGGCCACCTACAGATTCACGCCATCATCGAACTGGTTATTATACAAGAAAGGCGGCCACATAACCATGGTCTGCAGTCAGAGACTGCTGAACCCTCTCAGTACCATCTGGTAGGCTGCTACTCATATAGGATATATTTCTCGCCCTGTGGAGGGTGTAGTTGACATATTTTTTCACATGTCGAAACGCGTCGTTTTAATTAATTTAACAATAGCAATGCGTAATCCCAGCTAATCAATCGATTTAGATCTCGATAAAATCTTATTTACATTTTTACATATGCAAACATTTATATTAGTAAAATAATATTCTTCTAATGGAACAGTTGAAAATTGAGAAACTGAAACAACTGTTCAAAATTTTCAACTTTATTTCAAATAACTATGTAAAAATAAGATACTCGAAATCGAGCTGTTCATATTTTACAATTCTTGAAACCAGTAAAATTGACTAGTTTTAACTGTCAATATCCCGAAAATAGTTATGCATCGGCCAAGGGTAGGTATATGTCATATGAAAATGATTTCAAGTGGAATTTATAATAATGTTTCGATTAATAACTCAGAAACGTGATGCTCAATTTTTCTGTGACCTACAGGGTGTTATGAATATTAAATTTCGCTTTTACTAATTATACAGAATAAAACGTGGGTGTAATTTCAATTAAATTGATTTCAGAGCAAACTCCGACGAAATCAACACCTGAGTATCAGAGTTGTGTCCTTTTCATTATGAATTTCACAAATGAGTGTTCAATGGTAATCCTGATCTTATCAGTGAAAAATGACACGGATGTGGTGAAGTACAACTATTCTGAAACATTAAATCACAAGAAACACCAGATGGTTGAAATGTAATATTCTATCGTTCACGTTAATGAAAAACACATATTACATAAAATTTACACCAAGTTACACCGTGTCATATCACGAAGAAATCGAAGCTGTGTATTGATCATCAAATTTGCTGTCAATAATCATTCGTTAAGTATTGCATCCTGAAAACCCCCGACTTCATATGGATTAACAAAAATATTGTATGTAAGAATGTGAATTTCATGCGCTAATGTGTTCGATCTTATAGAACCATAGAACTTTTGCCAATAGGTGTCACTGATGTCCTTCCTACCATACTTGATCTCAATATTGGGCATGATATGTTGGATCTATCAGTATCAATTCAATCAATTGGCCCAGGCCCTAGTGCCATTGATCAGGATTAATGAGCCGAAACAGTTCTACATCAACTGCATTTTATTGTCTCCAGATTCAGTCTAGTTTATAATCATATAAAATATATTCCAATAATCCAACCTAGTGAAACACCAAAGGTGGTGAACAGAAAAGTCTTCGGATGTACCTACTCAGTGTTTAAACGCACCGAAGAGAATTTCGTTGAGGTAGGATCCAGCATCAAGAAAATCACAGAATGTTCATCACACTATTGCGGTGTCCAATCGCACGGAAATTCATAAACAACTCCACCAAAGTGTTCATTCTGCTAAATTTAGCTCTTCCACTAGTGTTTCTCACAACTGAGTTTGATTATTAAAAATACTTATGGTAAACGTCACATAACACCTACAATAGTGAATAATATGCCGGTGTTTACTGACACTAAAACAATCAGGACCTCAGGGGACACCAGATGGTGTTAGCTGGTGACAATTTTTTTTTCTTATTTTATACAACACCCTGTATTCCATTCCATAAATATACTGTCTTCAAAATATATAATGATTACATAATTGTCAAGATGAATTTTGAACAGCTGTTTAATTCGAGAATGAATTAAAAAACAACAACGTCGACGGACAATGGAATAACAGTTGTTACTCATCCTCAATTTTTATCGTCCGACGATCGCTACGATATCATTATTATCATTATCAGAATTGACGTTGATAGGACGCTTCTACGTAATAATTTCAGGCAGGGTAGATGTTAATCGATACATGTACATAAAGCTGATCGTATTTTTACTTATAATTCATAATAAACCATTTTCAATTACGATTCCTCATATTTGAAGAAACTAAGAGTGTTCTTTCAATAAGTATCACCACACAGGAAAAATGAGTATTTTTCATGCCATTACTCGCCGCTTTATGCTACAAGTGAAATTGATCAACTGTTAATTAATTCTCTATAAATATTCTTGAATACATAACTGTGTATCAATTACTTCGGAGACTATCAAAGATACATTATACCGCGTCGTAATTCCAAAGATTTATTGATTTCAATCGCCATTACATCTTATAAATCAGTTCTGTTTTTGATTAATCAATCACATTATTTTCTGAATACAATGTTATTGAATTATTTCAAGGTTTTTCAACAAGTATTTATGTCTTGTTAGACTCTCAATATGGAAAAATTAATATGCTTTTTCTTGCTCTCGTCATATAGATTGCGGTATCGATCAATTAATTTTCAATATTTCATCTGTTATGGTACCATCACTTTTGAACTCAAAAAACTGCAATAAACAGATGTAGACCCACCATCCCTATATCAACTAAATTGAAAGTGGTGAGATTGGGAGGTTTGAGAATCTATATTTTACTACCAATTCGGACAAATATAAAAATTTACTATTGTGAGTGAAATTCAATGGGAAACTCACAAAACCTGATTCTATCAGAATCCTGGTCATCAGAATGGTATGCTGTTTCGAGTGAAAAGTGCAAACAATTTTCAAAATACCGACTACTGCTTTTTTTTCTGGTTTGAGAATGTATTGTTCTTGAATTCCTCACTCATTATGTCGAGTTAGTATCGAGTTGTGAACATTTTACTTTGAAGACTCTTTTCGTTGAATGTCATTGATTGAGATAATTGATAGGCTTACCTGTTTGTGAAGTGATATTAATAACAGAACTGCAACTGCAACGCCATCCAGAGAAAAATATGTCACTAACATTCATGTTGTGGAAGGATTTGGAGGGGCTCATTTTGAAAAGGAAAATAAAGGACTACATCACAGGTATTTGATGAAACTGCTGATATATGGAAGTATTGAGACAATTTACAATGGATCCTCAACTTTAGTTGAGAAAAGCTGCAATGAAAATTAGAAATTCTTCTTGAATAGGCAAGGAACTGCATTCTGTGAATTTTATCTGTTGAATTATTATTCCATACATTCCGTTTCAATCAAAAATCGAAGTTGGCATGACTTAAACAATCCGTGGAACACTGACATCTTCTTATCAATAACCAAGACGGCTATAATAAAACTGATAATGCCAGCTTTGATTAGTTTTAGCGTTTCCAAGTGTTCTTTTCAGTTGATAATATTGAAAAAGAACACTGAAATTGATGTTGCTATGGATTGCATGAACAAAACAATGTAAGTTTCTTTATTTTACATGTTTTCAATTGAAGAACTTGAGTCGAGGATATACTGTAATATCTGCGAATCGGAAAAATCTAAGGTTTCCAATAATTTATTACCAATAAGCGATTGACATCTAAGCTTTTGAAGTAGGGGTTAATGGTTGGTTCATCAATATGCCATTTCATTCCCCAGGTCTAGTCTCAGAAAGGGTTGTCTCAATGTCTTCTCTTATTTTCGAGATATCCTCACTAGCAACTTCCGAATTTGATCCAACGAATATGTTGTTATTACCTCTCAAGGAAACCTGAAAGATGATGATGATGTGCACGGTTGATTGGATTTCGAAGGCCTCTAATAACCTCGGATTCCCGACATCACTTTGGGCTTCGTGCATGGTTTCCGTAAATTATTGAGACAGGTGCCGATGCCCACATCAATTTGGGTGTGGAAGATTGGGAGCTAGTGAACTATGGAGGCTGCCCGACGATTACAGGTGAGATTGATTGAAAACGGTAGCCGTGGCCTATAAGTGGGCAGTAAAAAATATTGATGATATCATTGCCATCCCTATTAGCAGGCGATGATGTTTATGGATTTAGAACTGTGATTATCGAAAATTGGAGTCACGGTATTTCAGAGCTGTAGGTATATTTAATTCCTTTATGCACGGCCGAGCGTAAAATGGCACTTTATCGCCCGGTTGTGCGGGCGTAAAATAGCAGTTTACCGCCCTCAGACTACTTTACCGCCCGCCGGGCGTGAAATGGCACTTTACCGCCCCCCGGACAATAAATTATTAATTATTCGCATCCTCAGCTGCTTTACTGATTTCTGGTGGAGTACATTTCACACTTTCTTCGTCACTGGAATGCATTTCGTAATGACTTTTGTCTGTATTGACAGCAACTATGGCTACTAACCTATTTATTCACCCACCAGGCTGGAACAAGAGCAAATTGAAAACCCTCAATAACGCCCTTATTATAAGAGATAGAGAAAAAGTAATGCTTTTTCGAGAGGAACATGATGGGCGTAGCAAAATTTATTTTAAATGAGGTATTTGGGAACCGTTTTATTCCTATCATGCATGAGAGGTGACGAGGTATTTACAATAAAATATACTGGTCGTGCATAAAATGTTGTATGTATTTCTGGCGTAACTTGCTTTTATGGACCTAGGCGTGTTATATAATAGCCCTCGCTATCGCTCAGGCTATTACTTACACGCTGCGGTCCATAAAAGCATATTTTACGCCCTTGATACATAAATATCTATTATCGACTGCATAGATGATCCTATGAATAATATTAGGCAGTTTCGCTGCAAGACCTATAAGCCAAATCTATTTATGATGATGATTAAATACAAATATGAAGAATTCAACAACTGGATGAAAAAGTAACATAAGTATCACGTGACTCATTTTCATTCAATATTGAAGCAGGTATGTATCCATTTCATCCCCTCACAAATTATGTATCTGTCTCACTTTCATAATTGAAGGTGATGAACTTATTTGTAATAAGATGACTTTGAAATAAAAATAGAGATTGTTGTAAGGGATGAATGTCATCATCCCTACAATCTTGTTAGCTGATGAATATAGTGAGATGATAAAACAATAATGGTTGAAATATGGTTAGATTCCATTGTTATCTGATATTTGTTGGAAATTGTTCCATAGGGTTTCTTGGCAATTGATTTCATACGTTTTAGAGTTTCATTTCCCTGAATTCTCGATATTGAGTAATCAGATTTTTTGTTTTTGGTTTATTTGGATTCAATTTTAATCTATGATTGATACATCATCTTTTTTTTAAATCTAACTCCATATTTGGTTTATTTGGATTCAATTTCAATCTATGATTGATACATCATCTTTTTTTTTAAATCTAACTCCATATATGGGGATCCCAGTTATTAAGAGCAACAAAGGTCGGTCGAATTTGGGAAAAGTTGGCATTATCATGCTGAAAAATTATCCGAGAGAAAATTTTATGTGTCATTTTTAGTTTTTGAATTATTGGAAAAAAAAGTTGAATTCGTAATTTTTGTTTTTATTATTTCGAGAGAAAACGAAGAGAACTAGACATTTCAATAATGCGTTCTTAGGGCACTTTTTTATAAGCAATCTAAATTTGTAATCGTATTTTCCAAGACGTTCTTGATATCAGAGATCCAACAGTCTTTGTTGTTTCTCATGGGCGCCATATTGGATTTCCATATTCTTGAAATGTCTGTTATTGTCTGAATATAATGATGTTATTGAACGATATGTTTTAAATTTAGATGCTAAAAAAATTGAGAAAAAAATATTTTTACGAAAAGTTTTTTGGAAAGAGCACCAACAATTTTGTTTCATAAACTGAATTTGACAGTTCTGGAACGTACACATTTCTGTCTAGCTTACTTTGTTGAAAACTAAGGTCTTAAATTATGAAAAAACATGATGGGACAGCTACTCGTTTTTTTTTTTTAAATAAAACGAAATTATTAAATCATAGTTATTAAAGATACTCCACCATTCAGTTCCAGACACGATTTCAATAATTCTTCCCCATGCATATAAATATTAATCCGTTATTATAGATATCTTCGAAGATGTGATTCTAATGCATTTTTCGTAAGTCACGGAAATGATACATTAATAAACCGAATTTGTGATGCAATTAGCTAGAAGTCATTTTATCTCATAAGTCATAGCTACCTATTGTGCTTCTGGTATACATTGTATAATTATTTTCATCATCACACTCCATGAAATCAATCATGCTTGCTGAATATAAGTACGTACAACTAATTATTTATGGTTGAAACCGAAAAAGACAATGCGCGAATTGGATTATCTACCTTCTCTATTCTAGCGCATCTTTTGCTTCTCCGTTTCTCGCTATAGAGCTACAGTTTGATTTACGTTATTAGTGTTTCTTCACCATTGAAAATTGCTGTTGTTATCGTTGGAACTCATCTCTTTTACTAACAAGCATAGTCAAAATCAGTCCAGAACAAATCAATTCAACTTTTTGTATCTCTTCACAGTAAATCGATCTAGTTGGCCTTGTTGAAACAAAAGAAACCTCATCAACAGACTAGATGGGGATATATAGGATAGTCATCCAGCGAATGGACTCTCGTGGGAATTAACATAATTGTTGAATATACCGAATGTGCCTCAATTGAATCTGGATGAAGGATCATATGCACGCAATTAAATTGAAATGTATTAGAAATTCAATTTTTTTGTCACCATTATCCATGGATCCATCTTATTCACCAGCCGAAAGTATTCGTGTTTCTATAAGGAATAAACCAACCTTTGCTGGGTTCAATTTTACTAAGGTGATAGTGAATGTTTCTGAATACATTACAAGAACTGCTGACAGTGATTTTCATTATTTTCTCGAACAGATTATACCAGTTTTTAAGTTAAAATCACAATAAGGAATAGTGAATATAATACCTGCGATTTCTTGTTAGTAAATCAATGAAGATTACTTCGAGGTATAGTACTACATATCAACTTTGAATGAAATGTCATTTTCAGACTGGTATACATTCCTAATGGTACCTATATTAACGTTTTTCGCAGTCGGGATGACTATAGGATTGCTCTTAAGAAGTATCAGGAAATTTTCACTAGCCAGAACTGTGATTAATCATATGGATCTAATGGGTCAAATGAACACTCGAATTTGGATAAATGACGAATACTGGAATTTTTTACTATCTTCGAATTCTTTTATCCTTTGACTGCACGTGAGGAAAACCTATAAAGTTTGTGGAGAAGATTAAACCAAATCATAGGAATGAATCGAATCAAGCTGTAGACTTGCAGACAGTGAAAAATAATGAAACGTGACTAGAGGATTTGGTCGTATAGGGTGACCTCAATTTTTTTGCATTTATTATTCATATAAATGATTTTTTGGGCGGCTCGTCTAAAGCCAGCTCTTATCGTTAAATCATCAGAGACTTCACCGCCTGTACTTTGCTTTTATCACACGTCTTCACAAAAATAAAACGGCGTTTTGTCGGTCATGTTAAAGGCGGTATTTGATAGATCTCGCAATAAAAAGTGTGAGAAAAGTTATTTCTCCTACAAGAAAACCCGATTTTGCTCTCGTGTCAAGTGAGAAAGGAGTGAACAGAAGACAGTTTTAGTGATTTTGTGAAGTTGGGACTTCAAACAGTGGGTGCAGAGTATTCAAATGTTTCATATGGTAGCTCGCTCACTGTAAGATACAAAAAAATTTGGTCACAATCTCAAGCTATCCTTTGAGACAAATTCACTGGGGGGAACAGAAATTTGCTGACGCATTTCCTTCTAGTTCTGAGCAAAAATCTAATATCTCGACTCATAGTTTCGAGATAACCCACTTCAAAGATTCATGACAACAAAAAATTACAACACTCAAGTGATAAAAAATATTGAATGTCTGTATCTACAGATATGTTGCATTTCGAATTATGATTTGTTAATTTTGGGGAGTTAGGTTTTATACTTTTGCAGATTTTGATGAAAAAGAAACTTGAGATATCTAGTTGTTGCTGATGAATCTAGTCAAAATCAATGAATTTATCTATTTTCAACAACAAGCACTTAGATGCAAATCACCCACTAAATACAAATTCATTTGGGATGAAAAATGGTTTGAATGAAACCCAAAAAATTCCAAACTTGACGCAATTCAAATGTCAATATCATCCTCATGTCACTTTGGAAAACTCCCATATCCTGAAGACTTTTACGTTGGCCTTGGAATGGACGACTTTCAAAAAATGCTTTATACTCGCTAGGGAATACCGGAGGATTCATTCAATGTGGTCATTTTTTTAGTGCTGTTGCCTTTGATACTAATAAGGCTCCTCGTCTCCTCTTCTGAAAACCAATTGTCGATCTGCAATATTGACACTGTTCAAAATACACTTTGAGAAGAGGAATAGGAGCACATACATATTATTGTTGTTTCAACTAGATATCTCATATATATAGACCAATGAGATACCGGCGGATAACTCAATGATGCTATTGCAACAAATTGATATCTCAAGATGTCTAGTTATAGAATGTACATGTTGAAAGTTACCTATTTTTAATCACTATTTAAATACGTCTAGTTGTTGCATTAAATAGAGAATGAAAAATGGGTCAGATTCAACTGGATAACTCAGAATGCCTGAATTTCGAGTTACCTAGTTGGTGCACTGAGGGGGACATAAGCTGTTTTTCAATGTTTTCAATAAAGATACAAAATGTCGGTTCTCTCTCGATGTGTAGTGAAGTCCTCATAAGCGAGGATGATAATAACTTGATTAACTTATACTTTTCTATATCGCATTTATCAACGATTTAATCAAATAAGTGATAACAATAGTGATGTTGCATCAACAAGCCAAATACCAAGAAATCAGATACTCGAGTATATTTTCAATTATAATAATATAGGGAATAAGATAGGAACACAAATGGAAGAAGACTTTTGATTGTTTGTATTCGCATGAATTACCTATCCGTGTCCTACCAGTATCTTTTCTATACGATTGTCAAAAAAATTGCATTTCAACATTCGACCCAACCATCAAGAACAATTTTTACCCCTGTAACTTGTTTCAAATCATAGGAAATTCATGAAATAAGATGGAAATATGTGTCAAGAATATTCAATGGCAAAGTCTGAGTCAAAGCCTTCTCCAATAACAAAATTGCCTATTGTTATGACGGAATCGCCAACATCCTGTCGATGATTTCGTGGTAGGTACCTCAGGACCAATAGCATCGAAGAATATTTCGCGTAAATTCCCTCCCACAATCCTCTCGTCTTTGTCTTTGTCATTCACATTCATTTGTTTCAGCTGTATGAATGAAGATCGAGCCGAATAAAAACAAAACTATCTTCAATACCTTCGAACAGTATTGTTGAAGGAGTGCTGGTTGAGTGATATCCAATGGAATGGTTGTCGCCATCTTTGATGTCTGCAAAAAACAATAGGGCAATCAAGTCACAAATTATCCGTGTCCGCTGCTAGTGACTGCCAGTAGGTGGGAATATAAACTGGTCAACAATAGAATAGGTCTAGGACTAGGACTGTTATCGTTGCTTTCGAAATAAAATGGAGATACCTTCAATAATCTTGAAAGATCTGAGAGAAGCAAATAACGTTATCAACTCATTCCTATTATCAATGTTCTGGAGTTACTTGAATCTGGAGGATTATTACATTTTTCGAAATTTCCCATGTGGTTGAACATGTTTTAAGTGATAACGCATAAGTTTCTACTTATTATTCTCCTATGTTCGATGATGATCTTACTGCAGTTGAGAGAAGATAGTGAAAATGTTCACCAAAATAGTGTATAAAGTTGAATGATACGAATCATACGAAATCAGGTAGGTACTGAAGTTGCGATAACAAATTCCTGTATGACTGCAAAATCATGACTATCAAGACATTGTCGAGTCGTTTAATATTGAACGAATTATAGTTAGCTGTATAGCGGATGACGTCAGACAGATGAAATACTTCTTTCACTGTTGATTTTTGCAATGAATATCAAAACCATGGCATTTCTGATAAGTGAATAATAGTATATTGTGATACAAGTTTTATAAGACGCTATTTTGTCGCACGCGTTTTTTTGGGTACGACGAGCGAAGCGATGAGTACAAGTTTTATAAGACGCTATTTTGTCGCACGCGTTGTTTGGAGTACGACGAGCGAAGCAAAGAGTGCTCCAAAGTGAACAAGTGCGACAACGTGTCTTATAAAACGTGAGTCATATTCAATTTTTTCTATTTCGAATTGATTTGAAGAAAAAAATGGATTTGATATCGATTAACAACAGAAACATTTTCGATTGGTAACAGTGATGACATTGAAATAATTAATATCTGACGCAAAAGCGTAAAGCCCAGTTTACAGTTGAGAGATTTTGATTATTGCAATACCAGAGGGGAAAAATTCAATGTTGTTATAGTTTTTATTGGTCAATTTAAATCAAATTACACTCTGAATTGAAATTTACCCATTGAAACATTGAGTTTTTCACTGCTAATATCACCAAATCCAAATCGCTCAGAAGTAAACTGGGCCTAAGCCTTCTGATTTCATTTGACAGTTCGATTGTACCAACCTCCGAATAATAAAAAATGTGTATCGAAATGGAGGGTATTTAGACACGCATTTGCGTTGCACAATGACTTCATTATACAACCAAAATAGAAAAAAATTATTTAAGGAGGTAATACAAGCCCATCATTCCTATTTAATAATTAAGGTTTGCACAAAGATTGATAATAAGTATACCGACTCATTCTATTGAATGAAAATGGAGACATAGCAGAGATTTATTAATAAATGAAAAAATAACTGAAGCTCACAATTACGTAGTTTTATTATCAGATAATTCATCTTACTACTGTCCTGTCTGTTTAATAGCTGTTATTTCCCGTCTTTGGACAACGTAAATATCAGGAGCTTTGTCTCACATTTCCTGTTATTCATTGACAACAGGAAGAGCGGTACCTAATCAAAACGATTTCTTCCCTTTCGAATTATAAGTGTTATGTCATTATCGTCTTCAGAGAGGGTGGATGATGTTTTTCAGAAGCGTAGATTATTTGTTCACTTTAATTGAGTGATTGACGAGAATAAGAGGGCATATTTAATTATGCGTTACCTACCAAAAGTTTTTTTATGTTCTGACCTAACCTACTTAAAATACATATAGGGTGATTCTAAAAAAATTATGATACATATAAAAATAAACTTTATTCTCAAACACACACAAATTACAAAAGCAGGAATCATAATAATTACAATGATTTCAAGATTGATGAATGTTCTTATGAAGCCTGATTTTTGAGACCTAATCACTATTTGCCAACCTGTATGTCGATGAGAATGCAAAAAAATATTCGTTGAACTTTTCTTGTTTGGCCAGTTAAAAAAATATGTTAGCCACTTTTTGAGAAATCCAAGTGAAGCTGATTCATTCTCTATTTTCAAATGTGATAATATTGCACTTCTCCAAAGCCATCAACATTTTTCCAAAAACATTAATTCATGAAATTCCTTAGTATTGAGTTCTTGTCATCGGTAATATCTGCTCTATATTATTGATAGCAATAAATATAAAAAAAATTCCACTCGTGTTTACATCAGTAACACTCATCATGCAAAAATGTCTTAAAAATTTTAGAATATACACTGACCATTCGATTTCAATTTTTGGTGAAGGTGTAATTTCATAATTAAACAAGTCTATATTTTTACTTTCATCGAATGAAAATAAATTTAACGAGACAAATAAGAATCATAATATTTATGATATACATAATATGTTCTTGTCAATTTATTAGATTTTTTAAAAAGATGATTGCATATGGAAACAAAACGTTGATAATCATATTGGGTACTTCCTGGGAAATTATTCAATTCGTTTACAAAACTGGTACAGTCAATTTTTCAGTACCACACCTATTTATATAATCAAGAATATTTCTGCACCACTACCCTTTCGATTATCGTTTATATACCTGTTGGGAGGCCAACCTTCCATGACTTCACAAGGGGTGAAATAATTGATGGAAAATAAGTTGTTCCGTTTATTCAACGAATATTCAACAAGTGATTCAATAGGAAATTAATATTGAACTGAACTTTTGTAATAGAGTGAACAAGCGAATATTTGAACTATTCCATAATAATATACAACTCTGACATAAATCATATTTGTATTTTGATGCGAGATCAGCTGCGGGCTTAAGTTCTTCAGTGCAGGTTTCATCTAACGAAAGTCTTAATAAGAAACTAAAATCAGAAGCTTGTTATAGAATCAAAATCTTCGAAACAATTCCGAATTATTACATTCAGTACTGGTCAAAAATAAATGAATACGTATTTGATAATTGGTATAAGCTTTATTCAAGAATAGCAATTCCAAAGAAGTTCGAATTATATGACTGCGCTGTTGTTTTTGTGTTTCAGGACTTGATTAACCCCTCTAGAATGCACATCTAATGTCATGTATAAAATCCCTTGTCATAACTGTAAAAAAAGTTATGTATACATAGGACAGACCAAAAGATATATGCTCGAAAACACTCCTCAAAGAACATGAGAGAGGCATAGGTACACAGATGGCTCAAGACTACCTCCATCAGGTCTGGTGCAGAGGTATATGAGGGAGGGACAGAACAAGAAATTTCTATCCCCTCAGGCGAATACGCATCAGTGTTCCAGGCAGAAGTATTCGCAATACTAACCTGCGTTCATGCAAACTAGTATCCGAGTGCAGAAATGCCTTGGAAAACTTGGCAAAGAAAAGGAAAGTCAGCCTCATGTGGGTTCCAGGACACTAGGTGTTCCTGGAAACGAGGAGGCAGACAGAATAGCAAAGATGGGTTCGGAAACAACTCCAATTGAACCTGAACCAATACCTACTGTGAATTCCTACAGTATGGATGTGTCCTCTCCATTAAGGGATTACTACGAAGGCAATTCCTCGAATCATGGCAGGATACACCTGGAATGAGACAATTGAAACTACACATAATAGGGCCTTCGAAAAGGCTCGCGAAAAAGATCCTATCACTAAACAGACGAAATCTCAAGATGATAAGACACAATCTTCTCAATAGGCACTTGGAGCTAATCGGCATCAAAGTTGATACCCTCTGCAGATGGTGCTTGGAGAATGATGAACAACAAACACATATTTGTTGTAAACTGTAAAACTGCAATAATGAATTTGAATAATGTATTTTCGATTTTCAGTAAACAAAAACCTACCATATGAAAAATAAATAAATGAAATCAGATTATACTCAATATTGAGTAGATTCGAGTTCCTTTTTTCTTTAGAGGCTGGGTCATGGTATCGAAAGTCAAATATTGATCTTGGTCTCCAGAAGATTCATTGAGTCTTGGTCTCGTGAGCCATATTTGAAATGAATTCGCGCGAGGAAACGTATTTTTGGTTGTATGAAAAATAGTGTACAAAACTCGTTGTAAAGTGCATTTTCCTACGACCACGTATGAAAACGTCAATAATCACACTGTTTTGTTATTCAGAAAGTAGCTCATATCACCATGGTATTTTTTATTTGAAAGAAAAAAATCACTAGTGTTGATATGAAAAATATCACAACGGTCGCCTAAATTGATATAGAAATAATTAGGTATATTGTGAAGGTATTCACTGTCAATATAAGCGTTCTCAAATCAAATTCATATTATTTATTGAAATTTCTGTCTCGTTTTGAATTATACCGAGAATTATTTATCTATTAATTTCAATGTGTCTGATACATATCCTCTGATGAATTCACTTTGAAACTGAACCTATACTCTTTGCTGGAACTATTTCGATGTTGATGACAGCGGGTGAGATTATTCAAAAGAGTACGGCTACAGTTTTATGCGCGGATTGCTGCTTGCATCAGTTTGATATCACAGTATCACCAAAGAGAAGATTCTTTGGTATCACAGATGTTTGCAAGGAGTCAAGGACGCACTAACACGTACGCGCTTGCGCACTACGTACTTCTATGAATCTGTATTCCTGGTTGATGCGTGATTACTGGCGCTAGCAGGCGTATGGTGTCAAGTTTGTTTGTGTACGCTGGTGTCAGTATTAATAAAATTTGCCCAAACTAAATTAATCAGTAATTCATAAAGTGAGGAATTTTCGGAGAAGTATTCAAATATCATCTTGAATATGGAAATAAACAGTACTTGATAGTGAATCAAAACCACCTGAAATTCTAGAGTCCGATCAAGTTACATTTTTTACAAGACCTCCCGCGAAATGAAAGTATTCGGAGTCGTAGGAAAAATAGTGTACAAAACTCGTTGGAAAGTGCATTTCCTTCACTCGTTACGTTTCCGCAATCACCGCTACGCGGTTCGTGCTAAACGACTACTCGTGTGAAATATGTCACTTTCCACACTTGTTGTGTAATATACTATTTCTGCATTCGTTACGACTAGTCGTGCGAAATGCGTCCCTTTACACACTTGTTTTGTAATGTACTGTACAGGAAAAAGTTCCAATAGTTACTGTTGAATACTGATAGACAGTATTAGTTAGTGGATTTGTCGACGCCATGAGAGAAATAAAAATATTTAAAACAAGTGCATGAATAGGTACCGCAACACTGCATTATCTAATATGAGGACCATTTAACCGCCAACAAGGTATAACCAAACCGTCAGGCTGGCTACTCCAAGAGTGTTCGTTTCCTGGATATTCTGGAGCAAGCGCAGAACCTTCGAGACTAAATCGCGCCCCATCAAAATCGCATAAGGTATGCGCTGGAGCGTTTTACAAAGGTAATTGGAGAAGTTATAAGCTGACGGTATTTTCCCCACACGTCAGTCGAAATCTGCCAGCCGTGAATGCTAAAAATAACCCAGATTTCTTTGCTAATTAGTGACGTGTGCGCTCATCAAATCAAGGAGCGTGCTAGCCATTGTGTGTCTAGTTTTTGGGTGGGGGTAATTGAAGAGGTTCACTCTTGGTGTTATTATACTCGTTCTGAGATTGGTGCGGAGATAATGTTGGCTATCATTATTTTAATTGATATTATGCGATGTGTTTTCGTATAGGAGGATTTTGTCTGATACTAGTTCTAGGAAATGATTTCAAACGCAAAGTGTTGCACGTGTAGTGGTGTTTTTATCATCAGATGAACACCATCATGAGAAAACTACCTAATATTGATGATATTTCATTGAATTGCGATTTTTTTGAGGTTTAAATCATCGAATTGAATGGAAAATATTCTAATAATAACACATAATATTTCAGTAGGTAAATACTAGAGGAAAAGAACAAAATTCTGGCGTACATACGGTATATAAATTATTTGTTTGGCAGATCCGGCATTGATTGGACGTTTTAAAATTTTGACCATACATAATATGTACCACGTGAAATCATAGTACTTTCTTGCATATTGACCTATTCCCAGTAGAATTTCAATTTTTTTTTCAATTCATGCTGTAATTAATATATATATATATATATATAGAATAAGGTATAGAATGCATAAAATTTGGAAGACAATCAACATTATTCGACGAAGATTGTCTTCTTCAAGAATTCATCCACATTTCAGTTCACGCAACCCATGATCAAAACACTCTGTAATTCAGATGAAAATACTACGTCAATATGAAACATGACTCTTGGCATTCAAAAAAATGCGATAAAAAATACAGGTCCGTGTTTGAAAATTAAAAGTTGAGGGTGGCCCAATTCATACGATACCCTGTATATAATTTTTATTCAGATATTTGGAAAGGCTACAAGAAGTTGCTATGGCGAAGTGGCAAAATTTAAAAAAAATCTTCGTAAAATAAAAAGATATAGGCAAAAGAAGAATTTCGAAATTTTCAATTTTTCCTGTATAACTCCAGAACTGAAGGAGCTAGGTCAGATTTTTTTCATCCATATAATTAACCTCTTAAATACGCTACTTTGCCCCCATTCAACCAACCCTCTATCTCTTACCGTTATCGAAATCCCCATGCATAGACTCGAATTTGAATAGCCCTGTATATATTATGAATGAATTGAAAACTAAAGTCTTTGCTGTGGTTTTACTAATCTACCAGCTCTTCAACTACCTACTCTCCAAATATTTATATAAAAAATTCTCGGTCGGTATAGGTACCTATTGATGTATCAAAAATATAATTTCCTCTACAGTGGTGTATTGATTTCCAATACCTACTTCCTTATTATTACCTTAGTTAGGTAGTCAGGGTTTTTATCCCAAATATTTCAATGAATTTCCCTGTGCTCTAGTAGAATAAATGAAGTAGGAAACATTTTTCTTCCATCACACGACTTCATATAGTACTAGAGAGAATCGAAAAAATACAAGACTGTTATGTAGTTAAAAGTGGACACCATATCCGATTTTCTAGCGAGTGAATAAATACAGTGTTTCTACATTTTATTAACCTCCCTAGAAATACGAGATTTATTAAGGTGAATGATTTTTTATATTTCCACTCAGTGACAAAGTGGTAAATAAAAGCGAAATAGTAATTCTACTTTTTTATCATAGTTTGCTGTTTTTTTTTTCCATTCTAACGTCAATATAACCTCATTTTTGGATTTAACCCTAGATTGGAATCGTCAATAATTGTGCAAAAATATTTAGATGTAGCACACACACACATGACACAGAGGTTAATTTCTGGCCTCCTTCGTCCAGGACTGTCAAGTTTCTGTAACTAATTACAAAGGTGATGATTATATATATTTGGTTAGTGAACAATAAGTGAGGTAGGTAAGTGAATATATCCTGGAATGGATATTATTACAAATAATCAATGCCCATTGATTCATCCATCTGATCTTTTAGTAGCAACATATTCTAGCATGTTGAACAATATTTTGAGGTTCCATCGAAGGCTCAAAACCCCCAGAACTAATATTTCAGGCTTGTGATCATTTTTTGCAGAATTTATAGGTTACCAATGTTGTATGGGTTTGTAAAGATTCTCGCTATTTTGTTTGATGTTATCTCTTTCTTGAGAATAAGTATTACAATGAATATTTTTTCAGTGGGAAGGTATAGGTAGTTACTCAATAATTTCAAATATCCTACCGTAGAAATATTTCCTGAGAAACTTCAAATCCTTAAAAATATTACAACTTCCCTATAACGCCATTTCTGATATATCACCGATATAATAAATTATTATTTCATTTCCACCAAAAAAATCCGCTGGCTAGGTAAATCGGTCACATTATCAGTGGTGAACCAATAACAACGAGTTGTTAAATTTTCTTCCATTTTGACCTAATAGAATTGAAAAATCGGAAAGTGATTCAAACAATCACTGATCTTAATATTTGCCACCCAAATGACAGTTGTTCAGACACAACCACTTTCTTAGGGCTCAGAGAATCACACCGATTATCAAGATCTTCTATCTTCACTAAAACGGTCCGAATTTTAATCTGATAGCTGACTGGCGGGTGAAATTCAACAATAACAAACCGGCTTTCATTAGCCGACTAGGAGGAAATCCTACATCACGACAGACAATTCCAACTAAACGATAGGAATAAAGCGGCGCATTCAGCTATTGCTGGCATGACTCGTACTGGTACTGCACACGGTATCATTAATAGCAGCACGCGCTGGCATCCACTTTGAGAACGTAATATTGGGTGTTCCTGATATAATATACCGTCGAAGAGTCATCGGCCCAAGCAAGTAACTAACGGGTGCTGCAGAGCGAACCAAATATCGTACGGGTGGCTGGCTCGATTCATAGCTCCCTCGCAGATTTACAGAGCCAGGGCCCCTTCCAGAGCACAATGAGATGAGATATACGGCCTCTCTCGAATAATGCCAGTACTGATAATTGATGAATGATAATATCAACAGTTATCTTTAATGGCGCTATTGTGGATATTTCGTACCACCCACAAGTATGGATAGTTATATGGAGAATCATGGTTTCTTATTAGCCAAGTGGTGTAGATACCATACCTTATTACGATAGTCTCTATCTCATTAGAGAATATATATGTTCATTGCTTCCATGTTTCTGAATATATACAGGGTTCCCGTTGAATTCGAGCAAACGAACACCATTTTATGTAGTTATGATTTAAAGTTTTTGAATCATTGAAAGTAAACAGAAATTTGTAGTTTTTCGTTTCTATGTTTTCAAGTGATAACCTAAATAGTAATTTACGTAACAAGTCCGGAAAATACTGTTTTTTTGGATGAGTGGACAAAATTCTAGGACGAGCGTAGCGAGTCCTGGAAGTCTGCGAGTCCAAAAGAACTGTTTTCGGGCGTGTTGCGTACACAATTTTTTCGGCAACCGTGTAGAATAACAAAAATTGAAATGTTAGCTAATTTTATGTCAGATAGCTGTCAGTCGTTATTTTGCTGCTATGGTAATGATCAACTGCATTTATCAAAACCATAATACCAAGATTTTCATATTTACAATGACAACAACGATGTGATTCTTCCTAGTCCGGGAAGTACGTACTTCCCAGACTAGGCCGGAAAAATGCCACTTTCTCAAAAAAAAATCGTCTGGAAAGTACATACTTTCCGGACGGTTGCCGAAGGCACTTTATCACATCAAGGAAATCTGAATCTGTCGATGTATTTATTTTTCAAAGCGTTCTTAATGCCAGAGAGAGATACAACACTCAGCTTTGTTTTTTCTTATGGGCACCATATCGGATTTTTTCAATTTTGAAAAGACTGTATTTTCCTTAATACAATGATGTATCGCATGAAATGTTTGGATTCTACACACTGATCAAGATTGAAAAACCATCGTTGAAGCGAAAAATGCTTTGGATAGAACGCCAGCAATTTTGTTCGGCAAACCAGATTCTGACAGTTTAGTTAAATTTGGCATCTCACCTAATTTGAATCTAGACTTTCGAATAAGAAATGACAAATTTCCGTTTTTTTTTTTTCCAGATAATTCAAGAACTGAAAATGACACATCAAATTGTCATTCAGATAATTGTTCAGCGAGACCTTGCTCAACTTTACCCCAATTTAACCAACCTCGTATATCTTATAATTACTTAGATTACCATGGTCATGGTAGTGTTCGAAAAACAGGCACTTAGTACAGGACGTAAGAGATTAGGTTGATATATAAATTTTTCACCTATTATGCGACTGCACGAAAGGAATAACTCATTTATTTCAAATACGGTCCTGGACTTTTGCTTCAAGGTAATTCAAGCATATATAACTTGATTCATTAAATCATAACAATTAACCATGTTCATATCCCTAATTAAAGTATCTTTGGAGTTTATTCCACTACACTACAAATATCATCATCCACAAATATTGTGGAAAATACTCGAATCTGGTTGAGAATTAGTTCATTCAATGCCTCAAGAGATATAATAGGATCCTTGAGGGATACCTAGTGATATGAATTTGCCTTGAGAAAGATTTCTATCTGATTAAACAATTTGCCGCCCCCCCCCCCTTGAAGCCATAGCTCAAATATCAGTGAATGCAAATCAGATGCAGACTTTTCAATTCCACATCGAGTGACATCGAGAAAATATGAGGAGGTTTCAATTCGAGATAGAGATATAATAAGATCCTTGAGGGATACCTAGTGATATGAATTGGCCTTGAGAAAGATTTCTATCTGATTAAACAATTTGCAACAGTTCAGAAAATTTTTGAGATTAATGGTGCAATGCTATTTCCTAAGTTCTTTTTTGTGAAAATTACTCTAGGTACTCACTGTGGGTAACCACAAGATGAATTGAATAAGCAAAAACATAAATGGCATGTCATTTAAAAAAATACCTTTCCAGAATTCGGATACAGATAAAGCCAGCAGGATATGAAAATGCTACCTCAACTAACAACTGAGCAATAAGAAACGGGAGGTGAGCTAGTTGAAATGTAGATATAAACAATCGGCAAAAGATTCAACGATCGATTTTCCATGCAACAGTTCCCCAAAACATGAAGCAGGCTGAGAACCAGCTTCAAAACGAATATCCCAAAGTTAGTTCACAAGGGATCGCTTCTTGCCAGAAAACCTATCCTAGAAGACGCAGTTCAACTTTCCACAATGATCATCTTCCCGCCTTTGGCCCTACGTCATTTCAGGTACATGCTGTAATTCGGCGAGTTCGGAAGTCAGTAATCACCGTGAAATTCCAGCATAATTATGAAAGAGCAGCGCACTCGGGAGCCATAGCGATCGGAACTGGAGTCGCTCGTAGGTCCATAAACTCTTTGTGGTCCCGGAGGTGTGTGTACCCACCGGCACGGTCAAAACTCCGGAACCGAACACCACGCATATCCTGCAGCACGTGCTCATCAGCCACCCTCAGTGGCGTACATGTGTGTGGAGAACTATTTGCTCATGATCTTTCAGGCACAGATTCGACAGGTCCTGGAACCATGTTCCCATATTTGGAGTGCGGGATCTAAACATATCCTTAAACTATTCTTCGCTTACAAGCTCGCTCATATCTCTGGAACACCGTCGAAAAGTTGTCGATTTGTCCCTATTTTATAACGGGCGATGCTCTTCTGAAATATCAACAACTGTTCCTCCTTAAGCAGTCTCTTCGAGATTAACCCGTGCAGTCTTCACTCCTCTTCGTGATACAATCTCCAGAAATTTAAAAAGTACACCAACTCCTGCCTTCTTTCCCTTGGTTCTCACGATATTCTTTGAACATTATAGGATAGGTATCCTTTTTCGTGAGGACCAGAACATTTAAAAAATCCGAAAGACTCGCCACCATTACGCAAGAAAGAACATAGATATTGCCATCCCGTCTGCTCAACAACAAGAAGTCTGGAAAGGGATGCATCTTTGTGGTACAAGATGGATCCAAGATGGATCCAAGATGGATTGAAGGCTGGAGTGGGCGTTATAGGGCCAGATTCCAGGCTCTCAAAACCCCTTAGTAACATCCCAACCATATTGTAAGCAGAAGTACAGGCAATAAAAAAATGTGCTCAGGAGTTTCTTGGAAGGGACATCAGAAGGGCAGAAAAAAGTGTTTGACAAGTGTTTTTAACTGTTAACTTGGTTGCAAACAACCCTCGAAGTCTCATTGAGACTTGTATGAGTAAGGAAGACGGGGACCTTAGCTTTTTAAGTGTCATTCGAAGCACTACATCTATATTATATCAGATAGCCAAGCAGCACTGAAAGCTCTTGTGAGTCTAAGCTGACTTAGGACTGCAAACGATCCCTGTGTCACTTTGATAGGAGACTGAGCTTGCCAAAACAGGAACAAACACGCAATTTCCTTGCCCAGAATCCTTCTGTGTAGTCCCCAAAGCCCACTTGGACAAAGAGTTTCTACGCAGGGAAACATATGGGAAGAAATCTCACTAGAATAAAGTGCCAGGATAAAGACAAGCTGATAATGGGACTTCTCAATGGGCACTGAGGTGTCACATCAAAAATATGGACAAATCATAGTTACAGCTACTTCGCTGAAAATGCAGAACATTTGATTTGCGAATGCTCAGCAGCAAGAGGCTTAAGTTCTCGCTTAAGTTCCTGGAAGGGTCCTATCAATACTCTTCGACGTCAAGAAGTCACCACTCAGGAAACTGATAAACTTTATACGAAGTCTCGAAATAGATTGGGGGTCATGCACTAAAGATCTTCAGGCAACAAACAATATGTTGATTGATTGATGTCCACAGAGTAGAGTATATTGAATTCTCAAATGGAGAATACGTTTATAGCATGCAGATTATGTTCATTTTCATATCATGAACATTCTAGCTGGGAAATATTCCTCATGTACTTCAACAATGACTATACAACATTGATCATTTTCAATGAATATTATCTATTTTGAATGCGAACTTTCCTTCAGAAGAACTATTGCACCATTGAATTGGTTTTCTCTGATTGAACTTGTATGATTGAAACTACGCCACTGATTCCCAGATATACTCGCGATATATCTTTCTCACTCCGGAATCAAAAAACCGCTAAATGCCTCTTTGTTGTATCTTAATGATAATACTGAATTATATCTCATTAGATGAGTTCATACCAACATTAATGGTACAGTTTGAATCATTCATTCTGTCTGGCTTGTGCCGTATTTATGAATTGAATACATAACAACTGAGATTATCTTGACTATTTTTTCTACGAAATGGCTAATTATCTTCCAGTTGAAGGAAGAGTTGATAATCAGTGTGAAGATAATTGCACATTTCATCCATTGATATTTATCACAACGAAACTATATACTTTTGATTGACTGACTGAAATGAAGTATACATAGTGATTCTATTAGAAATGGTGGTTTATGGGATGTGGTTTTTATTTCGTACATATACCTACATCAGTTTAGAGCTATTGACAGACCTGTGTGATCTAGAAATCATTATATACATATATTTCAAATAGTAGAAACTGTCACTCTATTCAAATATTAGATCTCACAGCATCAGGTTCATATAGAGTTTTCATTTGGTTTTATATCTCTCGAATTCATTTGATATCCAAGAAGCCAAAGTATCGCTGTACTCTCTATTTTAATTATATATTATTATATCAGATACCCAGACTCAAATTCCTAATGACAACTGTTCTAATCTTGTAACTATGTGAGATGCATCAAAGTTTTTCTTAATAATTACTTTCGACAACTGATATGGAAGATGACATCATCATCATCTATAGCACTGATATATCTGTGGGAACTAGCAAAATACCACATTGGAAATTAAACTCGACTGGACTAAGTATGTTATCCCTATAGGGTCAGTATTAATATTGTTCGTAGACCTTAAAGTTCGTGTCTTCAAAAAATTATAAATTGTTGAATTCCAAGCAATAATCCATCTATCCATCAGATATTACAGTGGAAAACGTCAAAACGCATTGCTATTCTGTATATTTCCGTGAACTACTAACTTAAAGTAGCTATTTGCACACTCCATTTGCCAAATATGGCATCCAGCCTTCGCTAATATACAATGAAAATATGCGGTGAAAGGGGCAGATATAGATATCATGGGTAAAATTCCTGAATTGCCGAGCGATCTTGCGACAAGAATGTCCGCTTTGGTGAACATTCGAGATATTTTAAAAATAAACAACACCTGCCATGTTTAGAAATCCGGAGCACTGGAACAAGGACGCAGTCAAAAGTGTCTTGTGAAGTGGACACTGATGAAGGATGTGAATATGACAGGAATAAAGTTGCTCCGAGATCCGTGGATAGACGTGATATAGTTTCAAAGGTGCCCCCTGACCTGACACACATGACTGGTTGGCATTCTTCTTATCTTACGCCATGGCATATTCGCGATGGCTTGTTTTCATTCGACCTCTTCATGCCTTGTGAAATGATGTTGATGTAAGAGCTTTATTGAACAGATACGTATGATTGATAAATACACCAGTCGATATTCTATCTTTCCTGTAGTTATCCAATATTTTCCATGGATATGCCAAGAAATAGAAAATATTCAAATAGCCCTAATATTATTTGTCGATCACCGAATGTGAAAAAGGTATAAATGAATTCACCGAATTTTCACCGCAGCAAAAGTTCAAAGATTGATTGAGGGCACTTATATTCAATCAATCAATCAATCAATATATGCTTTATTGTCCAAGAAAACAATCCTTATCGACAAAGCAAGTGCAACTTTGTGAAGTCATTTATCAAAAATATTGAAGACATTGAATAATTATGAACAATCGTCAAAGAGTTATTGTATAAAACACATTACAGAACACTACACAAAATATTACACAAAATATTACATATAAATAAATAAATAAAATATCATAAATAAGTAAGCAATGGAAATGATGAGCGTCAAAAATCATCATTGTAATATTCCTTCAAGTCATAGTAGGCTTTTTGCAGAAGTACTCCTTTAACTAATTTTCTGAACTTTCTTAAATTTGTTATTGTTCTATAGGAAATTGGGAGGTTGTTGTAAATTTTCTTGCACTCATATATCAATGAAAATTTTGTAGCCGCTAATTTTGGGATTGGCAGAGGTAGATTCCGACTTCCTCTTGTATGGTATCGTCTATCATTATTTTCTGCTAAATTAGCATATTTTTTATGTATTAAACACACAGTTTCTAAAAGGAACAAACAAGGTAAAGTTAAAATTTTTTGCCCAATGAAAAGTGGCTTGCAGTGATCTTGTGATTTTGCCTTACATATATATCTGACTGCTCTTTTTTGCAAAACAAATACTGAGTTCAGTAATTGCTGACTACATAAGCCCCAAAAAGCTATTCCATACCTCAATTGCGATTCTATCAAAGAAAAATACACCATTCTCGCAGAGGATTGATTGATTTCATCAGAAACAACACGAACTGCATAGCAGCCAGATGCTATTTGTTTACATAAATTCACCACATGTTTATCAAATTTTAATTTTTCATCAATAAATACCCCTAAAAATTTTGTGTGAGTTTTGTTACCTATAGCCTGATTTTCTATAACTAAGTCATCGAAATTGAACTTGAAACAAACTATGTTTGTTTTATTTGTGTTGAAACACAAAGAGTTTGAATCACACTACTGTTTAACTTTATAGAGATCAAGAGTTATGTTGTCCCTGAGATTGTCTTCATTCGTCCCACGCCAAAGAATGGTGGTATCGTCTGCAAAAAGTGTGAATTTCCCCTTGATATCAACGGTTACCAGATCATTCAGATAAAGTAGAAAAAGAATGGGACCCAGAACCGAACCTTGCGGTACACCTGCTGTATTATTCTCAATGTGCGATTTATTTCCTTGGAGTTTTACTACTTGCTTCCTGCCTGTCAGATAACTGTGAATCCAGTTATATGTCAGTCCTCTGAAACCATAGCACTGAAGTTTAAATAATAGAGTTTCATGGTTCACGCAGTCGAACGCTTTAGAGAAGTCGCAAAATACTGCCCCGATAGCTTCGTTGTTATTCAGACCAACATACACATCTTCCAGGAAAGAGAAGATTGCATCGCCTGTGTTTTTATTGCTTTGGAAGCCGTATTGAGATTCGCATAGTATGTTATGGTTACTTAGGAAGTTCAATATTCTTTTTTAAACTATCTTTTCAATTATTTTCGAGATTGTTGGAAGCAATGATATAGGCCGGAAGTTTGATGGATCATTAATCTCACCACCTTTATGAAGCGGAATGACTATTGCTAATTTAAGACATTGAGGAAATCTGCCAAAATGAAATGATTTATTAATAGCCTCGACAAGAATATTTAAGGCGTATTCTGAGAGATTTTCTAGAATTTTTACTGATATTTCATCATAACCAGATGATATTTTGTTCTTTATTTCATTCATAGTCTGTTTCAGTCCGTATATTTCAGTATCAAATAGGTGAAAGTTATCTGGAATATTTATATTTTCCATAAATTCCGTTGGATGAATTGTCGGTTGTAATTTTGATGTTAGTTTTTGTGCTATTGTACAGTATAGTTGTATAACTAGTTGTACAGTACAGTTGTATAACTAGTTGTACAGTACAGTTGTATAACTGTCATGGAAGTTTTTTAGGTACTTCCAGATCACGGATATTAGCATGAAACGATCATAAATGCAGGAAAATAACCTCATCTTACGATATACCTAGAAATATTTCATGCTATTGTGAAGAATTCACTTTTTAAAGAAACGGGAGATGATTTTCATGAAAAACAACTCCGAATGAAGTGAAGCCAAATGATCAATATCAGACGAACATTGCAGGAGTTTTTCTTTTGGATATATTTTTTTACCAACTAAGCATTTTTCATAATGTCACTCTAAAAACTAACATCAGACAATAATTAAGTTTTTCTCGTAGAATCACAGGTTGTCAAAGATTTTCTTACCCACTGAGAGAATTTTATCCGAACAAAAAAAGCTCTTGTGTTTTTACTACCTATCGATGATTTCGATAATTGATTCAAACACCATCCATAATTTGATGCTCAAACATCAAAAACTTGCGGAAAACTGCTACTTGATGGTTCATTTTATTTACTTTCATTGGATTCACAAGCTCATGAAATAGTTACTTTCAATCAAACAATTTCAACTAACTCAAATTCAGGAATTTCAGTTGATTTTCATTTTGTGACAGAACGTATTGAAAATACGTTAGTTAGATTTTCCATGCGTGATTGTGCTGATATTACAATCATTAATAAAAATCTTTTGGTAGATAGATAGATGTTTATTTAACCACGTTATTTAATCAGTCAGTTTTGTATATACCCTCATAGCAGTACAATCCATCTGAGAGAAATATGTCAGTTTAGTCACTAAATATTTCAAAATATTTCAAATTGGAAATAAAAGATAAACACAAGACGACAAACATATACATAGATAGCGTTTAAAATTTGAACTTTGACAGTCGACATAATATTTCATGAGCATTCAATTACATTTAGAGAATTATTGTTCCAATCTATTAATTGTTGTGAATGGGCTTGAATATTATCATGGAATCATGTTTAACTGATAGGAATTCTTCCAATGAGTAAAATAAGTGTGATAGAAGGTGATTCTTTACAAATTCCTTGAATTGATTGCGGAATTCTGAATTTTTGAATAAAGGCTGACAGTGAGCCTGGTAAGTTGCACCCTCTATGATCCTCAATGCATTTTTCTAGAGCCTGAACACCCTGATCGAATGTGTTGAGTTTCCCCAGAGAATTGTGCCGTTGAGTGAACAAGAGAATGATGATGATTAATGTTTCGAAACATCGAAAATATGAGAAAACTCGGTCATCAACAGCTGATCAATCCACAGTAGTTTCTTTTGGACTCCCATAGAAGTAACGAATAAAAATGGTTCGCATCAATGAGGAATCCCAAAGACTGAAAATGTCAAAAGCCGGCATGGGTAAAACGCGTAAAAACCGACCATCTCCGATCTCCCAGACGGCTCCGAAATGGAAATCGGTGAGCCAGTGAATCGGATAATGACGGCCTACAGTGATTCAACACTTCGACGGCATCGACAAAAAAACAGACGCAGATAGACACTCAGCCACCCTTGATCGCTCTTCAGTGACCACACACTGAACTGTTAGTTCACGGCGGTAGTTCACATCTCCTCGGATGGTCGGTGATCCGAACTACCCTCGACCATGACCTACCCGAAGTGTGTCTTCACGCTCAAGCCCATGCACCACGGTGCGTCCATATGAGAGAGAAAAATGCTCGCGCTGAGATGCTTTCTTCAACATTCAACAGGTGGTGTAACAGTTAATGAACTATAGTCCATTTTAGTTAAGAATACAGCGTTGAAGAGATAGGGAAGGTTTATCCTTGCTTCTTATTGGTCTAGAAGCCAGACAAGTTTACACAATGTAAAATATTGCGACTTCGACATCGCAACAATGGAAGTGGTTATTTGACCGACGGCCGTGTAAAAACAGTGAAATATGATTTCAATAATCGCCGGACATAAATTTGATTATCACTAACACCTTGCAGTTTTCATAGTCTGCCGCTACGGTTCCAAATCTATTATGACCATTTCGAAAAATTATGGTAATAACCTATGATCAACAATTTAGTTCACCATTATTTAACTTCTGGAAGTTGTCGCTGAGATGCAGGCTGAAAGCACTTTTGCATCCCAAGGAAGAAGCGAATCCAGAGGGATACTTCTGCAAGCATTGGATGAAGCTGAGTAACAAGCTATTCTTGCAACAGTTCACGCTTTTGTCCATAGAAATGAAATACCAACATTGTGATTATTGTTATTATATATGATACAAGAAATACATGAATTCAACTGATTATTTTATTTTGATGGATAATGCTCGATACCATTTATTAGAAGAAACCACCCAAGCATATCAAATTCAACCTGGAAGAAATAAGATCATGGAATGGGATATCAAATTATAATTTTTGTATAGTGGTTTCATCATTTTTTGTGTGTAATATTGAAATTACTATTGATTTACTATTTTGAGAAAAACATTTCCACCTCTAGCATTTTCATATTTTCTCCTCTGAAGCATAATTCACTTAGAAATCAATGATTTAAGGCATCTTATATCCTGCAGAATATACCCTTGCTACATAAATATTCAATTATTGATTAATCACTTAACATTCTCATAGTTCTGAAATATTTGAATTTGGCGGGTTTGCTAGTGTAAACCAGGCTACGTCCACTAGTCCCACCACTGTATTCTTAACTGAAATGGACTATAGGAGATTGATAACACAATTAGGCTAGTCAAATGGTTATTTATTGATTACAGCTTATTCCTTTCAATCTAACTGGAATTAGAAAATATGAGACAATAAAAAAATTATGTAGCTATTTCCTTTATCACACCAAAATCTAGCCTAACTAGAAGCTCAATCATATATGGAGGCAAAAACATTTTTAATCATCTACCAGCAGCCTAAAGAATACCACCATGCCTGAGAAAGTTTGAAATGAGTGATAGAAGCTCTTTTTCAGAAGGCTTACTATAACCAGCAAGAGTATTACGATGACATTATTTTTAATTATATGTAATTTCGTGTAATCTCATCTAACTTTATGTTGTTTACATGTTATTTTATGTAATTATATGTGATTTTATGTGATTTCATGTGATTTTGAAATGTGTATGTTTTTCCTGTTTTTTGACTGAATCTCCTAGACTATGCGTGTTTTCATAAAATATGTTATTTTTGTTTTCAAAAACAGACGCAGATATAGAGTGAGCCAAAACAGACGCAGAACTATCAACTTTTTCATCATACCTTAGATTTTAATTGCCTACTGTTACTCCAGAATTCAGCTTTACTTTTCAGAATCAAACGATATACTTATCAAAAGTTGATAATTGAGTAACAGTTTGTTGACTTCAAACCATCCACCATATCGGAAATGCAGAATGTCCAATCGCCAAAATTCAGTTTATTATCAACATCCACTTGAAAAGTTATCAATTTTCATTTGGTCACTTACCCATTAACGTAGGATTTAAGTAAAAATCGTATATATTGGCGCTAGTTTGACCCCACCTATAAATCCACGAGAGAAAAATGAAAAGTCCTGGTATACAACAACAGATACAGCGAAGATCAAAATATTCCTGATGAAATTATTCGGTACAGGATTATATATCTTAGCATGATCCAATATGAGTAAACAATAGACTGTGATGATAAAACATTTTAGATGACAATAATCAGATACCTTTGTTGGACCAACAGGAAACTCTAATTATTTTATAACATCATTCATCCTGGTAAAGGTCAGACGATGACTTGATTATTTTTTTTCAATAGCTTAATGGGTTTAATAACGAAATACAAGTACAAGGTCAATCTCTGGAAACATGTTTTTGGATGTGTATGAATCACTTTTTCGTTTAATTCATCTTTCATGTTCTCATGATTGAACTGATGGTCCGATTTCAGGCTGAATATATTTTATCGTCTCATAAGTTGGTGATACGATGGAATATAGTGATAGAGTGAGAGAAGTGATAAATCACTATATTTTTTATATTAATTCTGGAATTATGTCATTCAAGTTTCAGATAATGAAATACCTTTGTGCAATATTGCGTTACAATAATCAATAAGTTCTAAGGTAGATTGATATAACTGAACAAAATGAAGAATACTCCTGCGAAAGACAATAACGATACAAATTATGACAACTATGACCTCCTACTACCTATTGTTTCATCTCACTGACAATGTCTTGAAAATTGCGAAATGTTATATACACTATGTTCAGCAGCAAAATAAGACTTATTTAAAAGACACGCAGAATGTTATTGATTGTAACAACATGGAGAAAGGTTTGTAAATAATACGCAACTGCTGATTATATAAATAACTATTTGCTCGCGCATGAAAATGTATTTCAGGAAGCAAAAATGGAATGCTAACCTAGCTCAATCCCTAATTTAATAGGATTCACTTGACCCTTCATCCCTATCATCAAGATCAAATAGCAATTTTTTTATTTTGAATGTATCAACTCTTGTGATTTTTTTGTGTTTCTAAATTTGAGAGTGAAAATGTCCATTGCTGGTCTAGTCCAAAATTCCATGCCACTGACTATATTCTCAATCAATTTTTCATAATGAGTAATGGAAATATAGAAAACATTCTTGTATTTTCCTTCGATATTCATCTGGTTGAAAATCCACCAAACTTGATAGATGTACACACAAAAACCCCATAAGTGGGTGTTCGAAAGAATAAGTGAAAGGTCTGAATATTTAATGAACAATATCAGAAGTGGCTTTACTCTTTCCTTCACACCTTTCCTGGTGAATGAATAATTTATGCAGAAATACAGCAGCTTAGTTCATCGAGATTTGTTGGATAAGTTCCGGCTATTCTGCACTTGTATTTATAGAGCAACTCAGTCGAATATATTTATCGTGACGGAAATGATATAGAAGATGTTGATATAAGTACATGCATGTGTAAAAACAATTATAGTTTGTACTACATGCCGAGCGGTTGAATAGAAACCCGCAAGGAGATATCTAACACACATCTTGTTATGCCCGTTTTTACCTACCTACTGAATTTTAATGTTCGTTTTCTACCTTCGAAGTTATTTAGTAGTGCGTCTGCTGTCACTTGCAACAGTTACTACAATGTTGAATAATCCTATGACAATGTTCACAAGTGTCATCGAAACATGGTTCATTATTTTTCTGATATCCTCAGATATAACGGAATCTTGATTACTTCGTTTATAGAATACTTTCAACAGGTCATTGATTAAAAGAACATTAAAATTTGCGGTTGGGGCTATTTGAATACACCTTTCTGTGTATTGGAAAGAGTATTGCTCGTTACTATTTTGAATCAGATGAACCACAAGTTCGGTTATGCTCTAACATTCACCGAATGGAAGTGTGAGAAAAAGTAGTTTATCGATAGATCAATCGGCTGTATTCATTTATTTCTTAGTTCCTCAAATTGGCAACTGGATATTCTATTGAAGTTAATACCAAATAGAATAATGAAAGCAACAATAGTTACCTGACAGTACTCGGATATCGAAATGAAGGACCCTTGGTAAAGTTTGCTCTTCACTTTATACGAGTTTATATTGTTTGATAATGAGAGATCTAATCAATGATATAAGGTTGGAAGATCTATGCTTATGATGTAAACTTATTGAAGAAGAATTTTAAATTATCAATAATAGATCAGAAATCACTTCTGAGTTCTGCATGCCACAAGGTTCCATACTCGGATCAGGTGGAACACTGTTATTTTCTAAAACTAGGTGTTCTATAGATACAGAATTGCGATTCACTTTTTGATACTTCTATGGTTATTAAATAACTGCTTACTTCTTAGAGATTCGAGTCTGATTATTCAACATCTTCATAAAAAGCGGATTTGTGTATGAATACAGGATGTTTTTTGTGACCGTTTTGTGAAAACAATCATACCATTCAGAAGCATTTACCTTCAGGTGAAGAAGAGATTGAATTCTTATTACAATACGATCTATTATCCTCATCATCTTCCTCAATTCTTCATTCAACGCCAGTAGATCCTTTTTCAATTCAGTTTTTATCGTTATTGCATTTCAATTACCTCGTGTTTCACACATTGAAAACTCATGATTCGAATTTTCCCAATTGAAATTGTTTTTTCTTATGCATTTGGCTATTCATATGTGATTGCTTGTTACGTCTACGGATTGATTGAGGTACTCCTGATTTGATACGCACGTAGTATATCTACTACAATCAAGATACTCTTTCATTACATCGGAATAAAGAATGAATCGACTCTGTGGAAGATAATTATTTCAATCATTTCGTATGCTTCCTCGACCCATTTACGGTTCACATTATGATAAGTTGACCGTGTATATCTTCTTTCTTATTCTTGAAACTTTTTCTTACGCAAATCAAACGAAAACTAAGCACATTTTCCAAATTTATCTGTTGCAGCCAAAATTATTCGAATAACAATCTATTCTGGTAAAAAGACGTTTACTTATAAATATGGAATTGTGTAGAAATATGATCCTTGATTGATAATAAACAGTAACGAGATGATAATATTCTGTAAATATTCACTGACCTCTTATGAAGCAGATACATGGCAAATTCACAGATTTCAAATTTTCTCCGAATAAAATAGAAGTAGCTAACAAAATATTATTCAAAGTATCACTGTTGGCTTTATTCATAATTTTCTGTGTTGAAAATGTAATTTTTCCAAATCAATTTTTATATTTTTATCTGAGATTTCTTTCAAATCATACATAGCTATAAAATGTTGTTCTGAACAACTTTTTCGATATTTCTTCAAATAAGGGGTGTTTTGAGACATGATTGTTGAATTTTTCAAATTTACCGTTAAACACGAAATGACGAACGGCACTGTACAACGTCTTTTGAGGCTTCTTTTGATGCAGAAACGAATAGCCGTATCGATATTTGTCAGAATTCATTAATAAAAAAATTTCCCATATGATGTGTACTGTCCGGCGGTCACTGTATATTTGAAGTGATTTTCACTTTTAATACCACTAGAGCTTCAATTACTACTGTATATTTTTTCATGAACACGAATATTTTGAAAATTCTCCAGAGTCAAAGACGGAGGAGAAAAAAACTTACAGTTTTTAATTGAAGTTCCTCATTGGTCTAGACACCAGGCAAGCATATAAGTGGTTAGTTGACCACACGGCTGTGTATAAACAGCAAAATGAAACACAACTCTGAGGAAATCGTTCTAGTTGCTATGGTGACGATACAAAAAGCTTTTTATTAGTCGAAAATGTTAGGTGTGAAATTTTCGATAGACTACTGAGACTGGGGATCAGAAACATGTAATGTGAGGATATATTTGTGGAAACACAAGATCTGAACCGTTCCATTCTACTATCAGGAGAATCAGAAAGCTATTTCGCATCTGTTGAATTTATTCGTTAATTACAGTGGTCACTAATATATGTACATAAAAATGAGCAAAGTTGGTCAGTGGCAGGACGTTCCGGTGTCTGCTTTTAGGATGTAATAAAAATGATCTTTGTTATTTTAATTTTGTTCATTGTATACCTCTCCCTCGTATAAGTATGTGAAGTGAGGCTACCCCACGGTGATTATGAGATTGAATTTCATATCAACCACTGTTTTCAACATAAAGGAGCATTTACATAATCGCGGAATAACATGAAAATTTGCTGGTAGGTACTTCTAAAAATTATTCGAAATGATTGCTCTTTAACCATTAGAGGGACTCGTACACTTTAGACAAGACTGCTATCGACATCTTCTGTTCAAACTGGGGAATATGATCATCAAGATCCTGGAATACTGTTCCCATATTTAGTCCGGTATTTCGTCTCGTCGGTTCTTCCTCGCTCACTTCTCTGGAACACCGTAAAAAAGTTGTCGATTTATCTATATTTTATAGATATTTTCATGAAATATCAACAATTGATCCTCCATCAGTCTCTTCGAGATTAACCCGTCAAGTTCAGTCTTCACACCCCTTCGTGGTCACTTTAGAGACCTGCATAACGTCCCTTTCCAAAGAACGAGTCTTTGGAAAGTTCATCCAACAATCATCGAGACTTTTGGAACTGATTGCCTTGCGAGGTGTTCCCCGAGGCATACGATCTCCAGAAATTTAAGAAGAACACCAACCCTTACCTTCTTTCTCTTGGCTCTCACGATGTTCTCTGAATATTACAGGATTTCCCTTTTCGTGAGAACCGGAATATAAAAAAAATATGCGGTTTGGTAATCAAATCAATTCATCCTGCTTTCAAAACTACTCAAAAGTACTATTATGGCTATTGAGGAAATTTTTCTGAACACTCTCCAATAGTTCGACGATACACACATAAAAAGAATTACTTAATTTGATTTGATATGCTTTGGTTCAAGAGTATGGCTTGTTTATATATACTGGAATAAATGTCTGCTCAATTCAAGACTGTTTCCAACTAAATACACTCATACCAATGTTATAGATTTCTTGAATCGTTAATGAATGGAGTTCTTCGTGAGAATAATATAATATTTCAGATTGAGAACACAATATATTCAAATCAAGACAATCATAATATCTCAATGACTCGCAGTTTTCTTGAACAAAAAGAATCAGATTTTCAGTTTTAGCTGTAGATTGTTTTGTATCAAGAATGTTATCAAATTAGAGGAATTATATCGATTTCTTGAAATGAGAATCATCCTCAACTTCTTTTCTCATATTGGGGCTCTCATCAATCACATCATCACTTGCAGACCTTCTTCTTGACCTTTCCTCCTATTCGTAGAGATTATTTCTGGGCTTGTCCACCAGTTTACCTCGCAATAAAGTTGTATTCCTCTGGTTTCAAACGACTGAAAAATATAAAATATATCATTCACAACTCCATGTAGGTACAACGTGAGAGATAATCTGACTTAGCACAATGCATGGTTATTATATTTCTTCAAATCTGGGTTCACATTCTTACTACTGAATTCATTTTCCTTGGATCGAAATTTGGTAAAAAAAAATGTAAAAATATGTTTGGTATAATATGCAATATCAAAATACCTAAGATGTCTACGAGTTCAAGAAGTTATTTTCCACTGTTCAATCAGTGTTTGGACAAATTTAAACTTTCATCTGCACATAGGTACCTAACCTCAATTTTCACTCACTATGCCGATCCTGGTTATTCAAGTTTCTCACGAATTATCAGTTTTCGAGATGATATTATAGCTACGTTAATTGATTGGATACACAATAATACCTACCCAAGAATGAACGTCGATAGGATGTAGGCATGTAACTTACCTCTAAAAGTGGTAATCATATCCTGAGATATCTCCTAAGACCTCAGTTTTTCTTTCATGGTAAGCCAATATTTCTATGCCAATAAAATAGGTTGAACTGGTTGAACAATGATGGATGCAAGACAAGAGCACCGAACCAACACACTCACACCGTTTGGCAACATTCTCGGATCGAAGGGATCGCAATTATATTCAAGAAAATGTTATGGTCAATCCAAAGAAACTTTTTCAGAGATTTACTTATTCAGAGATTAATTATCTTGTCAATCTCGTTATTGAAGAAAATGCTACACATGTTATTTTGAAAGATGACATTCCGTGATATATTATTCAAGAACTTCATTATTTTTTCTGGATACTTTGAATGTCTTGAATTGAGAACATTTTGTTATACCAAATGAATATTCCAGTGAAATAATTTTCTATAATTGAAATATTCAATAAATTCATTTCAAATAAATTATTTCAGAAGAAGAATGCGCTTTCTCAAAACAAGAATTGGACGTTGAACGAATATATCTTTTTTATTTGAGAATTTGTATTAATGTGTGTACGCAATTCATCTCATTACAAATTTTACACATCCACGAGGAAAGTGATCGAGAGGTGTGAGGTCTGGAGATCGAGCTGGCTAATCTGATGGACCGCGATATCCAATCCACCTACCAGGATATCTCTCATCTAAGTAATCTCTCATCTCGCCTACTAAAGGTTGGTTTATTATTCGAGAATCATCATCACCAACATATCAATTATTGTTATGGAAATCATCTATTCTCAAAGTGGCCGAATTAGAATTCAATCAAATGAAAACTCAAAGTCGATCGACCACACAGTATAATAAAAAGATGAGCAATTGTTGTGTTACTATAGTTTCGGCTCAACAGCCATCATCAGACAAAGTAATCTGTAATAGGAAAAATTATTCAAAAGTACAAAATGGTGTGCCTAAATACTCACATTATATCAAGAAATATAATATATATATTAAACCATATTAATGCCATGTCAAAACCGGGAAATCAAGTGTAGTATATCAAATGGACATAATGTTTAAATTTGCTCAGCCACCAAAAGAAACCAATAATCAATATCAAAGGAGAGTTGAAGAGCATCATCTTCCTCTGATGGTATAGTCTATCATTCAACTAACATAAAATCAGGGTTGCGATAAGAAGAGTGTACTAGTTAGTGATGTCAAATTGTAATAGATAGCAAAGAATAGTAATAGATTCGAAAGATAAGAGAGAGAAAGATATGCGCATGCGCACCGAGCACATCAAGTGCCTTTCCTGTCATGTTCGGAGCATAGTATTCGATGTGGAATTTCTTTGTTTAATTTGCAACATTGCCAATATTGCAAAATTCAACAATGTTGCTGTAGAAGATTAAATTCCATTTGATAAAAAACAATCACAAGGCACATCCATATATTGTACTCATAGATCTTACTGCTTGCGCTAGATCCTGTATCCAGGTTACTTATTTGTAGGTCCGGGGGGGGGGGTTGAAAGTACTAAGCCATTGATTGGTTGTTTCAGTTGTTGACCATACAAATGTGTTGTCCCACGTGACCATAGTACCTAATTTCTTGCAGACTCCTCTTGACCTGAAAATTACTACAGGATGCCGGATCTAGCGTAAGCAGTAAGATCTATGATTGTACTCTAGTATACTCAAGTATATGGTCTTTGCCCTGTTGGCACGAGACAATAACATGCCTACTCCATCGAGCGTCATCTGTCATCTTAAATCTCCACCACTTTTATCAATTCTTCTTCTTTTCAGTGAGCTTTACGGAAAAAAACAAATTGTAATAGATTAGCAATGAATTTCAAATTGTAGTAACGACGTAATGATGATTGCTAAAATGTAACAGATCTATTACTATTGTAATAGCAATCGAAAGCCTGCATAAAATTTGGAAAGTGGAATAATTATAGTTGAAATATGACAAATGACTTGTGAAAAGACAGTTGACATAGAACAATGAATAATTAAACCTATGAAGTTATATAATAAAAATGAAAATTTTGTACATGATGAGAAATAGTGAGTGAAGGTGGATGATTCAGTAAAAATCATTTCAATCAAGATAAAAGAGAATGATAACATATAACAAGAAAACCTTGAAGCTTTGTTAGAAGAGAATAATTAAAAAGAAGGAATTCAAAGGTTAAGATTAAAAATTTTGATGTGAACACAGAGACGTATTGAGAAAATTTGAATAAGATTACAGATTACTTTGTCTGATGATGGCTGTTGAGCCGAAATTATAGTAACACAACTAATTGTTCATCTTTTTATTAAGTATACTGTGTGGTCAACTGACTTTGAGTTTTCATTTGATTGAATATCAATTATCGACCCATTTATCTGGATGTTCCTTGATAAACATTTTATCATTGATGTCATAACAAGATTCACAGCATTATATTATGTGTAATCATCATTCGTCTTGCGTAAACACGCATCCAATTTCAAATCGCTCAACAAGTTTTGCATGATTGACATCCACAGTAAATCGAAGTATTTCATTCAAAGCATGAGTACTCCAGTTGAATAGAAAGTAACCTCAAACACTTGATGGATTGCATTTGCAAATGCAGAGAATACAAAGAGTTTTATTAGAACGAACAATAGATATCAATTACCTATGCATTATCGTTGAGGTATATTCGATATGAATAGGTTCATTGAAATAGAATCTACTTACTTTACGTCTATCATTATGTTTTATGGGCTGAAAAACGCCGTTAGCTACAACTATGAAAATGTTCACCCGAATACTGAAAATAAAAATCAAAATGAAATGATTTGAAAAACGCTATACGGGTAATGAAAATTTCATGGTTATTATTAAATCAGAAATGGAGATAGATACGAACTAGGTTGAATAACAAAAAAAATCACAATTCCATGACCATCTCGAATATCGAAAGAAATGTTGCAATCTCCTGAAATATCCTAAAAAAACTGAAAATAGTCGATTCCTATTAATTACTAACTTTTCAACTATTGCTGTTAGGGTTCTGAAATTTGGAATACCTACATAAGTTCGCACGCTGAATTCATCAGTTATATATGAAAAAAATAAAGAAAAGTTATTTTGTTTATGTTTAGTGAACATATCCGGAATTGTAAGCTTGGCAGATCTCACATTTACTTGATATTTTCCATTTTCCTGTTATTTCGACTTATCTTTCATCAAACATACGAGAGTATGATCTATCCTATGATGTGAAGATTCAATATGGCTACCATTGAGAAAATGAAAATTAGCTTCAATATCTTAGAAACTAGTGTGCCTATAGAGTTTGAACTCAGCATACAAACTTTAATAAGTATACCGAATTTCAAACTCCCAGCAGATATAGTTAGAAAGATTTTTCAGGATTATTCAGGAATAATGGAAGATATTCTCAATATTTTTCGATATTCGAAATGATTATGAAATTGTGAATATTTTTTCGCGAATCATCCTAGTTCGCATCTTTGTCCGTTTCCAATTTAATGATAGTGTACCATGAAATTTGCATTACCCTCTATATATACTTTAATGTCACAAGATAGTGAGAAAAATTGAAACTAATTTGACAGAACCAACGTAGGTGATCCATTACTTGCAGTGGAGGTGAAAGTTATAGGCCAATAGGGTAGAACTTACAGTCTAATTCCACCAAAAATGGGTTTAATATGTACCTGAGTAACATCAGGAAAAATAGGACATGTTTCAAGGGATTAATCCCTCATCATCAGCTATCATAAAAGTATATCTATCAAGAGACAAAATTTCAATGTTAAACAACTTGAAATTTCAAAAAAGGATAACTAACCATTGGTGAAAAAGTGAAAATTTAAACATGAAAATTATTCTTACAAAACAATACGAATAGGGATCGCACCATGTGCGAACTTCTAATGTTAGGGGATTTTCAACCACCACATCCTCAGAATACAAATCAAAAACTTTTAAGTAACTGTTAGGAAACCATCTGCTTACTCGAGAGAATGACCAGCAAGTGAAGTGAAAATTGAATCAAATTATATAAAGCATAGAATAACATAATTATGACAATGACAAATGATGGATTGACAGTGAATTAAGCCTATGAATGAAGTAGACCACTGACTTCAAGGCGAAGGAAACCATAACCATATGTAACCAATGTTGGTAAACTGGAAATAGAAAAAAATCAGAAAATTAGGGAATTAAACAACTTTAAGGGTGACTTTATAAAAACTTTTAACATTTAAGATTTATCACCTAACATTTAAGACTTAAGAGCTGATCAGTTCATTCTGTTATAAAAAAACTCAAGATTTAGGAATATTTGACATGGAACAAATAATTTTGACGTTGACAAGTTCTAACCTATATCTATTATTATTGTTTTAGAATTTTCTTCAATTTTAATCAAATATTGTTTGTGTCATGGACGATATGCTCTAGTAATTCAACAAGTTGAAGAATTCAGGCATATTTATGATAAAAAAGTAGTTATTCTGAAATAAACTCGCCAGGAAAACTGCCTGGAAAAAAATTGGCCAAATATACCTATCTTAGAAAACTGCAGGTAGAAATGGAAAATTGAATTACGGAATACATTTCCATCATGAATTGATCCTGGACAGCCTACATCAATGAAGATGAATTTATGAGATGCATCACAGATAGCCAGATCAATACTATGCTTGAAAGTCTTCTTGTAGGAGAAGTATCCTGTTCCAGCATGTTTTGTATTTTGTATCTGAATATGCTTTCCATCAAGGGCACCAATGCAGTTTGGCATATTCCATTTTTCATAAAATTCCATGGAGATTCCATGCCAATCGATTTTTTCAGTAAATTTTCCACAGTACATCGCTGTTTTCCTCTATGATGACATGTGTACATAGTAGTCAGTCCAACATAAGCAATTTACTGCATAAGAGCATCCCTCTGATCTGACAAATAGCTATAATTTGGAGTTATTATTGATGACATCGATTTCAAAATATAAAACTATGTCACTTTTATAAAAAAATTGATAAATGCAACCAAATAATTACAGACTATCCACACCAACAAATAATATTCGAAAATATAACCCAAAATTCAAATATCGCGGGAAACAGTATGTCACTTTTCGTTGCTCGAACATGCGCATCTCCTATTTTCATTTATGATCATTTATCATCCATTTCTTAAGTTGGAAGTTGGTCATCTTCTTAAGTCTTAGGTGTAAAATCATAAGTCTTAAATGGTTTTATAACACAACCAATGATATTTCAATGATTCATTTGTCATAAGTGAAAAGTATTAAATGTTAGGTGATAAATCTTAGGTCTTAAAGTTTTTTATAAAGTGGCCCTAAACTGTCGAACTGGGTCTGTTCATTGAGACATGATGTCTCAGAATCTTTAATGCATTTATTGATTTCAAAAGTTTCAGAAAGATCGAGTTTTTTACCCTTATCACAAAAATGTAAAAATTTTAAACTGTAATTTTGATCAAAAGAATGTTTATAATTAATAATGTTTTCTTCAATCACATTATCAATGATAAACAATAATCAAGTAAGTCATAAGTCTATTACTACATATTAAACACATTTTTGGTGGAGTTAGACCCTCTTGGCCTATAATTTGACAGATTTTCAAAAGAATTTTCCTGATGACGATGATCTTCTTTGTCAAATGATAATTCCGTTTCATTACCGTCATTTGCTTCTCGCATTCGAACTTTCTTGTTTTCTTTCATACGCCCATGTCAAAACTATGCGAACGTAACGAGGAATGAGAGTACCATTCTCGGCACTATTCCCGATAAGTAAATGGAGGAGGTGTTGTTCTGTCGGGTTACAATGACTATATTTCACTTAACTGAGCTATTCGTTAAACAGAGACAATAACGTTACTTTCACAAACATAAATCATTGCATATTGTGTACGTTCAGATCTTTGTCGTCTTGTCTTGTAATTCCTAGGACGTGGATTGATTGCTTGTCCCTTCAAGTATTGGGTCAATGAGATAATTGAGATTGGAGAAGGTAACGATTAGGTGTGATTTATTTTGATGATTTATACTGCATGAAATATCGAGTTTTTCAATGACAATTCAATTTATGCACTAAAATTGCTATATGTCGCGGTGTTTTGTCATTATGACAGCAAAAAAAAATTTGCCCTAACTTTTCCAGCGACAAAAGGAAACCTAACTTTTGAAATCATGACAACCAGCATTGTAAACAAATTTTTGATGACGTTATGTAAATTTTTCTCAAACTTGCGTTGTCAGAAAATAATCTTATTTTGTGGAAATGTCGCGATATGGAGTCTTCGAGTGGAGACATTGAAAAAGCCATCAATGATAATGTGCCTCGCAATACTGTGAATTCAACTAAATCAATTTGGCAACAATTTGCGATGTTTCGTCTGGTAAAACAATATGAACTCATTGCAGAAACTTCCACTGAAGAGTTATCTTCTATTTTATGTGACTGGGCAGTCAACATGAAAAAGAACAATGAAGAAAAGATTATAAAGAGAGTGCAGTCAAGACGATTTGGAACACTTCAGCAAAAATGTTACAAGAGAGGTACTTTAAAGATTATAAAAAAATTTTAATCCGTTCACGGACATACAGTTAAAGAAAGCGAGAAATGCACTCGACACAAAACGCAAAATTTTACAAGCAATCCCAGAAAAACGGAATGTGAGTTCTGATGCTCTCAAAAAACAAGACATTTTTGAAATGGCACTGTCCTGGAGTGAAGAAGAACCTGTAGGCCTACAAAGAAAATTTTGTCACATTGCTGCCTATAAATTGGCTTGGAGAGGTGGAGAAGCAGCAAATTGTAAGGTATACTATTTTAAAATCGAGACAGACAACCGTGGAAGAGAGACCGGAAGAATTAAATGTAACCCAGACAGCACAAGGGGGAAATCAGAAGTTGGCCGAAAGAAAATGGTTGGTAGCAAACACTGAAGAAGATTGTGTATGTCCAGTAAGATTGTTTTAACAAATTATGAGAAGACGGGAAAACCATATCACATGTGGAAAGTTTTTCAACTCCAAATCCTTTCTGGCAAAAACAAATTCGATTAGGGGCCAGGTAGCCGCGCGGTTAAGGTGTCCTATCTCTTAATCAGCTGACTGCCCGTCGTGGGTTCAATCCTCATCGACGGCGGAATTTTTCCAAGGATGGTATAAGAATTCTTCTATTGGGATAAATGAAATAATATCTTAATGGACCAAATCCTTGGCGAAAAATATTGGACTTGATGCCAAGCGGGTGAAAATTACGATGTAGATTATATTAAATGTTGAAACTTTTAAAATATGTATGGTATTTCAGCCACAAGGCTCACGTTGCGATGAAGAGGTTTTCATGTTATTTCAGATCCAAAATAACGAATACAGAAAACTTGTACAACCTGATACATTCATCCACGCATCAATACCTCTTTTTAAACACCTTTGACAAATTCTGCGAAAATCGCAATAAAATTCAATTTCTTTAACTTTCTTCCGACAAAGGCGACGCCATTTTCAATCGCAATTAATTTGCGGAATTCGTTCTAACATGAACTAGGCTAATCATCTTCGAAGTAAAGAATATGAGGTCGTCTGAATCTGTTTTTTTCTACGTCTGTAATACAAAACTACTCTACCTCAACTGATGCTGATGGTGTATACAGGGTGTAACATCAGTATAATAAAATATTTAAATGACGTATTCTTGAGAAAATTCAAAAAAAATTACATAACCTTGTGTGTGTTATGATTTGAATTGAATTTTTTAAGATCACTTTGGCAAAAAATTAGTTTTTCAGAGTCTAGAGGGCAATGCTTACGCTGTCAATATTTATTCAAAATTGAACTAGCTAACCTTTTTTATAGTGATCTTTTAATGTATGTAATACCTTATTCTCGCGTAAAAAAGGTAAACTTCCTAAACAACATATGTCGAAGAATAGCTAATTGAAGAAAAAAGTTAATTTGTGTGCATAAATGGTGAAATGTGGATCATGAGTTCCAACATCTCTAGAAAAACGATATCTAGTGATTGAGAAATAAAAAAACCTATCAGTGAGGGCACACATTTCTATTCTCGGTGAATTCTTGGGAAAACGAAAATTTAACAAAAGATGTTGATTAGCGCTGTTCATTACAGTATAATAATAGTATCGCTTGCTGATTTATGATCGAGCCGTGTTTTTAATGTTTGTGTATTCTGGAATGTAGTAGAAAAAGTTCCTGACGTGAGTCTCTCGTAGTTTCGCCGAAATGTATGTGATCTATTCAAAAAAAAGTTTCCCAAGAAGGCCTTCGTACCAAACTCAGACGTATGTCTTAGAAATATCAAATGATGCAGCCAGTGTTTTTCTGATCTGATCTGATATAATAACATAATTAAATGGTAGTTCCAATGCCTCGAAAAACTCGAAATCGCTATGCAGGTATTCAACACATTACAATAACAATAAAAAGTGAATTGGGGACAATAAACTCGACTTTATTATAATGCTTCCACAATTAAGACACCCATAAATAGAAAGATATAAACTGCAACACCGTTATGTTGGTCAGTAGGGGCGAATTGGAACGAAGTGAAACTGGACACCTACTGCAAATATCGAAAGAACTATGAGACAACTTTTCCAGTTGAAATATATAGCAAACATTCTTAACCGAAGGATTGATTACTTGTTATCGTTATGAAAATGTCAAATATTCTGTTAATTCAAAATGTGTTGGTTGTCAAAAACGGTCAAGTATTTGTTTCTGCGTTTATAAACCGATGAACCACGAAACAACTTTTGAATACAATTCACAGGGTGTCCCATTTAAAAATTCAAAACCGGAGCCATTTCCGGTGAAACCGGAAGTGGCCGGAAAGTGAAGAATATGCGATAACTTTCACCAAATCTCATTTTGATACACCTAATATTCTAGAAGTTATGACTTGTATAATAGATTCAGATAATGGTAGAAGACAGTTGAATACGAAGTCGCAATACGTGAACATCATAGATCTTATAACGCTAGATCCGGCATCATGTAGTAATTTGTTTGGTATCAGAGGGGTCTGCGAGAAAGTAGGTACTATGATCACGTGGTACAACACAATTGTATTGTCAACAATTGAAACGACCAATCAATGGCTTAGTACTTCCAACCCCCCCGGACCTAAAAAAAAAAACTGGATACCGGATCTAGCGTAAGCATATTAAATCTATGGTGAACATCGTCCATAACCTCCAAAATAAATGGTTGTTATAAATTAGTGTGTGATAAGTGTTAGTGTTGGTTGAAATAAATCAGTTATCAAGTTAAAACCCATACGAAGATCGTAACAATATCTACTTTTTTATCGTACCAATTATGGCCAACTATGACTCATCATTGGAATCATTTAAAAAATTCGTGAAAAATATGATTATTAACTTTTCATTTTATTATCATTATATATTATTAGGTACACATATGTGTGACCTTTGGTTGAATGTTTCGAAAAAATAGCCCCGACTTCTGAATATTTTGTGGTTACCAATTTTGTCCCAACGTCAGAGTTAAAGAACTCCTCCATGTTCCTTGGAACTTCAAAAGCTCTAATGAACAAAAAATCACAAAAAGATTTTTCTATGCATTTTTCAATTGTTACATAGTGTGAGTACCAATACGACAATTCGTGACTTGACTTTGAAGATGAATTGCATCTGCTCTTGCCCCTATGTCCGTGTCTGTGTGGGCAAGGAATTAGTGACATTTTTTGATCGCGATAGTTTTTCCTCCTTTGTGCGGAGAGTGCTTTATCGTCCGGATAATCTAAGGCACGCAGAAAAGTGACAAATAGACGTGAAATAGTATGAATAGTCGCCGACCATAAAGAGAGTGGACAGCGATGGATGTGGACGTCAGCTCTCTTAGCTTCGATCAGGCTCTCGCATCTGTGGAGCGTTAAGCTTGCGCACGAACATCATTTGTCTGAGATTTTTGCAGAAAAAAAAAATGTTTCGTGATCGCCGCATCAGATTTAATCGATACCACGCGAAGAACAGGAAAAATGCAAGAGCGCTCCTCTGTCTAGCGCAGAACACTATTTGCTTTCTGATTGGCTATCAGAGATCCCGGTTTTGATTGCTTCATTTTTGTAGCGATAAATGTAGCCGATGACTAGATCGAACATATCGATGTTTTTGTTGAAATTCGCGCCTTCGAACTGTAGTTGAGGTCAGTTATGTCAATTGTCGACCTGTCAAATTCCATGCAGATCTTCTTTATATTGATGTATTTCAGAATATAGCTCTATCTGATTATTATCCTTATGTATATCCATATCTATAATATTTTCTCGAATAAACAAGATTTTGATTGCATCTTTGAAATAGATGTTTCGCCTCTGAAGGAAGTTCAGCTAACGAAAGATTCAGGCGTCATTCTCGCTCAAAAACTGTTGTTAAATAGTATATTATGATACAAGTTTTATAAGACGCTATTTTGTCGCACGCGTTGTTTGGAGTACGATGAGCGAAGCGAGGAGTGCTCCAAGTGAACCAGTGCTTCAACGTGTCTTATAAAACGTGTGTCATGTACAATTTTTTCTATTTTGAATTGATTTGAAGAAAAAATGGATTTAATATCGATAAATTACAGAAACATCTTCGATTGGTAACAATGATGATATTGAAATAATTAAAATCTGACGAACAAGCGTAAAGCCAGTTTACAGTTGAATTATTTTAATTATTTCAATACCAGCGGTGAAAAATTCAATGTTGTTATTGTTTTTATTGGTCAATTCAAATCAAATTACACTCTGAATTGAAATTCACCAATTAAAACATTGAGTTTTTCACTGCTAATATCACCAAATCCAAATCGCTCAGAAGTAAACTGGGCCTAACTCTTCTGACTTTCATTTGACAGTTCGATTGTACCAATCGCCGACTAATAAAAAATGCGTATCGAAATAGAGGCTATTTCGACACGCATTTGCGTTGCACAATGACTTCATTATACAACCAAAATAGAAAAAAAGACATTATGATACTATGCGTGGTTGAGAGATCTTGGCTTCCTTCTCAAGATCCGGATTTTTTTTACACCAGAGAAGTGCATACTCATATACCTATAGGTGATAATCCATTGATATTAGAATGATTAGAAAAAATATATAAAGTTATGGTAGATTGAGATTGTGCGCACAAAAAGGTGACCTCAAAATGTATATATATATTTTTTGTTTTTTTCCAATGTATCTTGAGCAACGAGTGATCGATTGTAGATTGTAGGGGAGTCCGTGGAGGCTATGCAGCCCCACGAGCACCTCAAAAAATCTTTTGTATATAACCCTTAAATCTATTCGAGGTCCGGGACTTTGAAACTTCGTAAAAAGTTTATCTATTTAGCTAAGTTTCCGACATCGAAGAGGTTTGAGAAGGTCCTCCCAGAAACTTGTAGCAGCAACTCTCACTCTGATTTACCTCTTTTTGAGGTGATAGTCATTGTTGCCCAACTAGAGAAGCTGCTTCGCTTTTTTTTTGGTGTTTTTTAGTGTTAGACTCACTAGCCTTTTCTCTTGTATTTGTCCTGGCACTTTATTGCAGTGAGATTTCATTTCATATGTTTTTCAGCATCCAAACTCTCGATTTTGGAGAGTCCTCAGAAGGTTTCTGGTCTAGGAAAGATTGTATTCGCCCCCATCTTTGGCAAGGTTGCCTGCTTCCATCAAAGTAACCTGGTTGTTTGCTGCCTGTTGTCTCAGGGATTGTTTACTGTCTCAAGTCAGCCTGGACTCACAATTGTATGACTTCCAAGCTTCCAATGCTGCTTTGCTGTCTGATGAAATATAGTTTTCTGTATCTGAATGTCCCTTTCTCACTCCTCGATACATATTTCTATGGCATGTACATCTGCTTGGGAGTTGGTTAAAGTGTTACCAAGGGGTTTTGGGAGCCTGAATTCTGGCTCTGTAACGCTTCCTCCAGCCCTTTCTTCTATGTCAGATCCATCAGTGTACCACACTCATGCATCCCTTCCTAGTTGAGGTCCGTTCTCTGTACAGATTTGGTGGTTGTTTTGTTGTTTATGACCGCTTCAAACTGCATTGGCATGACATTTGTCTGCTTAGATATGTATTCTAGGGAAATGTTTTCCAAGCGCTTCAAATGACCAATTCGATCTCCTGCTTTAAAGTTTACTGTCTGGCTCAGTTTGAAAACGAGTACTCGAAGTTAGGGGTTGCTTTCAGCGTAGATAAGTTTGGTATACCAAAATTGTGTCTATCGAATACAAACACTTTTAGATGTTTCAATACATGTTCGATTATTGCGAAAACAACAAAGACCATAAAAACCCAATTTCTCTCGTTTCTGAACCTGCGATGGTTTTCGGAGACAACACATCAGGACTTCCTGTACAGGGTGGACCAAATTCGAGGCGTATCATGGGGATCTCGTAAACCGTAAGAGATATAGGGTCGGTTAAATTGTGGCAAAGTTGCGTAATTTTGTGCTCAATGAATTGCTGTCGAGAAAATTGGAAATTTCCCACTACTTCCGGAAATTTCGTGAAATCGTTTTGATTTTTTCCTGGTGTTACTAGAAGAAAATTTTCAAAATGAATGGCAGTTCATCATTGTCACTTTTTTTTCCTACAAGATGACGTTGTCAGATTTGGCTTCGGCCCACCACCATCAACTTTATTTTTTCAAATCAAAATACGGACCTGAATTTTCCATTTTGGATTCGCTTTTATTTTGGTACCCTGATGATATTGACATCACAACTATCAGAAAAATTATTGAATATGAGAAAAAAAGCCTTTTAAAATTATTGCATCTTTCCAGCTCTCTTTCATGTCATTTGATGACTCACATTCAACTATTATTGATAACCAAATAGTATTGAATCAAATGTTTGAAAATATTACCATCTTGTTGAATGCACTTGCGGAAAACAAAATCCATTCATTGAAATCGGATCATTATAGCAACAATTTTGGAAATTCTCGAAAGATGTGCCTTTTATCAACAAGGATACCTTTTTCAGATACTTGGGTATATAAATCTAAACTGATTTACTCACATTTACTTGAATTTACTTCAATGCAAACTAGAATATTTGAAGCGCTCTCAATAACAAGTGCAACGAGAACAAACCTATAACAAGGGCAATGTGTGAGAGAGAGAAGGATAGATGCATTTATTTTAATAGGCAATTTTTCTCATATATACTAATTTCTCGATAGTTATGATATGTCATTATCATCAGGGTACGGAAAGAAAACCAAATCCAAAATAAAAAATCCAGGTCCGTATTTGAAAAAATAAAGTTGATGGTGGTGTGCCGAAGACAAAACGTCGGACTGCAAATGTGACAACGTCATCTTGTAGGAAAGAAAAAATGGCAATGATGAACTGCCATTCATTTTGAAAATTTTCTTCTCCAGGAAAAAATCAAAACGATTTCACGAAATTTCAGATTTTTTCGGATATCTCCGGAAGTAGTGTGAAATTTCCGATTTTCTCGACAGCATTTCATTGAGTACGCAACTTTGCCACAATTTAACCGACCCTGTATCTCTTATACGGTTTACGAGATCCCCATGTTACGCCTCGAATTTGGTCCACCCTGTACATATCATAACATGAGAACGACAAAATCGCCAAGTCACATCCGCGCCGCGCACATTCGAAAACACTGCGAACGCGGTGGATTTTTTTCCAATCTTTTGTGATTCAAATGGCCCTAACCTAACGTGCACATCCTGGGCGGCCGTGAAGCGAGAAGCGCGGTGCGTTCTTTTTCTCCGGCCGGGCGATGCGCTGCCCTCGAGAGCCGCTGGAGGGCCTGGCGACCACTTCCGGTCGAGGTCGGACACGACCATTCAGAAGAGTTGGCCACTGTGACGACGACGCGCCGGCACATATCCGCCCAGCGGAGTTGCCGGCTTTAGCGACATCGAGGAGCCGATGGTGTCGAGGGAAATGTAGACATTTTTGGAAAGTCGAAAAAAAATTGTAAATAATTATTGTAGAAATTTATATAAATTTGTAAAAATTGGTGAACATTTGTAGAAATTGATAGATAATTGTTTATATTAGTAGAAATTTGTAGACATTCGTAGCTTGTAGAAATTTGTGTAAATTTGTAGAAATTTGTAGAAATTTGTAGAAATTTGTAGAAATTTGTAGAAATTTGTAGAAATTTGTAGAAATTTGTGAAAGTTTGTAGACATATATAGAAATTTGTAGAAATGTATAGAAATTTGTAGAACTCAGTAGAAATTTGTATAAATGTGTAGAAATTTGTATAAATATGTAGAAATTCGTAAAAAAAATTTGAAATCTGTAGAAGTTTGTAAAAATATATAAAAATTCGTTGAAGTTTGTAGACATTTGTAGAAATATTTAGAAACCGTTAGAAATCTTTAGAAATCTTTAGAAATCCTTAAAAATCTTTAGAAATCTTCAGAAATCTTAAGAAATCTTCAGAAATCTTTAGAAATCTTTAGAAATCGTTAGAAATCTTTAGAAATCCTTAAAAATCTTTAGAAATCTTTAGAAATCTTTAGAAATCTTTAGAAATCTTTAGAAATCTTTAGAAATCTTTAGAAATCTTTAGAAATCTTTAGAAATCTTTAGAAATCTTTAGAAATCTTTAGAAATCCTTAGAAATCTTTAGAAATCTTTAGAAATCTTTAGAAATCTTTAGAAATCTTTAGAAATCTTTAGAAATCTTTAGAAATCTTTAGAAATCTTTAGAAATCTTTAGAAATCTTTAGAAATCTTTAGAAATCTTTATAAACCTTTAGGAATCTTTAGAAAACTTCAGAAATCTTTAGAAATCATTAGAAACCTTTAGAAATCTTTAGACACCTTTAGAAATCTTTAGAAACATTAAGAAATCTTTAGAAAATTTTGGAAATCTTTAGAAATCTTTGAAAATCTTTAGAAATCTTTAGAAATCCTCAAAAATCTTTGAAAATCTTTAGAAACCCTTAAAAATCTTTAGAAATCCTCAGATATCATTAAAAATTTCTAGAAAGCTATGGAAATCTTTAGAAACCTTTTGAAATCTTTAGAAATATTTAGAAATGTTTAGAAATCTTTTGATATCCTTAGATATCCTTAGAAATCTTGAAAAATATTTAGAAATCTTTAAAAATATTTAAAAATCTTCAAAAATCTGTAGAAATATCCTTTAGAAATCTATATAAATGTGTAGAAATGTGAAGAAAATATTGAAAGTTCGTATAAATTTGTAGATGTTCGTAGAAATTCGGAAAAATTATTATAAATTTGTAGGAATTTGAGAAAATTTGTAGAAATTATCAGGAATTGGTGAAATCTTGTAGAAATTTGTATCAGATCCCAGAAATTCTTGAAAATCAGCAAAAGAATTCAGATATCCGTAGAAATTTGTAAAAATGTATAGGAATTCGAAGAAATGGTCAGAAGTTGTTAGAAATCAAGAAAGAATCGTTGACATTTTTATGAATTTTCAAAAATGTTCAGGAATCTGTAGAAATTCGTATCTACAAATTCGTATAAACCAGTAATAATCTCAAAAATCAGTAGAATCAAACTTTCTGACCTTTTTATATGTTCAAATTTTTAAGTTTAGTCAATATCCACCAACCTCAATAATCACAAAATATGAATTCAATATTGAAGTGATTTTTTTTGATACGTAGTTATATCAAAAGCCAAGAATTAACAAAAGAATTAAGATGTTCTTAGGAATTCGTAAAAATGTCTGGAAACTAGAATTCGTAGAAGCATTCTAGAATTTAGAGGAAACCTGTAGAAATTTGTAGAAATGTGTAAAAATTTGTAGAAATAGTTGGAATTTCAAAGAAATTCAAAAAAGTAGACTTTTGTTAAAATCTACAGAAATGTTCAGGAATTTGTAGAAATTCATGTCTAGAAATTCGTAAAAACCAGTAAAAACTCTCAAAAATCTGTAGAACCAAACTTTCGGAGCCTTTATATTCAATTTTTTTAGTTTCAATATCCAGCAAACTCAATGATCATACAAGATGAATTAAATCTTGAACTGATTTTTTTTTTTTGATACGTATAGTTATATCAAAACCCAAATGTCCATAAAAGCAAGGTACTTAACCGTTGCAGTGAGGCTGTATATTCAGATTATCAGGTTATATTGGAAACGATTCGTTTTCCATTCAATGTTGAGAATGGTCAAAACATAATTTCTACAGGATGCCTTCTTGCCTTTCAAATGCCCCAGTTGCTTTTCAACACCTAAATTTCAACGTTAAATTTGATTCTGAGATGCTAATTTCGAAAACTCCATCAGAGTGTTCATTTTACTGAGTCCAGAAGTTAAATGGAGAGAGTTTTGGAAAATTAAACTCGAAACTTGATGCCTATTATTGTGGATCTGTTCGAATTTTCAGTATGTTTGAAAAAGTAAATGTATAACCAGATGCATTTCTGAAAATGATCTATTTTTGTATTGATATAATAAAATCCCCATAATTGGAACTAGAGATAACTCGAGTTTGAGAAACTGTATATTCAAAATCGGTTCTGGTCAAACCAACGCATATACAAAGTGGTTGTGGTTTTATGCAAGAATCGAGAGAACAACTCTTCGAATGTCATACCCAGCAGCTAATTCACGTGTTCGCAAGTCATATGAGTAATCTGCCTTTGCTGTCAGTTGTTTTGGTTTATGTACTCACGGCCGCCTGAAGCGTACAACTTTTTATCGACTCACACTAATTATCCAGGACACGGCTTTATATCAGTATGCTGGTGTCCTTTAGCATTAAGACTATAAAAAATCATATTTACAGCCAATGAGCATATTCCTTTCTTCGATGCAAGATACGTGGGCAGCTTGGAAGGGTTGAACATCTGGAAATATTTTTACTATTCCAATTTACTGGTAGGTACCCCTGCTATACTGCTATTGCAAAAATGCCTCAAACTTGTTCAATTTCACGATTGTTTGTCATTCAAAATGACGTCATTTTATAATAACGGTGGATAGACTATATGGTTGAATGAACTTCTAAAGATCCATCAGTCTTGTTCTCTTTGTGTTAGAATGATATTATACATTGGCAAGGCTCATTGATAATATGTCCCGAAATCGGCCATTAACGGGCATTAACATGTTAGTCCTTATAGTCATCAGATGTGAAGCTACATTCCTCCGGGGTTATCCGGGTCATCTTGCGGTCATGACAGCGGCACCCTCGCCTTCTTCTTCTTATTCTTCTTCTTTTACTTCTTAAGCACTGACCGCTCCGATGGATTTTATTGCCATATCTGAACAGCTTTCCGATGAGGTTTCCTAGTTGGGAATTCACAGGGAATTATCCAATTTGGCTTATCTCGCCAGCTTCTGTCCGTTTCATGACATGATTCCTTCAACGAAGCTCTGTGACAAGGCAAATTGTTATCAAAATACAGAATTTTATAGGCAATCAGATTTTCCGGCAACTGGCTTTTTCTTTCAGAAAGTTGAGAAGAATCATAACGTTGATGTCATGAATGAAAGAATGAAATTATTATCAGTTTTTTTTTCCACTTGCATTCCTATTCCTTCCTATTTGGCCTATAGCAAATTACGATTATTGTTCTCACAAATGGGAATTATTATATATGAGTGGAAACTGGAAGAACTAACAAAAATTTCAGTTGATATATCAATCATAAATACAATGGTTGTGAAAATACCAAAATTCCAAAACACATATTGAGAGATCTCTTGTTGTAATTGGGCAAAAAAACCTGCTGTTGTATAGGCAATATTTATCCTTGTAGCCACCCTAAACTCCACATAACCGATTATTCGTGAATTACCAAAATTTTTGATTTAACTGTTGGTGTCCACAGTTTTGGGAATATCGGATCAAAAATCATAGATTTTTTTTAATTTACTCAATCCTAAATATCACACAGGCCACAGGATTCTAACTTCAGCGACGTAATTTGCTGTAAATGGTGTAAACTCAAAAAATGTTAAAGACACGTTGACTGGAAGTCTACCAATGTATGAAGGATGTACGAAAATATAAATAAAAATTATCAGATGGTAGCAATCAATGTTAAACGAAAAAACCACCGTCTTGTTCTGACAACGAAAGGCATTTTAATTTATAAAGCATTTCAAACAAATTGAATCTTTGAATTGATTGCTTGAATTTTATTTCAAATATTAATGTTAGCATTAGAATGTTTCTGTTAGTTCATGTATTCTGTTCCAATTTCAATATTTGATTCAAATAAGAGATGAAATGTTCGAAATTTTGTTTTACAAATAAATATAATAAAGAAATTGTTCTCATTAATTTATTATTATACACGGTTGCTGAGAAATTGTATATTATGATACAAGTTTTATAAGACGCTATTTTGTCGCACGCGTTGTTTCGAGTACGACGAGCGAAGGAAGGAGTGCTCCAAGTGAACAAGTGCGACAACGTGTCTTATAAAACGTGTGTCATATGCAATATTTTCTATTTTGAATTTATTTGAAGCAAAAAATGGATTCAATATCGATAAATAACAGAAACATCTTCGATTGGTAACAATGATGACATTGAAATAATTGAAATCTTACGCACAAGCGTAAAGCCCAGTTTACAGTTGAGCGATTTTGATTATTGCAATACTAGCGGTGAAAAATTCAATGTTGTTATTGTTCTTATTGGTCAATTTGAATCAAATTACACTCTGAATTACAATTCACCAATTAAAACATTGAGTTTTTCACTGCTGATATCACCAAATCCAAATCGCTCAGAAGTAAGCTGGGCCTAACTCTTCTGACTTTCATTTGACAGTTCGATTGTACCAATCTCCGAATAAAAAAAAATGCGTATCGAAATAGATAGGCTATTTCGACACGCATTTGCGTTGCACAATGACTTCCTTATACAACCAAAATAGAAAAAATAGTTTACGCAACACGTCCGAAAACAGTGTTTTGTCAACTTGTCCAAAAACACAGCATTTTCCGTACTTTCACGTTAATAACAAAAATCTGATGAAGTTAATTTGAAATAGGTATTGTAGTGTATAAGATAAACATAGAAAGACATGATAAAATATTAAACATTATGTTATGTAATTATGTAGGTTAAGGATGATGGTATTTTAAACTTACTTAATCATCATTATTTAGTATAATAGATTTCGTTTATTGTTTGTGTTCAGAATCAACTTGGGATTTGATATTCTGTAATATTGATCAGTTGCATCGAGACATTAAACGATGTACCATTAGTCTTCGGTGTATCATTCCAAAAAGATACTGCATGATCAGAAATATATCAGATCATCCATCGAACAGTCTACCATACTACAGTATACTCGAGATATCCTTCATTTTGGGGATAACACGTTATTATTACTCTTAGTAGAATTGCATTATCAACGAATGATCGTTGAAAACACTAGAGTATGAATAGGTTTCTAAAACCTCTATTGAAAAATTTCCTGCTCACGATAGACCCCCATAATTACATGTTCGGGTATAGACTCAGCGATATGACGATGAAGAAAAGCAAATTGACGTAGGAAACAGGAAGGATATCGTAAGTTTTGTAACGACTTTGCCGCCACCTGGCAAGTTCACAAACCAAAACGAATTTATTCCTATTCTGCGGGAAAACACTTGTGTGCTTGGTTCACAAGGGTTGGTGGAAATTGGACTTGATAAATAACGAGACACGGGTTAATTTCTGACGGGAAAATCCCAACCCTTATTCGACAATTTATAATTATTGATGTAACAAAATATGCGAAATTTGCTACTTTCAATTGCTAAATACATAAATAGACAAGTTATTTTATCATGTTATGTGTACCTATTGAAAACATGGGAGAAAAGTTATTTGTGAAATAAAAAAAAAGTATTAATGAATACGAGCTAAAGAAGTATATAGATAAGAATAAGATATATATATATATATATATATATATATATATAGAAAGAAAGATATTGTGTTTGAACACAGAGCTAGGGTATGAAGTGAAAGGTTGTAGGTAGATTCCGTTTCGTGTGTGGATTGCCAACTGGTGCAATACAGATCTGTTTCGGCTCGCCAAGCCTCATCAGTTGCACTAGGCCAGTCGACAATCCACCCACGACACGGTCACTATTTGAAAACCACAATGTAGTCTCAAACAGTGAGGAATACGGATTTTTGGTACAGTGCCACCTACTAGCACTAAACAGAACGTGCTTTCCGGGTAACGACGCAGGAGTACAGATGTCTCTGTTTCTACACCTACGTCACCCGATTGCACCTTGATAGTGTGGTTAACCACAAGACAAAGAAAATAGAAAGAAAGATATTGTGTTTGAACACAGAGCTAGGGTATGAAGTATATATATATATATAGGTGAATTTATTTCTAGATTTTTTGAACACTTTACATCCTTGTATCAGTTTTACTATGGAATTGTCCAACAATAATTGCCTCCCCTTTTTAGATCTCCTTATAAAAACAAATGATAACAGATTCAGTTTTTCAATTTATAGGAAACCTACTCACACGGATACTGTAATTCCTTATAATTCATGTCATCTTTATTCACACAAAACATCAGCTTTCAACTCTATGTTTCATAGGCTATTTTCGATTCCAATGTCTCCTTTGGATTTTGATAATGAACTTGATGTCATTCGACAGATTGCTAACAATAATGGTTTTCCTCAGAGTTTTATTAATAAAATTTACAATAGATATTCGAATAAATTATTGATTCAGAGGCTTCTTCCAATTAATTCACCTAAATCTCAATTTTCTTTTATACCCTTTTTAGGTTCCGTGTCATATCGCCTGAAAAATATTTTTCATAGATTTTCCGATGATATCAATATTTCTTTCAAGACACTTAACAATACCTCCAATCTTATTAATACCAAGGATAAACTACCGTTACTTCAGAAATCTGGTGTTTATAAAATTTCTTGTTCCTCCCCCAACTGTAATGCACAATATATAGGTCAAACTGGTAGAAAATTCATCACTAGAATAAATGAACACGTTAAATTAATTGAAAAATACTAAAACTCTCCAAGAGAAATTTTTAATACTAATAGTTCCTTTGCCAATCATATATTAAACTCTACACACCAATTTGATATCAATAAGAATCTAGATATTTTACATGTTTGTAACAAAGGCCCCTTGTTGAATCTTTTTGAAATTTATGAGATTAATTCTTCCATCAAAAACAATAATATCATTTCACTTAATGAACAAACACACTTTGAATGTCAGAAATTTTTTAATCAGCTACAATTCTGAAGTTGAGTATTTTTCTGATCTTTGCCTCCTATTTTCTTCAATTTCCAATGTTTTCATACCAATGCAATTTTTGATTGTTTTCCAGAGAAAAGTGTTTTGTGCCATATGTCATTGTATTTTATGTCAATATCTTTCATCATAATTACTTGATTTAACTTATTGTTGTTTCATGCTTTATGTCGATCACTTGTCACATAAGTCATTGTAATGTCATTGTCACATTCAATAACCATATTTCCGGTTCATTTACAGCCATTTTGTAGTGCAAAATGTCGTGGTCGATGCTATTAATGATGTACTTTGTACTTTTGATTTTTTTTGTTAATATCCAAGATTCACATCCATATGTTAATACTAGCCTATACATTGTTTTGGATATTTTTAGTTTTGTCTGTCTTGAAATTTCTCTATTATTGATTAAGTTCTTATTCATTGTATAGTACAGTTTTATGGTTTTCTCGATTATGTTGTTAATTTCTGCTTCTTGTCTTCCCTTTTCGTCTATCGTTACGCCTAGATATTTGAAATATTTTACTTGTTCTATTTTTATATCATCTATCATTATATTTATTTCTTCGCCTCCTATGGTCATCACCTTGGTTTTCTCTTTGTTTATTCTCATTTGTTTTCTCTTCAGTGTATCATTCCATATTTTTATATTATATTGTAATCGTTCTTCATTTTCAGCAGACTTGTTTTCAAATCTCCCTGTATAAGGAGTCACCTATATCCAGCTCCATTGAACAATGTGAATGAAAGTGAAACGGACAAAAATGATTTATATGGACAACTGTGGAATATTTTACATAGACAAAGGCTCATTACCCGACTAACAGGGACCATAAAGATCATAAGTGAAATATAAGTAGTTACCTTTTACTTCATGAACATAACTTATGCAACCATGGGTTAATGCACTGCATCATCAACGACATTATTATGTTCATACGGAACTAATATCATTACCGAACGTTTCCAAAAGATTTCAGATGCATGAGCTAGTAGATTTCACCTTCTCAACTGAAACATCAATATTATGGATAATCAGAGCTCGGCTCAACTATTTTATTTCTCGAATCATTAACCTCTTCTTCTGCATCATCGAATTTCAGTACCATCTGCTGAGCCACCTCCAATTTGAGAAACTGAGTTTAAAATCATGTAAATAATGCGTAGACAACAATATTGAAGTAGCAACTCTACCACTTGTTCGATATATTCATTGCCTCAACAACTCCACATACACTGAAGTTATTGTGTAGATAATGATTAATATCAATAACTTGATGAGCACTCTTCATACATAGGCAAACACTCCACTGAGAGTACCACAAGGATCAGTTATGGGTCCCATGTTGTAGTTTTTGAATATGTTGATTACCATGCCGAAATTTGCAGAGTTCGAAATTTTTGATGATGAAATGATGATAGCACTGCAAACTTTCAAGTTATCGAAACACGTGTCGACCAAAATGTCGTTTTGGTATGTGGTAAAACTGCGTTTATAGTAACTGGTACATTGTCTGGCATGATACCAGGACGTAAGATCTGACCCAAATAAAATATCGTCTGCACTGTGTTGTCACAACTCCCTTGATCTCAGAGTTGCAAAGAGTAAAATATCCTTCATCATCTAGAATACGTAAGCATACAAATAATTATTTCACAATAATTGTAACCCAGAGTTATCTCAATCACTCCACGAACTATGCCATGCATTTTCTTTCGAAATATAATTAAAATCACCTGTTGAATGATAAATACCGTAGCAACAGGTGTCAAAATGGCGGCAAAGGGTGCAACACCCTTAACTTCAAACGTTTTTAGTGTATGCACCAGTCCGTGTAATTGTGTAACTGCCGATAATTGAGTTTTTCATGGTATTTATTGCTGTAGCAAGTCCATCAATGTTACACAATTCGGATGAGGTGACATGACATAGTTATTTCAGATAATGCATTCCAACAAATTTATGAACAAATTCATATTTCAGGAGTACCTACATCAATTCCAAGAGCTCCCAATCATTTATGTCCACATAGGTGATAATATACAACACGCGACACATAATAATATCATTTTATTGCAAGAAATTGTGGTCTTAATCTTAGCGAAATGTTAACTGCACTTGGGACACAGGTGTCAACTTCTGCAAACATGTTAAATACATGTTAAATAATAATAATTTCGTACACGCGGAAGTTGAAAGCGTGAGAATGGGTGTAATAAAATTGTGCATTTTCATCCTGCAATCACTTTGTTTCCTGAGGATGTCGACCTAAAATTTATCAGACTAATCTTATTAATGATCAATTTCGATTTTTTTCATCATCTGTCGTCACCGAGCTTCACTTCCGGATTCCAGATGAATATCTGGAGGGAATGAATATATTTGGAATCAAAACTTATCTGTAGAACCCCTTCTATCTTTTGATTTTAACTTCTGATAGATCCACAACGATATCGTATTTTTTCAATATTCTTATGATATTCCTATATAACTTTTGTGACCTGACATTATGTTGTTTCTTTTTAGACCTTCCTTGGTCATGTTTAATATGGAATATACAATTGTATTTCACTCAATTATGTACTTTTATTTCTTCAAAGTAGCAAAAAACTGGCCCAAGATGTCATTAATGATCATTTGGATTGATTGAATGTATTCTCAGATAGTAATAATTGACAACTGAATGCAACAATGTCAACGGTATTAATATTTTGTTAACAGAAGAAATCAGTAGAATCGGTGTACAATATCAAAATTGGAAGGAAGCATCAGTGATGGTCTCTAATTTGACACATGCATTTTTGAAATTGAAAGCACCTACCTACATACAAAGATGACGATAATGAACTTGGTTCATTGCATTATTTTATATAAAGAGAAATTTATTGCTACCTCATTTGATGTTTTGGTTTCTAATGAATGTACGCCATATTTGTGTAATATGTAATAAAATAAAATAAAGGATGTGTATAATTTGAGGTCCGAAAGCTTTAATCGGTCTCCACCTAACAACATTTTTTCCGATTCGTCTTGTTCAACAGATGTAGATATTCCAATTTTGAAACTAAAATACTCATGGAATGAAAATATAAACATCAAAATCGGCTGCATTAAAAAAACTATACCTTAACTTTCATTGTGGGTACGATAATTTGTTCTTTATTTTCATCATGCATCCAAGGGCTAAATTAAGATCCATTGCTATTTGTTTTCAGTGCCTTTCTTTTACTCAGGTATGTTTTTTTGTGTTATTATTGCACTTCCAGTTGTTTGGATTGGGTTATTCTTGCTTTTTTTGATTCCCGCTTGATTTCAGAATATTATCATGAGTTTCATCAACATCTTTTCAATATCCTGTTCCAATAATTTGGTAAATATTGGTTTCTTCCCTGCAGTCAGTATTGGATCTAATGTTTTATGAAACTTATAGCTTCAGGACTATATTTCACCATAACATTCAATGGACTTTCATCTTGACACTACGGAAAATGCTCAGAAGAAAGAGATCAGAACGAGTATTTCTCTCTGTCCATTTTTCATCTGAAGCATTCTTCCATAGTTACCATACCATACCTCTGTCTGGTATATTGAAGCATAGGTGCCTTCCCAAGAATTCAAAACTATTTTTTTTGTATTGTTTTTTCTAAAATTTCGGTACCTGCAACATGATCACTTCAAAAACCCTTTATTGTTACAGAATATGTTTGGAAAAATGATTTGCCATTTGGTAGAACAATATCTGACTTGAACCAAGTCAAATTCAATACAGGTGATGATATTTTCTAATAACACAGAATTCCTTTCATATCAATCGATGAGACATGAGTAGATGCTATCAGGTGTCTCCATGGACACAAATGAGATATCTTCATGTTGTTCCATAATTGCGATTATAGGTACCCGTTTTAATATATTATGACACTTGATATATTATCCAACGCAATTCGCATGTGCTTTGAGCATCTTCACCTGGTGATTATTTCTGTATGTCTGTTTCCATGGGAACGAGACCTCATGTATTTCTAAATCTTATTAGCAATATCGACGTAATTTTCTCAAAATAGTTTTACGTATGTCAGAATAATATAGATAACTCGTCCTGCGTGAACACCTGTTGCTTCAGACATTTTTGCGAATTCCTAGCGCAACTGCAATTCTGGTACTTATACAGTCTTCACCGCCGACTCTTATTAATTATTTGAGGTCGTGTATGAGAACACGATCGGTCATCATGGGGCTATGGAAAATCAATGTAAGTCTGATTATAGATAAAGTTTTCGTGCATGCATTCAATATTCACTCATGCATTTTTTATGCAAGTTTTATAAGACGCTCTTTTGTCGCACGCGTTGTTTGGAGTACGATTAGAGAAGCACTCAAGAGAACAATTGCAACAACGTGTCTTATGAAACGTGTGACAGAATTTTCTATTTAGTATTAATTAGAAGTCTGTTATTGCAAAAAATTTATTAATCATCGATATAAATAACAGAAACATATACGTTTGCTAACAATGATGTCACCGAAATATTTGAAATCTAACGCATAGCGATTGTGATTTTTGCGATACGAGCGGTGAAAAATGCAATGTAATTATTGTTTTTATTTGCTAATTTGAATCAAATCTCAATCTGAATCAAAATCAACCAATGAAACATTGAGTTTTTCACCTCTAGTACCACCAAATCCAAAATCGTTCAGGAGTAAGCTGGGCCCAACTCTTCTGACGTTCATTTCTCAGTTCGATTGTACCAACCTCTGAATAATAAAAAAAAACTATCGAAACAGAGGCTACTTCGAACAAATAATATTCGGTTGAAGCTTTTGTCGGCGTATACCCATGCATTGCCTACATATTATTATAAAAAACCTCTTCTAGAATCTAGAATTTTTGCTTCAGCACATGTTTGTGACATACGCTGAAGCCAAACATGTGATCAATAAAGACTCTATCATATATTATGGAACCTGTGTTATGTAAAGCGAAGAGAAAACTGGGTATCTGTGTAGCAGTTTTTACAATAGACCTCAAATAACCCACCCATGATTGGGTGTTGTTGATGGAAATACCGAGAATTAATATTATCATCATATCAGACATTGTGAGGTCCGGATTTCTCAAGAAACTACGAGATCAGGTTTGAGTTGCATGAAGCTCTACTGACTTATCAAATCCTCATTCCGAAATTGTTGGTTTGAATATTCATTTTATTTGAGAAAACGCAACGCAAAATATGAGCAGCCTACCTGAATCTTACTCATTTGATGATACAGCAAGTTGAGAGATTGAATACTGCATCGTGATATAATGCAGCTTAAAAATCAATGATTTCAAAATCAATCTGGACCTCTTCGTCATTTATCTCATCTATTTCCAATGAGTTTCGATTTGGAATATTCTTGTAGTTTCTCCAGATTTTTGAGATAATCAGGAAATATTCCAATGAAATAATAATGATATCCTGATGAGTAGTCTAGTTATAACGATGTGTTTTATTATTTGTTCTTTTCTTCTTTGACTGACTCTTCTACGACCTGTCAGGATTCAAGTCACTTCTGGTTCGTGTTCGTATACCGTGCACACCAGCTATTCAAAAACGAACAGCGACCTGCGAGGTAATATAGAATCGAGCAAGAAAAACACAACTACCTCCTTCCTTACAGAGTACGTACGAGATATGGGTGCAAGAGGTCACTGGATATCCCATAATTGCCCATGATAATTATGGAAATGAATAACGTGAGATGTGTGCGATGGCACTGGAAATGCGTTAGCATTTTCAGAATTCTCGGCTCTGGAGGTTATTTGGGAGGATACCTAACAGAAGAAATGCAACACACAGTGAAGTCATTTCTGGTCAGCGACGTCACCTAACGAATAGCTGACGTTACTATAACGTCATATTGTCAACGTCTTTTTGTCGTCATCAGGGAGACGTCATTATTGCGTAATTTGAAAGCTATCATATTTTGAGAGCACAAGCTGACGTTACCGTAACGTCATATCTTGAACGTCTCTGTGCTGTAATTGACAGGGAGACATGATTTTGATGTATTTCGGAGGTCTCAAATACGATATCTATACACAATGAAAATAGAGAACCTCTCGTTTGGGATACATTCATCCAATTCGTTTGCATAAAATAAGCCTATATCAAAACATAATTATTATTTATTATATTTATCAGGAACAATAGATCAACACAATAATCCACAATGTAGTGAGATGAAGGAATACGTATGTGGAAACTTCTCATTGGTGAAACGTTCTCATGCTGGAGAATTTCCATAAGGAAATAAGTTCGTTTCAGTTCAATTGCTAAGTAGGGAACTACGCTCCCTTTCCGTCTAAAAAGCTTCAACTGATTCATGTTTGAAGGGAGCGATAGTAGCTCATCTTCAGAATGACCTTCGAACTAGAACCTTAAATTGTCGCCACATTTTCATTATGGTACCAAGGCAATTATCATCACTGTATTAAAAAACTATATATCTTGTAAACATCCAACATCCCATTATGGAAGATGGAAAGATGGCTACAGAAAAAGATAGTTAGGTGTGGTGTGGTTAGATTTTATATTAATCGAATGCTTGATGTCAAATGTCAATGTAATTTCAATGGCGTCTTATTGTCTTCACTCATTACCTGTTGATATTTTGATTTTGTACAATCAAGTCGTAATCATCAAGTAAGTCATGTGATGATTGTGATGTGTGTACGTGAAACTTGGTGTTGATTTTTTTGTGTGTTTTTATGCGTTAACGTCAATGATAGCACCATTGAGAATATTACATTTCAACCATTTGGTGTTTTTTATGATTTTATGTTTCAGAATCCTTCTCCTTCACCACAATCATGTCATTTTTCACTACCAAGATCGTAATTAACACCACCTAACACTCAATAATTGTGAAATGTATATAAAAAGGACACAACTTTGATATTCAGGTGTTGTATTCGTCGGAGTTTGCTCTGAAATCCATTTGATTGAAATTACACTCAAGTTTTTTTAACTGTGTAACTCATTTAATTTTGGGGCATCAATTTCGGAACACCCTGCATATCGTAGTCGCTTTATGGTTGAGGTGGTGGAATCTTCTGGTATTTCCATATTACTACTTTGTTCAAGGCTATTACAATATGCAGTGTAATCAATAAAGTCGTTAATGCCTGCAACTGACAATTAATTCTAATCCTAATTAAATATTATTGCTTGCAAAGTTATTGAAAATCTATTATGTTATGTTCATTTCTTCAAATGATGAAAAACAATGAACAAATAATTGACATGCTTCAAGTTCACGTCGAGTGTTGTAGGCATTTGATGAAATTATGAAATTGAATATTCTACTTATTATTCAAGATCTGTATGGAGTGTCAAGAAAATGCAATTTTTTAAACCAACAGAGAGGGCGACAATTTGTAAGATTATTGTTGTAAATTTCCATAGTTTTATTTTGGTTACTGTCGTTTGCTTCCTTCGTTCCAAAAGAGGGCATATTCCTTGCTGCCTCCGCCAATAAAATAGGTACCGCTCCCAAGTTCCCCTCGAGTTATGGGACATTCTGGAGACTTGATATTTTTTTTCTGTATAGAAGAAAGGTCAATTGGTGCATCTTATGAAGTAGATTTTCATTTTGCTGCTTAACATTAATTATAAACATATATGAAGCAGTGCGTTTTTGGCTGACTTTGTGATTTTTTTTTTGGGTTATGACAAAAAAAATCAAAAAAGTAATTCATAAGATGCCTAGATTACATAAAGATCTATTAGGAAAAAAAATCCTGAAGTGAAATCTTGTTTGGTTTTCCTATGGGAACTTGGGAGCGGAGGCAAATTTTCCAACGATTTTGACGTGGGCGCGGCACTTACTGAAAATAAGCCACTCCCCTTAGGTGCATCAAATATCATTCATAGTAAATGGTCTTGTGTCCAAATCAGTAGGATTTCATCTTCTATACAATAGTCAATGAGCAACCAAAATATCACAAGAGAATAAATTGAAAATAGTAGTAATTCGACAGATTTTATTTTTCATTTCATGTATAGTAGGTATTCTGTAAACTTTGGTATTATACCTAGATTAATTATTTTTTCTGTTATAAAAATAATCATAAACACTTTTCCACGGAAGTTAATACGTTTTCATTCAATAAACGTATAGACATAGAATATTCTACCTAGATTATTCCGGTTTGAAGATTGACTGAAACCTCGGCTGAAACATACCTTGACTTCCCTAACAACATAGGGATATCCTATAGCTACTTTCGTTGTATGTCCCAAATAAGTGTACCGTCGGTACCATAATTTGGTGAACAAGGAAACGATGTTTTCAAATCGAAAATATCACAAACCGTTTTCGAAATATACAGGAAAAACCGAAATGGTCCGGTTTCTTTCATTTGTGCTGGCGCCTTTATTTTAAGAAATATGAAAATGTTTTCAGGGAACCTTCTTCTCTGTTTTACATTTGTTATAAATTGCTGTACTTCAATTTTTGATACGACGTTTGGTTCTTCGAGGGCTACCTTCAACTTCATTTTTTCAAATAGGAGTCAGTATTTTTCTCATTAATTTGAATAGCTCATAACTTTCCGATATCTGACTGAATATAGGTTCTTATATATAGTACATTTCTCTTTTATTTTTCGTCAATATATATTTTACTGACAGACAACCATTCGTCGATTTTAGTTGTGGCAGTATTTTGGTAGTACAACTAGTGCATAAACACTACACCAGTGCCTGTTCAATGAAATTCACCGTGAGAATTGACTTATATCAATGAAAAACGTAGGAATCTGAATTCTGAACCACCCTATATTTGTTTCAATAATAAATCAACCGATAGTAATTAAATAGTTAAGATGGGGACCAATAATGAATAGTTTCGTCACAAAAAGTTCCTGAATTTGAATCGATTTTTCAATTTTCAATGCAAACATATCATTCCTGCTAGATCCCAAGTGAGGATTCAATAATGTAAAAATACAATACAGTCCTATTCTGAAATAAGAAAGTTGGTTTATTTATTTGTGATTTTACAAAAAGAATTAAATTCTAATGAATTCAGGCTCCTCTTGAAATCTCAGAAATATTATATACAGTGTCCACAATAGAGTTGGCTACACCTAGTGACTAGAATTAATCGTGTTTCATTATAATTAACCTCCCGCAAAATGTCTATTCCACAAATTAGTTTTGATCCAACCTTATATGGTTCAGGTTATTGAAATGTATAATCTTTCTGAGTAAGGGTAGAGGAATAAATATTGTATTTTTGATTTTTTTTCAATCTTGATACGCGGGTCTTCAGCACCGATGACACTAGGCTAGTTTACAAGCTGCTAGTCGGCAAGTTTACAAGCTAGCGAGTCAGCGAGTAAGCGAATATCGATGACACACAGAAGGTTCTACTAGCTCAGTAGCTAACTAACTATCAAGTTGAAATCACGTGTTTGTTGTTTTGCGTGGGCGCGTTTTTTATTTTCTGAATCCACGTATTGTTTTGCGTGGCGTGTTATTTTCTCTCATTTTCGTATCTTTCTTTTTGAGCATTCCATTTACCATCTGCAGTAACTCATCAAATTTGGAACTGTTCAATTTCAACATATTTCTATAAGCCAAAGGATCTTGGTCCTTCAACTCTCTCAATAAACGGCTAGAAGCACCATATTCATCGCGTTTTTCTATCCATGATCTTATCCATTTTCTTTTCTGTTTCAAGTTTTTCTTTTGTTTTCGTTGTGAACCCTTCTTGATAACACTTGCTAAAATAATTACTCCCGCGCGAACTACTTTCGTCGACATTTTATAGCTTTCAACTACCAAAACGCAAATATACTCGCAACTATAGTTACTAGCAGCGATGATGACACAAGGCTAGTTAACTAGCTTACAAGCCAACACGCCTGCGAGTGGCGAGTAAATTAGCCCGGCTTTCTATTTTACTAGCAGCGTTTTTACAATCGGATAGTTGACTAGCAGATTGTAAAAAAGCCGATGACACGGGGCGAGTTTACAAGCTACTAGCGAACTCGCTGGCTTGTAGCTCGTAAACTAGCCAAGTGTCATCGAGCCTTAATTAGTTAGATTCCAAGCACAATTTCTCAAAGAAATTTTTCGATATCTTGTCGATTTGACCTATTTTTCGGCAGCACTGACAAATCTGAGGTCACGTGGTATGAGTCGCAACGTATTTTTCAGTTGTTAGACATGCAAAAACTAAAGGCCATTAGAGTTTTACAGAAATTTCAATAATAAACTTATTTCCCATTTGTAGCCAACTTTATGGCGAACTATGTTATTTTCTGTTTCTTAAAATATCGCATATTTCGAAATTCGCAAAATCTCAAGTTATATTTTTCAGAAAATAAGTATGTATCTAACATTTGGATAAAATATTTCAAGGAGATCTGCCATAGAGCTTTTTAAACGATGTGAAGGTGAAAAAAAAAATTCCCGTGAAATTCTACAATGATAGCTTTTTAAAATTTTTCGAATTAGTTAAAAAATCGTATATCAGGAATATATATAAAAACAATGTTTCTTATTATGATCTCAGCGATGTATTGATTGGCAAAACAATTGAAAACTGTCAATGATTCCTTACATTTTCATCGAATTCATTCAAGTGTAAATTTTGTGTAAAAAGCTTTCTGTCCTGACTGATTCCCATTAAAATGGCTCGCCATCTCCGCCAATGAATTAATATCCAACTGTTAGGTACTATCATTTTACAAAAAAATATATTTTGAGAATTTGCCGAGGATTTTGCTGATTTCGAAAAATACGATTTCTGAATAAACTGAAAATCAGTGTATATAATTGGGGCTAAATAGTTTTCTAAAAAAGCCCAAGTTGATGAAAATTTAAATTTTATTTAAATATCACAAATAAAGCATTTTTCATTTGTTGCGTATTTTTTAATGTCACTGTGTATATTATAAATTTCGTCATTTCTTCTAAATACGATGAAAATTTATCTTCTGATGTAAGTAATGTTAGTTAGATTCAATCGACGATCGCAAACTATAAACTTCTCGATAATATACCAAATATTACTTTGTAAAGTTCCATTTCACTAACGTGCCGCTTTACTGTTACGATGGATGGTAAAAAAGCCCATAATTCGACCTACGCTCCGCCTCGATCGGGATGATTGGCATGTGGCATGAAATAGTTCACATTCGAAATGTTTTGAGCTTGATATCCACTCTTGTATTCCACAAATTTTATCCACCAATAATTGTTACTTGATGATTGACTTGTGATATATAGTTGGATTTAAAATAACTTATTCATTCTTTGTTATTTGGTTATTGTTGAAAATAAATCATAAATATCAAACAGTTTATTTATAGGGATCTCCAAATCATTCATTTCGATTCGATTTCTTGATCTGATCTTATAAGACCTGTATATATTCATAGGAAATTAATTTTTATCGTACACAATCGCATATAAGGAAAGCACCTAAGTTACCAAAAAAAAACACTCAATTACTACTTACCTATCAAATAATAAAACGAATTTCAAACCTCATTTTATAGGAAGCAATTTCTCAAGTAAATGCAGCAGAAATCCACCAATAAACTCGCATTTTACACTGCCATTATAAATTAGAACAAAATGTAGTGATTATGCGGGTTTGTAAATTATTTCTCGGAGAAGCGAGCTGTAAATGTGAATTTGATATGCGAACACTTTAACAACCTACAAGGTCGAAGGTTGAACGTGAGAATTCCGTACGTATACAAGTTGTTCAACAGAAGTCGGTGTTAAGAGCAGTTGTACTTAATGTTGAATAATAGTTTTGTCTAATTTACATGCTATGATTCATTTTCATTTAAGAGTATATTAAGGAAACGATTTAATTTCAATCAATGCAACATAAATCAAAGAAGGGGATTCTTCCGGGATTATCGGCAGCAACACTAAATGAACACCAGAGTATAATTTCAAAGTAAACTTGCAATTAGGTGTATAGGTATCAAAAATTAATATTCTTTTTAGACTCCTCGAAAGGCCGCCTGGAAAGCTAATCTTCATAAAAATTAGATGTATGAGAGTCGTACTTGCATTTTGGCTGATATGAAAGCAGGAGGTTTTTAAAATAGTCAGGTATGTCTCTATAGTGAAAAATAGCCTAGCATTTATTAAACTGAAATATTTGCAGAAAAAGGTCGAGTAGAATGAAAAAAATTATGTCCATGGTTGTCAAAGAACACAAAACACCCAATAATAAGATTGGTTTACTCCTATAATATACAGAATGCCGATTTAATAACAGAGGAAGGTTTTTCCTTGACTTCTTCAGATTATATTCGTTATTATTTGTTCCACCCAAAGTTTTTTGTGAATTGACTAATTTGATACCTTTAGACGACCATTTGAGAACTTTACACCACCAAATTCCCATCCAAAATATTCTGCGAATTCATTGAAGCATAGATTATTGAAGTAAGTGCATAGATTATTGAAGTAAGTGCACCTTGCCAGGTAATAGATAATCGATTGATTTCAAATAAACAAAAATACAAGTCTCAATGAAACTTCGAGGGTTGCTTTGCAACTAAGTTGGCGGTTGAAAACACTTTCAAACATGAGAAGGCACCTGAACATATAGGGGAACGTGAAAGCGAGAAAGAAGGAACCTAGAGAGGAAGATAAAAGCGAACTAGAATATACAGAAGAAAAAGGAAACAACGCACAACATACTAAGAAGGGTGAGAACTTATAAAAAGGCTTCAAAAAAGTGATAATCCAAGAAAAATAAGAAAAATTGATTATAATACGAAGCAGAAAGCGATTAAAAAAAAAGAAAATGTGTTCGATAAAATCAATAACGGAAGTGAAAATAATGTCCCAACAAGACTTTTTGAAATGAAAAGATCTCAAATCTGAGGCAAAACTAAAAAAACAAGAGTGAAGAATTCATTCAAGTGTCTAATGTTGTACAGGTATATATGCAGATACGGCATTTTTGTTTTGTATATACTAGTTAATAATTCAGCTGAAAATGCCGTATATGATTTTTTTCATTAATGGAAGATAATTTTAATTTTTTTTTTCATCATCATTATATTTGTATGTGAATCCTTAATAAGAAACTACATTTACTTTTTTTCAACCTCAAAAAATAGTGAAGGCTATGGAAAAAACTTTGAGCTTGATTTTCCCTGTTTGAAGGCGTCTCTAGATACGGCATCTGTTTTAAGAACGGCAGTATTGGCTAAATCAAAAGTGACATCACTAATACGGCTATAATTATTTTGCAGACTCGGAAATAATATGACAGACTTCCCAGCGTTCAACATAGCAAAGAATATAGTGATTTATAACTTGGCATTGCACACTCTGTGAATACCTTAGCAAGGGTTGACAAATAACCTGCATCTGTACATTTGAGGGGAGAAAAATTCTACCCTCTCTACGCCCATGGTGGACTGCGATGGGATCAAATACATCATGAAGGGATGAATCTATTTTTTTTTTAGTTGGATCTCCCTGATTATTGAATTCCTAAGGTGATGAAGCCTTGAGGGGCAGAAGAAAGTGATACCCCAATCTGATCACAGAGACCAATAACCAACATCATGCCGGTATGAACAGTTTTAGTGAGATCATTTTTTTTCATCTCCCATCTCATCTCTTCATACATGAAAGGAAAATCTGTCTAGAAACTTGAAATCATAGTGAGGAGACTCCAATATTGGTGTTATCGCTAATATAAGGACACTGTGATTGAGACAAAAAATCAGGATATTTCAGCTGAAACATTTTGATCAATTCATTCCCACCAAAGAAACCATTATCCAACGTCACAAAACTTTTCATGCATATGCATCAGTTCGATTTTCATGCGCGTAAGTTTACTCAATATAATAATTAACACTATAATTTAAATGCGAGATGAACATTAAGATTGTACTCTGGATGCAGTGTACTTGTAGCAAAAATAATTCAAACTCAAATTGCCATATTCAAATTACGAAAACCGTTAGGTTGATTAGCAAAGAAAGTTAGTTTGTGAACCTGAATGAAATTTGAATAATCTCAATAAATTATCGATGAGTATCTGCTCTAAACAAATGAGCAATAGATGAATGATAGATAAAATTATAAAAGTTATATCACGAAGTTGTGTTGCATTGTTGTTCTTAAGATATACAGTGACCGGCAGAAAAAAAATTCTGAAAAATCACTTCTACATCAAAAGGAACCCCAAAAGACATAACACAGTGCCGTTCATATCTGGTGGGAATTTCAAAAGGATAATAAATTATGTCTCAAAACACACTAATTTGGAAAATTTAATTCGGAAGAAATCAGAACGACACTTTGAAAAATTAGTCAGTTTTTCACACAGAAAATTAAAAATAGGAAAATGCATTACTGAGAAAGAAACTCATTAGTGAAGCTGACAGTTATATTTAAAATAACATTATTCAAAAGGTTCTCGAGCTAGGTCTATTTTATTCAGGGAAAGGTTCTCATATCAACACGATTTTTGATTCTTGTCATTGAAATTCAATCTGTTGTATGATATTTTTCAATTGGATAAGACATTTTTTCTACAATGATACTTCGTCCCACTCAAAGCTTTTCATTTTACAATTATTAGCTTGCTCGAGCTATCAGCCACCTCCATGTTTTATGACATTTAAACATTTTTTTCGGATTGTTTCTTCATGGTTTAGAATTTGCGAAGGTTGAAAGTTGTTGATAAAGTGTCATGGCAGCTTCATGAGTAGCGAATGCCATATATAGAAATCCGTTTTTGTCTCTATCTGATAAGTTTGTAAAACATTCAGATTGTCTAAAGATTCTACTAGAGAGCTCTTCTTCTTTTTCTTTCATCGAATTAATCAACGATTCTGTGTTCAATAACTAGCTTCGACGGGCGTGGTGATTTCATATTTATATTATTTCTTTTCTATTGAGATGTGAAAGTACCCAAAGCCAAAACAAAAACAAACTTGCGATCAGGACCAAACCACATAGGCGTTGATTGATGTATTGCTGCAATACATCAATCAACGACATAGGCATAAAACATGAAGTATCTTCATATATCGGTGTTGCCAGCTCATTATATTCGACAAAATTTGTCTCATGCGACTTTGATGTCGAAACCAATGGGGAATGCCACAATTTAGTGTGGAGCGACAATTTTCATCGATTATGTCGACATCGTTTATTCTTCTTCCGCTTTCCCAGTGCCATACTGCGTGGCTTGCTTGACGCCCCGCTAGTGAAAAATTGGCAGCACCGCATCTGAGGTGCGCGATCTGTTCATGAAGATATTGTCCATGGGCGAGATCGCGAGCACAGCGAAGAAAGAAAGAAGAAGACGAGGAGCACGTGCCCCACAGGAAGTGCTCGGGTCATAGTTGGCCGACAGAGCGTGGAGCACACAATTCACCTCGCCCTCCCGACAAAATCGACTTTGATTGCTCTCGGAAATTAATATCGCCCGGCTACTTGTGGCATCGCCTTAGTTTTATGACACTCACTACAATATTGTGCCACCACATGGCACTGTGCTCTGATGACGTAAGTCTCTGAGGCCATCAGGGAATATACGAGAGTATCGCAAATGGCGATTTTGACATTTGTCATCATAGATCTTACTGCTTACGCTAGATCCGGTATCCAGGTTACTTGTTTTGTAGGTCCGGGGGGGTTGAAAGTACTAAGTCATTGATTGGTCGTTTCAGTTGTTTACCATACAAATGTGTTGTCTCACGTGACCATAGTACCTAATTTCTTGCAGACCCCTCTTGACCTAAAAATTACTACAGGATGCCGGATCTAGCGTAAGCAGTAAGATCTATGTTTGTCATAGTACAAAGATGACTACACCCAAGGATGGTAAACTAGAGAAGGATGGTTTATTGCCATAAGACGCAATGTTGGCACATCGAACGACGCGATCGTGACGTCACTGACGGTCCTCAAGCTTTGTTTACGCTTATGTTTCGATATTCATACTGTGGATTGTGGCTGTACAAATTGTTTTTTTCAAACAGAGTTCTTCAATAATCGTAGGTATAATCAAATTACTCAGTAAGAAGATTTATTAGTGTGGATAAATATTAATAAATTATTACATCACCTCCATTGAAAAGTGTGTAGTGTTTATGAAATCATATACCATCTGATAACCAGTATGCCAGGTAGCAGATTTGCTATTTTTGGACAAAAACCAAGAGGATTCCAGTATTATTTACCACACATTTCCAAAAGGCACTGATTTTGTTTGAGATACTTATTTGAAAAGGTGGATGAGTTGTGAACATGTAGATGTTGTGAATCCTGATACAAGTCGCATACATCAGAGCTGTGATTTGTCCAACCAAATTTAAGAAAGAGATCTACAAAATGGGTAGATGAAAATGTGTCATGAAAAAGGAGTACCTATTCTCATTATTTTATGATGTTCCATGTAATCAGATTCAGGAATTTTGTATACTTCGAGCTATAATGAGGATATAAAAACCTGCAAATAAAGAAACAACCTGGATTGCATCTATACCCAGTCAGCACAAGTACGTCTTAGGGACGTTTTAAAAACGTCCACTCTGGACATTCGAGACGTCTTAAAAACGTCCATTTCCGGACGACCGACGTCTTATGGACGTTTTGGGAACGTCCATTGTTACTAATCAGAATGTCTTGGGGACGTCCATAATAGGTCCGAGTAAAATAAAAAGAGCCATTCGAACTATATACGGTCACCCATCCAAGTTCTATCCTCGCCTGACGTTGCTTGACTCTCGTTATCGAATCAATCTGCCTAGTATGGTAGCTGCTGTCGTCTTATTGATTTATTTTATATGTATCTCGATTCGTATAAATCAATATGAGATTTGAACAACAATAATTTTGAATGGTTTATATTAATTGATCATTTATATATGTCAATTTGACATATTATATATCTATATATATATATATATATATATGTTTATTCATTATTATATGAATTATTATTGTCTAATATTTATAATATATATGTATTTATATATCGCAATTTCGAGTTTGGGAACTCCCCATGAGTCAAATTCATACGGGTGGAAGAAGCGAGACCAACATCAGCTTATGCTGGAATCCGAACCACTTCCAGGAGTCATGGTTTTCAACAGGATTTCAAATGTTATATATTTTTTCAACATTGGGGTTTTTTGAGTTCTTATTTCGACATACTCATTTATGTACACCTATCTCAAATTTATATGGAATTTGATATAGCGATTTTTTTATATCGCATCTTCGAAGTTGGTAACTTTTTATGTATGAGCAGTGATGAGGAAAAAGATACCAACAGCTGATATTTACCATTTATTTCATTGATATCGCATTTGTATCTCGAAGCAGAAATGAATCACATTTGTATCTGAAAAAAACAATGTTTTCCTAGAAACGTCCACGCATGTACGTCCCCAAAACGTCCAAACTAGGTCCTGGACGTTCAGACTTGGAATGGACATAAAATGGACGTCCCCGGGACGTCCAGTGCTATCTGGGTAGTAGAGTCCAATGTAAATGAAGAGAATAGTCAGCTAATGAGAAAATCGAAATATTGATGTCAATATATTTATATACCTATTATTTATAATGTAAGGTACCCATAATTCAAATTAAAGAATGTACTTATTATTATTTTCACCATTCACTGATAATTGTTAAACTTGATAAAATAGGTAGGTATATCAAGGGTATATCAATTTCAATTCAAAATATGAACTTTCAATAACCTCACATACATCACATGCAGCATCATTCATCAGTACCTATGAATTCTTCATTGAAATTTCTCTATTTTCAATATGAAATTGTTTTCAAGGTAGGTATTAGGTACTTACCTATTTATGGAATAGGTATATTCCCTGTTTTGTAAACATTAAATTATCTCATGTATTATTTTCTGGGTGGACATTCAGGAATTTTTGTGAATCAAGGAGTTTTTGCTCACAAAAATTACTAATATTTGAAGCCATATGATACCAATAACCATCAATAATTAATATGTATCGATTATAAAAAGGTACATCACAGTAAAATTACTTTTAATGCCCATTTAGTGATATTCAGCATTAATAATTTTGAATTCAGGGCCGTTGACTACGTCATCGCGCGCCTTCGGAAGCCACGCCTTTTGGCCGAAAAAATCGCTTGAATGAACCATCCTTCTTTACCACATCCTTGGACTACACCATGGTGTAACAATTTTCAATCTAAATGAACACCTAGTAGACAGTAAAATAATGTCTGTTCACTGGAAACAATGACGTAACTTTTTCTGTAAGGCAGAAACGTTCTGATAATAACCGTTAATAATTTTGAACTTGAAGTGCCATTCTAGGCATAGCCTAACGTCTTTATTTACATTTTGAATTACGCGCTCCTTCTAGCACAGCGAAGATCCTGTTCGAAGCACAGAATTGTTCGATATCATTGATCAGAATGTCTTAGGAAACAGAAGAAAACATCGTCAGTCTGTGTCAGTCATGAAAAATGTATTAGGTCACAAAGTAGAAAAAACGTGTTTGAAATTGATAAATTAAAATGGGAGGCAAGTGAATTTATTGGTATATCGCTTACGTTGAAATGTACATTTTCTCCACGCATAATTCATACCCACTGAACAAAGCACACAAAAATCCAGTCATTCTTTCAACTAAAACACCGCATACACTTTCATTTACTAATTTTCAATAATCCTCAGCAAAAAAATGTATATTTGGAAATATTCGCCCTTCAAAACATTTAACAAAGCCCTTCGAGAACCGAGCATGACGGGAGCTGAACTTCGTGACAGTGTCAAGTTGACAGATCAAAGTCTAGCGTTTTCTAAGAACGATACACTACGTGGAAAATTTTTGTTTTTTCGCTAAAAAGTGTTGAAAATGGGTAAATGTAAGCGTGTGTTGTGTTCCAGTTGAGAAAATGACGAATTTTGTGATTTTAGTAGCATAAATTTAAGATGTTCAATGGTGTATTTATGAAACAAGCGTTTCTACTTCGGATTCTTGTTCAGGATGAGGCACATACGTGAGTACATACAGAAATGTATTTCTTCTTCTAGGAATGCGTTATTATTGTTCATAGAAACTGATATTGAACCTATCTGAATATAGACATATGTATTAAAATTGAAAATATATCAGATTATGATCGATACATTAATATGTGGTGAAGATGTGAAAGAAAGAACATAACTTCAACCTGAAATTGGGTCTCTGACAGAGAAAAAATGAAACAAATGAGCATCGAACGACTTCTATAAAGTAGCCACCTCAACTTTGCAGACGTTTGGGACTTGAGTTAATAGACATAAAGTTCCAGCAGCCTACTAGGTTTTCATTTGAAACGATAAAGGTGTAGCTAGTCAATGATAAAGGGAATGGCAATAGTTCTCGACACTTGCCTGTTTTTAAGTAATTGGTGATAATTTATGAGAAATTTCAGCGGGTGACACGACGTCAAAAAATCCAAATGGCCTTTCAAGTTGTTGTTTTTGTGAATCGTGAATAAAAATTTATTGGTGTTCATTCGATTCAGGACGATAAATGCGTAATGCGAGTTTAGATAAAGTGCAGAAATCATATCTCAAAAACAGAATGTCGGGATATAATCGACCAAGGTTACAGAAGCAGAAAAGGAAAGAAGATTGTTTGTGTTAGACCATGATGTAATTTTATCAGAATGCGTGTGTTCCGGTCACTGTTTCTGATTACTTTAACGAATCATCAGATCTAATAAAATAACACAATACATTCGAAATCAAGTCCTGAATGACATTGACACCTATATATTCCTCAAACTGCCGATAATTGTGATCGAAAGACACTGTTCATGAAGCATATATTAAGATTGCGACTTTTTTTATTATTTATTGTGTACTAACCTAATCTATCCACTCGAACCACTTTGACTATTCTCATACAATTTTGTAATTTTCCACTAGAAAATGGGTTGAAAAAAGTATATCATAAATTTTGGCTTCTATAGACAGAAAGACATGGTGGTTTGAAATGAATGTTGATACATCATTACTGTAAGAAATGGATGTTGTGTCATAAAAAATGGTAGTTGTGTTCAAGAAGCATGAATTTTTGCAGCTGTCAGTTATTTCTTGAAGGAAAGCAACAGTCTCATGTCATCCTCCAATGACCACCCCACTCTCAAGAAAATAGTCACGTTTTAAAAGTTTCCTGTTATTTCAACTGCTTCATTATGAAATACTCATACAATAATGGATGCAAGATATGCTACAAACAAAATATGTAAACTTTCTTCATCCGAAAGAAAATACGTCGAATATGTGAACTTATTCAAAATTTGAAACTTCTATCAGTGATAATAAAAACAATTGATTTTCTCCCATACTGAAGAAGACATGATGGATCATCCAATGCATGCACAGATTTTTCGAAAACATCACCTGATCATTCTTCAAAGAGACCTCCGCTGTCGGTATAGTGAAATTAGGTCTTATTGGCTGAAAACGAAGTCATAAATCGAGAGCTAACTACACACCAGATAAAATCAAAAGATCTCTAGCACTTGAAAGGATGGTATCTCGCGATTTTGCACTCTATATTATTCATATTGTGTAGTCGGCTTACAGGGGTTCAGTATCAGTAGTCGTATAAGTATGTAAATCAGAAAGTATACAGAACCGGATTCTAACAAGAAAAGAACGGCCACAGCGATTCCAGTATTTATGATGACTGATAATAGTAATAACTCGCACATCTGTACAATCAAATACATAATAACAACAACTGAAAAATTGTAAGAAGTTTTATTGATACTATTCAAAGTGCAATGCAAAACGGGACTCACCCCTATAGACAATGAAGCATAATATTATACACCTCATAGAACATATCAACGATGGTATATTACCTGTCGAAGTAATCGAACACATCTGTGACGTCACACAGTTTATCGAACTTTTCTATAATATCATATCGAATATAATAACAATCACAAACAAACCCTACACAGCTCTCTGTTTACTTGTCGTCACAACAATACCAATCAATCGCTATCGTTATGACTGAAAATCGGCGTGATACATCCTGAATCTTAGGTCAGTATCATCGATGGTACAGGAAGCACAACTAACGTATCAGAATCGTCTCACAAGTGTCCAATGGAAGCATACAGCCTTCACACCTTAGCCAAATGGACTCTAAGATATAATCTCTCCGCCATGTCAGGAAGTTTAGGGGGCTTATCTGGAGTTCGAAGAGAATCACCCAACTTCGTACGTGAAAATATCCAAAAGATTCTACGACATTAATAAACAACAGATATTTATCTTCAAATAAATAATACAATCAAAATGTATTATCATGCCATGAACTCCTGAGTTTGATCACAAACACAACTTAAAAACTATTATTCTTCTTCGTATGACGGTCACAAATGTTAATTACATTCTACAAGTTCATTCTTGATAATTGATGGTGATTTTGAAAAAGTTCATAAGTCTACTGCTAGCAGTATCACTTATTGAAAATGTTACATGGGATGACGGTATATTGCATTGTTATATCGCCTATTCCCATAAAAATTCCAGAGACTGATGATTTTTTCTTCATAAAATAACAATAAATACGAAACCACCAAACCAAGCAAGACATTCTAGCAAACAGAAGGGGTAGAACAAGAGCTTGCAGTGACCGTATCATAAATGAAATAGTAAAACATTCTGGATGACCCTAAGATAACCCTCATGAATGAACAATTTCGTTCAGACATACATTAAATTATGGTTCAGATTAACTATCGTAGCGAATATTAATTTAGAGCCAATTAAAACAGAAACCTGAGAAATCAAAAATGATCACATAAACTATCATGCTGTTATTATTGTATTTTCAGTATAGATATAAATGAATGTGAGATTATTACATTTGAAAGGTAAAATGAAAGACACTGAATTATTAGTACTTGAGTATTGACAAAATTCAAGGAATTGGCTTATGCATAAAATCGAAATTGAATACTCACCAAATCTGCATCCAGAGGTTTTGGCAGGACTATCTTAAACTTACCATATTGTGATAATAAAGAAGTTGTTACTGATGGTACTAACAGAAAAATGTCCCGCGTTTGTCAGTGGCGCTTCTTGGTAAACCTCTATTCTTTGATTATAGGTTACCTTATTCTTCTATTTATCCTCGAAATTGGACTATTATTGAACTGACATTTTTAGCTGAAGTTAACTTGTCTGTTGAAACATTTTTATAATATCGGCAGTTGATAATATGGAATACATGAAGGGTGAAGAGAAAAAAAAATAGAAATGTCACAATACCTTCGTTTCGAGATAATCGCATTTTACCAATTAATCACCGGATTACTTCTGAACTATTAATGTTAAAATAATGTCATTATTCAATATATAAAGTTAAATTATATTTCCATACATTCAATAAATATTGAAACAAACAACTCTATTTTTTTGAAGGAAAAAAATAATAATTTATTGAATTCACCTCCGTATGCTGGTGATGGAAGTTCTCGTAGATCTTGGCTGACTTCAAAGAGTTTTTGAAAAATGTTCCCCACTTTCTGGATTGCGACCAATTTGGCTTGAATGTACTTTCTGACATAGATTGTCTTAGTTCTTTGAAATTTCCGGGCGGACATTCGATTGCGAATAGACAATACAAGTTTTCAGCATATTCATGGTTAGAGACTATCGAGAACGAATCTGTCTTCGTAAAGCAAAGCGTATCCCAATTTCTGTAAAAATATAACATTCCTTTCCCTTCACCCTTCACATGCGGACGTTCTTCTTTCTCCATCTTCCGACGATCTGAATCGAACCCGTCCCTGATAATGACACCTCTATATCTATCTTATCTCGAACAATTATTCGTAGTTTACAACCGCAAGAGGGCATCAGTTACTGCCATTCTGTGCAAATGGCGCTCACTGGCGGTCTCGTCCGCAGATAATTTTAACTAGATATAACTCACCGGCTGCTTTCCTCTTTACCACCTGATGAGATCAGATTTAGAACTATTGGTTTCTACGTGTTTTATGGCCGTCGGAATAAGTAGTTGTAAGCGGTTCACTGGAAATTGTACGGCTTTCTACGCTGCCCGGACAGCCACAATGCCACAGCACTTTAATCTTATTGAAAAGATGGAAGTCAAAGGGTACATTCTTATGCGATTGTCGAATAAATTGCGGTAATGCGTTTGGTTTTCACCTTAACGGCTTGCGAGAAGCACATAATATAAATTTATATAAAGTCTGCTACAGCTCATTTTCGCACATGCAGGAAGATTTGCAGCTTCGATTGCTGCCGTCGGGAATTCGCAGGAGAATGTTGGGGTAATGGCAGGTAAAACGTATTATTGTGGTTTTGTAGAATGGCAATGCAATGCCCGCTACTTCTAGACTAAAACGTGTTATCTTCACATGGATTGGAAAATTAATTTTCGAAATCAAACCAGAATAGAGTTTGGCTAAATCGATTCAAATTACCGATGCCTGTGAAAGCATACAGAGACAAAAAAAGGTATTGCTGTTTTCTCGGAAATGCACTTTCAAAAAAGTCTTTTTTGTATTATTTCGCGAGGAGTAATTTGAGGGGATGCCGATTCGATATTGTTTATTTATGTTTTGTTTATGAGTAAAAATGTCAATTGAAATATTTTCGAGTAACAGTCACATCAGTTTCATTCGAACCATAATTTTTGCATTCTGTTCTATATAAGTTCAAGAGGTTATGGGTCCAGGACGTTTATAATTGAACAGAGTGTGTTGGTGAATAAATAAAATGGAATTCAAGACGCAAGTTGAAAAATTGGACGGCGCTGCGAATTGGGCTAGGTGGAAAAGGCAAATCAGTTTGCTACTTCGCCAACATGATATGCAAGTGATAGTTACAGGAAAGAAAAATACACCTATTCCTTTACTTGAAGGTGCTTCAGCAGCAGACAAAGTTGCGCACGAAGCTTCTGTTAAAGCTTTCCAGAAAGGCGATGCATTAGCGCAATTGATTTTGGTGAGCAGTCTCAATGATGCAAATGTTAAGGTGACTGCAACAGGTGATACAGCCAGAGCTACTTGAGACAAGTTAACTTCTATCTACGAACAAAGATCTGGTCAACGTGTGGATCGATCAATGGAACAGTTTTTCACTATCGAAAAGACACCACAAGAAGATATCGCAACTCACATTGGAAAATTACAGCGCAAATAAATCAAATTACCTGAATTGTTTTTATGTAGAGTTTATACTTATGAGTAAACATGTCTGACATATTTTTGAGTAACAGTCATATCAATTTCATTTGAACCATGATTCCTGCATTCTGTTCTATATAAGTTCAAAAGATATCACTGTATATTTCCATATTGTAGGTAAAATTCGTTTGCAAAAACATTTTCATTGATATTTAAAACCACATTTCCACACGAATGTCACGAACATGAAAATTGTTCAAAATATCACCTTTCATCCTTTGTCGCCAGTAGGTATATAATACCGCAACCAGGAATACAGTAGTGCGTATTGACATCAACCAAGAAATATAAGTTAATGCGTTATCTCATTTTATTTTTGAAACAGTTTGCATCATCTATAGATATAAAAGTTAATTTCTTACTAGAGTTCATGTTTATAACACACGACAGGATAACAACATAAGACTGCCCCAACATCAACTCTTGTTAAACATTATTTTATTTATGATGGTTTAAAAATGTTCGACCATCACTTGCCAGAGCCAATTAGAAGAATTTAAGCCTATTGTAAGTTCAGGAGGGCAACAAAAAAATACTTGTAGAACAGCCATTTTATTCTGTTAAAGAGTTTTTATTTTCTTCTCTCTGGAATTAATTGTTCTTGTTTGTTTTTATTTTATGAAATATAGATTTATATATACATTTATATGTGTGCAAGTGAATTCCAAATGGTATTGTGTCTCAATTATGTTTTCATTTATATGTTCTATTGAGTGCTCTGCTAGAATAATGTATTATTTTGAACAAAAACTAAGAGGTATAATCTCTTGATTGTGTTTTTATTCAAGTTCTTTTGGCATGCTTCGTTCCAAAAATGTTTATTTGTGAACATCAATAAAGCTATTTTTGACTTTGATTTCTTAATATTTGATATCGGGAATAATCAAAATGTCTGAGCATCTTCGATCGCAGCACGCTGCGGAGAGTCGAGGAAGCCTAGCAAAAAATCTATTTGCTGCTCCTACATCATTCAATTGGCTCAATTATAAGCGCAATCCTTTATAACCGCATGTTATATATCGTCAAATCGCAAACAATGCGCTAGTAAATAAGACGGACAATCGGAGAGCCAGCTTGCACCAACTGATATTAACTAAAATCAGATAAAGCACAATCGTAAAGCACAGCGGCGACAATTCTTTCGTTATAAATGCCGGGCGAGAAAGGTTCCCATGGTCGATCTGCCCAACTTGGGACTCGGAAGATTTAACAAGAGTTCTCTCTATTCCAAATATGTATATCGTTATGGTAGCTGTTAGTGTTTCCACCATTGCGATTGACAGTCGGTTCTTAATAACATGCTCTCATGTTCACACCTAATTGAGGATGTTATTATCGCCACAAGACTAATTTCTTTGGATGTTGTTCTATTAATCGTTAGATGCTTTCATTACACAGCGTTAATAAGGAACAAATGGAATTTTCCGATTGATACATTTAATTGATCAATTTGACAGTGCTAATCATTCAAAATAAAACAGACATTTCCACCAGAGATAACCAATATCATGGATGGCATTGGCTCGTTTTGAAGATGTTGGGTCTTATAACTTCTGACAGTGGGTGGCCAAAGTTAGTTCACCTTCGTCAACATATATATTCTTTAATAGAAAAACAAAGCAACTTTGTCCATTGAGATATTCATAAAATCAACAAATTTTGTCAAAAATTCGTCACATGTCTACAAGAAACAAATTCCGAAACCTGAGATAATGTAACAATCTTAAAAGTTGTAGTGTTACTATAGCTAAATACATGATAAATACTCCAGTCATCTAAAACGTATGAACGTATTCAGAAGTGTGATCTGTGATCAGAATTCTTCTCTCGAAAATATAAACTATTTGGTATTGATGGTTCTCCTATAAATAAAATTATTTCTCTCTTTTTCTCTGAACTTTCCTTCACTCTCTCCTGAAATTCTTCCATATTTAGACCGAATTCCATTCATTGCTGATGGTACTGTGCATGGACATTGAAACACAGCCATTGTGATGTCTGCCTTCCCACTAGATTTTCAAATCCCCGTTTCTAAATTCTAGCTAAATCTTTATTAAGAGTATCGACCTCACCCTGTCTTGCACCTCTGGTATCTTTAGATGATTTTGTGGCTTTAAAGAAGACAATGTGAAGTAAACCATCATTCACAAAAACAGCAGATCACGTTTAACCAATCCGATAACTGGGATATCAATGATGTAACAAGTTTGTGCTTCGCTGTGACAAAAAGACAGCATAAGTCCAATAGACCTATCTAGAACACGTGATCAGTCGTGATCAAAAATGGCTGCCTTGGGGCATACACGAATTGTATTCTATTCGATTACATGAGTTTAGGCTGTGGATTACCTTTTATCTGCATCTCTAAGGTTCCAAAAGTGAAATCAATGGCTGATGTTCGCTAGAGAATGAGGATGGATCATTTTCTCTGATGGATAATCCCATAACTGAGTATCAAGATCTAGAAGCAACCGATTTTGTGTCAGTAACTACTTCCTTCTTATCGTTAACTATTTAAATCTCACACACAGGTTTTTACAATGAACAAATGGAAGCGAGATGGGATTGAAAAAAACACAACCTGAAGGAGCTTCTTCATCCAGTAGGTATAATCTTTGCTCTTCAAGGTGAAGAACTCCTGAATAAGGGATATGATGCTTCAACTGTGAGGATAGTAGAGCCATTTGCATCACAAATCAGTCATGATCATGAATATCCTAATCTACCAAGTTTGATTGCTCTATGCTCTCTCCTATCAGATTTATATGTAGTATATTACAAAATCATTGATTTCTCAGTACACCTCCAGATACAATGTCAAGTGATTGTGTGGAAGTGAAATGGCCTTATTTGTTGAGAAACATTAGTTTAGTATCACAAATAGAAACTCTTGCCTTACCTAGTTTGAAAGTAGAAGTTGTGTTCTTTACTAAAACTAATCGATACCTATCACTTTCAACTAATTTGTTAATTTTGTACATGCTCATTTATAATTAGAACATTTTTCTAAACTAATGTGATGGTTTGATTGTAGGACAAATATTCTTTAATGCACAACACACAATTTAGTCCAAAATAAAATATATGGTCATCTCCACAAGACTGCATCCAATACTCCTTCCAACAGGAGTTATAAAACTTGATTTTTATACTTTTAATGAATGTTATTTTTTCGTGCCCTTGGTGAAAGCTGGTATTTGCAATTATGCATAAAGAAATTCCATGTGGTTACTATAATTAGAAACTCCATTTCACCAGAAAATTCACATCACAGAATAGTCTGCACACAAAATATACACAAATGATATCAACATTTGAAAGTTTTACGTTCGTTCTGGGATTTACCTTATTTTAAATTGAAATTACAAGATCCAGAAAGCTATTGATCAATTCAAAACAATGCATTTCAATCGGTCTGTATGCCTCAAGGCAGCCATTTTGAATTTTATTTGATAGCGTCTTGGATTAGTCGATTGTAAACATGAAAGCTAGGTTATGGCCAGTTATGACACTTCAAGATCAAAATATTTCACAGATGTCTCTTGCTTACAGAAAGAGTCACGTAATTTTTTCAGTAAACAGACAATCTTGTTCCGTCTACTAGGTGTCCATTTAAAACGACAATGACTGAACGCTCGTTCAACAACATCCAAAAATAAGGAGAACTCGTACCTAGATAAACAAATGACTTCAACTAACGGTCGAAAGTGTATAAGGAACTTTCCTTGGGGGCAAATTGATCGACTGATCAGCCCTAGACATCATCGTCATAATTGCAGTACCGAGTCACTTATAAATTTAAATTTTAATGACATCCGCATCATACGGTGAGTCGGTTGGGGCTGCTAGAAGGAAGGCATTATTCCAACGTCTTCGGCCAGCTGATCGCAGGCGGCCTTGCTTGCACCTTCACCCCGTAAAAGACGTTTGTGCCGGCCCGCCGAGAAACTACCCCTTCGTGAGCCATATGTTTCCACCGACGGAAAGACGTTTGGGGGGTTTGAAACTAAGGCACCTATAATTTCGGCTAGGCCGATAGGAAATGTCATTCCAAATGCGTGAACGGTAGTCACACCCGGACGGAAGCGTAATATACAGGGGTTTTGAGATGTAGGTATACTCGAGAAATCCGTTGAAGTTTCTTGGAATAAGAACGCTCCAAATCGTGATCATTCGAGTGAGTGATACACGTCACACGCAATAGAATAATAGACTTTTTCCTACGACCACGTATGAAAACGTCAATAATCACACTGTTTTTTTATTCAGAAAGTAGCTCATATCACCATGGTATTGTTTACTTGAAAGGAAAAAAGCACAAGTGTTGATATGAAAAATATCACAACGATCGCCTGAATTGATAGAAATAATTAGGTATATTGTGAAGGAACTCACTGTCAATATAAGCATTCTCAAATCAAATTCATATTATTTATTGAAATGTCTGTCTCTTTTTGAATCATTCCGAGAATTCTTTATTTATTAATTTCAATGTGTCTGATACATAACCTCTGAATTCACTTTAAAACTGAAACCTATACTCTTTTCTGGAACTATTTGGATGTTGATGACAGCGGGTTAGATCATTCAAAAGAGTACGGCTACGCGCGGCTTGCTGCTTGCATCTGTTTGATATCACAGTATCACCAAAGAGAACTAAGAGAAGATTTTGGTATCACAGATGTTTGCAAGGAGTCAAGGACGCACTAACTCGTACGCGCTTGCGCACTACGTACTTCTATGGTTCTGTATTCCTGGTTGCGTGATTACTGGCGCTAGCAGGCGTATGGTGTCAAGGTTGTTTATGTACGCTGGTGTCAATATCAATAAAATGTGTCCAAACTAAACTAACTCAATGCAATCAGTAATTCACATAATGAGGAATTGTCGGAGATGTATTCAAATATCATCTTGAATATGGAAATAAACAGTACTTGATATTGAATCAAAACCACCTGAAATTCTAGAGGCCGCTCAAGTTACATTTTTGACAAGACCTCCCGAGAAATGAAAGTATTTGGAGTCGTAGGAAAAATAGTGTACAAAACTCTTTGGAAAGTGCATTTCCTTCACTCGTTACGTTTCCGCACTCACCGCTATGCGGCTCGTACTAAACGACTACTCGTGTGGAATATGTCACTTTCCACACTTGTTTTGTGTAATATACTATTTCTATGATTGTCTGTTCACCGTTGAATGTCAACTAACGATGTGTTATCTCCATAAAAAACATTAATCGGCAGAAATTGAAATGGATTCATATTTTTCTCTCGGTAATAAATAATTTGTATTATTACCTATGGGGAATTTCGAAAATGTCGTTCATTGAAAAAATATATCTTTACTAGATAAAGATTCATAAAAACAAATAATTTCCTTACTCTTGTTCCGAGCTGAGAATGAATGGGTGAATCTTCATTTACCGCACTCAAATGAGTTGAGAAAAAAATCTTGGCAGTAGTTGCGTATTTAATATGTTTACCTCCTGATCACGAATCTGAAGTCAAAACGTGGCGATATCAAGTATTTTCGGAGATATGGGCCTTTTTCTTTCCAAAAAAATCTATCTAACATTTCAAATTTCATCCTTTTTTTTTTTTGGTAAAAAACGGATATTTCTCCAAAAATTCACCTTCTTTGGAACGTAAACTGAACTACATTGTTCGGCTCCCGTCTGGTTCGATTCTCGCTCGCTTCGGTTCACATTTCGAAGACAGGTACAATTTTTCAAAAAGATGTGTGGTGATTTAGTTTGAAAATTTACGAATCTCGAGTATTTTCAATAGTACAAATTCAAGATGCGAATGGTGTATTTCCGAGACAAAATGGGCCCATATCTCGGAAAATACTTGAGACCGCCGCGTTTTGACTTCAGATTATCTCATTTCATAGCAGTGCGGTAAACGAAGATTCACGTATGAATCTATAATCAGGAGCAGGTGATAAACTGACTTATTTCATCAAATTCATCATTCTCCTTGAAAAAATGCCTGTTTTTTGAATTTTTATCTATATTCACATTATTGTTGATTGAAATTGTGCTTCTTAGGTTAGAAGAGTGTCACCATATAGAGACGAAACTATATATCCGAGTTCGCAATAATAAACTAGCAGTACGGTCTCTGGAATAAAAATTATGACATTTCTTTGCAAGTCTATCAAATATTGCATTGCGTATATAAGATGTATTTCAGGATGTCGGTATAAGTTGAAATAGTATTTGTCTTGCCTATTGCTATAATTGAAAATCAACTAAATACAGGGCTATTATACTGACTATTTCACGCCATTGCCTAATGAACCAATTCGGAGCTCTAGTCAAGTTCGGAATATCGATAACACAAACTTGGCTCTTTACTCTGATTGGCCTGTCAAGTTCGGTGTTTTCAGTTTTGTATATATGACAGTTAAACGTCAAATAAAAATAATCACGTTGTGCACACATTTCAAAATGAACAGATATGGGATAAATTTCATCGAAACAATCAATTTCAACCATTCAGTCTGTTTGTTTGTGTAATAGTCTCAAAAAATTTCACTCATAATTGGATTCATCTCATAAGTGTGTTTTTTATTGCATTTTATTGCATAACTCAACTAGTATAAGTAATGAATCAACAGACCAATCGTGAAAATCCAATCACTTGTGGTATTACTACTGAAAATATCGCATAAATTTTTATTTTCAACAAGCGCAAAGCAACTATACTTACATAGTGTTCTATACAGAATGGGTTATATCTAAACAATGACAGCTCATGTCAAAAATCTTACTACTCCACTAAATCCTACGTAGAAACATATTCGAGAGACTGTTTTCACTTGTCCTATATAAGTTGGAAGATAGCTGAAATACAGAGGGTTCAAAAATGCAATATTTTTCAAATTTTGCTCTCTGTATCCCGAAAACGAAGTGGGCAACAAAAATTTTGATTGCGGTAACGTGAGTTTCAAAAAACTTAGCCATCATTCGCAAATACCGCAAATCTCTATATTCAAAAATAAGGGAGATATCCTCAAGGAAATCGAGAATGGGACACTTCAAATAAGTGATAAAATAAGTTTTTGAAAAAATAAACTTCGAAGTAGGTACTTTTAGTAAGTTATCAGGCACTTTCGGCAATATTGTTTCAAATAGCACCACCCCAATTCTGGGCGCCCAATTTCCAGACACCCTATTAGAAGGTCCCATTCCTATGGAATATTCAAGTACTACTCCTAATCCTCCACAACAATATAAATGATACACACAATCTCCAACGGTCTCTCTTCAGTCCTTCCTCAAGCGGTGTTGGAAAAGAACCGCGAAACCCCTTTAAATGTAAGACACAATACGAATACCGCAAATCTCTATACTCTAAAATAAGCGAGATAGGTATCCGTGAGGACACCGAGAATGGGACACCCAGTACAGTTCGAAAAAGTGGTACAGTAGTATTTGAAAAAAATAACCTTCGAAAGTCAAAAACTTGTTTCAAATAGCACCACCCCAATTTTTGGCGCCCAATATCCAGACACACCATGTAACATTAGTATAACATGTTCCTATGGAGTCTTCATAAACTACTTCTAATCGTTCACAACAATATAAATGATATCCATCACAACCTCCAACGGTCTCTCTTCAGTTCTCCCTCCAGCGGCGTTGGAAAAGAACCGCGAAACCCCTTTAAATTCCAATAGCACGTGGCACCAAAACATCCTTCAACTCTTCCATCCATGGCCACCTGTACGGCTCACACCTGATGCACTGTGAACCGTTAATGTCGTCCTCGTATGCGCTTCCTCGAGGTGAGTGGGACTCGGCCACATGTGCTAGGTGTAAGGTCTAGGACCTGGGGAACAGGTACATTCCGGGCGGGTTTTCATTTTTTTTATTGCCCGAGGATAATTACTCAGCTCATCGAACTCGGACAGGTGGTAATGAGTGGGATGCACTTGTTGCATTGCGCCCCGAACGGGAAGTTTGGAAATTCGAGGGGTGGGAGCTTTTCAAATACGGCACCAGGGAAGATGAATAGTATATTACACAACAAGTGTGGAAAGTGACATATTTCACACGAGTAGTCGTTTAGCACGAGCCGCGTAGCGATGAGTGCGGAAACGTAACGAGTGAAGGAAATGCACTTTCCAACGAGTTTTGTACACTATTTTTCCTACGACTCCGAATACTTTCATTTCGCGGGAGGTCTTGTCAAGAATGTAACTTGAGCGGCCTCTAGAATTTCAGGTGGTTTTGATTCAATATCAAGTACTGTTTATTTCCATATTCAAGATGATATTTGAATACATCTCCGACAATTCCTCATTATGTGAATTACTGATTGCATTGAGTTATTTTAGTTTGGACACATTTTATTGATATTGACACCAGCGTACATAAACAACCTTGACACCATACGCCTGCTAGCGCTAGTAATCACGCAACCAGGAATACATAACCATAGAAGTACGTAGTGCGCAAGCGCGTACGAGTTAGTGCGTCCTTGACTCCTTGCAAACATCTGTGATACCAAAGAATCTTCTCTTTGGTGATACTTATCAAACTGATGCAAGTAGCAAGCCGCGCATAAAACTGTAGCTGTACTCTTTTGAATGATAACACCCGCTGTCATATATCCGGTTTAAAAGTGAATTCATAGGTTATGTATCAGACACATTGAAATTAATTGATAAAGAGTTCTCGGTATAATTCGAAACGAGACAGAAATTTCAATAAATGAAATGAATTTGATTTGAGAACGCTTATATTGACAGTGAGTACCTTCACAATATACCTAATTATTTCTATCAATTCAGGCGACCGTTGTGATATTTTTCATATCAACACTAGTGCTTTTTTTCTTTCAAATAAACAATACCATGGTGATATGAGCTACTTTCTGAATAACAAAACAGTGTGATTATTGACGTTTTCATACGTGGTCGTAGGAAAACTATTTTTCTAGAAACGGTTAACAAAGTAGCCTTTGACACTTTCAAATCTCAACACAAAGTTGACGTTTTCCGGGGAATGTCATTAAGTGACAGCATTGCCGCTCGTGCGCGGAAATAAGGTCATTTAGTGACAGCATATTCGCGCTCGCATCCATCATTATTAAAAACGAACTAATCATTACGTTGCATGATGGAAAATAATAGGACAGTGAATTATCTAACCCACCTCCTGATATGCAGAAAGTGCGAACATTGTAAATTTCAACCTCCTGCCAGAGAATGAATCGAGGACAAGTATGATGCTTACTATGAGTTAATCTGCTCAGATTCGCCTCAAATGTTGCACCTATACATTTGCATCAGAGTTTCTTGTTGAATACTACGCTTTTCATTCTTACTGAGCTATTTTTTTCTAAAATAATAATCGCAATCATATCACAATGCTATGCATAGACACTAAAAGTGTAGCTGAACAACATACATATTGATCAGTTTTTGACTAAGTAAGAGAAATGTCAACTTCAAGAGCTAATTTCAAAACGAAAATAGACGACGAAAAAAATTATAGGGAATTAATTCTGCTACGTGGGAGATTCGGTAAGAAAATTTCATAAATTGGAGTTGCTTTTAATATGATGAGAAGATGAACCCTCTACGACCTATTCTACGTAAATAGTAACTAAGGTTTATTACTAATATTTCGGGAAGATTTGAAACAGTAATCCGTTTTCAATCTTCCTTTTGACTTTTGTCAATAGATATAAAGAGGCGCTTTTTGACAGAAAAATTATCACTTATTCAATTCCGTCAATAGGAACTAATAAAATTATCGCGGTAATATTCCGTTGCTATAGGCAATGTATACAAAAAGAAGCCAATTTTCATCATAGTTTGCTGCGATAAAATGTTCACTCTGAGTATATTTTTCTGGAGTTATTCATCAAATAAATCAAAATTCTCGGAGCTATATGTCCAGGAAGTTTCAGGTACGTTAAACACGAATGTCAAATGAATATGCATGTTGTCATTTGTAAAATAAAAATTGACATCATTTCCGTTTTAAACCGGAAATGGAATTTTCATTCACATTCATCGGATCATTTCCCACATACATTATGTCATGTGAATTTATCTATAAGTAGATTCTGATACATGAAAGAATACTCTAAAGATACTTCATAAAACTGTAAATGAATGTGTTGCATAGCAAGGACTTCCCAAACCCAACACATCAGTTTAATTCCTATAGTGATGTATCGTGTCAAATGACATTTTCACTAAATTCTAATACCAACCTAATATCTACCTAGAGGATTGACAAGAATATTTTTCAAGACGAGCTCGGTTCGTTGAACTAATTGGAAATATTCATAAATTCACGTTGCAGTCTGAACTGGTACGTATAAATTATCTTAACGCATCTTTAGATCACCCCTTTCCGTGCATGCACCCTGCTACTAACAGTCCTAACAGCTGTAGGTCTGTTGTAGATAAGTGCTAGTTACCATTCCTTATTATAATAAATAATTAGGGCATCAGGTTCTGCATTTTTTAGCTGGATATTAATACCATATAGGTATCTTCGAACACAAACAATTTAATTTAAATTTTAAACCACATATCTACAGCATGAGTATCACGAATGTCAATGTAATTGCAAATGTCATATTTTATCCGTTGTTGACAGTAAGTAATCACGCAACCAGTAATACAATTAACCGATAAATATCGTTACCTCAAATGTAAAAGGAGCAAACTTCTGTGATGCAATTTCATCAGAACATCAGACATGTACGATCTGTCCTAGGAAAGAAACATTTTTGGTAGTTTTTATTTAGTGACTCATAGTCCAGGAAGTAATTTTCTGCTCGTTGTCTACCTAAATTGAACAACAAGATATTTTGGATGAATTGATGACCAGTTTTCTCATTTTGTTTTTACAGAGGGTTTTACTTTAGTTTCTGTAAGGAAAAACCAAATTCAATTAGTGTATTTTATAATATGTTGTTAGTCTTGGCGAGTGACAAATGTCTTCTATAATAAAAACAAACGGAAAAATCAGATAACAATTAGTCATTTAAAACGACAATGAACTGACGAATAATACTGATTTCTGTTATCAAAAAATTACAACAGAACATGAATATTACTAGAAAATAGTTAATCATGTAACAGGCGGAACAATAGGCAGTTTCTCGCCGAGGTGCAAATAACATTTTTTCATCGACCTCTACATACCTTTTTCGTATAAAATTCGTGATTTCTAGGAGATTGAATCCAACATTGCCGTAGTTGCCAATTCCCGCAGTTCCGGAAGAGTGTAACTGATAACCATATCGCTATCACTATCCATTCTTGATTTATACACAAATAAGTATTCACACCAAGGTCTTATTACACACGTACATCCTTGCAGATTTATTTCGTAAATATAAATTTGATTTGACAACAGCGAATGTTTTTATTTAATCGTGGATTTACGAAAATGACCCAATCATAGTGGACAACAGCGGACGAAAAGTGCCTACGGGCGGAAACTACTTGCCTTCAAAAATAGTTGATTTCTCATTCGGACATTAGTATGTGAAATATCATTTTTTGTAGGGGTCGACGAAAAAAAATTATTTCAAGCTCTCAAAATTATCACCAAACTTATATTGCGAGATGTTTGTTCAATGCACTGAAAACTGACAATTTTCCGTAGAAGAAAACAGGATTCTGATGCCGGTATTAAAAATTTTAGGTTTGAAGATTTTGCACTGTCTAGATTGACCTCAATTTTACTAGTGTAATATTTTTTTCTAATCCTCGACGGTAATTTGCGGTCATAAAAATGGAAAGAGTTTGACCAATTTACACACAGTAAGGTATAATTACCGACCACAATAAACTGAAATCAGTGGAAATTGTACAATAACATTGCATAATTTATAGTTCCACCTATTCGATTCGAGTAAAAAATAAAATTTCAATTACCTTCTAACGACAGGAATCTAAGAGAAATATATGACAATAACGACGAGTAAGGATACTATTATATAATTTCATTTCGAGAGTAGAAGGCGCATTACATCTGGTTAACATTAAAAAATTTAAACCAGCGCGTTCGCCATATATTGAAGGGGCAATTGATAACAGATAAAAATGCCAGAAGTATTTTCCTGTTTCCAGATTAGTCATGGCTATGTCCATTTTTATTCACAATTATAACCGAGCAGCTCATTTTCAAAATTCCTCACATTAATATTGTTTTGTTTCATTTTGGTTTCACGAATGACCATTAGAATGTGAATTAATTTCTGCACTGTTGATATAAACATTCGCTAGTAGAAGCCACATGTTCCATGTTGAAATATTGCACGTTAATTTCTGAACATCCTGTATAGCAGTTTTTGTTGCTAAAAATCAAGAGTTACACTACAAACAGTCGTTTTGTTGAGTTCCGTGAATTCATGTAGTTTTACATTTAATGTTTTTGTTTTCAGAATTATCAATAAGTTATCAGGAATGAAAAATCCCAATTGTTTTTAAATTTTGATTGGAAATTAGGTATCATTGAGGATTTGATAATGAAAAATCACAATTGTTTATATTTTGGTTGGTTCATTGGTTAATCGAACCTTTTTGCAGAGTATATAAGATTTAAGAGAAATAAATCGCAAAACGAGCAGTAACCATATTTTCTTCGAAAACTAAGCCGATAGGGATTCCTTTCATCATTGAAAAATAAAACAAAAAGGCACATTGTTATAGTTTATTCAATACCGTTTTTAGAACATACATTGTCCATTTTACACACTTGGTGTGTCGTTTAAAAATATTCTGATAATTTATGTTTTATAAAATCGTCCTATTGAAATCTCGGCACCTACTTACGAATATTGAAATAAATTATATTTTATTTGGAATGCTTACATCTTCGAAATCTTCATTTAAAGGGCTATTCAAATTCGACAAGCTTAGTAGACAATCGTAAAAGATTCAAATAAATTGCGCAGAAACATAAAAAATTGCCCTATACCTCAAAAAGCTCACGTTGTTTCCTCTGAAACTGAAAACCTGGTGAAAAAGCTTTGAAGAAGAACGAAATAAATCAGTGCAAACTGCATATTATCCAAGTATTAGGGTTCCAGAGATATAAGCATCACAAATTCAAGGAGTATTTTATTCAATGCATGAAACAAACATTATACACAGTGTTCGAAAGTTACTGCCCCGAAATGAAATGAATTGTAGAGCACGCCATTACAATTATTTTCGATCAAGAAACATGTGTTGAGCTCGATAATATCTCCATTTTCCTAATCTGAGCTGGACCGTCTCAGATGGGGCCAAATTCAAATGTGCAAGCATGTTTTCGCGCTTGTAACTCCCTGTTTCCTCGACAAAAAAAAAACAACTTGGCGTGCTCCACACCAATTCCGATTCGAGAACACCCAGATTTTCTCGATCTGACCTAGCGCTCCAAAGATTCACCATATCAAAAGCTTCCAGAGGCAGCTTTTTGAGCATTCTTAGGTTGGCAAGAATCTGTCATCAATGTCAATAGTCATAAATGTCAATAGTTGTGTAGATGAATTCATAAGCCCACCAAGCCATCAACATTTATTGAATCATATATCGAAGCAAATGACAGTTGACATTGATGATAGTTGACATCATTGACAGTTGACATTTATGACAGACTATAGTAACAACCTTAGAACGCTGAGAGGCTGCCACCGATAGCTATTGGACATGGTCAATATCACACAGAAGACTCAGTGACGCCCTTGAGATCAGAAGCAGTCAACGCCAAAACCTCTTCGCACACCTTCTTGTAACACCAAGAGTCCCCCCTCAATCTCTTCCTCCGCACCCCCACAAGGGCGGTGGATGGGTCCTTGGAGTCTGCGTCCCTGAGGACGTTGCAGCGCAGGGGACTGTTGTAGCTCAAGGGCACCTGTTTCAGAATGGACTTGGTGGGGGTTTCGGAGAATTTGGGCGGCAGGGGACCCAGGTGGGGCAGGTAGCATATCTCCAGCTCGAAGGAGCACTCGCCGAGGTTCTTCAGGACGTTCGGTTCCACTTTTCCTCTCAGCGTGAAGCTAGAAATGGAAAATGGTATGTTGTTCAACGAGTGTGGAAAGTGACTTGCCATGCGCAAAATTTAAAGGTCCGAGGTCAATGAAAACGGATGTCGGTACATCAAACAAAATGGGCGGAGTGTTTAATCTGTAAGGTTTTCTAATCTGTGACGTGACAGTCCTTGATAATGTTCTTTTTTTCCTTCATGTCTCAAAACTTGATACTAAAAACTCAGGACTTAAGAGTCATTTCAAATCAATTTTATGTTATGCTGTTGTGACAGTGTTGCCGACTCCTCTCTCAATAACCGGTCATCTCCTAAATATCCCGCCATAAGTACCTCTGGATGTCTGATACCCTTCTCCGCGTATCGATGGCATAACACACACGCTACACGCTCTTTTTTTTTTCATTCGCAAGACGAGAGAAGAGCATTTATTTGTCGCGCGTTTTTCTCCGACGATCGACTTCTCAGTTCTCGTATATTATGAGTCGGCAATTAGAGGCGCTGGCGTAGAGTCCACGAGAACGATTAGCCGGATGCCTTCACGCGACCAACGACTCGCCTTTATCTGATGCGCATTTATTCCGTGCGAGACGTACGTACGCGTTACGGCAAGCGTCATGATCGAGAAGGCCGCGAAAAAATCGTTTTCAGATTTTTACCCAACACTGATCAATTGTACATACAGGGTTTATATCAAATATTCTCAACGTCGATGTGGTTCATGACATTTTTTTTTCATTTGTCACCTTCTGCTCACAACATTGAAGCGAAAGTATTCAAAAACAAAACTTCCTTAAGTAATATAACATTTATTAGACATTAAACAAAAGGAATACGAGAAACAAGACATACAAATAATACCCTAGATATTGTTTTAATGGCTTTATGTTCCTATGGTTTGGAAGACAGCGGGAAAAAATGTGTAATTGAAATTTCTCTACCCTTACGAAACATTATGAATTATTGATACATCTAGAAACAGCTTTCATAACCTATATCACATAAGTTCTGATCAAAAGTAATCGAATATTTATGAAATAGATATTTTGCGGGATATCAATTATGAAAACTCGAATTAGTCTTGTCACTAGGTGTACTCATGCTCTGTATATTGATGCACATGAGCTTATTCGATATTTTCAAGTAGGAAATACAATTTAAACCAATGAATATTTGTAAATTTAATATTTTTCGGCACCACCGACAACTTTTTTTAAATTCCCACAAAATATGAGGTCACGTGATATATGTCGCAGCGTTTTTTTTGTTAGTTGTCAGACACGCAGAAAATAACAGCTATTCTCCCCATATGTATAGCCAACTTCATGACAGACGCATATGTCAGGTAAGCTTTCAGATTTGATTGATAAAATAAACATCCTTCAAACAGAATTTGGATACACCATTGTAATGCTGACCTTCGACCTGAGAAATCAATAAAGGTCAATAATGAAATTACACTCCTACTAGTTGATGATGAAAACAAATGACAGTCTCGTTATCATTATTTAGTTCATGAAACATGACAATAATGACTATTTTGTCAGTAGTATTTAATACTACTTGAGGTTATACATGAGGACGTATTTATGTGTACCCAATCACGATCTTGATAATACCTATGAATCTCTGGAATATTGTAGTAGCAGTGCGGAGACCAAACGTTATAATGAATAAACCGTTTCTATATGAAAAGTCTAACCGCTAGTTTGCTATACTGAAACTCACATTAGTGTAAGATGCTTCAAGAATTTTCGGTCATATTGAATTCATTGTCGATCAGTTCCCAGTTCTGCAACTGTTGCGTACTTCTAACCGCCCTGATGTTTTCGTATAATCATACTAGCCCCAACATTTTCAAGAATACAACGCGATACCTCGAATACTGCTCTTAATATAATAACCAAGCCACTTCATTCACTCTTACGCCAGGAGGAATGAAGCTTGATCTATTCTTTGCCTGAAAATGCTGTGCCTTGACTAATAGCAAGGCCTTGATGTACATAAAAATAGCGAGAAATGCAGTTGTCTCATTGGACAATTGGCAATTGGTTGATTCATCCGAAACATAAACCCGAGATACAGTGATCTGTATCGATACCAAGGTTTTAATGATGTGGGACTTCCAGGCACATTTCTAATAATAAAACTATAGGGGATGCACACAATCAAAAGGACTTTTATTTTCAAGCTTCCATTAAACATAATACACCTTACATCTTTCGTAAACGGAATCCTAACCTCAAATTCTCTTCTCTGCTCTAGTGCTCTATATCATTCTTCTTCTATTTCCATACATCGTGTCCACTACATCATATTTAGGCTGTACGCTGGACGATACAACTATAACTGACTAACGGTGGATTTATGCAGAGGTTTTAAGTCGTTAGTTTTAAGTCGTAAGGAAAAATGGACCATTTATGCAAGCAGTTTTAAGAACTGTCAATAGTGTCAATCCTGTTATTTTGCGTGTTTATTTTTCTACTTATCTCCGCTTCAATTCAAATTTCCAAAGTAGGTATATCCTATTTTTATTTATTTTTATTCGCTTTACATGCATTCAACTCCTGCTGTTTGTTACGATACACTTTTTCAAGATCAGATGCATACGCAAATCGATCGAGTTTTAAGTCGTAAGTCGTAAGAGATAAATGTTGGCCAACTTTTCTTAGGATTCAAAACTTATGACAGCTGTATAAATGGTTACATTAGATACCAATGGATGAACTTCTTATGACTTATTACTTAAAACTTGAGACTTAAAACTTACGACTTAAAACCTCTGCATAAATCCACCGTGACTGTCAAGAAAATGACTACAATGGAATATAAAATTTGTATTAGGTACGTGTGTTTTTCTACGTCATAATAATCCCACAAATGAAAATGAACCATCGCGCCGGACCTTCAACTCTACTCAGCACGACCGAGAGAAGAAGTAAGTACTTCAAAACGTCCCGGCCGTTCATCAACCATTTCTATATGCGTGTAAGTTGGAGATAAGCACCTTGGCTTATCTCTCGAGGGATATCGGGAAAGTGTTAATTGCTATACGCTACCGATGAGAACCGTCAGGTCGGTCTTTTCTCTGCGACTTCTCTTGGCATTCGAGCTGCGTCCGTCTACGTTTTGCGTCTGTGTGCATGCAAAGAGACCGAGGGAAGACGAATGGAAGGACGTGATCGGCGGCCGTCTAGAATTAGAACGTCCAGCACGAAGTGGGCTGGAGAACGATATACGCGGAAAAGAGTAGAGTGACCTCTTGTCCCGTCCACAATGACAGCATGCCGCCTTCTACTTCGGCTATATCATCCAGTGAAGCCGGAGATGCAAGGGGCAGAGAGATCGATTCTGTAGACTGTGTAGACGAAGATCTTGGTAGAATTTCAAATTGGCGATTTGAAACCTAAGAGTTACACAGCATGTCAAATAAGCAGAAAGTTGCGCGATTAAGGGGCCAATGATCTATTTGCCACTTTTTCAGCTCTACAAAATGGCGTTCACAAAATCTTCGTACAAGTTTCGTTTTGAAGAAACAATCATCAACTTTATTTTTATATGGCACGAAAAAAAGTATGACATAACAATTTTTATTGAGAATGCAACGAAGTACGGCACAGTTTGTTCAATTCAACAGACACTAAAATAATAAAAACTAAGAAGGCAAGAATTATTGTTAAACATTGTAAGGGCCGTTTTTATAAACGAGCTCCGTTTGAGCTGATCTTGGTTTAGTTACTATGTATAATATATAATATCACAATTTTCGAAAGTGCTTTTTCTCTCGATTTTTAAAAAAAATATACTTTCTATATATTCCATGGAACGATTGAAGAGATACCTGCAAAATTAAATTTGAATGATGATATTGGATATGAAGATTATGTTTGGTCCAAGTATGTTAGGGTTGAACTAGAACGATATGATTAATGAGTGAATCAAATATAACATTCCGATGACATCATGAATGCGCTTCTTTATAAATATTTTTTGAAATGTCATACCCACTGGAACAAAAAAGAGATATTTTAGAGTGCTGATATCTCTTCAATGCCTCCATGGAATATATGGAAAGTACTTGTATATTTTTGAAGAGATGATCCAATATGGCTACCATTAGAAATAACAAAGTTGGTTTCGATATCTTCGAATCTAGTGTGCCTGGGTTTTTTTCCTATCACCGTTGAATTAGCAATAGTTCAAATATTATAGATTAGGTACTATAAGAATCGACAATTTTTAGTTGTTTTAGTCATGAAATCTATAGCCAATCACCCAGTCACGATGATTCCTCGAGGGTTAGATAATTCAGAAACACACGGTATAATACCGAACAATGTATTGCACTATATTAAATCGTGATACAATTCACACTCGATAACAATATCACAAATTACCTACCAAATATTCGCTTCGCTCACTGTATCTATCTCGATGTATCGAAAGTATCTCTGTACTAAACAAACTAACTAAGTAACTTACCGAACTGCCGCTTCGCACCAATTTCACCTATAATATGGAAACCAATGTTTCCAAAGAGTGCGCGAACATTCTAGTATTTTTATTGCGGATATTCCGGAAAACATCGCGCGTATAACTGTGTTGGAGGTTGCTATTTCTGGCTGGTGGTCGTTCGTTAAGATCGAACTCCAGTGGCGTAACAATGTTTGGAACTGTTTGTAAGTTTTTCGCTTCATTGGAAAAGCTGTTCTTTATTCACCTTTTTCGGGGCTCCTTGCTCTATTATTTTGACATTTGCAGACTCATGTTGATAGAAATTTTTTATTTTAATTTTCATGAGTTCTATTATCCCCCAGAGTTTGCGACACAATCTTGATAACATCTTATATACAAATTACAACTATATCCACTTGGAACAATCCAGTTATGTGTCACGTCAATATATTTCCTCAATCTGAGAGAAAATCCGCGGAGAATCACAAGGACCGAGATCACTTACTTATGCATCCTAATTAATGGCGGACGAAAACAAAACGTCCATTCCTGCAGAAAACAAATGACAAGCGTAATGTATGCACGCCGTGGTATAGGTTAATACTCGTTTAGTTGTTAAACAAGGACTACAGATGGGTTCCCATGCATAAATTACATCCACTTTGGTCGTACTGAACTGCTATCTATTCGGAACACCGATGCAACATTAATATATTTCTTTATTTCTGCGGAACTGTCCATTTTTTCTGCGTGCCAATTCCGTAAACAGAGGAAAGAACGCGGCAGGTCGCGATTGTCAACCGCATTTGTATTGTGTCACAGAACGTCGCGAATGTTCTATGATCTTGGGTTGGTAGATCTTTCAGAAGTGACAGAAATAGGTACAATTGTGTTTGAATTTCTTGAATATCTGCTGAAAGGTCTCCAGACGGTGATAGAAGGAAGTCTTCTTCACCAAGATCTGACCTAAACATCAGAAACAATATCGATTTAAAATTTTATTTCACATCATCCAGAATTTGAGCATATCAATTTCCCTTCACTTCCGTGACAAAGCATAGTCTAAATCGTCGAATCTTTTTCGTACAATTCTTTATAGCCTTATATTCAACATAAAATTCAGCGATGAATTTGTTACTTACTGTATTATTAGACATTGTGAGTTTCAGCTTCTTACATGAAATGATCTACACTCACAGACAGAAGAAGTTGAATAGCAAACAAATTTTTATTTTTGTGATTTACTTCACCATTTTTTTTTTAATTCGAACATCACTACAGTCCCACTTTTTCCGCCCAAAGGCAAGTCGTTGTGTTTTCTGTTCTATGTATATACCTTGTATTTTGAATATCTTTGGTAATTGCTAAACACAGTGAGCTTTTTTATTTCGTGTTATTTTTTTCGAATTGTTGTTTTTAGATATTTCGGTACAAGACCTAAATTTTTCATAACCTAAGAAAAAATAGTTCAGTAATTTCGATCGGGTGTGTATAATACAATATATTGTTCTTACTTTTTTATATGCATGTTATCCGACGATTTAGTTTAAAATTATGAATATTTATATCGTTTCACAAGAAAAAATGTATTCTTGTTTCGTATCGATATGCCATTTTCGAATAAAATCGCCAGAACAACCATTATCATTATCATAAGCACTAGTATTATTATAAACATTAGCGTAAAAATAATCATGCATGAAACTTAGGGCCAATTTATGCATCATTGTCTTTATTCTAGTAGTCACAGTCTTCGTCTTAATCATAAAATCAAGTTAAAAGCATACATTTCAATGGGTGCATTTATGCAACATTTTCAGTCTCAGTCTTAATCATAATCATTGAAGCACGACCTTGAAAGTTACAAATTTTCAATTTTTATGCTTATGATTGAGACCACATATGAAATACGCATGCGTTGACCACGACCTGTCAATACAAATGACATTAAATTTGGTTTTTGTCACCAATATCGATGTCTGTGGCAATAATTGATAACAATCAATCAATCAATTTATTTGTCCAAGAATACAAAGTTCTTATCAACAAATCAGTTATATTCTGATACAGAGAACAGAAAAAAATATGGGTATAGATAAAATAATAAATAGTGTGAATCACAAAAACAATGACATATAAGTAAAACAAAGAACAAATTATCAGTCAGAAATAGTGAACTAAAAGTGTATAAGTATAAATAAAATAATAAATAGAGTAGATAACAAAACGATAACATATAAGTACTAAAAAACATATTCGAAATATAATATTCAGATATAGATATAATCTCTAATATAATAATTGATAACAAATATCAATCGCTATCGATGGATTGTTAATTGTCATATCATAATTCTTAAGTCTCAAGACTGTGATGCATAAACGTCCAAAATGATTGAGACTATGATTGGGACTGAGTTAAAACTATGACACAAGATTAGGATAAAGACAATGATGCATAAATTGGCCCTAAGTCTATGCATGTTTTAATTTAAGCACAAATTTAATACAATGTTAGCTACTGAAAGCGACAATAAGTCAATCTTACAGTTCTGTTTTGCTACAGATGTTCTTGAGAACTTTTTCACGCACTCTTTATTTTCTAGCGAAATGACCGTTATAAACTCATCACAAAGACAAAAAAACAGTAACCCTGGAACGTGTATCGTGGTTGACAGCTGACATTAAACTTTGGCGCACGCCATGTTTTTAAAATAATCCTAAGATTCTCAAGGTTGGGAATTTCAAGGTAACGTGTTGTTATAGCTTAATTTTGTTGTATGAATCATAGATCTTACATGCTCACGCTAGATCCGGTATCCAGGTATTTTTGTTTTGTAGGTCCGGGGCGGTTACTAAGCCATTGATTGGTCGTTTTAATTTTTGACCATACAAATGTGGTATACCACGTGATCATAGTACATACTTTCTTGCAGACCCCTCTTACAAATACTACATAATGCCGGATCTAGCGTAAGCATGTAAGATCTATTGTATAAATGGTGCACTGAATGTATATCTGTCCATCTTTTTGACATGTATTGAAAAGAAAAACATATACACTGAGTGCGCACCAATTCTACCAATCAAAATCGCCATTAGTTTCTTTGACAGGGACGGGTCGGAAACTACACAGACTCCATTCAAACACTCTTATCACCATTATGATCTGAAATAAAACTGCATTTAAATCAAAACAGTGACAGCGTCCGGAGGCTGTACCTCTCGCGTATTGTAGAAAGTTAACAACTTTTTTCTCTCGATGGCCGGTAATTTATGACCCTCAATAACCGATATTTCAACAAGTTATTAGCATGCGAACATTCTCGAGCGACTCAAACGGGGCATAAGTCATCCGCTAATCAGCGCAAGCGTAATTAGTTATTTGTGGAATAAGATGTTCCGCTGGTCAGCAGTTAATCAAATGAGGCATTCCGATTTTTGCGACAGTTTGACAGTATTCGTAATAGGAAATTCGAGAGCAACAATTCATCACCCAAATGAAAGAGCTTTGAGATCTTGAGGATATAGCACGGGAGGTTGCGTTATATTGAAAAAGTTTCATAGCGACTGAAAATCACAACAATATTTTATTTCATTTCATAACAAATGTAACATTTCAAGTCTCGAAACCGTTTTTTTTTATCATAAAGCTTAGGTTAATTACGATAATCCCAAATGAATGTCAATAGAAAATTTCACACTTTCGACCAATCAAAAGCCTATATCGTTACCATAGCAACTAAAATGATTTCCGGAAATGTTTCTCTCTCCTTTTGGAGAAGGAGAATTGTATTCGCGATAGAAATTAACACGTAACACCATCTCATGGTACCAACTCGAACTTCTCGAAGTGGTATCGTTTTTGTTTTGTTTTCGTATTTTTGATGTTTGTGTCATTGTGACATCATTGACATTTTTGTCTTTGCCACCAAACAATAACTGAAACGAGAAAAATGATAAGATTTCACATGGATTTCACCAGAACATCTCTTGAAAAACTGCTGGAAGTACACCTTTCACATCAGAAGCGAACATAAACAGAACAGAGGTTAAGTTTGTCTGTGGGTTATTCCCCGGAGAGTTTAGTGGTTATCCCACTTCGAGTGGTTCACGAGTCACCGCTAGGTAGCATATCGCGAATTACACTGGAAATTTTTTGACGTTTATATGTTGAATGACATTCACATTCACCTAACTTCGAATACTAATAGCGTTTTCCATTGGTGAAACTGTTGCGCACTCAGTGTAAATATATTTCCACCAACATTACCTCAGTAGTTCTGAGTTTTCTGTCATGATTATTCAATTTATCCAGACGGTATCGGTAAATAACGATGAACTGAATTGTTGATTCACAATTCACGATAATATTTCAAAATAGCCGATACGGATTAGGTGGCTAGTGGACCGGTAGCAGCTGACTATGAAAACTGGCAAGTGTTGATCAAATTCATGTCCTACGATTATTGGAATTGTACATCTTGATTAACGGAACTAACGGTAAATATAATAGAAATAAGACTTAAACAGTCAAACTCGTCAAAGTTGTATTTTATTCTACTGTTTATACACAGCCGTACGGTAAACTATTATCCACTTGTATGCTTATCTGGCGTCTAGACCAATGAGAAACGAGGTCGATCCTTCCCTATATGTTCAACGCACATACTTGAATAGTATTTCAGTATGAAATTTTCTTACCGAATACCACTCTAGCTTCAATTAAAAACTGCGATTTTTTTCTTCAACACGAATATTCTGTAGAAAATCCGTGTTGCGGAAAAAAATTACAGTAATAATGTGTATAGTGGCATTTTAAGTGGAAATACAAGCTCCTAACTGATTTTTTTTGTTTTATTGACTCATGGAATGGAAAAGCATATTGGAAAAATTGCCATCACATTTTTGCAGACACGAGACACAATGTAATGTTCATCCAAAACATTTCCTTCAATCTCATAATGGAGATTATATCTCAGCGAAGGAAGCAGTAAATGCAGTGAACTCCTACACCAAATGTACTTATTTAAATGTATAGAAATGATATGGAATGTGTGCATGTATAGGTTTCCATATCAATAAATATAATTATGTGGTGATAATGATTCAATATTTACGGTTCGTAATATTAAACGTGCTCACATTATATTTGATTTCTCACTTCATATTACTATTTACAAGTTAATAAATTTCAATTATAACGAATATACCATGAGAAATCCATGAAAAAATCCACATTTCACATGTTGCTGAAAGTGCACCTTTAGCAGTAATTTATATTGCCACATGTTATGAGTAGTCACGCAATCTAAAGAGAATCGTTATTTTATTCAAATATCATTTTCCAGAATTATCATTCGCTAATCTTATATGTATTCTATATCCCTGAAGATATCTATATGAATAATATCTAGTAGTAGAATTTTGCAGATACCCGTTTGTTGTTTTTTGTTCACTGTCCATCTATTTAGAAATACCTTATCTAACCTAATGGAGTATTATTCTAATTCCAATCTTTATTCCATCATTACTGTATTTTCTAATTCATTGCGAACAAATGAGGAGAAATGCATGTATAACCTGCTGGATGAACAATTATGTCAACAATATTAAGGATAATGATGTTCATCTTGCATAGAACAATAAACAATGTATCATAACAATAACAACAATGACAAACTGTCAATTATTCATATTGATTCATGAACCATTTATAGTTTAATTTTTTGTATATTTATATAGGGATATTCATGTAATGTGTAAAAATTATTGAAAGTTGATATTTCGTTTCATATTTTTTTAAACTGTATTTCATAATAGTAAATGTGTAAATGAATATGAATATTTACGAATACGAATATTCACTGAAAAAATATACAATTCGTATTTATTCATTCACAAAATGATAATCCTTCATTTGTATCGTTAAAATTGCACTTTATTACACACATTACATAATATTATCCCATTGATTCTGCAAATTGTTTTGAAAATCGAATTTTCCTTCCCGATAATCATCACATCTTAGAGAGAACACGAATGTATTGCATCTATCAGAACCACTCTGTATTTATATTTACGTTATCGGCATTGTTATAGTTCGAAGAGATTGATGGATGATTCTATAAAAGAAATCCACAGAATGTGCAATAAATAATTGCTAATTAAGGATCACCGACATATTCGAAGATTGAAATCAACATTTTTAGGCAATATATAATCTTACCTGCACCGGAAATATCATTATCCTAATCAGGTGGACATTTCCTCCAAACGTTCAATGAGAAGAAATGGGAAAGCCAAACGATCATAATGAGACATCATAACAATAAAACAGTCAATAGATAGATAACTATAATGAGTAGACAATAGTTATACAATTTTTTTCATTGGAATTCATCCATGTCTGAATAGCTTATCGATTCAACATTCATCAGCACAATGAAAGTTTCAAAGGAGGCTCAATCATTTTGGAACAATTTGTTCCATACCAAAGTAATGAAAATATAATCGTTTATTTCTGGAATACTATAAATATTCATAATTCAATACATATCAATTTTTCAAGAAAGGTTTGAATAGTTTCTTCATATTCTGGTCACGGTTTGTTCAAATTCTTAATGACAAGAGTCGAACAAATATAAATGAACGTCACTCACAAAAGGAAACGAGTCGTAAGTGTCTGAAGTCTAAACATACCTGTCGTTATTATTTTTTTTTCTTGTGATATTTCATAAAAAAACAATATTCTCATCATCACAAATAATAGCGAATTCGATAGTGCAGAAACTAGTGGCGTTTATATGCACTCAGTGTATATCTATCCTTCCATTTGACATGTATTAAAGAGAGAAACATATACATTGTGAGTGCTACGGTTTTACCAATAAAATTCACTTATGATTGGATAGCTTGACAACAAAAGTTGATCTATGACTACAATGCTCACCCTTTTCGCTTGCAACATATACCCCTTTTTTCCAGAGCTCTTGACAGCTCACTGATGACGAATTCAGGATCATGATATTGTGTTGTGGATACGTTACAGAGTTCCTGGAAAACTTAATTGATTAACAGACGATACCGAACAACAATAAGGAGTGTTACTTTATTTGTAAGCAAGGATGGCTTGGGGTTAAGCGAGTCTTCATTCTTCCTAGGGGTCAGAACGTTTACAACCTTGTGGAAGGATCTTTCAATGCTGCCTAAGACGCGACGAGCTGATCCTGGCGTATCTGTGTTCGACGATAATTTCCTGAAAAAAAAACGAAAGCTCTCAATGATATATTATGATACAAGTTTTATAAGACGCTATTTTGTAGCACGCGTTTGGAGTACGACGAGCGAAGCGAGGAGTGCTCCAAGTGAACAAGTGCGACAACGTGTCTTATAAAACGTGTGTCATATGCAATTTTTTCTATTTTGAATCGATTTGAAGAAAAAAATGGATTTAATATCGATAAATAACAGAAACATCTTCGATTGGTAACAATGATGACATTGAAATAATTAAAATCTGATGCACAAGCGTAAAGCCCAGTTTACAGTTGAGCGATTTTGATTAATGCAATACCAGCGGTGAAAAATTCAATGTTGTTATTGTTTATATCGGTCAATTTGAATCAAATTACACTCTGAATTGAAATTTACCAATTAAAACATTGAGTTTCTCACTGCTAATATCACCAAATCCAAATCGCTCAGAAGTAAACTGGACCTAACTCTTTCTGACTTTCATTTGACAGTTCGATTGTACCAATCTCTGAATAATAAAAAATGCGTATCGAAATAGAGGCTATTTCGACACGCATTTGCGTTGCACAATGACTTCATTATACAACCAAAATAGAAAAACCATATTACACTTCAATATATTTCCTCTGGAAAGTTTATTCAGTTTTACGATTCTGAATAAGGATAAGAGAGATAAATACTTTATTGTTTCAAGAACTCAATCATCAAGTTGAGAGTAAAAGTCAATGAAAGTGTAAAATTATTCACAATGTGCATAAAACAATGTAAATAATGGAATACAAGACAAACAACAATAAAAACAGCACACATTCATTCAAATACCATAGAATAAGTAAAATTCTTCATCACGGATCCAGAGTATCAGTCAAATATGTATTTAAACTATAATAGGGTATATTTAGCAATATAAAGTTCAACAGTTTGCCTGAATGCATTCAATGGTTCAATATTTTTCACAACACAAAGGAGATAAATATAAATGTAAGAATTAGTGTATGAGAGCTGAGGTGGGAAGTAAGAGCTTGATATCTCTATTTTGTCAAGTATTGTGGTGTAAGGAGTTGGTACCGAATTTATTTACATATTTTTTTATTGAAGATGTACTTTCTCATATGAACAAATATATCACCGTCAGTATATTATGTTTTTGTAGGACAAGAATTCCTGTTCAACTAATTGATTATTAATGCAACTTTCCCAGAATGCAATACCGCAACGAGCATAAAACTGAACCTGAAGTAATATGCCAAACTTATTTAATCGATGCTCTCTTTTCAATTTCGTGGTATTTCAAAATTTAAAATGGAAATTTAATTTCCTTTTCTTCGAGGATGTAATTTCGACTTGAATTATGTAGGTAGTTCTAGAGGTTTGTCAACAAGTATTTGTGAAGATTACCCTTGAACTTGTTCGAAACTTTTCCAAGATATATTTTGATTTTATTTAATCTAGTAATAAGGTACGATACATGCATCATTTTTTATCTATCAGCATTATGTCATGAATATACAATTAATAATAATAATAAATGGACTTTCAGGACGAAAGATCGATAACCAGGCGAATTTCAGCTTACGCTGTTTCACAACTTAACCATGAATAAAGCACAATATAGAATAATTATTGAAATCCATCAGACTATTCATATCAGATCAAATGATTCATGTATTACAATGCATCATATTCATAGCGTGATTTTTTTTATATGATTCAATGTGTATCCACGATAAACTTATTCAAATCTGAACCATCCTGATTCCTCGAACTCATATGATTGTATTTTTTTTATGTTACTGCAGTTTTCCAGAGTATTGAGCATCAACTTAGTATTCTAAGAAATAGAGCGAAATGAGCCATGTTGGCTTCATAAGTATACACTTAGGAGCCTAACTAGTTCAGAAATGACTGCCATATCCAGTATGCAAAAATCGGGCATTGTTGCAATTAAATTTTCGTCAGAAAAAGTATAATTTTCAACGAATGCTGTCAGTGGCTGAAATGCCATTTTATGACACCGGTGTTAAAAGTAAATTACTTTTAGCACTGGTGTATTTGTATGAAAAAAATATAAACATAATTCAAAATGAAGTGTTTATTCAATTAAACGTACAATTAGTGAAACTACAATGGACATAATAAGAAACTCCATGGCCAGACTCATTGGTAGATGTAACAGAATTTATTTTGGTTAAGCCTGTACCAGGGTAGAGAGCAATATGTTATCTGCCGGAATTTTGGATAAAATTTGAACCGCAATGTTTGTAGAAAAAAATAGTGCATGATATGCCTGCTAAAAGTGATTTCATTTTGTTTGAAGGAATGCCCGTATCACAAAATAAAATATCACTTGTAGCACTTATATCATAAATAACTATTTCAGCTCTGTAATCGAACTTATTAGGATACAAGATTTTTGAGTAGAAAAATGCAAGCCGTAATCTACCAACCACACTAACCACCTTCTCAAGAAAAAAGCAGCAATATCTGATGAAGTAATCATTAAAAAAGAAGCTTGATCTTCTACAATGAATTGAGTAAAGCTCCAAGATATGAAGCTACTTAGATTCAACGTGGTTAGTTTCTTAGAAGAACAACTTGTTTTGTGGCAAAATCAAAAGACCGCCGTTGTTAATCGAAAACTTCCAACAACCAATCGGAAAAAAAGCATCAAACTGGCACACACTCTCCATCCTATCGCAGTTTTATCCGAGGGCTGCGCTGCCCGCAATCCGTGGCACCAAATCACGCGACGCATAACACAAATCGAGGTCGAGGGAGGCCCTTTTAAACGGACCGGAAACCCGTGTTTATGACGACCGTAGTTGGTAAACATGTCTGAACGGGTGGGAGGGAGTGCAGGTTGACCAGACACCGACCAGTCACTAGTCAGCCCTGCATATTTACCACCAGGCCTGATCGTAGACTAGAGCTCTTTATTGCTTCAATTAGCGGAAGGGAAGCTGAGATTGTTTTGATGGACTGTTTGATTGTGAAATGTATTCGGACGCCAAATGCTACTAGCATCAATTCATTTATAGGAATCGAACAATCGAGAAATCGTTCAATGTCACCTGTCAACAATAGATATTTGTGTATTTAGAGAGCTAAGTGATAGATTGCCACAAGAAAAATACAGTTATCGCGCGACGCGTAGCGGACATTTTGCCATCGAAATACATACAAGAAAACTCGATACCTCTTTCAATTAACTTGAATTTTATGATATTCTAATTCTTCACCAATATATTGGGATTCAATTCAATAATTAATAAATCTAACAGAAAGGAAAAATGACTCAGAGATTGAAAAAGAATTGCCCTGCCAGGTATCGAACCCGGACTGGCGGCTTGAGAAGTCGCACTTTGATAACGTTGGCTATTGAGGCTACTTGAAAACTTATGTCAATACCACAGTTATAATACGTAATGAAGCAAAAAGTAATGAAGAATAGTCAATATCTTATGTTTGCTCTATATTAAACAGTGTTTTTTGAGAAACAAGTTGAAGATTCTTATTTTTATATCCTTATATACAGGGTATTTCATAATAAATGAGCAGGACTTCAGGATATGATAGCTCTTTCAAGAATATGAAAAAAAGTTCCTATTGTCTTACCCTCTAAAATGCACCATTTTCGACATACAGGGCCATCTTAAAACCCTAGTCTACGCTACTCCAGTTGAGAATGTTGACAATTTAAGAGAGCGCATTGTTGCTTCTTGCAACATAATTCGGAACACTCCGGGTATTTTTCTACGTGTTAGACAGTCAATGCATCGAAGAATTGCTGCGTGCATTGAAGCTTACTTGTTCTAACGTTTAAATAAATTTTGTATATTTATGAAATAAATTATTCAAAAAAATTAACCATGTTTTTCAACATGAAAGTTGATTTTTCTTGAAAACGGTCAACTTTAGAGCTTATAAACAGGAGTCCCTTTTTTGTGTAGAAAACATTGACGGTTTGAAGAGGTGGCTCAAAATTGTACTTTTTCCAGTGGCGTAAAAGTTGGAGGAAATAACACCCACTACCCCTTCAAAATCTTCACCAATTATGGGTTTAAAAAAAATAATAAATCAGCCCAAAACATAGCTTATTATGAGTAGAAAATGCCTACAAAATCTGTTTTCTGTGCGATAAACGGTTCCAGAAATATTCGCAAAAACCCTGTATGTCGAAAATGGTGCATTTTAGAGGGTAAGTCAATAGGAAATTTTTTTCATTTTCTTGAAAGAGCTATCATATCCTGAAGTCCTGCGCATTTATTATGAAACACCCTGTATATCATTCAATTCATACTTTTCCTTGATATCTCTGGTAGGAGGTTTAACTTTACAATGTTCCCACTTTCTGCTACTTCAGGAGGAGTGTTAGATAATTCACTGTCACTATTATTTTCCATCATGCAACAGAATGATGACTTCGTTTTCAACAATGACGGATGCGAGCGCAAATATGCTGTCACTTAATGACATTAATACCGCGCACGTGCGGCAATGCTGTCACGTAATGACATTCCTCGGAAAACGTTATAACCGTTTGTAGAAAAAGAAAATTGATCTCCATGTTTACATGAAAAGAATCTTTGATATTCATATATCCATAGTTTCGATAGGCGGACCTAAAAACAGTTATAAATATAGAATGAATTGAATAGAGAACAGAGTTATTAATCAGATAATATGAAGTAGGATAATCTAACCTAGCTAACCAACGACGGTACCATCTAGATTCTAGACTGCCGACTATGTCACCAATATCCGTAACTACTAATCAAAATCTTTGATCTCCACACATTTGTACAGGAGATGATGGTTTTAATAAGATCCAAGAATGAGGATCCGCGAGCAATAATATTCCTAGCCTTGTGAGTCGAAGTACAACTGTTTTTCTCCACCTGGTCAGGAAGTAAAAAAAGTCAAGATCAACTATGTTTGGGTTTCCTTGCTCCAAACAATCCTTTAGCTTGCCGGAGTCGATTCAAAGGAGAATCATTGGGCTTATCAATGACTCATTCATCGCCGAAACAGCTTTGCCGACCTTTCATTTCTCATAAACCATTCATTTCTTATAAACTATTCATTTCACTGTACCTCAATGATGGAGCGATTATATGCTTGGTATTGCAAATTAGTTTCAATATTGGCTATTGCATAAGAAAAGGATGGTTGGCGTTGCAGTATGTGTCATCAAAACTGTCATCGACCTGGGGAAAACACTGATTTGATACAATTATATTTGAGACACGCGTATGCTGTTACAACAAAATCCCAGAAATCAAAAAAACTCTATACTTTAATGGCGGTTTGGTTTGTGTACCATCATTTATTCGTAAAAATGGTTCATAATCATCAAAATATTTCATCTATTAAAATAATAACTCACCTATCAGGCGTATGAACTGGTGTCGAATGTTCTTTTGTGATACGTTTGGCTGGAACTGAAAAAAATACTAATTAGTTATGACGCCATCAACATGAATCTGGTCCGAATAATATGTAGTGATTTATTGAATATCAAAAGTGGTACACATATAAACTTTTCCTGAACTTGAAGCCCATTTTCCTAAGAGTAATATTTACTAGATATCACGATTATTAAAGTTTCATAATCCGAATTGAGTACAATGCGTTAAGGTCATGAGAAATCAAGTAACAATTGAAATAAAATTGTTTTGGGTTATATGCAAAGGAGATTAGTGACACACTGATGTATTTTTATGAAACCGATAGATTATTAAACCAACGAAAATACTTCACTCAAATCATCAAGTTTCAACCATGAAATTCACCGGTAGAAATATAAACTTGAACAACTGTCAAAAGGTAAAATGAGGAAAAATATAAAGTAATCAGAAAATTAATAAGTCAAATTTTTCAATTCAGTAGAAAACAGCAACAGAATCCTTACTAAGGACTGCATGCATATCACCAAGAACAAATTTTCTTGAAGGAAAAAATCTGAGAAACCATCAAAAGGTGACATGAGGAAAAATATAAAGTTATCAGAAAGATAATTATTCAACTATTTTAACTAAGTAATAAACAGCAACAATAGGCACTTAAAACTTTGATTGCCGGCAATCTTGGCGAGATCTTGCTAGTGCAGATGTGTACATCAGTGTCCGGCCCTTCAAGGGTTGTTACCTCCTTCTTTATGGCTCTGAACTCTTAAATTAGTCCAACTTTGCACAAGTGTTCTAATAAGAAAGTGCTGGAAAATATCGCCGAAGCTCCACGGCAAGCGGTCCCCGGGGGATGATCCTTCACCCGGTCCTGCACGCTGAAATATTGCCGTTTTAACTTTTGCCACTCGAACCCCTTACACGGCTTCTGGCAATTTATTTTTCTTATAACGGTCGCTATTATACCTGCGCTCTATAAGATTTACTTTTATTGTGCCGATTATGCGAACGGAGGGTGTAATGGCGCCGAAAATTCGGGATGTCGGGTGTTATTAGAGTAGACATCCAGCTACTGTTGTTTGGGTTTTTGTTGATGATATTCGCAATATGCAATGATGAGTAGGTAGGAATTTAGAGAAACAGCAGCACAACAACACATTATCTTGGTATAGTATGAGTGGCCTCAGGGCTTCATTTTTGGGCCTCATCAATACCTACGATTTTTCAATATAATTACACGTGTTTTCCTCAGAAAATCAGATATGCATGATACACATATACTGATGCTTTCGTGGAAGTCAATTTATACATTCAAATCATATTTGAAAAATAAATATAGTGATATGTGACTTTATACCGTTTCCGTCCGCGGTATCAGAATATGGGTATAATATTCACCAGAATTGATTTATGATATTAGCAATTGCCTTAATGATGGCAAGCAAACAGTAGTAAAAACTGAATTAATAGATCCAAAAATGTGTGTAGTCGTCAAAGATTAAGAAATAATTTACAACAAAGGTAGCAGCAGATATTCATTTCCTAAAATAATGCAAGATAAATGTTTTTTCAAATTCCATCGATTTCACATTGAAAGTAAAGTCAAAATTCAGTAAATCATTGAGATTTGTTGTATATTCTTAAGCCACACTCAATATTTCTACTTTGGAAATCTGATAAAATCTGAACAAAGCACGAATGCATTTGATTCAACAAAATCATCTAGAAATAAAATGTGTACCTCAAATTGAATCCTCAAATAAATTTTAAAATACCACAACAATGTACACAACTTAAAAACATCCAGTTAAAAACAGCGTAGTCTCTTCAAATAATTTCAACAGCTGACATTATTTGTATCCGCCTGTCATGTACATTTCAAACAATTATAAAAATAACACCTGGTGGTTCCACTCTTCAGTGATTTGAGCAGACAAATCCTTGATTTGAAACAATTGAATTTCAGCCCATTAAGTGGGGATCTTATATGCAACAATAGAGGACCATCGAAAAATATTTGAAAATTTTTGTGTCATTGAGTTCGATGCATATTCATTGAAAAATGACTCAATGGAATTGTTACAGACTATTAAATGTCATTCAGGGACGAATTTTAATGATTTTGTATTGATACCATCAGTAACCTGTAAATTTGATTGGAAACAATGCTAAATTCAGCAAGATTCACCCACACGATGTCATCAATTGACACATTTATCGCAGTAGGCGAAATCAAGAGAATTGGAAACTGGTCCAAGATAGGAATTGAATTCACCAGTCAATATTTCCTCCATCTCTTTTCAGACCAAACATGAGAAGCGACTCATTGATGGATCATGAACATAACATTCAAACAAACCTCACTAATCGTATCCCAATCGAAAATATTCGCCTTATATCTTGAAAGCGTCACCTAGATATCGAACAGCGTATATTTAACAACGGACAAGCTATAATACAGGAATCTGCTGCGAAACCGGTGTTGTCATCTGAACGAACGACCGCTAGATGCCCTTCTTTCAGCATCAACGCTGCTTTATCAATCGGAAAAACACCTTTCAATTATTTTATGAGGTAGCATCAACAGATTTCTGTAAAATTTATAAACTTATTGGTCGACAATGATGGTGGAGTCTCGCATCGTCTATTAACTTTCATAACTCCATATCTGTCATCGGTTTTTACAAACCAACACACACTTCAATATACACATCTGGTGAAACACAAGCATTATACCATAGATTGAATGATTATACTAATGGAGAAATTCAAGTTATACATGAATAAGGAGTATGTAGGAAATTGTCAACATAACATTCACCAACCATCACTATTTTGAATCCAATAGGGTTTTAATGAAATCAATCACAATAGGTGGCGCCACTACATATTTCGAGGAATCTTCATAAGGTACATATTGGGGCAGATATAAGTTATAGGACAAGGTTGACCAATGTTTGCAAATATAGTTATGAAGCATGGTTAATTCATAGTCCTAATGAGGTGGTGATAAAGATTCTTCCTTGGTTTGGAATCTTCCATGATTCACAAAGATTGGTGAATTCTAGTTTTGTTTCGATTTTTTCGTTATGCACAAGACAGAATAATACATAGTATGCTCCTCAATTTCTAATATTATATCGTTTGGCATCATTTTTTCAAATGCAGCTAGGAACTCTCGCGACACCTGGTTTGTAGCTGTAGAACTCCAAAAAAATATTGCATCAAATAACATGGGATTTGAAAAATATGGGCACCTCATTTCTAAGGGCCATAAAAAATGCTGGAAATATATCATATTACAAAATATGCTCTCCTAGTGTGTTAAGCCCATATTGACCAGGCTTGGTACATTGACATGACACTTTTCACAAACAATATTCCATACCCAGACCAAAATCCGCAGAGCCCTACGGACACGGTAAAATGTTTGGATAAGCGGTTGCTGCAACAATCACCTAGGCATTATTTGGATGAAGTAGTGGCTATATAAAGTGTTAGTTCTATTGATGGATGATAGATGGTGTTCCATTTGGGCAACTAAAACCTCCTCAGTCAGATTTTTCAATTTGAGATCAGGAAAGCTGACTCAATTAATTAATTTACAAAATGATAATCAGAAGCTGGTTTCATATCATTGTTCCAATTATTTCCTTACTAATTGCAATCAAATATACAGTTTTATATTTTTGTTTGTATTCTCCTAATTTGCGGCGGTTCATCAAAATAACAATTTCTTTCTTGATGAATGCTGCTTTGAAATATTCATTCCTACACTATAGGAAATATTGCATTAAATAGAGAACAAACCCCTTTTCTTTTTTATCTATTAACACCTTGAAAGTTAGACCTCATGATTTGACAAACTAACCTGGTGAACTATCATCAGGTCCTGGACTTCTGAGCCTTTTGTGTGGTTTTCGAACACTTGAAGGCTTATCTGGCTCTACAAAATCAGTCTTTTTCACTGTCTTGTCTGGGGTATTTTCATTGAAAAATACTTGGATCTTGGTTGTTCCTGAGGGAGTTATAGGAGCCTCTGCTGTTAGGTTTTCTCCCACATTATCTGGCTGATTCTGAAGAATGTTTAAATTTTTGAGAACTGGTTTTCTCCTCATCATTGTTCCCTGAAAAAAAAATACAGAATTTTTACTGTTACTTGAATGAAGGTTGGCCATATCTGGAGAATTATGATGGGTGATCACAAATATAGAGTACATGCCTATTATTCCAATATTTTTGAGCAATATTGGATGTGCTCCAGAAGATTACTTAATGCATATACTTGATATAGTGCAGGCGTTTTTGGAAGGGGATGTAAGCAATAAATCATTGGTGAGACCCAACATAAGTAAGCTCATTCCAGTTGTTTGTTAATTATGATGGAATTGATAGATTTGTTGGATAAAAAATCAATGCCAGAGCAAATATTGCGTTTTTATTATTCACTTGGAATCTAAGGAATAATAATAAAATGCATGAGAAACTATCATATTATCAATAATGAAAAGGCACATTCTTGCTCTTGTGATGAGGATACTATTGCAAGGATGAAAAAGAAATCAAGACCATTTATAAAAGATTAAGATATTCTGATGTCTCATAGGGATATTGACAAATAATAGTGAAGTAGTTATGAGATATATTATATTCTGTTCTCAAAATATGATTTAGAAAATCAGCAGATTGTTTTTAACAGATTGTTTCTGCTAATGGTGCAAGAAAATTGTGAATTCCTGATCAAATCATCATCTGTTGTGTTAATGTTGTTATTGTGAAATGTCAGATGAAAAATACTTATAGAGAGTTGAAGTTAACTTCATTTTTGATCAATTTATATCAAGTGATTTTTAAAAAAAGCAATGACATTTTGATAACCAATACCATTATCTCATCAGGGCACAATAAATAATATTGTTGAAGGCTTTCACAAGCACTCAAGTTATCTCCTGGAACTTATCAAAAAATCTCAAATATGTATGTACCACAATATTTTATATATTCATGTCACCCTGTACATTATTTTTGTTACCTTATTTGGTACATCAATCTTTGTTGCAGAGCTGTTCAATTTCAGACTGGCACCTCGTTTCTTCCTAGACAGCAACAGCAAGTATGTAGCTGTGTGGTAATCATACTTCCACTTCTTCAAGTGATCCCACATAATATCTGTCTTTACTTGATTATAAGATGAAATAATTTCCAAACATTCTTCATCTTGGTATTTAATTTGCTCAGATCTAATTTCCACAGGTTCTAGAATCCCCAAAGTGAGCCACTGATGATCCAGAAGCTCTTTGATGGTGATTCTCTTCTTGGGATTTACTTGAAGCATTGACTTGATCAGTTGAATGCTTTCTTGGGACATGAAAGATGGTTCTTCATACTTTCCAGTCTATAATAAAACATACATTTGAGCAACAAGATGAAATATATCACACTCAGTCACTCAGTCATAATTTTATTCTTATTTTTCATGTATCACCAAGTACAAAGCTTATCTCAGATTGAATTAATCAATGTCACATTGTTGGAAAATGTTACAGCATGTCATACTCTCCACAAAGCTCCCACATATTAATAAAACCTGATGGAAACATAACAATTTTTGGTTTGAACAACCACTTCAGCAGGAATTTACCAACCAAGCTCTTATCTGTTGTTTCCCCAGATGAATACAAAAATACAATTCACAAGATCAATGAAATATTGAAAAGAAATTTATCACTGAACATGAAAATTTTAGTATGCAGCTGTATATGTTGTTGTTGCAGCCTTGGATTTTCTCTGTGGCCAGCAGTTATCATGAATAAACGTATGAAACATCAAGTGAAAGAGCTTCTGAGGGAGGAAAATGAAAGATTATATCACCACTTAGGAGTACATTGGAGCATTACCAAGCATATTTATGGGACTTTGCCAGAAGTTGAATATGTTTTACAGATAGACTTGATACCTAAAGCAAACATATATTGTCCAGATTAGTTGAATAGTAATATTTTAGTATGTATAATTAGAAAATATCTGCTAATACATTTTCTTATATGGTGTCAGAAGAGAGTGAATGTATATTCCTAATATTTTAGGAATAGGAAAACCAGATGAGAAATGTTAAAACTTATTAAAAGTGTATTGGTACCAAAAATATATGAAGGGTTCAAATTTGGTTTGAATTACATTAAATTATTACTCACCAATATTTTTCTATACAAATTATCAATTGTGTTGTCATCAAATGGTAATGCACCCACAAGAAGTGTATAAAGCAGTACACCCATGGCCCATATATCAACTTCAGTTCCCAAATACTGCTTTCCCAATACCAGCTCAGGTGCAGCATAAGTTGGGGATCCACAAGATGTTTGCAATGGATTGTTTATACCACCTTCAGGTTTAGCACATAGTCCAAAATCTATCAGTTTCAAGTTTTGGTATTTGTCCAATAAAATATTCTCCTGAATAGAAATTAATATCAACTACTGCATGTATTGGGATAGAATATAGTTTGTATAAAGTAACTCCATATGATACCTACTGGTTTTAGATCCCTGTGAGCATATCCCAGACTATGTAAGTAAGCAACTGCAGAAACTATTTGTCTGAAGAACATCCTGCTTTCTGATTCAGTTAAACGATTCTTTTCCACAATGTGGTCGAAAAGTTCTCCCCCAGAACAATATTCCATTATTATGAAGAAATGGGTTTCAGTTTCTATAACCTTGAATAATTCATAATAATTGATGACAACAGCAAGGGTACATTAAAAATGTATGCTAACCTGATAGAGTTTGCAAATATGTTCATGTGATACAGTTTTCAGTGCTTCCAATTCTGTTTTCACTCTTGCTAAGTCAGCTCCTAACAATGATTTATCCATTATTTTGATGGCTACTTTTTCTCCAGTTGCTACATGGGTTGCCAATTTCACTTTCGCAAAACCACCACATCCAACAGTTCTTTCTAGTTCATAAAAACCTTTTAAAGAAATGTGTCGAACCATTTTAAGTTATAATACTTCAATACTCCCTGTCTTGTAATGGTCAGAATGGTCTTTAATGATGAAATTCTAGGCAACACATAATATTTAAATGAATATCAAACTGATTTAAGATTTAACAATAATTATTTGAATTTTCAAATTAACCTCAACGTCAAGTGTCAACTCAACAATACAATCATACAATCGTAGTCACAAGACAGAAATGTCAGAAACTTATGACAGTTGGACAGGAGACAGAAAAAGAAGAAGATTATTATGATTTTTGAGGTTATATCTTATGTCATGTCTAATGTCTTTAGTTTTGAGATATTTTGAATTTTAAAATAAGATGAAAATCTCAGAATCCTCAAAAATCACAAGTTGAATAAATATAAGCACTAATCAGTATGTTCAAGTTGTACAGAAATATAAGAAGCTATCAGCCAGTATTAAAACAGCAATGCATATGTAAGTTATCCAGTTACAAAGATTCTAACTCGGATGCTAATTTACCCGAGAAAGTAGTTCCAACTGATAAGCGAGTGCAGCCAAAAGGATATGATGAAAAGGATTCGTCAGTTGGCCTGACAAAATGGAGAACACCTTGGCACCAAAAACATGGAGAGCATTATAGTTTCTTGAGAACATTTTACAAGGAAGATAATAAAAGAAGACTACTAAAAAAACTAACAGCACCTATTGATCTGTCACCCTCAGCAATAAAGAAGTGGTGGGCAGATAGGAATGAGCTTAGGGAAGGTATTCTTCAATCATACCTTCCCCAGAGGAACAGAACATTAGGAAATGAATTGGCAGCAGCACATTTCATTGTACATAGAGGAGGATCTATAAAATTTTTCAATGAAGATCTTTGGATTAAAGCCAATGAAATGAATGAATATAGTCTTCCTAGATTTTATGAAGATGATAAGATTCTGCAAGCTATTGATTGCACTGACATGAACTTGTACTATGAGGGCTTAGCAAACCTAAGGGACTTGAAAAGTGTAGAATGGCTTAGTCTGAATGGTTGTGAACGCATGGATGATTGGTGCTTAGATATAATCAGTAATATATTCAGTCATAGTTTATTGTATCTGGACCTCAGAAATTGTCCCCAAATAACACATAAAGGGATAGGAGCACTTTATAAAATGGAGAACCTGAAAATCTTATATTTAGATGACTTCTTGAAATCTACTTCTTATGAACTGACTTGTTTGCTTTTACAAGAAGTGAGACCTGATTTAGATATCAAAAGTGATCCTGTTAAATTTGACCTGAGTAAATAAGTTTCAATAAAATTGAAATAAAACAATCACATTATTTCAATCATTAATTCCTTATCAATGTTACATGGAAATAAACTCCTGGATACTATTTTTATCTAAACTTTCCATGATATTTAGAATACCTACCCACAAAACTTGGAAGATGTACTGAAAATCTTCAGTTCATCTTTTCTGCTTCCATTCAATGCTGGAAAGTGGATAATGAAAGACAACTGGCAAGTGGCTAATAAAAGTAAGTATTGATGATAGCTGTTTATAGTTATAATATAATAATATTTATTTATTTTCAACAGTTACATAAAATCACGATATTTTTGAAAAAAAATTCAAATAATGTATTTTCCGAGGTATTTTCATTATTTTTCTGGTTAATAATTATTATTATTGTTATAATTTATCTTAATTTATTCATGTTAGGTAATTTTGTAAACATAAAGTTATAAACCTTCCTATAAACTGTGTTGTTTTCACACTTAAATTACTGCTCTACTGTTATTTTGCAATTATTAGCAAATGGCTTTGATAGGTTAACTTGGATCTCAATTTGAAAATATTCATAAGCTTTTCATACATATAGTGGTATAACCTCAAATAGTACCTATACTGATACTCTTTGGTACATTATTTCATATTCTAGTCTCATAATTTTACAACTTTTGTGCTTATTTCTCTGAATTGGAAAAAAGACTCACTGTTTCAAGGCATTATTGTAATAATCAAATTTCGGAATATATCCCTTATTTTTTTCACAAAAAATATTGATAAACACCTCGATAAATACATTATTTTTCTTCTTTCTCCAAAGTTATCATGTATTTGAATAATTAAAGAAAATAGGAGAAACAATACATTATTCAACCGTGTCTACTTCAATAGATAATTCCAATAATAGTACCTAATAACAATGGTATCGTCGGTGTCATTTACCAACAATCATTTCAATTTAGATTAATCCCGAGATTAATCCAATATAGATTATCACTCAGATCGTTGGCGAGTTTATCAATATTTAATAATAATTGTTACAACATTTAACAATTCACCGAACACAATAATATCAACCTGCATCGGATCCCTAATCAGAGTGGGGACCGAGCACGTTAGACAAGCAACAGGTGATTGTCAGTTACCGGTAAACATTTGTAGAATGTGGTGCGCGGTATCTTGACTTTGGCGTTCATGCTTGTCTCAAAACACTCACGAGGAAGTTGTTTTTTTTTTATTTAACAGCTATTAAATTTCGTTATCGGAGTTTTCTGTGCGTCTAGTGTGAAGCTTAGTACTTTCATTCAGGTTATTTTATTTCATCCGGACTTTTACCATAGATTTTCGATTTGATGATTATCGGAAAAGTGCGTGAAAAGTGACATTCTACTCATCACTGACATCCTCCATATTAGTGTTGTTTTTTATTTGAATATGCTGTTCAAAGGAATATTAATTTGAAAAAAGGTATGTTGAATTTAATATCTTCTCTCGTTTCTTCTGTATCCTGATGAGGATCATATATCCGAATCATCTGAACTAACCAATACCACTGAGTTTTATTAATTGATGGTAGGTACTTATCTAAAATACTTTCTAAATATATAGATTTGAATTGTAGATAAGTGCCCATCATTACCTATCTGTATCAATTAAATTACATGACAGTCTGAATGTTCTTTATCACAATTTATTTCATTGCGTGAAGTTTTGAAGCGGTACTTTAATTTTGTACCTATCTATGGAAGTTGTGGTTTAAGCTTGAAAAATAGATAGACGAAGATAACATTTGGGATAAACAGTGCCAGAGTGCACTATATTTACTATTCAAATATGTTTTCAAAAAGGTTATGGAATCAAGATATTTTTATGATTTCGAAAACTCGAACAATATACATATTCGACTTCGACAATCATAAACGTAATGAATATAAACTCGTACTTACTCAATGGAAATTCAGATAAAATAATCGGATCTCAAGATCAAGAATATTTTCTCAAAATCATGATAAATGATTACGAGTGAAGTGAATGGATCAATGGGTCGCTACGACATTAATGAATGCTTTAGGTATTTATTCGAAATTCAATAAAATGAAAACTCAAAGTCGGTCGACCACACAATATATATATCGAAAGATATAGGTGATTAATCGCTTTTCTATTAAAGTCCACCTAGGTCCACCAAATGTTCATTTAAAATTGTAAATTAAAGGAGTTTTTTTGGGACCATGAGTTGAACTCGGGTTTGAAAGACGAAACGCAAAATTCAAAATACCCAAAAAACCGAGCAAGAAATACCGGAAAGACTTTTGGCGAATGTAATAAAATAAATATTCTCGATATAAGACGCTGAGGGTTTTTTAAGAAGAAACTTGGTTCCCCAGGAATTAAAGGTTTTTGGAAAGACTAAGGGTGAAAGTATGAACATGTTCGAGTAAAATAACTAGCTTGATACCTATTCGAAGAAAACACAATAATTCAGAAATGCATTTACGAGTGCATTTCATTGAATATATCAGAGATCATTTCGATTTATTTAACAGTTGACGACTCGGTTGACGATTAAGTAACTGATAGGCTGAACTGTAAATACTGGAAATATGTTTTGGTAGGTACCAATGTCATTCAAAATGATGCAGCGATCTATCCATTGTTATTGTGTATGAGTATATGACGACATATACATCTCAAGGTATAGAATTATAGATAAGGCAGATGTAGGTACCTACAACCTCATTTTATTTGAAGTAGATTGGTAAATTGTTTGTATACCTGAGTATATTTCACCTTCTCTCATAATAATACCCATATTATTCTAATTTGTTGATTGAAAATCGACAATAAAAATTTGAACTTGGAATTAATACCTACCTATGTTTTTGTGCCATTGAATTCAAAAATGTGATTTTATAAAACCTTAAAATATTTGATAAACCTTCATTCATCTATGATTATTACCCGAGTTATTATCTCAGCAGAAACCATTAGAAAAATAGTTCAGTTAAATTGAAGTGGGTACAAAAAGGTGGCCAAGTTAACAATAATGAACTGATACCTAATTGATCGATGTTAGTATCTTGGAGACCTTCTCTGCTTGTCTTCTCGATGAAATTTAAGCAATTTGGAGATAAATATACTGGATGAAATCTTCCTGAAATAAAACTTTGTGATACATCTTAGAAGAGATCTCTGTAGGTAGGTATTCTTGTTTCTACATTTAAGAAAGAAGTTGATGTCGAGGTTGATGATTTCTCGAAGAAGAAACCACAAAAAACATTGATGGGGTCGGAATTCGTCGCCATTTTCCAAAGTTGAAAAGATGCAATGAAAGATTACACATTATTTTTCGATAACTACTGAAACAACTACATCCGACGAGACATCAGATATAAATGAAAACGGAAATTATGAAATCTGATTTATTTCAAATATCGAAAACGTAACAAGGCGTAGAAGCCTCGGTAGAAGCATCATTAATTCACCTCGAATTCACCATTCGATGGTTCTTCAAAAATTAAGTTAACATGCAAGATATAATTTTCTTGTCAAAACGCTTTCTAGGAGAAATGCATCCTGTTATAATCAACTGAACTAATATCAATATTATCGCCCACGCTGTTTTTTTCTAATTCAGTTATATTGTAACGTAAACGAAGCCTCCAATCATAATTATTACATGAGTGATTTTTTTTCTAAATTGAACAAGAGGAAAATAGAAAAATTTGTAATACACAAAATCCAATTGTGCCACAATTCCAACTTTTATCCCGGAATTCCGAGATTATACATTACCGACGATACCATTACTAACCATATCAAAAAATATGAAGTGAAGACTGCGGCTTATAAGCTCGTGCTAAAGATTATACTACAAATTGAAATATATATCGTATATATTATTGTAGATCAACAAATAAAGAGGATCGATGATTTTTGGCCAACTTTTTGGTGGGTATCTCGGTGGGTATGGTAATGAGGAATTTCCCCAGCTGATTATTTGCACAAGACAAACGCGAATAAATTCTCAAGATCGGTATCTGCCTGCAGTGCAGACAGCTCGAGTCGGTATAATTTTTGTGAAAGTGATTATAATCCAATGGGGAGTTATAGCTGTCAGATATTCTCGTTGGTACGTTTGCGTTCACTTTCAACGGTAGGTTGATATTCCGTTACCTTCTGCGGTCAAAATGATTTCCTGTCGAGGCGAATGTTGAATTGATCAATCGCAGATATCCGATTATGCCGAAGTGAACCGTGGATTGACCATGTACAGGGTGCCCTGATTATGCTCAATCTGATTTTTCGACGATTTTTCTTCGTTTCCCAATACAGTCCAATTTGACATAATTAGTATGCCGAGTAATGTTTATAGATTCAACTCAACTAAGAATTTACAATTAATAATTTTGAATTGACAATTAGGAAGGTGTTCAAAAACTCCTGAACCTGAAACCCATAACACTATTAGGAACATTTAAAATCATAAACGACAAAATCATGGCATTCTGATCGTTTTGCGCGTTCTGTTCACACCATTTCTTGATTCTCAAGTTGATCAACTTCGTAATTCTTAATTATCAATTCAAGTGATAGATGTAAATGACTAAACCCTCATAGACGTTCTCTTGCATTAAACATTGTTAATTCTTAGTTGTTCATTTAATTTTTAGTTTAGTTGAGTCTATAAACCCAGCATTAAGTATATACGGCAGATGCTTCACTGATATCCTCGCTGATATCTTTCACAAACATCATCTTGAAATTGCTTGAGAATGAAAGCGTAGATCTAGAATTATTAAATGAAAAAATGGATTAGCCAAAAATTGGACAAAAAAAATTTTTTGAAAGAGAAAAATAGTCTATCCAATTCAAAATACTAAACATAGTTTGAAATGAATGTCTGGTAGACTACGAGCAGAAAACAAATACTTTCCTGGTAAATACCACGCAGAACATTGAATTATATCTGTTCGTAGTCCATGCAACGATTCACACGAATTATTAATTTGCATGTGATCAATTTCTCGACTAATATGGTTTCAATAAAACTGCCCATCACCTCATGGTAAAAAAGATGAAGACCAAACAATTTTTTTTCTCCAATCAGAACTCAACTGTTTATTAAAAATCAAGAAAATCCGTGGATAGCTACTAAGAACTATCAAATTATATTCTGTGAAAATTCTCTAATAACAAATGAAATCATCCCCAATACAGAATCCGAGTGATAGTGATCTTCCACCCCTTCAAAGGTGTTGAAAACAATTATTTTCTATTTTGGTTCTATAATAGAGTCATTATAAAACGCAAATGCGTATCGAAATATCCTTTGTTTTGACACGCATTTTTTATTATTTTGGATGTTGGTACAATCGAACTGTCAAATATGAAAGTCAGAAGAGTTAGGCCCAGCTTACTTCTGAGCGGTTTTGGATTTGGGAAGAACTAAATGTTTATTGGTAAATTTCAATTCAGAGTATGATTTGATACAAATTGACGAATAAAAATAATAACAACATTGCATTTTTCACTGCTGGTATCACAAAAATCAAAATCTCTCAAAAATAAACTGGGCTTTACTCTTGTGCGTATCCAATTTAAAATATTTCATTGTCATCCATTGTTACCAATCGAAGATGTTATTTATCGTTATTGAATCAGGTTTTTTTTCAATCAAAGACTTCGAAATAACGCAAAATAGAAAAAATTGTATATGACACACGTTTTATGTATATGACACACGTTTTATAAAACACGTTGTCGCACTTGTTCCCTTGGAGCACTCCTCGCTTCGCTCGCGTACTCCAAACAACGCGTGCGACAAAAGTGTCTTATAAAACTTGTTTCATAATATAAGAACTATTTTCTCTATGAATATACCGAGGAATATACGGATTTCACAAAAAATCTCAATCGACTTGTTTTTGTACAGTTGTGTGCATAGAAAAGTCGTACAAGGTTTGTATGGTGTAAAACTGCCGAAGAAGTTTCACTAAGAAGTTCAATCAAGATTGACAAGCCTGACTCAAAATAGCCTATAACTGCTGTACGACTTCTTTATGCACACAACTGTACCTATTTCATACCTATATAAACCTGGTAAATCAAACTCCAAAGGTGAAGGGGATATAAATTGAGCTATCTCTTCTCAGAAAGTCCAGTTAAAGTAATATTTTGGACAACACTGATCTTTTTGTTTTTCGATATCTATTCCAGGAACATTTGTTATTTATCTCGAGATTTATCTACCTTCATTATCCGGAAACAGCTCTGTATGGCAGGAATCTCTATAAATAAGCAGTAGTACCAGTACATCAGATAAGATATCGAACGTAAGATGAAACGATTGCTGCCTGGAATGCGATTATATAAATTCCGAAGTGAACATGAATAGGTAGGTATCTCTTTACCAGTCTCTACTCGTATATTAGAGCTAACGTTATATTCTTCGCGGAAATATGAGATGACCTTCAATCAACAAAATTGAATCGAAGAATAATAATTAGTGTTTCCGCCAAAATATTCCTTATATGATATCGAGTATATGATATCAAAGTTGTGTCCTTCAACAAAATTTTCACTCCATCTTTCTTTGAAAAGGAATCGAATGTGTGTTTTTGTTACAGATTGTTAGTGCTGTCCCAGACACCAAAACAATAATTAGAGATTTTAATATTTTTTGGGGTAGAGGTTGCACTTACAGTACCTAATGCAGATATTGAGCTGTATTTCATGCAAACAATTTTCATTTTCAAAATTCGTAGCAGAGCGCTTACCTATACCTTTTCAGCGACAATGTGCTTTGTCACTATTATTTTAACTTTTTTTTGGAAATCTCTTTCGTCTTTAGGGCATCCTCTCTTCACAATTCACTTACACCACCATTGCACAACGAAATTCTGTGTAGTTGTCATGTTCAAGAAATATATTCTCGTAACATTATTTCGAATATTATAATTAATATTGATATAGTAACGTCCACTTTGATAAGTATACATGAAAGTGGTCATCTTGAACATCATAACACAGAGCATGGAAACCTATAACTCCTTACCAAAAATCATAACTGACAGTGCAAACATAAATTTATTTAAAAGTAGAATTCAAAATTTATACACAAATAAACTTTGAGCAAAAAAAAAAAAAAAAATATATATATATATAATGTACTTTTCGTTCTCTAGACTGAAAATACGTTAGAGATCTTATTTTTTATTTTTATATTTTTATATCTATTTAGGTATGTAAATCAAGGTGAAAAATTATTTTTTGCAAATTAAGGTGAAAATTGTAGATGGATTTTGTAAGTTTTTTTTTTTGTTTAAATACTTTTTCCGAGACCAGCAAATTTGCTGCTTTGGATGATTTTTGTTCAATGTAATGCACTAATTCGAATTTCTTTAATTTCTTGAATGTACATAAATTGTTATTAGGCATTATATATGAATAAAGTACTTGAAAAAAAAAAATTTAAAGTGGGAATTCAAATATTTGGGACATACTGATCTAATGACCATATTTTCGGTGATTTAGTGCTTATATAATTATTGCGATATTCTTATATTGATGATCAGGTAATGATATATTGCTCCTCTATCATCCCAGTATTTATAAGTTCTGAAAACGAGTTCCATTGTGCATTGCTGAAAAATAGTGGTCTGCAATCTTTATTTAAATTCCTTTGCTACACCATCAGGACAGAAACCGTAGATCTTCGACTAGATTCATCCATGAAATAATATAGCTGGCACGATTAACGTCAGCCTTTGAAAAATTGGATGTCTCCTTTATGATTTATATTCCATACTGCAGTGATAAACTCGAATTATCAAGATCAGCTAACGCTCTCGGTGTATTGACCTACAGGAACTTCTAAGAACTTGATCCACAAGGATCTTGATGTATTCTGTCGAGATATTCTGTTCCAACTCGGAGACAATAATTATGTACCTACTGACGAATTTATTATAATAAACGTGTTAAGTAAAGCTCGTTTCCTTCCAACACATATTTTTACATTGATTAATTTTATTTCGTCAAAAAATTCTCGAAATTAGTTGAATAGGAGATAGTGGAATGACAAAGAAAATTATAATGCTTCGTATCAGAGAAGGTGCTAAGTATAACGAAATGAAAATGAATGTATTTGTTTCGGCACATTAGTGTATTTATAATAACATCCTATTGCTGCATGCAGAGGATTCATCGACTCTATAGGTACCATATATTGAAGTGCGTAAATGAGAGAGTTATAATTTGAATTGCAGTTGAAAATGTTGAAATAATCACTGGCAATGACCATTGAATAATTATAGTTGGTGAAAGTGAATGAATGTCACATGAATCGAGAAAGGTACTCACATTCCATTAAATGAGTGATAATTTATTCGATAAACCTATTACTTACCTATAAATTTTATAACTATACCGAAATTCTGCATGTATACCTACTTAATGAGTGACCACATTCAACGAAAACATTATTCTGTCATTCAATTCAATACATCAGTTATATTTCAGAACTATTTCAGGCTAATCAACTAGCATCATAATTTTTTCTTCACGCTTTATAGAAAAAAAAAGTATTTACATTGTTGTTTTTAAAAATTGGCCCTATTGAGATAATTAATTGACCCAAGAATAGTTCTCAAATATCACTCCATCGAATCGCAGCAATAATTTTTTTTTTAAATGACTGCCGGGTAAAATAATATTTGGCAATAATTACTGTTTCGGCATGTTGTATATATGTATCATTTTTTAATTAAGGTATTTCGATAAGTAACCAAATGCTTAACGATAGCCCCTCGTACATACCTACCTATTTACTTTTTATTATCAATAATCATCGCTAGCACGGGTCACTTTTGCGATAAAAAATGTGTTCCAAGGACATGAGTTCACAGCTTGGACTACAATAAGGAAGAAATTTGAGGCAGAACGATCAAGCACGCTGAATCTTCCATATTGATATAGATTATAGATATACGCAAGGAGATTCTTCTTCCACCAATTTTGATAGCACCTACGGTGTTTTTTTTGGGAACATTTTTTGTGTGTGTGTGAAATATGCCAAGCCGCCGATGTTATCTGGAAACCTCTCGCTACAAGATCTTCAATACCTACAAGACCGAATGTGAGCTATCCCAGCATCCCTCATCGGTGCCAAGTAAGTCGCTTTCGTGACCTGTGACCCTCTGATGATTATTTTGTTGATATTATTTGATATTGGTTACCTATCGATGCCGAAAGTTCAATGTTATCCAGTCCATCATAAATCAATCCACTAAAAAGGGTTATCGCAAGAACAATTACAAAGTTACAGATTTTTTAATGGAAACTAAAATGTCCCGTTTCCTTATCTTTACGCTAGCGCCTTCATTAATAGGAATTTGTAAATAATAAGTTGAAGACACTTGACTGAACTGAAAAAAAGTTTTTTCTTTGTCAGCCTTCTCATTTATGACGTTTTTACGAACTTTGGCTGCAAATAATATAAGTACCTACAAAATCATTTCAAACTTACAATACAATGTTTCCTTCTTCGATTGCCGCCATCCAATTTTTTCTAATACGGACCTGTATTTTCTTGAATAGTAGGTCCGTTGTATGAATAGGGTCAGTTGTATAAACGAGTATGAACTCTGTTTAAGCTGAACTTGGATTAGTTGCTAGGTAACTAGTGTTTTGATTGGCTATTCCATAGCAACCGAACGAAGTTCAGCTTAAACGGAGTTCATACTCGTTTATACAACTGGCCCTAAGTTGAAGAAAACGGGCCATCCTGGTTATCTTCTAACATTTGAAAAAGTTTCGTGATATTTCCGATTTGAAAATTCTAAATCGACTGAAATGAATGCACTTGTAATTTCAATATGTACAGGAAAATATATGTTTCACCAGTTTTTTCAGTTCGTTAATCTGTCAACTAAATTGAATCGATCGTGATGATGGCCCTCAAAACCTTCTTCGAATCTTCGAATCTTTCGCTCTATCGATTCGAACGAAACATGATTCAAATTTCATAATTTTGATGAATATGAGACTTCAATATTATACCTTGCCCTGGAAATACCCACATTGGCCTGTTATCAGAAAATAAAAAAAATGCATCTCCAGAAATTCGTCTTTGTTGTTGCAAAGTTCATCTAGTTTTTTCATTTCATTGTTAAACTGATGTGGATTCTCAATGTATGGACGTTAATATGTCAGTAATCGGATGAACGAATTTCTCTTCATCTTATAACACTCGTATTTCTTTTTTCAATAGATTTTTATCTAGTTTGATTATTTTTCTGACCAATAATTCAGTTACAAACAAACCCGAAATATCATACTTTTCTGTAAACTGAACAATGACCTACAGTTTCATAACTACTCAAAAGACTTTCGTTCTAGCGATTTCTACTAGACATGATATAAAATTTCGTGATTTTAAAGAATATAAGGCTAATACAACATCTCGGGATGAAAATAGTAGGTACTGATCAAATCGAAATAAAATTTTCACTTAGTAGTAGTCAAAGAGACAGTAGAGAGTCCAACTTTGAAACAAATGTATAAAATTGGAAACTGAGCAGCTTTTTTCGAAATGAAAAAAAAAATGATTTTTTGAGGATTTTCGAAAAAAAAAATCAAGTTTGACAGGTTTAGGCACATGAAAAAAGGAAAGATGCTGAATTTCACTCATTTTTCAAGCACAAACTAGCTGCGAAGTCAAATTCTCTTTATATCTATTGATAAAAAAACTTCCATATGTCGCGACACTGTATATAGCATATTCAAAATGTTATGATTTCTATAATTGGTCTCGTCTCTTGTTATTATTTACTCAATGCCTACGTGAACACAAAAATATTGACCATTTCGTTGACCTGCAACCACATTGGTCGAGAAACTGCATTTAGAAGTCGTTAAAGTGGAGTTCCATATAAAAATGGCACCTATTGAATCGATCGTATAACAAAACTTGGATATGAAAGGTGCACGAGGCTGTTGAACTCCATTTCTCAATGTCGTGCCTTCAGACCTAAGATGTTCCTCTAACTAGAGTCGAGGAAGAATACATTCCAACTCATTGTATCGGGTGGGTGTAGATTTACAATGTTCCCGTTCATATCTAGATATTATTGCAATTATTATTCTGTATCTATAAGAGGCGGATCCATTGTCAGTGAGTAATTATGGTAATTTCTTGGTACTTTTATGAATGGTACCGGTTTATACAATTCAGATGAATCCATATACTGACAGGCTTTTGCCAAGAAATGCAAGCCCACAAGTATGTACCAACGGCAACGAAAATATGGGCATCCATGAATCTAGCTTTTCCTGAAATTAAAAACTCAATGATTCAAAGTAGGTATATAGTAAATTGGTTGCTTCTCACAAACAAGATGTAATCAACTTAAAGAACGGATCAATAGAAATGCCTTTATGTTCGATGTTTATTGATATTTCTATAAATGTCTACATCAACAAGAATTTGTGTGGTGATTATACAACACTGTAATGAAGATTGAGAATTGCAATTACCGATCAGAGAAACTACAATAAACAGCTTTTGTTTATGTGGATAAAATGGACGATTGAATCGAAACTGTTTTCTAATGAACTTACCACTCGGAACCACGCATCAAGATCAAAATATCAATATTGCATACGAACAACAGTTTTTGAAACGATAGGTCAAAGAAGTTACAACTATTTGGCACCTAAATTATTCAGTCAGTTGCCACAAAGAATCATTGATGAAACTTCTCCAAAAAACTTCAAAACACAAATTTTATCTCCACTTCAATTATTTGTATCAGTACCTACTATTATTATAATATATATATATATATAATATACTCTTACGTTATATATTTCAAAGTATCGTTTATCGTATTTTAAAATGTCAAATTGTTCATAATTTTATATTTGATATTTTACAATCATAGCTTCTTCATTTTAATATTATATTTAATATGTTGTATCGTTCATAACATTTTATTTATATTGTAAAACCCTAACCTGAATTTATTGTTATCACACACAAGCTGACTACCACAGCTTCAGTAATTATTCTTGTTTGTTCATCGAGATATCGATATATAATCATTGTCATCTTTTGTTTATGTGCAATCATTTTGGTGAAATAAACAAACTTTTGATTTAATTGTTTGGATCAACTGTGAGTATACTTCATACAAATATAGATACGATTACGAGTAAGTTTATCGGTAATGTGTGAATCATACATTGAATCCAACGTTCACTTCATTCGAATAGTAATGTAGAGTGTTTTTTAATTAATATCAATCAACTAATATAATTTAATGTATCTCAAGAATTTTTTACAATTCATATTTCAAGAGGCCTTGGTCTCAGCCAGAATAGATTGCAAAACACATGAAAGTCAAAAAATAAACAATAATAACAAAGCAAAATTAAATAGAGAGTAACAATTCATCAGAAAAAAAGGTAGAGAAAACTGGAAGAAAAATAGATAACTGTGTGTTCCCTCATTGAGTTTGAAAGAACGCAGTTTCAGCATGTTCATCAACATGGTGATGTTGATCACATAGAACCAGGGATTTTAAACGTTGAAAAGAGGCAGAATTAAGAAAGTTGATCAAATCATTCAGGTCATGTAAGTCGCGGAATATTTCACAATCCCTCTGATGCCCGCGAAGATGGGACAACGTAATAAAAGGTGTTCTAATGTTTCCTTCTGATATAAATTACATATTGAACAGAACTCTTCGGTATTTATAATGTAAGAAGATCCACCAAAAGTAAATTTCACACGTTTTTTTTTTGCAACCAGTTCTGATTTGTGCAATGATTTTTTTAAACAGATCATGGTAGAATATCACCGACTACCTATTATATAATTCTCCGAAATCCGCTCGATCTTTTGAAAAATCACCTTTCCTATACTCCTGCATGTAAAACAACGAAATTTTCAACATTGTTTCATTCAGCTACAAAGAGCTAAGTCCCATGACCGATTTGGTCTTTTGAACTCAGGTGGTTGTTATGCCTCTACGACACATCAGGGGAAGTAGACACATCCATCTATATGAGCTCATTTCCGTTTTGCCCTGTCATTATTCAAATATTCTCTGAATATTTTCATAGCTGCCGCGTTCAGAAGGATATACAGGGTGGGTGCCCATATAGTCACATTATAGGTACTCAATCAAATATAAATAAATAAATATAAATAAATAACTTTATTTTCCTTTGGACTTTACAAAAGTATAGGAATAGTCAGGTTGAAGGTTGTTACATTTATAAAACTATAAGCTAGATAAATGACGAATCAGATGTGAAAGACAAACATTACATATATGTAAAAAAAATAAAATAACAATACATTACATATCTAATTTTTAGTAGGTGGTTGGATGATCATACATCAAAATATTCGTTGAGTGAATAAAAACATTTTTCTATGAGAAATGATTTCAAGTTTTTTTTAAAAGAGGATATTTTTTTTTCATTTTTCAGATTTTCAGGTAAGTTATTGAAAGTTCTAGGTCCTAAAATATTTGGTGTATTAATTATAATATTTGTCCTGCTATGTGGTATATAGAAATCGTTCCTTGAGCGAGTATATGCATCATGGATATCACTATTGCGAGCAAAGAGTTCCTTGTTGATAAAAACATAAACACATAATTCAAATATAAGGAGGCAGGGTAGGGTTAGTATTTTCAACCTTATAAACAAGGGCTTACAGGAGTCTGTTCTTGAAAAGCCCAATATACTTCTTATGGCCTTTTTTTGGGCCATAAAAATATCCCTTGCTGATGCGGATGACCCCCAAAAACATATACCATAGCGGATACGTGAGTCCACTTGAGCAAAGTAGAGACTGCATAACTGATTTAAATCCAGGGTACTTCTAAGAGTTCTGAGTTGGAAATTTATTGCATTAATTTTTTTTACAATGTATTCACAGTGTTTATTCCAGGTAAGACATTCATCAAGAAATACTTCCAAGAGAATTTAACAACTTCCTGATTTGTATTCAGGGTTGATCCACCCACCCTAAAGCACAATTCTTCACAATGTTTTTGTCTCGTATGGAATCTGACTGATGAAGTCTTGCTGCTGTTAAGAAACAAGTCATTATTTGCAAACCATTCCTGTAGGATAGAAAAAGTGTTGTCGATTTTACCTGATAGTTCTTTGTCAACCCTATCGGAGATCGTTATCGATGTGTCATCAGCATAACAGGTGAGAGATGCTGGCACATTCAATTGATTTATATCGTTGGTATATAGGTTAAAAGTATCGGAGCAAGAATGGAACCCTGCGGAACTCCCAGAGTTACGTTTTTAGCTTGTGAGTGAGAATTCTTCAAGGAAACAAATTGTGACCGATTTGATAAATAACTACCGATCCATTCAAGAGCGGTTCCTCTTATTCCATATCTATTCAGTTTTTCAAGGAGAATTTTGTGATTTACGCAATCGAAAGCCCTACTCAATCGAAAGCCCTATACAGGGCTATTCAAATTCGAGTCTATGCATGGGGATTTCGATAACGGTAAGAGATAGAGGGTTGGTTAAAAGGGGGCAAAGTAGCGTATTTCAGAGGTTAATTATATGGATGAAAAAAATCTGACCTAGCTTCTTCAGTTCTAGAGTTATATAGGTAAAATACATATGTAGGTGGTGGAATATTTATACTTAGCTAGAGATATGGTTCATGTTTTTTTTTTCTTATTTTTATAGCTGCTTATGTTATCTGATATAGTTTAGACTTTTTTCTCTCTCTTTGTTTCTATCTTATATTATAATACTTACTTCACTTAATAGCCGAATTCCTTGTTTATAAAACTGTATGTTTTGCTTAAACAATAAATGAATGAATTGATTGATTGATTATACAGGAAAAATCAAAAATTTCGGAATTCTCTTTTGCCTATATCATTTTATTATAAGAAGATTTTTTTTTAAATTTTTCCACTTTGCCATAGCAACTTTTTGTAGCCTTTCCAAATATCTGAATAAAAATTATATACAGGGTATCGTATAAATTGGACCATCCTCAACTTTTAATTTTCAAATACGGACCTGTATTTTTTATTGCATTTTTTTGAATGCCAAGAGTTATGTTTCATATTGACGTAGTATTTTCATCTGAATTACAGAGTGTATGGAAATATTGAACTATTACCATTAAAATTTCAATTTTTTTTAATTTTTCCTGTATAACTTTTTTTCCATCCATATAATTAACCTCTGAAATACGCTACTTTCCCCCATTTAACCAACCTTCTGTCTCTTACCGTTATCGAAATCCCCATGCATAGACTCGAATTTGAATAGCCATGTATATAATTATCCACGCACAGACATGCTCTTCTGTGGGTTTTTTCTATTTTATTCATGTTTTTTTCTGATGAATGATATTATTATCATTATTGATTGAAAATATTTTTTTTTATTATTAGGTGAACCTACACATCATATAAATGATTTTCAATGAGTATCATATTGCATATTCTTCCAAAAACAATATGTTCAATAGGTTATTCATCATCAAAATTATCATTCATTTCAATTCGTTGTATTTTTATTACATAAACAATTATTGATTTGCTACTAATATCGACTAAAATCAATAATTCCATATTCATCTTATTCAACCAGTGTATTGATTTATAATAATATCGCTGACAATAATTCCCAACATTTTTTTTTATTGCGAACCTTGTTAAGGTGGCCCTCACAAATTTCCAAATGAAATAATTTCACTGACCTCTCTAGATCCCAGAGAAGTAGACGATCAGAAATCACGTATATCATTCCACCACATGATGGCATCGTCACTAGATTTACCAGAATTGAACATCATAATGTTATTCCTGCGTTGCTACATTTTGATCCTCCTACGTCGTTGATTTACTTTCGATTTTTTTACACAATTGGCCCAATATGGAGATTCCCAATCCGGCAACTGCCATAAATGTTCTTCCAAAGTAGTAGCGCCTTGTCTCAAGGCAGATACTTAATGGGTAATGGCTTGTTATAATATACAGGGTAATACTCGGGGTAATACCAAAGTTGTATCAACTACATCTATAAACTTGATTTCTATGAAAAGGTTGTGAAATTCGACAATTGAATATCTGAAAATCACAGAATGCTATGGAAGAAATAATAAAACGGTCTACAAAATGATTGGGAAAAACACTAATCGCCATGATCAATATCACAAAATACCTCTGTGAAAATACCTGCCTATACCTATGACTAATTCATTATAATTTTTTTTTGCACAGTCGAAATAGTTGTTGATAATAATGGAAATGCAAGTGATAATATTGGGAATTGATATCGTACCTACTTCTTTTGGCCCAATGGTGAGATAATAGGAATAAGAACTAAGAAACGGTATCGAGTCTTATTTACATGTATCATTTATTTACATGTATAATTCACTAGATCCGACTCGAAGGGCCAAATATGTAAATAATAATTCGGTGTCACAATACCAAAGGCAGGTCTGACCAATTTGTTGATAAGTGATAAGGCATATTGTATTCTCATATACAGGGTGCTTCAGGTTTTGAGGCACAAACTGAAATAGGTGATAGAACTCATCATTTTAATCAAAAAACTTCACATGAACATAAGGCCGATCTCGATCAGTGGCGGAGCTACAGGAGGTCAAAGTTTAACAATTTTTTTCTATTAATCAAAATATCCCGCCTACTTTTGAAGATTTAAATCTGAAATTTGGTGTGGTTGATACTTCTTAGAAAATAATCATTATGAGCAGTTTAATGATATTCAGAATATACAGGGCGATACATTTCTAGGGGTAGAAGCTTCTTTACCCGCCCCCAAACTTTTTCGTACTACGCCTCTGAAGTCTTTCAGTCCAACCAAATTGGGTGGATCGTTTAATTTAGAGGCTTTTTTGCTCAACAATTTTCTTCGGGAAACGAACCGTTGTCGAGATAGATAAATAAGCATATCCGTTCTAAAACATGTTCATTTTACTTACCTTCCCTAAAATTTTATTCATGGACAAAATTCAATAAAAATGAAATTCAATGTACTTTTGAAGTTGGTTGAATAGTTCTTGCATTTCGAAATTTTTTTGAAATGTTGTCCAAGAATAAAATTTAAGCAAAACATAGCACCCTGTATAGAGACATATAGATAATATATCCCTAGACTTTCATAGTATATTTTATAGATCTCGTCACTGATAAGCGTCGTATTTAAATAACCCTGTATTCCTAACGCAGCTCAAAATAAGGCTAGTTTCATCATTGATTAAGTACCTATATATATCATTTATGATGTCAACTACGCAGATTTTGTGTTTCATAATCTTGATTGGCCTTGGATTGCATTCATTCAAGATCAACAAGATTAGATGAAAATACCCCCGTCATTAGTGATATTCACTAATAAATATTGAATCTCTTTAAATGATTCATTTTTTGCTTGGACATTCATTGTTCATATAGGGTTGAATGAATAAAATCAATGATACTCCCTTGAAATATGCAACGTCGATCATCTGATACCTATATCCGAGGGGGTGATCACGTGGGAAGTTTGGTGTACAGGCACAAGGAAGTTCGAAAGAAGTTCGGGGAAGTCTGAGGAAGTTCGAAGGAAGTTTGGGAAGTTCGAAGGAAGTTCGGGGAAGTCTGAGGGAGTTCGAAGGAAGTTCGAGGAAGTCTGATGGAATTCGTATAGTCATATCGTTCATTGTCGTATATTTTCGAACTTCTATCCACCACAATTCTCTTTTCTATCGCATACCCACGTAGTATCCTTGAGTATTGAGACTGTGATATTCAGTTTGATTGAAAAATTAATTATTTCAATCTCAAAAAATGTCTCGTTATAACAGGACATCAATTCTGTAAACTTTGACATAAGGAAAACAATATAATTCTAGTAGAAATTTGGTAAAAAAATGTATATCTTTAGCCACAATTAAAGGGTGAATTAGAAAGTAAAAAAATTGTTCGATTTTTGTTTGAAGTACTTGCTATTGTATGGAATTTCAGTCCTCAAGAAAATCTTAACTGTCGTGAATTACCTTCCTATCAAGTCGAGTATCAACTGGTCAATTATTTTGAGCTATACAGTGTGTTACAACAAAAAAGATGCGCATCGAAGTTTTGTTTTCAAATGGAATAGGTACCCTGTATTTGATTGAATTTTCAGATTTTCATTGAAGATCTTATATCATCAATCCATCATACTAGCTGAAATGATTACCAACATAGATATTATAAAGTGTGAGAATTCAAATTTTTCAAATTTAGAAAGTTTTTGTATCGGAACTATTGATAAAAACGGATTACGTATAATATGTTTTAAAATCTCGATATTTCAAATCATTCCCACTTGACTCCAAGTGTGATAGATCGATGGAATCAGCTCTCTAATTATGGTAAGCAAGCAAGTTCATGGTCCCTTTTCTTCTAATTTTTGTTATGGTGAAAATAGAAAAAAATCATTCATATTCAAATTTTCTCATCATTGAATTCTGAATAATACTCGGAGTAATGGATGTAAACTTGTTTGAATCCAGAAAAAACAAGCGTTTTCAATATACATTTAAGAAAAATACATACATAATCAGACAATTGTTCGGAGATGAAGCGAATTTGCAATAGACTATATTTGAGAATGGATATCTTAGATTTCGAGGGGATCTTTCGTTTCGATTTGGCACAATAGTTTCGGAACACCATTCATAAAAATTGTACCTTGTATCGGGTTCGAGGAAGTTCGGGAAGTTCGAGGAAGTTTGGGAAGTTCGAGGAAGTCCGAGGAAGTTCGGGGAAGTCCGAGGAAGTTCGGGGAAGTCCGAGGAAGTTCGGGGAAGTTTGAGGAAGTTCAAGGAAGTCCGAGGAAGTTCGGGGAAGTTTGGGAAGTTCGGGCGCATAGGAAGTTTAGTGTACACGTTTTTTGGCCGTGATCATCCCCTCGCCTATATCTTTCAATCAACTGGAGATAACAACTGATATAGGTTAATAGGTAAATTGGATTATTTTTCTGATGGGTAAGGTAAGGTTATGCCGTGATATTCTGATGAAACAGTAGATTTTTCCTCGAAAAAACGAAGGAAATCAATTTTCTAACTCCTGTAATGAAAGTACAATACTTAGGCAACATATTAATGAAAAATTAGATTGATAATCATATAACCTGAAATTTTGGATGGATTTTTGTTGGGGCGGAAAAATAAGGCAATGTCGTGAGAGGACATATAATGTCGTGATATGGGTAAGATAATGTCGTGATAAAATTAAAATGCTACATTTCATTACAATTCAACAAGACATTTATAATTATAATCACTGGTGCATGTTATCATCTAGTTCTTCGCAGGTATTGCACATATACACATCTTCATCATCGTGAAAGTCAGTTTGACAGGTCGTATGGTATGGAGTGAGACAGAAGGAACATTGTACCCAATTGGCGCCAGTTTTTCTTTCAACATCGAATGAAAACTTTATTTCACACTTTCCGCAAGTCCAATCCTCGTCGTCTTCATCATTGGTCCTAGAGAAACTAAAATTTTGATTACGCACAAGGCGAGCTGCTTGAACTAAGCTGGCATGTTCATATTGTCTTTCTTTGCCTTTATTGACTTTCTTCTTCTTATGAGGCATATTTCTGCAAAAGAAACGGTGCATAATGAATGAAAATTATTGAAACACTTTTGTTTACTTTTTTACATTTTCAAATAGATAGGTAATGTCGTGATAAAAAAAATCAAAAATTCGGACCTCAAAATACTGAAGATATGATTCATATAAGTCTACAATGGCGTTATATTACAATAAACTACTTCATTATTGATGTATTAAATATATTTAAATTTTTGTCTCAGCGGTTGAATAAAATGCAAAATATAATGCTGGAGTCAGACCTAAAAAACTTGCTACGTTAGCTAAGGGTTTAAAAACACGCCATGAATGGTGTCAACAAAATTTAAAAGATGAACACCAACTAGAACTCATGATCTTCAAAATGTGATATCACACATCAAATAAAATTGATATTTACCTGATTTATCACCACAAACAACACGAACGGCAATCGTACAATGTAACTCTCTACGTGAACAACGGAGTTTGTTGATTATTCTGCAGAGTAAGGCTGCAACCCAGAATACAAGCATGTCCTGTGGTCCGTCAGCTGGAATACAACTCCCGCCATCTCTAGAACCATCGAACAGGTAAATTTGAAGGCAGGCAATGTCCTCAGGAATATTCAAAAAATTATCACGACATTGCCTATGTCACGGGATTACCTTACCTTACCCTACTATCACAGATTCTATTTCTTCGTGCTCCCTTTCACTTTCTGTTTGATGTTCTGATATCAAATTTCACAACAAATAATTTCATAACCTCATGATTGGAATTTGTCATCTCTGAGATAATTTCGAAATCCCCATGGTGCCTCTTTTTTTAGTATATTAATAACTTTTAGGGCAGATGATTAAACATCGATATACCTGTTCTATTAAATAATGTGTATTATAGTGACTTCAGGAAGAGAGTCATAAATTGGCTTGTAAATTGGACTTGGGAAAATTTTAAACGTTGCATTGTTTGAACGCCTTTATCATCCTCCAACTTTTTGAGGTTACACACAATGCGATTACTTGATTACAAATTGGAGTCATCATCTAATTTCATACATTCAATTTAGAAAACAAAGTCATGCATCATCATGACAAGCACTTTGGTCAACATAGGCTAAGTCGCCATGATTTTGTTCTTAATTGTATTTCGATGTTCGTCCAAATATATTGACAGATATATCGAGAACATTTTTACAGATGATTTTTCATTCTCCGAGTTATTCACACTTTTCACCTCTCTGATATCTGACCGTACCTGTTACCAGTTCGTAATTATACATTGCTTGTAACGTGAGACACTTTTGAACATTATGCGAAAATGCCGAAATCAATACGAAACAAAAACTGTTATAGTAGTGAAAGTGATGATTTTGATAGAAAAAGAAGGAGATAAATGAGAAAACTATATTGATAACAATTTCAAGTAGGTACTGTTCGAAGAGTTTTTTTATAGATACAGAGTTGTAGAACATGGTATATTGTGCAACTAGTGCGGAAAATAGGATATTTCATAGTCTACGGCTCGTAGTTGATAATCTTGTCAAACTCGTATGAAATATCCAATTTTATCCGCACGAGTTGTACCCTATACTTTTCCGACGACCTACATGAAAAACATAGGTATGTCGGATTTTAATTTCGCATGAGTTCAAATTATTTTTACAGGAAACCAATTGCCTGAAGAAGCATTTAAGAAAGATGTATCACACAAAGAGAACAAATTTAATTGAACATTTAACACAAACATTTGAGTACATTTTGGTTTGTATTTATGAAATATTGATGGTAATATTTGAACAATTGTTCAGTACTAATAGAATACTATTATTTGCTTTTATCGACCCTAAATTGCATACTTCTGTACTAGTGCGAAATATCTTATTTTGTGTACTAGTTCATAGTGCGAAATGATACGTATTTCAGGTAGGTCGTCGGAAAAAGATATATCTGTCCGTCTCTGAGATATTCTGAAATTATAAAGAATTTTAATTTTGAATTTTGCTGATGAGGTAAGTCATTGTTTTTCGAATTAGAACGTACATGAAAACATAGGTATGTCGGATTTTAATTTCGCATGACTTCAAATCCTTTTTACAGGAAACCAATTGCCTGAAGAAGCATTTAAGTAAGATGTATCACACAAAGAGAACAAATTTAATTGAACATTTAACACAAACATTTGAGTACATTTTGGTTTGTATTTATGAAATATTGATGGTAATATTTGAACAATTGTTCAGTACTAATAGAATACTATTATTTGCTTTTATCGACCCTAAATTGCATACTTCTGTACTAGTGCGAAATATCTTATTTTGTGTACTATAGTTCATAGTGCGAAATGATACGTATTTTAGGTAGGTCGTCGGAAAAAGATATATCTGTCCGTCTCTGAGATATTCTGAAATTATAAAGAATTTTAATTTTGAATTTTGCTGATGAGGTAAGTCATTGTTTTTCGAATTAGAACGTACATGAAAACATAGGTATGTCGGATTTTAATTTCGCATGACTTCAAATCCTTTTTACAGGAAACCAATTGCCTGAAGAAGCATTTAAGAAAGATGTATCACACAAAGAGAACAAATTTAATTGAACATTTAACACAAACATTTGAGTACATTTTGGTTTGTATTTATGAAATATTGATGGTAATATTTGAACAATTGTTCAGTACTAATAGAATACTATTATTTGCTTTTATCGACCCTAAATTGCATACTTCTGTACTAGTGCGAAATATCTTATTTTGTGTACTAGTTCATAGTGCGAAATGATACGTATTTCAGGTAGGTCGTCGGAAAAAGATATATCTGTCCGTCTCTGAGATATTCTGAAATTATAAAGAATTTTAATTTTGAATTTTGCTGATGAGGTAAGTCATTGTTTTTCGAATTAGAACGTACATGAAAACATAGGTATGTCGGATTTTAATTTCGCATGACTTCAAATCATTTTTACAGGAAACCAATTGCCTGAAGAAGCATTTAAGAAAAATGTATCACACAAAGAGAACAAATTTATTTGAACATTTAACACAAACATTTGAGTACATTTTTGTTTGTATTTATGAAATATTGATGGTAATATTTGAACAATTGTTCAGTACTAATAGAATACTATTATTTGCTTTTATCGAACCTAAATTGCATACTTCTGTACTAGTGCGAAATATCTTATTTTGTGTACTATAGTTCATAGTGCGAAATGATACGTATTTCAGGTAGTTCGTCGGAAAAAGATATATCTGTCCGTCTCTGAGATATTCTGAAATTATAAAGAATTTTAATTTTGAATTTTGCTGATGAGGTAAGTCATTGTTTTTCGAATTAGAACGTACATGAAAACATAGGTATGTCGGATTTTAATTTCGCATGACTTCAAATCATTTTTACAGGAAACCAATTGCCTGAAGAAGCATTTAAGAAAGATGTATCACACAAAGAGAACAAATTTAGTTGAACATTTAACACAAACATTTGAGTACATTTTGGTTTGTATTTATGAAATATTGATGGTAATATTTGAACAATTGTTCAGTACTAATAGAATACTATTATTTGCTTTTATCGACCCTAAATTGCATACTTCTGTACTAGTGCGAAATATCTTATTTTGTGTACTATAGTTCATAGTGCGAAATGATACGTATTTTAGGTAGGTCGTCGGAAAAAGATATATCTGTCCGTCTCTGAGATATTCTGAAATTATAAAGAATTTTAATTTTGAATTTTGCTGATGAGGTAAGTCATTGTTTTTCGAATTAGAACGTACATGAAAACATAGGTATGTCGGATTTTAATTTCGCATGACTTCAAATCCTTTTTACAGGAAACCAATTGCCTGAAGAAGCATTTAAGAAAGATGTATCACACAAAGAGAACAAATTTAATTGAACATTTAACACAAACATTTGAGTACATTTTGGTTTGTATTTATGAAATATTGATGGTAATATTTGAACAATTGTTCAGTACTAATAGAATACTATTATTTGCTTTTATCGACCCTAAATTGCATACTTCTGTACTAGTGCGAAATATCTTATTTTGTGTACTATAGTTCATAGTGCGAAATGATACGTATTTTAGGTAGGTCGTCGGAAAAAGATATATCTGTCCGTCTCTGAGATATTCTGAAATTATAAAGAATTTTAATTTTGAATTTTGCTGATGAGGTAAGTCATTGTTTTTCGAATTAGAACGTACATGAAAACATAGGTATGTCGGATTTTAATTTCGCATGACTTCAAATCATTTTTACAGGAAACCAATTGCCTGAAGAAGCATTTAAGAAAGATGTATCACACAAAGAGAACAAATTTAATTGAACATTTAACACAAACATTTGAGTACATTTTGGTTTGTATTTATGAAATATTGATGGTAATATTTGAACAATTGTTCAGTACTAATAGAATACTATTATTTGCTTTTATCGACCCTAAATTGCATACTTCTGTACTAGTGCGAAATATCTTATTTTGTGTACTAGTTCACAGTGCGAAATGATACGTATTTCAGGTAGGTCGTCGGAAAAAGATATATCTGTCCGTCTCTGAGATATTCTGAAATTATAAAGAATTTTAATTTTGAATTTTGCTGATGAGGTAAGTCATTGTTTTTCGAATTAGAACGTACATGAAAACATAGGTATGTCGGATTTTAATTTCGCATGACTTCAAATCATTTTTACAGGAAACCAATTGCCTGAAGAAGCATTTAAGAAAGATGTATCACACAAAGAGAACAAATTTAGTTGAACATTTAACACAAACATTTGAGTACATTTTGGTTTGTATTTATGAAATATTGATGGTAATATTTGAACAATTGTTCAGTACTAATAGAATACTATTATTTGCTTTTATCGAACCTAAATTGCATACTTCTGTACTAGTGCGAAATATCTTATTTTGTGTACTATAGTTCATAGTGCGAAATGATACGTATTTCAGGTAGGTCGTCGGAAAAAGATATATCTGTCCGTCTCTGAGATATTCTGAAATTATAAAGAATTTTAATTTTGAATTTTGCTGATGAGGTAAGTCATTGTTTTTCGAATTAGAACGTACATGAAAACATAGGTATGTCGGATTTTAATTTCGCATGACTTCAAATCATTTTTACAGGAAACCAATTGCCTGAAGAAGCATTTAAGAAAGATGTATCACACAAAGAGAACAAATTTAATTGAACATTTAACACAAACATTTGAGTACATTTTGGTTTGTATTTATGAAATATTGATGGTAATATTTGAACAATCGTTCAGTACTGATAGAATACTATTATTTGCTTTTATCGAACCTAAATTGCATACTTCTGTACTAGTGCGAAATATCTTATTTTGTGTACTAGTTCACAGTGCGAAATGATACGTATTTCAGGTAGGTCGTCGGAAAAAGATATATCTGTCCGTCTCTGAGATATTCTGAAATTATAAAGAATTTTAATTTTGAATTTTGCTGATGAGGTAAGTCATTGTTTTTCGAATTAGAACGTAACAAACAAAAATTTACGATGTAATGGATTCAAGCACAAATTATTCGAGTATATTTGAATTAATTTGCCAAGAGCATGATAAGATCAGCAACGGTATACCTCTAATGTTACAGTATAGATATACGGTTTTAATAATGAACGCACCGATATCCATTGCTTCTTCATTTCCATCCACCAATTATATCATCGAAGTGAGTAAATTTCTATTCCTATATTAATCATATTAATGAACTATTATCTCGGTTGAACATCAATTGCGGACCAGCTTCGAAGTTTATTACCTGAATTGGATATCCTATTGCATTTGTTCTAACATGAACACTGTAAACTGACCCACTCAGTTTTGCCAAGTACGATTCCATGTTATAATAATCACTAGAAAGAGAAAATAGTCTATCCAATTAGAATATCAAACATAGTTTGAAATGAATGTCTGGTAGACTAAGAGCATTAAACAACTACTTTCCTGGTAAATACCACGCAGAACATTGAATTATATCTGCTCGTAGTCTATGCAACGATTCACACTGTGAATGCAGATCGCAAATGTTTCTTTCTTCCTAAGACGTGACAAATTCACATCGAGACAGGCACGCTTAACAACCTACAGACCGGTTTCGGGCTTATTGGCCCTCATCAGTGCAGGGTAGCTTAGCTTATTCGATCTCTCAGCCACTTTCAAGTTCTGTAATTTGGGAGATTTATTTCTGGAGTGTTTCTTTCTTCTGCCGCATGGTGTCGCCACTTCCAATTGTCTCTTGGAACGCGGCTCAGTGCGGTCAAAGACGCGACGAAGGTGATGCATTGGGACAGGCAACGCTTCGAGTGGAGATCTTACGGTCTCTACTCGGACACATTTGCGATCTGCATTCACAGTGTGAATCGTTGCATGGACTACGAGCAGATATAATTCAATGTTCTGCGTGGTATTTACCAGGAAAGTAGTTGTTTTCTGCTCGTAGTCTACCAGACATTCATTTCAAACTATTTTTGATATTCTAATTGGATAGACTATTTTCTCTTTCTGAAATTTTTGTCCAATTTATGGCTTTTCCATTTTTCATAATAATCACTGTTGGTTTAATCCGTTAATTCCGAGGTTAATTCAGTCAGTAAAGTTTTAAGAAATAAATATAGTATAGGAATGAAATGTTGCAACTGATCGAAAGAAAGGAATATGCATCTCTATGGCAAAAAAACAAATTTTCAAGAAGAATGTTGCAACTTATGTACTTCGTAATTTCTTAGTGCTGAAGAATCCTAAAACTAATGAGCAGGCAGGTCGAAAACTTATGTAATTTAATTCTATGATTCTTTCTATCGATTATTGTGTAATATTCATAGTTGTGTTTCTGCAATAAGTGCTTCTACAAAACTGTCGAAATCATTCTGATTCAATAGCTATTAAAAGTTGCAGTCAGAATATCGGGCCCTCCTCTTCCATACAAGTAATAATTTCAGAAGATGATATGGCGATTCATAGTACCCATCCTTTCTTCAACTTCATATTACTGAAAGGTGTCTATCATTGAAATAATTCATTTTATACGCTTTTGCATTTCCGAACCAATGACTGCTGTTCTTGGTTCATGCCCGGACTGTTATTTCAGTGACTCGTCTACGAAAATCCGAAGCAAAGGCGTGACTGCATCCTCCGGTCATACGATGATGGAAATCTAAACTTCCTGGAATTAGTCATTGCGACTAAACCCGATAGCCCATTGTTTCCATGAATGAAGACACCTTTCTAAATGGCGCTTCATCGTATTCGCATCAGTATATCCTTTTCAAACTGGCCTTAAACCTCTGCTACATTCAGAAACTTCTCAAGTCCTCAATAGACAATGAGTCCCAAATTTGCGCCGTTCGATAAAAGAAAGAATTTAAAAGTTGGACAGGTCTTGAGTTTGACAACAAAATGGTGGCCATTCTCAGCCCGTCTTGCCTATATTTTTCCCGTGATGAATAGAAGACCAAGAATAAGTAAGTTAGATCACCCACTTTTCTGCGATGTTCTGGAGTGGTCAATGTGTTCACGAATGTAGAATTACCATCTAGGCGAATAGCTGTCCTCTGAATATAATTCAGAAACCTTATCGTGTGTTCGGAAGCTGAACCCCAAACATGTGAACAATACTCCATGACAGGTCGAATGTGTGCTTTGTAGATGATAAGAAGCTGTTTGGGTGTCAAATAGCTCTTGGCAAGAAAACCATACACGCTAAGAAATATCCATCTGATAAATCACTTTTCCGGCTAGTGAAAATTTCCTGATACTTCTTAACAGCAATCCTAGTAATCCCAACTGCGAAAAAAGTTTCCTTCAATATACCATTAGGAATATATACCAGTCTGAAAATGACATTTCAGTTAAAGTAGATAGTACTATACCTCGAAGTAATTTACTAACAAGAAATCGCAGGTGATGTATTCACTATTCCTAATAGTAATTTTAACCTGGGAACTCTGGTACAATCTGTCCGAGAGAATATTGAAAATTAATGTCAGCAGTTCTCAACAATGTATCCAGAAATAGTTACTATCTCCTTAGTAAAATTAATCTCAGAAAATGATGAAGTTAACTAATCCAAATGAAAATAAGCACTTACTCTTCCGAAGCAATTTTATTAACTATTCAGCGAGTAATAATTGTCATAATGCTGTTCATTGATGAATACTAAATTGAATGGTATGGGTTGACTTTGGTTCTCAGTTATTCGTTGATTCTGTTCGAGGCAGTATCTCTTTTTCGCAGCTAGTGTGCCATCATAATCGAGGTGAAGTTAGATGTTTCGGTAAAGGCTCCCAATGAACATTTGAGGATAACGCACAAATTATAAAATGATTCAGGGTATGAATGTGTTGAAGACAAAATGGTTTCTGGAGGGATTCTTTATGATTATTATTGCAATAAAAGGAGAAGATTTATTAAACTAGGACTAGCCAAGAAGAAATATGAGGAAAGTGAAAAGAGGGGTAATTATAGCAATATTAGAGTAAATTGTGATTGTTATGTAGGTTGATTTATTTTTTATATAATCACAAATACTTCTGTCTAGAAGATTCATGGATATAATGGTGACACAGAAATTGAATACCTAATACAGTTCAAGGAAGGGTTATGGTCACGAAAGATAGGATAGGATACTGAAGACATTTTCTGCTCGCATAAACATAACCTGGGATACACTTTGGTATGAAAAACGACTTCAGATTCAGTACGATTTCGAAGAGTAGGTACCAATAGAGACATCAAAACTTTCCTATAAAAATCTACTCCGGATCAACTGGATAACATCAGTTAAGCGGCGCTATGGCTGTTACCACTATATTTTTCATTGAAAATAATCGAAAACTTAATATGGAGGCCTTCAAAATTGGAATTTCAAGAAGAATGTTTGCCTATTTTTCTAATGATCAATACCATCAATGAGTGTAGAAGAAGGGATTACAATAAATCGTTGAGAGTATTCCACTTCCGGTAATAAATATAAGAATACGAATTGTCACTTTTTGTCATGTAGTAGGTACATTACAATCTATTATATAAAGTTTATTTCACTGAATAAAAAACAAAAACTACCAGGGCTCATTGATTAATTACAATATTTGATACAAGGAAGAAGTACTCTTCCAGTATTGTGTAATTTACTATTCCTCAATGTACATTTCAATATATCATATAAAGTTCAATTCACTGAATAAAAAATAAAAACTACTAGTGCTCATAGGTTAAATACAATATTTGATACAAGGAAACGGTACTCTTCCAGTATTGTCTAATTTACTATTCCTCAAAGTACACACCAATGATGTACGAATGGTAACAATTCAACCATGTTCCTAGTAAAGTTGACTATTATATTATGTGATCAGCAAGTTGACTCAATTTACTTGGACTCAATAGTAGTGTTCACTGGAAAGAATTTCTGTCCATATATCAACTATATAAACCAGTGAAAATTACTTCGATTCTAGTAATGTCTACCGTTTTTTTCTTTGCGTGTAGGAACAGTCGTGCATGCTATATGATATATATCAGGCATTGTGAGTTTCAGTTTCTTGGAGAAAATATCAGCTTGAATTCTCGAGTTTTGGTACCATTAAACTCCACTAGATTATCAGATCCCCATTTCAATACTTGAACTTGTATCTCTGGTTTCATTGAATAATAAACGGGCTTTGCGAAAGAAGGCAGTATACGCTGTTCTATCATACGCGAAGCTGAAGTAATTTTAACAGCCAACTCAGAGCAATCCTCGTAAGTCTAGGACTTGCATGAGTTAGGAAGACGGGTACCTTACCTTCTTGAGTGCCATCCGAAGAACTACTCTACTACGAAGGATTGATATGTAGGTACCGAGAATGTTTCATTGGTCACCATATCCTCTCGCTAAATGATGCTACAGAACAAGGTTTCTGAATAGAACGTGAAGCAAGAACACTGTTGAAGTCAAAAACACCGTCGTTGATAGGCATTTCATCAGATGAGACGCCATCAAAACGATTACATTATGGATATATCTATTCGAAGCTTTATAGTAAAAGACACGAGTCCTGGGAGGCAAACCATACAACCTACGGAAGTTTCCAAGAAGGTCCAGTGATATCTAATGCTATAGCCAGAGATTCCATGTGTTTTCGAATGGTCGCCTGCTATAATAACTGAGTGATGTAGGCAAGCAAATTATCTGTTGATCTTTGGTGACGAAAGTCTGGATTTCGCCAAAAACATGGAACACAGACTGCCTTACTTAAAGTGATCGATGACATCGAAAAAGCTAATGACAAATCAGCTGTCTCTCTTCTAGTTATGCTCGATCAAAGTAAAGCATTTGATTTGGTCAATTTTGAATTACTTATCAGTAAACTGAAATACATTGGATTCGATGAGTTATCACTGAGATGGATGACGAGTTATCTCACAGGACGGGCTCAAAGAGTCATACTCGATCAAAATCTCTCGTACTCATCATTGAAAGAAACTAAATTAGGAGTTCCACAAGGAAGTATCCTGGGGCCCTTGATGTTTTCGATTTTTATATTCGATTACCCGTCCTCATTGTCATTTTGCCAAGCCCATCTCAATGCAGATGATTTTCAAATTTATTTATCTGGCAAGGCCGATGAAACAGAAAATTGTATTTCACATATCAACCAAGACTTACAAAATACGGTAAATTACTCCGAAAACCATGGTCTGAGAATAAATCCTAGTAAAACAATCGCACTATGCTTTGGACCACTAAGACAGAAAACAGAAATAATAAATCAACATAGGCTCTCACTAAATAATGTTGACATCGAATGGGCCGATTCTACAAAAAATTTGGGCGTTATTATTGATTCCTCTCTTTCTTTCGATAAACATGTGGAAAAAATATTCAGAACATCTTTTTTCAAACTTAAGAATTTATATAAATTCAAATACCAGCTCTCTACAGAAATGAAACTAAGATTAGTCAAAACTCTGATTTATCCTCATATCGATTACTGCTGTTCAGTGTACTACAACTTCTTACCACAGTATAACAAGAATAAATTGCAACGTATTCAGAACGCTTGCATGCGATTTGTATGTTGTATACCATTCGGAGAGCACATCTGTCCTTATCTAATAAGTATGGAAGAATTAAATGTCAAAGCCAGAGTTCAATATCTTACTAGTATATTTGTGTACAGGTTGCTACAAACTCAAATTCCTAGGTACCTATATAGTTTGATAACCAGGAGATCCGATCTTCATTTGGTAAATATCAGGAATGATTCTTTCAATATTCCCTTTCATAATACCTCGAAATTCGAAGGATGCTTTTCATTTTTGGCCCCTTCATACTTGAATCAGATACAACCTTTACTGGATCTTTCAATTACTCAATTTAAAAAAGTTTTGAAATCACAACTGACTATTTCCCAATGAAGATATTTTTCATTGTCTATAGATCATCATTTTTTTTTTAAATTCGTATATTTCCAAATAACTCGGGTGTGAATAATGTTATTGTTTGTCCTTAGTTAGTAGCCTTATTACTTACTCCTAGATAACATGATGAGTTTTTTTTTTCCTCGTTTTTTTCTCTTTTTCTATTCTTACTTTATTCATTTGATGCATTTAATTTAATTATACCATGAAAATACATGTCAATTTTGGGAAGGGTGGAAGATAGCTTATGGCTAACCCTTTTTCCCTTTGTGTGTAAAATTTAATTTGTTTTATGCACAATAAACGTTATTATTATTATTATTATATTGATATTGACTGCCTTCTCCTCCACTTAAAATATGAGAGATATCAGTACAATAGGTCTCTAACTTTATCTCAGTTTGAGGGAAACACACAGATCTTACATGAAATAGTAAATAAACAACCTGCAAAGAACTGGTATTAATTCTGCGGCACATTTCTTGAGAATTATTGAAGGAAATTGGTTTGCCTCCATAGCCTTCTTGTCGTCAAGATCACATAATCTTCCATAAATTTTCGAGTGATGATAGCATTTTAGTTATCAACTCGATTGATCGATCTCAATTTGAAGTATGAACTATGAAGTATATTTATATGGATTGGTCGTGAATACCCATTTTAATTTCGTAACGTAACTAAGATGATGCCAAAGATCACGCGAGTTTGGCAATTTTACATTCAAGGTATATAAGCATTTAATTGGTTCAAGAAGTTGGTCAAGACTGGTTTATTATAACTTCGAATATCCACCGATGAGATTCACGTCGATGTAGGAGGTTTTACTACTGCAAGATAGTTTTATCAATAAAATTATTGTCATGTGATATCATATCTAAAGGCAATTGGTATAGATCATGCACATTATGATTGCCATCATTCGAACTATTATCGTCTTTATCGAGAAGGTATAACAATAATCGTATGGAACCGATATCATTGACCAAAGTTACCGTACACAAACTTCATCGAAGTACCTACTTACCTACCTTTATAAACAATAATAGAATATAGTAGGCGGATATATCAACGATATAATATGTTCCTATCTTTTCACATTCCTTTCGTATTGTTGCTATAAACAAACTTGTGAGTGGGTCTCACGAGTCTATCTGTATAAAGCTAACTTCACATCGATATAATACTGCTTATCCAACAGAAGGGTTCTTGCGCTCCTCTTTGAGGTTTCAAATGGGTTTTACAAATTTCTCCATTTTCACAAAAATGTTTTGTATTTCGAATGTATTTCATTGAAACACAATTTTATAGGAGCAATTTCATTGGCGTTTGATATTGTTGAAGTTGGTTCGATAATGAGTGTTTTTTCAAAAACCTAAATATATGTGATATCTTCAGGAAATTATATGAAAACTTTACATCAATGTGACACTTTCTTGGAAAGTAGGCGTTCTGCAAGCCGAACTGACTGTCCAACATTGTTAATAATTATTCGAGATGTGTGTGCAGACACTTACATGGTCAAACGTGTTTTTCATTTCAATTCGTATGGCCAGTTAGCATCGACAAATTCTAGGTTATTCTCACAGTTCGTTCGGATACGTGATTCTCGAAAAAACCGAGTATAACCATCATTATATCGAAGATTTGTTTGAACAATTTTCGAAGCGATAATTGGGTATAACTCGAGGTTTATGTTTGCACCGCTAGTCAAACAACATAAATAATTAGCAAGCCTGGTAGCACAAGAAAACATGCATTTTAATTCTGAAAGGTCAGTAGACTGCCATAACAACAAAATGAAGAGAAGAAATGAACGAATCACCAGGCATTTCAGTGTAATTGGTATCACTTTCACTGAACAAAATTATCATACGCCGTTTGTATTTCTAATGCTTTCAATTGTTTTGTTGCTCAAGAATTCCCCATTAGAATACTTTACATGAAACAAGTAAACATCGATCCGTGTATCTATTCGAACATATTATCCAAGATTTTTTAAAACAATGGTATGTACATAATACAAGCAGATCAGTAACTATTCAATTGAATTTTGTATTACATAAGTTCTCATAGCAAGCACACGGCTATTGATGCTAGCAATATTAAAAGAGTTTCCCGAAGTATTTGCTTTGTGGGTCCAAAGTGTGATTCACTACAAACTTTTCAGCTGACATATTTGCTTTCCTTGTCGATGTGACAATTGTGCCATTGTGCTTAATGAAAGGAAGAAATGAAGTAGAAGTTATATTTTTAACTGTCTTAGCGGAGGTCCAAAAAGAACGAGAACTATAATTTGGTCCATCGCCGAGCTGTCATCTCATCGACATGCCTATTTTGATGTCTCAATGATGATTGAAAATTTTCGTTGTCAAAAAGTATGCAGGATACCGTCAGTTCAGTGTATAGTTCACCAAGAATATTGTTTTTTTGTATTGATTACCAGAGAATTTATAGGAATTTTCTGAGGAAATTTCCTTCGATGAGTTCTCATCAATAGAGTTCTTCCATTTAATTTTCAGAATACACCTATTTATATTTGAAAGGGAGGCAAACTATATTTGTGTTTCTTATAAAATAAATGCAAAGCAATTTTGTGATTCAATCAGAAAAGTATATTCATTACATTACAAGATATTTTCGTTATAATTTTTTTGATATCTAGGAAAAATAAGGAGCATGGCAATATTGTGTTGATTGCAATTTTTCTCTGCCAGTTCTTCATTTCAAGTTTCTTCCTGGTTTCAAATTTGATCACAAATAAAAAGGAAAAATCATCTGATAATAAATTTATGGAATATTTTAAATTTCAACATAGAAAAACTTCCTTATTATACCTTTGGCAGACTTAATGAAACTGAAAGTTGAAGTTGAAGATGTTCAATTGATAATATTCTAGTTGATATGGCCCTGTCTGTAAATAAATACCATGCTGTTGATAGAAGTTCGTCCTGAATGAGTTTGCATCATTCAAATAAATCAATAGAGTAGCGAAAAGGCGATGTTTTTATTGAACTTTAACTTCGGTCGTCTGCTCATTATTTATGAAATTAATGTTCAAGCAGCGCAACATGCGAACCTATGCATGCTGTTCTATAGCTATAGAGACGCTTTGGAATCTGTGACAAATCGCTTCAACTGCGCTTCATTACAATATTTTTTCCAAATTCCCCGGTCATGCACTTGATGGCACTACTTAGTGAAGAATGCTGAAACCTATTACGAGGTTTCGTTGCACTTTCGATATATACGAGGAGATCGTTATGAATTTCATCAGAAGATGGAAATAACTCAATGTCTTCCGAACAAAACAAAATATCTTTGATGTGGGTTCCAGTACACTGTGGCATCGAGGGTAACGAAAAAGCTGATGAACTTGCCAGGAAACTCCATATATTGGACCAAAACCCGCACTCGGGATCACAAAATCTAGCACTCGAGGATGCATACGGTTCAAACGAAAACAAAGAGAGTGCTAGAATTAATACTTTCTCATGATGCATCACGGGAAAACCTTTATTAAAGAACTGTCAAAACAAAAAACCGGAGAACCACTCGCGGTGAGTAGGGACCAGTTTAGAACAATAACAGGCCTTCTCACTGATGGTCACCAAATGAAGTTTTACAACAGAAAATAATGCGGTAAGGGGGCAGAAACGCAAACACATGTCAGCATGCGAAGCATTAGACCGTAAACGTCTTCCTTTCTCATACAAGTCTCAAATGAGACTTCGAGGGTTGCTTTGCAACTAAGTTGGCGGTTAAAAACACACTTAAAACACACACACTTAAAGTCAGTCTAGGCTAACACCCGAATCAACAGTCAACCGGTAAAGAAACTTACAGGTTCTTCTGGACTAGAGCTACGGGTGGGTGTTAAAGAAGTTAAACTGGAAGACAGAATTAGTCCAAGAGGCTGAGGTGTTGCTAGCGATAGATTCAGCATCATACGAGCAAAAAAAACACGAGATGATAGAGATAGAGAGGAAAATTAACTAGAGCGAGACATACGACTGATACACACGACAATTGACAATTCTTATTTCATCAACATGTAATCTACGAATTCAGCTCAGAACATTTCGACTCTAGAGCTTCTATTTTAGATACAGAAATTTCATTATAAACTACCATCAAGTAGATTATAATAAAAATTACGAAATTATTACATATATAGGAGCTCTATCAGCTCTTCTCATCGTTCAATAATTATTATCTCGGAAAATAGGTATATATTATCAGGTCTATATAGTTATGAATTATATCCTCACTCAAATTTCTACTTCCTGTATATGAACTGCAGTCATATAACCATCTTCTATGTGCAAAAATCAATAAATTATTCCTATAGGAAGCAATTTGTTGAGCTTATACAAGACGTTAGAAAATCAGGAGTATAGCATTTACAGTGGGCATCTAATTCAGCCTTCACATTCCTTGAATAGATTGCAAGTAATGAGCCATAGCTATGTATTTACATGGGCTGATGAGTGAGTACCTTCTCCTAGAAAGTATCATTTTTCGTTGGTGGGTGCATGAGCTTTTCACGATGAGAGCTGACTAAAGAAGTACTAATTCTCTTTCTGGTTTCCGAATGACTGAAATTGAAATATTCTTTATTTTTATGTATTGAAAATACATAAGCACGTCAACGTCAATTTTTTTGTGTGTGGAATTTTGCTTCTGTTTCAATTTGAAAGAGCTACTCTATCTACAATAAGACAATGACAACCACAATATGTATCAAAGACATTTTATGCTTCAAATACCAAACAGAAATATTCGACTGGTAGATCTGATAAACTACTTGGCCATCTGCTGATTACCACTATGCCGTATCAACACCTGCCACCACCCACTTCAATTAATTTTCCCTCCTTTTTTGTTCACCCTCTTTGGGAGGGTGTATGTCTGTTTCAATTGGGATATAATTTTGATGACAGCAATATCGATGAAAAAACTGAAAGTGAATCCGAAAGAAATCTATAATAATTCCGAATTCAGCCTGATTTGAAATTATGGAAGAATGATAGATTTCAAATTTTATTTTTCATCGAATTATTCAATATAGTCGGAGAATGAATACCAAAGAGACGAACTTCGAATGGTTCTTACTTCTTACCGTTAGTAAAAAGGGAAGAACCTCGAAAAAAACGATGTTTTGAAACAATCATGACTGACATATAATAATGTCGGACATTATGAGGTCCACCTTCTTTGAGAAAATACAAGCGCGAGTTTTGGTAGCATTCATGGATTGAACTCTATCTACTAGATTATCAGATCTCGTTTTAAGAATCATCGAATTATGGAGAAAAAGAATGGATTGAAAATATGTAACGGCAATATACAATATGCAACATTATAGACGATATTATAAATAATTATGAAGGATCAGGAGAAATCGATACAAAATGCGGCTAATGATATTTTAGTGTATGTTATATTTTGTTATATTTTTAAATGTGGTCACGTTGATTTCAACATTGAACTTATTCCAGGATTTCTTGCTGAACTAATTGAAGAAGAAGAGACATTTTCAAACTTCGAATGTGACAAAATTAGTCAACTTTATTTGTAATTTCACGTACCTACTGCACTCGTATTGTTAAAAAACACTGATGATATATATTTTTTATGTTCTGGTTCTCACGAAAAGGGATATCCTGTAATGTTCAGAGAACATCGTGAGAACCAAGAGAAATAAGGTAGGAGTTGGTTGTTCTTCTTAAATTCCTGGAGATCGTTTGCCTCGGGGAACACCTCCCTAGACAAAGAGTTCCAAAGTCTCGATGTTCATTGGATGAACGAGTCTTTGGAAAGGGACGTTCTGCAGGTCTCAAGTGACCACGAAGGGGTGTGAAGACTGAACTTGACGGGTTAATCTCGAAGAGACTGCTGATGGAGGAACGATTGTTGATATTTCAGAAGAGCATCGAGAAGTGAGCGAGTTTGTAAGCGAGGCATCACCGACGAGACGAATCGCCCTTTTTCGACAGAATCCAATAGTTTCAGGATATGTTTAGGTGCCGCACTCCAAATATGGGAACAGTATTCCAGGACAGGTCGGATCTGTGCCTTATAGATCATTAGCAGCTCACTGGGAGTGAAATATCTCTTAGCTCGAAACAGAAATCCAAGTTTTTAAGATGCAGTTTTGGCAATGGACCTCACGTGATTTTCCCAAGAAAGGTTATTGCTAATAGTAACGTCAAGCATCGAAATACAGTGAGATCGGATTTTCTAGAGAAAAGACATACAAACCAGAGGTTTAAGAATTGGAAAAAGGTGTTTCTTCAGTTGAAGAAATAACATAAAATCGTGCTTTGATGTATATGTATATCCTGGATCGATTATATACCTACTTTACAATTAATCAAGAAATGCATTCAAATTCATCCAATAATTGTGTTGAATACAAATCTTGAACGGTAACTAGTGTTTAATGAGCGATCAGACAAATATCAACCAATATTCATATGAATCGGCTCGAGTAGTTACTAATCATATTTTTGCTGGAAATAAGCATTATCGAATAAAACTAATTCGAGCATGGTTGGGCAAACAAAATAGCACTGTTGCATGACGAGAGCTTCCGGTGTCGAGTGAGCCTTGACTGGGCTGCAGAAAACGCATGCGTCACCGTTGCCTAGCATTACACGTATTGTTGAAACATTTGAATGAGTACGCCAAAGTTACCACCTTGATTCTTACAGTTTTCACGTGAATTTCAGTGGTTTCAGTCCTGTGTTTTTCAGTTGTGCTTGCACCCTCAGTTTTGCCATTATTTTGGTTGGTTATTGGTTGAACAGTGATTTCATTTGCTGCACGGATTCTACGTGGGATCTAGGGGGTTTTCTTCTGAGTTTCCTCTTTTTCTTTTGTTGAATCGGTATTATTTATGGAACAGGTAACGCTTTGGTTGTACAGGCAGTCCACGTTTTTTATCGTTCAGAACTTCAAACACCTTATATTGTCCTCCATGCATAAACCGTAAGATGTCACATAAGTTTTTAACATAACTGACATTATACTTTATAACGTCATCATCATAGATAGCGAATGGAAGGTAGGAATTTTGTTTTTGAGAAGCCATCAGATATTTGGTTATCATTCGGGTTAATTATAACCATAATAAGTATATGATCGATATGTTCTTTCACCAAGTTAGATAGGTAGGTAGTCCTTCAAGCAAATAACGTCTAAATAGGTTGTATTATATCTATCATGAGAAATCCATATTTTGTCGGAAGCACATTCGTCGCTGTATTTGTATACCACGATCAATAATTTTCATCAGCTAATTCCATTCACCCCTACATAGAACGTTCTATCATTTCCTCCTTTATTGTAGGAACGATAGTTTTTATATCTGGAATACGCTGTGATGACTGGAGGGTTCAACTCAGATCATTCAAAATATCATGTTGATGAATTTTAGCTGCATCATATTTCATTTTAATTTGATACAATATGAAAACCATCTTCATGGTCTAGGGATTTGTTTAGCAAAAATATAATTATATACCTACCAATTAGGTGTTTGTCAATTAGTATACGCCATGTTTGACTTTGAGGTGTCCTTCTTTGAAGCGTTTTTAAAAATATATACCTAATTGTTTCTAGTATAAAGAATGTAGAATGATGTGTTATTGTACAGGAAAAGGCGTATTATGTTATGTCGAAAATTGGTTTTGGGAAAAAGCGTTGGTTCAAAAATAAACATTTTTTCCTTCCGTCTTCGATAAAAACTTCAAATGAGTATATAACTTCGGGACCACTGACCGTTATTATAACATGCATATTCATTTCGTTTGTAAATGATATTTTATTATATCACCCACTTCGTTTGATTATGAACTAATGATAACCCTGGTGCATAGGTAAATCGTATACTATTTAGTTCCTGTTTTTTTAACCCGTAAAATCATTTTGGTATAATAATTCCCAGTTCCTATAGAAGGTATTATTGAAGCTGTGATATCATCTTTGGTGTTTTATTTATTCGACTGCACGAAAGAAAAACTATACATTTCCTAGAATTGAGGTTATGTTCATAAAAAACTTTTGAAGTACTAAGCCAATCTAGTTCACTATTTGAAATAATAAAAAATGCGTAGAAATGTTAGGAGTAATTTGAAGTACCAACGTGTATCTATTCCTTGAACCCATCAGATTGATTTTGCGCAAAATATGTTACAAAACTTTGAGAGATCATTGTGACAACATAGATATGATGCAGCCATATCAACATCTGATCTCTCATACAAGGGTACCTAAATGTATTTTTTATTTTCACCTTTTTTTAAGCTGCCTGCCTAAATTGCATACTTTTCAGCATTTTAGATCTGAACAATATCGAATTCCAATACAAATAGATAGGAAAAAATCTGGCAACTGTCGAAAAAAATTCAGTTGATGAATCCAACAAGTCACCAATTGGACTTTCACGCTGTTGTCATATCTACCAAATGACTTATTGGGCTTGTGCCATTCCGATGGTGTACAATAGATATCGATGTATTTTCTACACGTGAATTGTGCAACCTCGAAAATGTTTAAGTACAAATTCAACCTCATTAGGAATGATAAAAATAATCTATATTCACCAAATATTACAATAATAAGAATATCAACAATATAACTACTTTTCATTCACGTAATATATATATATATATATGCTTTGCGGTTAATAAATAGATTTATGGGATTTATGAGACAAAAAGCAATCAACACGAATTTACTTATATTCAGTAATGAGGTTTTCAATACCTTAGAAAATAAATCACAATTAGATGTTGTTTTTACAGACTTCCGAAAGGCATTCGATCAGGTGCATCATGATGTCCTCCTAGAAAAGCTTAATGGGTATGGATTATCCACAAATATTCTTGAATTAATGAAAAATTATCTTCAAAATCGATACTTCATTGTCAAGCATAATGGAAACACCTCAGGGAAATTTTTGGCTAATTCTGGAGTTCCACAAGGCTCGAATCTAGGACCTCTTCTCTTTTTACTTTTTATTAACGATCTACCACCAAATCTTAAATTTTCAGAATGCTTACTGTTTGCCGACGACTTGAAGCTCTATGAACGAGTACAAACGGTTCGAGACTGCATAGGACTACAGAGAGATATAGATGACATCATGGAATGGAGTCTAAGGAATAAATTACATTTTAATTTTAACAAATGTTCCGTACTCTCGATAACCCGTGTAAAAGAGCCAATTTTTTTTGAGTATATAATGGGAGGGGAGGTCCTAGAGAGGAAAACTGAGATAAGGGATCTTGGTGTTACGTATAATACACAATTTAATTTTTCCACTCACATTAAAAACATGATTAAATCCGCTAATCGTATTTTGGGATTTGTTATCAGACAAACTTCGGATTTTTCTAATATCAACACTATTAAATTATTATATTACTCACTGGTCAGGCCTAAATTGGAATTTGCCTCGATCATTTGGTTCGGAGAATATCAAACACATTTGAATGAATTGGAAAAGGTCCAGAATAAACTGTTGAGGTACTTGTATTTTAAACAGCATCACTTATGGCCTGATTATAATACTGTCAGGACTTCACTTCTGAGATCCGAATTCAAAATACTAGCCTTGGAACAAAGAAGAACTCTTATATCAATGATATTCCTATACAAAATAATGAATAACTTAATAAATTCCCCAGAAATCCTCAGTTTGCTTCCATTGAATGTACCACCACGCCGTATACGTTCTGTACCAATGTTCAATCTCTCTGCAGTGTGTACCACACCGAGAGCACCTCTGGTGTCTATGCTTAAAGTAGCAAATAATTTGAATATTCTCATGGATTTAGATTGGACCTTACCTCTGACTGCTTTCCGCAAAAAAATACTGGAACAATTACTGAACATAACTCTGTGACACTGAATATCGATTTTTGAAAACGACTTCCTGCAATTCTGGTAAAAAAAAATTATTAACTAGGATCAATATATAAATAATAACTCTTATTTTGGTTTATTGACATTTCAGTTTATCCATGTAATTAGGCTGTAATAGTCTGTGTGGGTAATAAATAAATAAATAAATAAATAAATAAATAAATAAATAAATAAATAAAGAACTTTCCCCACTGAAGGAAACTTGTTTGTGGGTAGAATTTATCTACTTAATTATTTGGTTTTATTCATTGAAATAGTGGCAGCTATAATCAAAATTAATAAGTGTCTTAGTAATGCTTTACAACAAACACTGATAACGAAACATATATATTCATATGAATAAAAATGAGTGTGTATTTTCGAAGTAATTGATAATGATGAAAAAGTTCTGGCTTCGGTTTTGGCTAAAAGTGTTGAAAACAAGTAATGGGGAATTAGAGTTTTTTGTATCGATAAATTGAAACATGTCTGTTCTACTAATACTTTTGATCCAGTTGGTTATGCATCCATTGATATGATAATAATTATTGTTTCAACCAACGTAGGTGATCCATTTGTTATTATAGGTCCAAAAGGGTAGAACTTACAGTCTAACTCCACCAGAAATGTAATTTAATGCAGTCTACAGACTTACATCAGGCAAAAAGGACATGTTTCAAGGGATTAATCCCTCATCATCAGCTTATTATCATAGCAAGTACATCTAGGGAGAAAAAAATACAATGTTGAAAACTCGATTAAAAACTTGACTTAGCAAAAAAGGAAATACCATTGGTGAAAAAATTTCAATTAAATTACAAAAGTGGAAAAATTTATTGTGAGTCGCACCAAGTGTGGACTGCTAATGTTAGGGAATTTTCAAAAACCTTATCCACAAATTATCAAATATAAATCAAAATTTTAGGTGTCAAGGAACCACTTCAGAACCACTCGAAAGAATGACATGAAAGTGAATCAAAAGATGTACACATCCTAGAATAAAAAAAATTATGGCAAGTGACAGAATGACTAAGAACTGATCCTGTGACTGAAGTGGACCACTGGTAGAATTGGTTGTGTCAACCTCAAAGCAAAGAGCGAACCGTAACCACAGGTAACTAGAGAACCTATGAAAGACAAAGGAGAAAAAATTGAAAATTTTTAAAAAAAATTACCATAGAAAATTAAGGCATTAAACAATTTCAAACTATCGAACTGGATCTGTACGGAGACAATATGTTTCAATGAGTGTAAAGATGGTTCCTTGACACCCTAAATTTTGATTAATATTTTATAATTTGAGAATGAGGTTGAAAATTCCCTCGCATAAGGGGTCCGCACTTGGTGCGACTCACCTTAAATTTTTTTGACTTTTCACTTTTGTAATTTAATCAATATTTTTTGTTCACCAATTTTTTTTGACTTTCCACTTTTGTTATTTAATAATTTTTTTTCACCAATGGTTAGTCTTAGGTATTTTCTTTTTTGCTAGGTAAAGTTTTTAACATTGTATTTTTTTCTATATTGTACTTGATAATAAGCTGATGATGAGGGACAATTTTGATGGAGTTACGACTGTAAGTTCTACGACCCTCTTGATCAATTATTCTTTTATTGGCATTGTCATTTTTCGACTGGGTACCAATCAATAAGATGCGAGCCTCGCAATAATACCTTGCAACGATCTTCCCGCGCACATTAGCTACCAGAGCTATTATTTGCTCCAACTTTTGATACCGTGCGCCCCAAATAAGCACACATTCATGAAAGATCGCGTGATCTCTGGTGATTTACTGCGCCAAGGTGATTTCCTACTCATGAATATTAGATGAAGGACAATGAAAATATTATACGGAAAAATACACGAATAATGAAAATTCGTATCGTGACAATGCCTAATGTGATCCTTTCTTGGAATATGATGCGGTTTTTCTGTTCATACTCAACTGAAGAGCTGGAGTACCCTGTGATAATAAGCTATTTAAGAATAAATTGGATTGGTTATACAGAGTGTCCCAAAAGGTCATGCCATAAATGATGATGATGCTGATAGAAGGGTGTTTCTTGTATAAGCTCTCTCAAAATGGTATATTAGTTAAAAGAAATATACTTTCTCAACACTCTATAAAGAACATAATGAATAGCAGTATAGAGATGTGAATGGGAATACATTTTTTATTGCCACTTTCAAGGTTTACTATATTCCGTAATGAAGCACCTAAAAAAATCAGTTAGCTATTTGTAACTATACTGAAACGAATTGCTCCAAATCAACATAATTATCAACAAAAACAACGATACGTACCTATACGATACGATACGTTTTACGATGTTATGAATAGAGCCAACTATTTTTATCGTAACTTCATGATAGATTTTAATCGAGATTTTAATGCTGATGCTGTATCCTCTATTTGCTATCATTTCCACTGTGCCATAATCGAAATTCAGTTACAAAAATGATTGAAGATTTTATAATTATTTCCAAGACAGATTTACGTGATATAATGAATTTATGCTCGAATTCCGCTGAATCCCTTTGAAGATTTGTTTTCATTCAGAAAATTGTAACTGATCACAGGATATAATTCTTGCCTTTTAAACCTTGCTATCTTCTCTGGATACATGATAGGTCGAATCTTTGGAAATCACAAACATTGATTCCGAGAGATGTGAGCAAATTGAAAACGTCCGGCAAGTTTATCTCTCAATGTTGTTAATGTTGTTCCTGATACTCAATATTCAATAAAATCGCAATACTTCTTTCCTCTCCCAATATCCTTCTACTGGCTTGCATGAAGTTCCTCTACGAACATTTCAGGTTTTCCTCTCGTGCAGTCGGAAGGTAGGTAAATGAAATTCTCGACCATTATTAGTAACTAAAATTGTTTTTTCAAGTTTTTCTGTTCATTTGGAACTCACCAGTGTGCATACATTTTTCAAGCTGTTTTTTGAACCAGGAAAAAAAGTTGAAATTTCATTATCCGACTTTTGTTTGTATTCATCACATTGTTTGATTGAAAATTATCATAATGTCAATTTTTAACGCGTTTTTTCTTACAATAAATGTTCCAAAATAGTGCCATTCACCATCAATAAGTTTCTGTAATTTGTCTCCAAGTCCAAGTCAAAATTCACCATCGATATTTTCTGTTTTCTTTTTCGAACAATTCGAACACATAGTATATTACGGAATCGTGGTCGCATTTTTTGCTTCCATCGAGATCTACGAATTCCTAGGCAGGCGGTCTTTGATCTCTGACTTGCACCTTAGCCCGGAGTTTCCATAATTGGTAATCCGTGCAGACACCCCGGAGTTATTCCTGCAGAGAGAAGGGTACATATTTCTGTGCAGGAGGCATCAGCAGTGGCGTGACTCACGGCCATTTGGACGATAGCCAGATAATTTGGGGGCCCTAAACCAATGTTAAGCATTTTTAGAATCGTCCATAGATTTCTGAGGCATCCGCAACATTAAATGAAAATAATTTGCTAATTTCTTTTTGAAATAGCTTTCTTTCTTTAGCGCATTCAAATATTTGCGAAGAATAGCTAAGAAATTATATATAAAATTAATATTCTAAATCAGTTTATACAGATGGGTTAGTTCCGAATTTTTACGTAACATTTCCAGTAGGTATCCTAAATGTCCATCAGTTCTGATGAAGTTTCATCATTGTACCTCGGAAATAACAGAAGATACACGATGTTTCAGTACAAATGATGTATCGGTAGTGAGTTAGAGATCCTGATCATAAATCCGAAAGAATTTTGATCAATTTACCGAAAAAATGGGCAGCAAAGCATTTCCAGCAGTCCTGAGAGTTTAATGGTTCTACCTGCTCGATGATAAGTGGAGTTATTGGGTGCTTCCATGAAATGTGAGACACACTGTATATTATAATTAACCCTTGAGGTACACTATTTTGTGAGTTAATAGGTTAGGACTTTTTATCGTGATGTATTGTAATTTGTCTTTTTATGCTCAAATGAATTCGAAAATTTATTTTAGGTAGTGAAATGTACACCGATATTATTTAAATTCAGCTAGTGAAAGTTGGTTGATTATTTATAGTACCAGAAACCTTTCTCAAATCTGATATCAAAAAGGCTGTAACTCTATGTTTGTCCCATTCATAACAAATATTCAACAATGCCGTGGTATTGTAACCTCTCCTAAATCCTATCAGTTGAGAAGGGATCGATAATATATATGATAGAAGGTACTTTTGATACAATTTTTCATATACTATTTCAGGTACTATTTCTACAAAAATTTCAATACAAGTGAATGAATGGTGATAGTTGAAAGATCAGAATAGCCTTCACGATATTTATTCAATTCAGTTAGTGAAAGTTGATTGATTATTTAAAGTACCAACCTTTCTAAAATCGGTTCTACGTTTGACCCATTCATCACACATATTCAGTGATACCAAGGTAGTATAATTGTATAGTAACCTCCCCTGTCAGTTGAGAAGAGATCAATAATTCATACAGAACTGATTGCGTTTCTCATATACTATTTCCGAGACTATTCCTATAAAATCTTTGATATAGAAGTGAAATAATGCCGATAATTCAAAGATCAGGATAGCCTCCAGACTTCAATACTTAAAATCAATCATATCTCCCTATGTACGAACGATCATCATCGTATTTCCCTTTCACAATGTATTCCTCCAGTTCTCCTCTCACTTCAATGAACTCATAAGGTTCTCTTTACGGAACTTGGCACTGGAAGAATTCACAGATTGCATTTGAATCGTGGATCTTTTAATGCCATATTTCGTGGGAAGAAATTCTCATCAGAACAAAACTTATTATAGTGTTTTAGTTATATAATATGTTAATTTTTCTAATGAAATTAAGACAGATATGTGTTTCTAACCTCGGTAAATTACATGTAACAAAATGGACAATATCAATGCGGATACGCTTCGTGTGAAAAAAATGAGGATTGCAGTAATGAAGAAGCAGAAGAAGAATATGATGATAATTAATGTTCAGCATCACTTCTTATTGAAAACTTCAATTAAGAGTACTTGTCGTGGAGTGAGCATTATTACAAAACCATTAAATTGATTGATATTCTTCCAATGACATTTCGAATTCTTTCAAATGGCAATATGGCATCTGGGCTCAAATTTCAACTTTTAAGGAATTTAGTCACTCCATCTAATCTTTTCTTAGGTTCCAGAGGATCTGACCTTAGTCATTCGAGTGTCGAGCTTTTTTAGTTTTCTTGTTGTATGTACAATAATTTTTCTACGATCTTGCAGAAACCAAAAACATTAAATTGTGTAATAATTGTCAGAATCAATGTTTAACTGATGTTTGTTACCATAGTATAATTACAGATGACTACAGAAAAAATATGTGATGCAGATTTGTTTAGTACTGTTGTGTTAGATGAAAGAGGTAAATACTTTTATTTCTCTCTTGATTTTCGGGATGTTCGACTAGCGACTTTCAAATTTGACACAGGTTATAGGAGATTGTTGGAAAAAACATTGTTGCTTTGGAGATTGTATGAAATAAAATGTAGGTCGTACAGTGGACATTGTATTGAGGTTACATCATGTTCAATCTGTATAATTATTCACGGTACAAACATCGTACCAATTGGAGTTCTATCAGCAAATACTGTAATTTGTTAATATAACTACCGTTTGTCAATACTATACTCAAATTTTCTCATTAATCAAATAGCCATTGCCGAATGGAAATAATTTGCGAAAACAATATGTTGAAATATTTTATAATAATATATTTAATGTAGGTAACTATATATTCCTTAGATATTCCTACATACAATTGTTTTCTTTCACTTATTTCCAGAATATACATGAATATATGGAAAAATCTCAGAACTATTCGATGCGATAATTGAAATATATAATTTCCTGATATGAAGAAATGAAAGTTATGGGTGCTGCTTTGAATTATGTTTTCCTATCTTATAGATGGCTTTCTCCATAACAAATTCCGATCACTGTCACTGTCAATCCATCAGGACATCGGTACAAAAATCAGAAAAGTTGAAAACAAGTTATGTCGCCCTAGAAAATATTTTGTTTAATTCACTAGATTTGTATCAATAATGCTGTAATGACAAACCATGTGCATTGTGGAAAATGTATTATTGTTTTTATACGGAAACCCTTCTGAATGTTGAATAAATAATGTGTGTCAATTTGTTGTTTTTATTTTCCGCACGTACCTAACCTGCTATACTGTAACAATAGCCACAATGACCATGATCGCAGTGCAATCTGAAGTTGAAGGATATCAATCATTGTATTCTCCTCTTCATACACCACAAGGAAGGACAAGGACATCAAGTGGAGAGAAGAAATAAATTAAATCACTAAATGCAGGCCTGGATGTATCGATACGTATAATACCAGTGACTACCAAAGTGATTCTTCGGCTCATGGATTAACCAAATATTGTGACATATTATCAATTCCACACACCAACAAATAATGTCTGAAAATTATCCACTCGTTTACAGTAAAATATTTTTTTCAGTAGTAATAACCCAAGGACGTTGATAATTGTTCGAAAAAAATTTCAAAAGCTTGTTGCTTGGAAACAGTTGCCTATAAGCAACAAGCTTGATAAATTGAGCATTTTCAATGTTCGACGGTTGTTCGGATATTGCAAAAGTCCATAGACGCTTTCCATATACAAAATTTTTAATGTAAACATTAGTCTTTGGTACATTTGATACGATGATTTCATTAATATTCTCATGAGTATTACAACCAAATCGTGACATTTTGAAATATTGTATATTTGAAATGTCAAAAACGAATTGAAACAAAATGAAGGTATCCATAGAAACATGATTGAATGAACACAGCCCATGAGATCTGTTTTCAGTATAATGTTGGTTTGTTTATTTGTGTCCAATCAGATGACTACAAATTACCTGATTTCATTGGATTACTACTTGAGAAAAAAAAATTCAGCGAAGATATAAGATAAAAGTTAATAGATGAGGCAAAGTCAAATTTCTTCTCCCAGTTGAAATGATGATATTTCGTGTTCTTTTATCTCGATAGTGGGGATTGATGAATGTTTAAATTATTACGAGAAAATTGATAATTCAATTATTGTTCAACCCATATAGATTTCTTCAGAGAGTAAGCGGGAAGATTATAGAATGAACTATTTTTTAGAAAACATTAATATTACGAGGAAATTCCTGGAACAGGTCATTTTATCTTCAATATCCTTTATAGTTCAATTCACGAAACAGTGGTGTTTTCGAAAAAATTAATCAAGTCCATAGTTTGGTCGCACTGTAATAATGCTCAAAAATCAGTCGAAATCATGTTTTTATCCATTTGTTTGACTTCCATATTCTGCTCTTCAGTTATTATTCCATCCTGGTCAATACATCATGGCCTGCATTTTATAATTCACCTTCTTGTTATCTCGTTCAGTCTTATTGGCTTCACCCGGTGAGTGAGATTCATTGTCATGAGGTCATAACTCTCGAAATCATTTGGCTTTTATTCATTATCTATATAGTGACTGCACTATGTTACTAATTTGACGCATGTTAACTCTACTAAACAATTGTGGATCAAAAATTTGAAGATCTGAAAATATGAACATGAAAGTAAAGAATCAAACAAATTCTAATTTACTATTTATAAACTTTGAGCTTTCTTATTTTTTCTCATTTCATCAGTCCAAACGAAAACTGTTCCTGGTTGTCTCAGATTATGTTCGTTTTGGCTTCGGTTTCCCATCATCACTTTTATTTCTTCACGTACGGATGAGAATGAAATGAAAGCGTCGATAGATATTATAATATGTCAATCAACAACTGGTAAGTATAAAAAGTCTGCTCAACATGATGCATACAAGCAAGTCCCTATTTCGCTAAAATCAAAGAACAAATATAACAAAAAAAACTAAAATATTTTTGTTATTAGTCGATACTATTATTCTGATTGAAGATAACTATGTGCTTCAAGAAAATCCATGATATGTGACTTCATCATCGTGTTTAACCATTGATTATTCAATAGATATTGTCTAAAAGGTCTTTTGAAAGTTGAACCAACTCAGGAAACCATAAATATTGTTTTTCATCTAGATCATTGACCAATGATGTTTATGGCAATAATCCTGGTAAGTATTTCACTTTCTCTAATAATCCGTTGGAAAATATTTTATCAGTTGTATCTAAGTCAATAGCGATCAACCCGGATATTTGCAAATTCTGCGGTCACAAAGTAGGTAGTGTTTTTTTTTTCAAAAGAATGAATCTGTAATCATCAGATCTTCATTTGAGAGAGGACAATGTTTCACAAACTGTGATGTAATTACATATCTGAGACGAGGTAATAGGTCACCAAATTTTCACGAAAATATTTACCATTTCAAAAGATATACGTATTGAGAAAGGCCTGGAAATAGATCTGATAAATAAATGCAAAAAAATTTCCCACTATCGAACACATGTTGTTCCAATTGTTCTCGTTATTCAATAATACTATTCAATTTAGTACTTCTTTGAATAGTTTTCATTCGGAATTATAGTTTCACTCTCGGTTTCATTTCATTTTCCCCTTACCTTCCTAGGAAAATTTTCTGGATACGCCCATGGGTTTGGTGAAGAAAAGTAATGAAAGCGTCTACCCATCTCAGAGAATCAAAAAATCTGCATTGATTCACGTAACATACCTTCATTTTGCTCCTGGTTTTCGAAACTTGTATTTCTCAAAGAAATATTCTCGTCTTTTACGAAAAAATGTGAGGTACTTACTCTAAAATCAACTTTGGATAAAAAAAGCCTAATTACAAATATAGACACACAGGAGATTTTCCTACTTTTGGGTCATCTGGTATTGTTTCATGCATCAATTCAATTGAGCTTATCATTTACAATCATTCAGTTATAAATATCATGATTTTAATGAGCTCCGTAGTCTCATTCTCTGCAACGGTTTTTTCGTTATTATCTTCATGAGATACAATCTCACATTGAAGTTTACCCATGACTGATAAATAACAGCCATGGATGTATTCTCAACCTAGACCTGGAAAATAAATGCACTGAAACTTCCTCTACGAGTCTACGCAATTATGGATGGAATAGAAAAGTTTAGTTTGGTGTTCGCCTACGACTCATATAAGCTTACTGAACTTGACAAAGAAAATAAGAAGAAACAGATTTTCCTTACACCAACTATATCTTTTTCGCTCTATATATTTACACGTGAAATTGGAAATGGAAACTACCATGGACGTGAATTCAGGGAGTTGCCAACTCATTATGTGTCTGATTTTTCTGTCAAGAATTGATCCTATAGCAGGTATGTCTTATGTTTCGTTCTCCTTGTGCCTCCCTGTACATAGTGAAGGAATAATGTGTCCCTTCATAAAAGGCTATTCATATACAAGAGAATTGGTTATATGTAGAATCGATTAGGTACCACTGAAAGAAGTGAATTTGAATATGCTAATCAAAATGAAAGTCCAAAAACGATATCAAGCATTAGGTCATTATTATCGAATTTTATTTGCAAAGGAGTTTATCTGCACCTTGAGACAATTGAACCAACATGCATTCGTCATTGAACTGGGACAGGTGATTATGATTGGTGTATCGAGTCGTATGTATTTTTCTACAATCAACAGCTCAACTCAAGAAAGGTCAACTGGCCGCAAGGTCGATTATAGCTGTCTGATAAATGGCTGCCGGTATTTTAACTTTCGTTCAGCCCGATTCAGCTATTTATAGCTGCCATTTGAATAATAAATATTGTCGTTAATGGGAAGGCAACAAAATTGCATCTGTCGTGAATGAAGAAGAAATTGAGTTGTAAAGTATGTCTACAACTGAAACTTTCATCACGGTGATCATATCGTATTGTACCTCGTACCCAAGGTGGATATAGGATGGTGAAACAGCTTCCTATTAACAAGCACTAGAATAAACTGTAGACCTTTGCCTACTTGATTGCATACCGTAGTAATATTTCCTGGAGTTATCAGAGATGGCGACATACCTTGTGTCGGTAAAACAGAAACTCTGCATCTGTCATACTTTTATCAGTTTCATCTGTTCTAGATGAAAAATGATTGAGAAGTGTCAAAATATCAATATTCAATCCAGATTCATCGAAAATATATTGTTTTAATGTCGTTTCAAGTCACGTCTGTCAGATGTGAACCACAGAAATACGTAAGCAACAGAAATCTTCTTCGATAATCGATCTTACCGCCATCTTCTTTCAAGTCGTGGAAATATTAGTACCTTCTCAAACGGTCTACAAGTTTTTCGCAGAAACAGTTGAAGAGCTGTTTCACCATCCTATATCCACCTTGCTCGTACCTATTGTCACCTGTTGAATTGATTTTCAGGAGAAAATTAAAAACACCTCCTCCTCCACATTATTAATCTTCAATTCTTATCCACGTAACATTATTGCAATCTATAACGTTATTTAATTCTTCAGTCGATGTCATCAAGTGTTAGATGTATGTCATCATCGTCGTTGATAAAAGCATTGGTAGGTTAGAAGGTTCATTCGACTTTTTCAATGTCCAATGAATTTTCTTATTGAATTCAGATCTGTAGTGGCTGGATGGAATCAAAATGTAGACTGATGCATAGTAGATTCTCTAATGAGATTAGAATGAAAGAAAAATTGATACCAGTACCTAACAGACTGTATTTTCCCCACGACCAGAAAGTATATTACATTAAATATTAATTTGACTGTAGATGATTACTATGACGCCGCCATTAACATGTAAGAGTACTATATAGTAGTCTAGAATTGTTTTGATTAACCTGATAGTGCATGCTGTGCATCATATATTGTATCTGTATTGGTGAAAGAAGGTCCATTTGATTTAATTTTGATTCGAGTGTCGCGCGTATGCGGTGATGCGATCGTCCGTCAAACAGCATGCGAATGCGCTCTTCATTAATGCACCAGTTGAGTCTCATCAGGCATGGAATATTTGCTCTCAAGGCATATGCCAGTAAAAATGTTTTTCTTCTTGTAAGCTTCTGCTGATTACTAGAAATTCCATCATTTTCTGCAACCTCCCTCATCGCTTTACGTACGGTCGTTATGAAAATACATGCAAAACACAAAAGGAGCGAGAATGTTTATATTCTATATATTGGAAAGGTTAGGCGGGAATTTTGTATTACGATCCATCTGTGGATCCCACTTCTGAATTTTCCATGTATTTCTTATGGGTCTAAAAATTACGCGTTAATTATCTCTCTCCTGTATTGGGATCCTATGGAAAATTTGTCAAGATTTATTTCTTTTGAAATAGGTTCCATCAACCTTTCTCAACATGATAATCAATAGTTCACAATGTAATTATTTATTTTGAAAATAATTTATCTAAACTACGCAACACTAATTACGTCGCACCCCGAAATTTTGCCCCTGTTGAAATTTGAATAACTTTTTTCTGCTTTGAACAATTCGAATTCTGTTCGTACTGTTCGCTAGCTCAGTCCTTCTGCTATAATCTCGTACTTTTTCGTTACATGAGGTTTTTTCCATAAAATTGCTACAGGATGTTTTTTGGAACTGTACAAAATTTCGAAATTTTCAAAAGGATCCCAAATGAAGAAAAACAGTTTTTTTTCAACTTTAACAGCAGAGGCATGAAGATTATCTCATTACCATTGGCCATTTCCAAAATTGTCTTCTTATCAATTTTCTTTACAGAGTGATCTCAAAAAATCAATTTTCTGGTTTTGCAGTCATAACTTTTTTTTCTCTTCAACCGATTTTCAAAATCTCAGGCTCATTTTGAAGCTGAAACCTCATATGAGAAGATTTGAAGATCAGAATTAACTCAAGATGGATATCCAAGATCGAGGGTTTCCTCAAAGGTGACCCAAATCTGAAACACTCTGTAAATCCCGACTGGGAGGGAATTAAATGAAAATCAACTTGTTTTCGGAAGGATCTTTCATTCTGGATACATCCAGATCTTTTTTTCTCTCAGTAGTCAAAAATTGTGCGTGAGAAAACCGAATTGAAACGCCATGTTCTAGAACAAAAATCAGCCAAAAAAAAAATGCATGGTCCGTAACCAACTTTTTACCGCTTGTCTTGATTCTGAAAAATAACTTTTTTTCGCCCTGTACATCAAACTATGATAATTGGAGTACACGAGTTTGGGCGATTCTCAGTAGTTTTGTACGAAACTGACGAGAAAAATATGTAAAAAAAACACAAAATTCTCCTTCCCCTTCATCCGTACCTACCCAAAGTACCCCAAGGGAGGAAGGGGGGTGAGAGAATTTTTTTTTAATCTCCGATCCTGATGTGGGGGTCAGGTGAAATATATTTACCGATATATCTAACCGTTTGACCAGCAAAAATTTTACCCGCAAAAAAAATTTTGGGGGGAGGGGGTCAAAAAAATTTTTTCAGTCTTTTTGATGGTTATATTTTCGTTTCGATCAAACAACGTTTTGGATATTTTTCTTTTTTAATCGGGATTTCGAGAGGATTTAGATTTGAGTCACCTTTGCAGAAACCCTTGATCTTTAATATTCATTTCTAGTCAATTCTAATCTTCATGTCTGTTCATCTAACGTTTCAGCTTCAAAATTATCCTGAGATTTTGAAAATCGGTTGAAGAGGAAAAAAGTTATGGCTGCAAAACCAAAAAATTGATTTTTTGAGGTCACTCAGTAAATAAAAGAGATAAGAAGACAGTTTTGGAGATGGTTCAAGTTAATGTCTCTGCTGTTAAAGTTGGAAAAAAACTGTTTTTCTCTATTTGGGATCCTTTTGAAAATTCCGAAATTTTGCACAGTTTCAAAAAACACCTTGTGGCAATTTTATGGAAAAAACCTCATGTAATAAAAAAGTACGAGATTATAGCTGAAGGACTGAGCTAGCGAACAGCGCAAACAGAATTCGAATTGTTCAAATCAGAAAAAAGTTATTCAAATTTCAACAGTGGCAAAATTTCGGGGTGCGACGTAATTAGTGTTGCGTAGTTTATATAAAATTTGTGGACAAATTCGATAGAAGTTTGTCTTAGCTTCATTCAATCAATGATTGATGGAGGCAAAGTTTGGAGGGAAATTCTATTGGTTTGAAAGTATACAATAGAAAACTGAATACTAATGAAACATTCTTTATGTTCATGCTGACCTTTACTTTTCCCTTGATGATTCTTATAATACAGGATCAAATGTCCAGATGTAAGACTGTTTTCACCTCGTTGAATCATTTAAACCTGATAGCTTGATAAGTTTCGAAGCCAATACTGATTCGTATTAACTGAACATAAAATAACAATCATAAAATAATATTCTAATATTTATCATGACATATAACAATATCATGTACGATCTACTGAAATTTTTCGAACAAGATTGGTATACTAATTTCAATAGGATATAGCGAACTTTGGTGTGCTATGGACATCAAAATACGCAATAATCATGAAGGCACATAATATATGATGCATCAAACTCAATACTAACATTCACTTTTAGAAAGCGTGATGGTTTAATCTCAAACTTGAACCTTCCATGTTAAAAAAAATAATATGGATTTCCCGCCACTAGAATTATTCTAACCTAACTAATATGGACTATTATCAAAAATGATTTCGGAATTATTCATTCGGTTCTTGGTCGTAGAGAAGATACCTATATTAACGTGAGTGGGGTCGCTAGTCACTCCCAATTTGAAATCACTATGTGAATACCGGCCTGTTCGGCTCAAATGTTACAGAATATTTAATCAGTATGATTGATCACCGTTGCGAAGTATAATTTCACAAATAATTGAAATAATCGATGGGAAATATCTATTCTCCGAATTATTTGCTTCATTAGCGCAGAACAAGTTATACCACCAGAGTCGCATGCAACTTTTACATAATTTGTCCCCAGAAATCATGTGGACTTGAAAATTGATTGGAGTTACTGTTGGAACATCGTGATTCACGCAATTTCAAATGAAAACTATTATATGCACTACATATCATATACAGTGCGTATCGAGGTGCCTATGCATAGAAAATCCCAAAACACATCGATATTGGGTTCTGTATGTAAAAATTCCTTCTATATTATTTAAACTTTCAAAACTGCAAGTAGGTGCTTGTCCTTGTCATTTGGTGAAGGTATTCTCATTATGTATTCAAAATTGCTATGGTTTTTATATTGACTCCCAAAATTAGCAGAAGAAAAATATATTTTTTCTATTTTGGTTGTATGATGAAGTCATTGTGCAGCGCAAATGCGTTTCAAAATAGCCTCTATTTTGATACGCATTTTTTATTATTCGGAGATTGGTACAATCGAACTGTCAAATGAAAGTCAGAAGAGTTAGGCCCAGTTTACTTCTGAGCGATTTGGATTTGGTGATATTAGCAATGAAAAACTCAATGTTTTAATAGGTGAATTTCAATTCAAAGTGTAATTTGTTTTAAATTGATCAATGAAAACAATAACAACATTGAATTTTTCACCGCTGGTATTGCAATAATCAAAATCGCTCAACTGTAAACTGGGCTTTACGCTTGTGCGTCAGATTTTAATTATTTCAATGTCTTCATTGTTACCAATCGAAGATGTTTCTGTTATTTATCGATATTGAATCTATTTTTTTCTTCAAATCAATTCAAAATAGAAAAAATTGCATATGACACACGTTTTATAAGACACGTTGTCGCGCTTGTTCACTTGGAGCACTCCTCGCATAGCGTATCATAATATACTATTCTACAACGTATTCGCTACAGCGAACTGATGAGAAAAAATAATTCCCATGTAGGAAATGCTGGAAACCAACCGGAAGAGTTCAGGTCAATTTTTTCTCAATGAAACCACATGTGCACTTGGTTAATTATTGATCAGTTTCTTGATTTCTGATTTCATAACGTGACAAAAAAATATCTCAAACTAACCTAACAGGTGAATAATTCAAGTACTTGCGATAATACATATCTGTAGGGACTAGGAAGGATGGAGGCACAAAGACAATAAAACGAATTTTTACAACTTCTTGAATATTATCAATTATCAGTGCTTATCTGTAAGGACTAGGAAGGATGGAGGCACCAAGACACCAAAATGAATTTTGAAAATTCCTTGAATATTATCAATCAGCAGTGCATGCTTTATGCATTGACACACTGGAATTTAAATTTATGTAATATATTATTCACTTGTGCTCCAATATATAATTTACCTCATCGTCCTACACAGTAAAAAAATATATTTGTTAATGTCTATTTAGTTGAAAATAGCAAGAAATTTGTTAATAACCACACACATTATATCTATATTAGCATAAAATTCATCCGAGGAACTTGTTAATGATGAAATTTGTTATTTTCACTACAACGATTAGTTAAAAAATGTCCGTAACTAAAATTGTAGTGAAAAATACGATGTCTTTTGTTGATTTCTATGAATTTGAGTGAAATAGACAAAACAAATATTTAATCTTCCAAAAAGTAGTTGTCATTTAATCAACGTTTGACGACGATGTGATGCAAGTCAGAATGAGGTAAGCTCAGTACTTGGTAGTCTTTCGTGTCGTTGAGGTGTGCGGTGTGAGGTGAGCGTGCAAAGTTTTGTCTCATCAGAAAAGAAGCAACACCTCCATCAAGTTAAAATTCACTGAACTAATCTCTGGTCGATGATGAGGAATTGCTGCATATTAAATATATATTGAAGGTAAGGTTTAATTGTTTTTTTTGGTTACATATTCATTCAAGAATATATTTGTTCCCATACCAAACCATTTGTTGAATTGACAATATCTTATTGTTGAAATAACGAAATGAAATGATATTTCATTATATTTAGTAGTAATAAACCAAATTGATTTGTTGAATAACCATCATTGGTTTAACTTTAATCGAAAGTACATTATTACGAATACAAAATGTTTGGTGATTTCGCAAAACCGTTTCGTGATTCATCTAATGCGTTATTATCGACTATAATATGTATGTAAGGATAATTATCTGGTTCTACATTATTTCAAAAAGCAGGAAAAATCAATAGGGTGGAGTCTTGACAATGTAATAAGAGTGCCCAACTTCCACGAAAAGATAAAGGCAATATTGTTTTGGTAAGAAACCAATTTGTGAATAATCATTACATTTTTCAGCTATAATATATCAAGTTACAATATCGTTGATTCAAGAATTCAAAATGGACGTGGTTGACTAAATTCATATTCAACATATCCCACAAAATTCGAGTGAAAAATGAAGCAGTGAAATGAAGCAGTAAACGCCAACAGAGAAATTGCAACGGAAAGTAAGTAGATGAAAAATGTATTCATTGACCTAGAGCAGATTAGATGTACCCTTGAGTATAAAAACTCAATCAAGTGCTGCACTCAATTTCAGCATACTCAATATCAATAGGGTATTATATAGTATATTATTATTCAATCCATTCAGTAGGTACTCATACTGAATAGTCTTTTCCAATAAGGTAGAGGTATTTTACTGCTATCTTTACGGTTTATGCTTGTTCTATAATTTTTGATGTTAAATTCACTAATCGTGTTCAAACAAACTACCCAGTACCTTCAACAATAATAATTGAAATCATAACCGATTTTTTTCTATTATTGCAGATATTTTGGAGATTTATGGAAAGATGCAGTTGATTCCAGATGAAATTCGTCATCTTATAACTTCAGCATCATTCAATTTGGGCAACTATGATCATCACTTGGAAGTTAGAAGTTCCTTCTAGTTGCTCAGCATGGAACTACAAGCGGATTTCTCGAGGGATTTCCTAAAGGCATTCATAAAATTTTCCAAAATAGGAGATCAGGGTTGACGACATAAGAATATTCAATAACTTCTTTGGAACGTAAGTATTCCTTTGAGTTTTTTCATTCCTATTTCATTCATTCTTATTTCAATTTCATTATTTGAAATTCATGTTATTCCTGATTCATCATTCACCTTTTTGTTTCATTCTAGACGGAGATTCCAGTTCGAGAGATGGAATAAACAGGCAAAGAATACATCTACGTGAATTATATCATCTCTGATAATTATATATTACCAAATCCGCTGGTAATATGCGGTTAATCATATATGTACATTTTTTCTCAATGTATAGAAATCTGTCAAGAGGTAATACATTTATTCGAGTGTTTATTTTTCAAGTTATTTTGATTTTCTTCATAAAACTGTAAATATTTGTGAATGTCCTCATTTTTTAAATAAAATTGAATTGAAAGATATTCATTGAGTTTTATTCATTTTCCTCATGGTACATCTTTTGCTTATAAATTTTCATACCTTACTACTGAACTTGTGAAATCGACAATATGCTATTATTAAGTATATAATATTATATCGTTAAATTCACAATATTATATTTGAAAAAGCAAAATTATATTTTTGAATTAACAATATCATATTGCTAAAGTAACAAAATAGAATACCAATCCACTACAATATTTAGTACTAATTAACCAAAATGATTTGTCGAATCACCATCATTGGTTTCACATTCATCGAAAGAATATTGTTGAAAATACGAAATATATATATCCGGTGATTTCGCAAAACCGTTTTGTAGTAACTCCAAAAAAACTAGTATGATTTCGCAACTAAGTTTTGTTATTTGTCAACTAAGCTATTGCACAAATTGACAAGATTCATTCGACTACATGTACTTTTGTTAGTGGATCGAGCTGAGCAACAAGTTGTAGGTAATTTTAACTACCCAGTTTTTACTGTGTAGGAATGTTCACACTTTTTCGAAAAACTACTTTATATGCTTAGAAATACCCATTGTATAGAATGTAGCGAAATACCTCAAAATTTGATTATGGAGAGTCTAGAAGATGCAATTTATGAATTTATGTCTTCCTCAAAGGTGGTGGACAATTTGAACAATTCTTCATTTCCGTAAATTGTTCGAAACTTTATTCCGGTTATAGTAATTAATTACATTTCAAAATTCAATTTATTGCTTCCTCTGCTTTCCAGTTGAATCAGTATTATACATTTAATATCTAGATAATATCATTAGATCAAGGCATAGGGCCATGAAAATAAGCCATAATGTTTGGAAAAAGTTGATAAACTTCTGATTCCGATTGTTTCTGAAGAAAATTTACATTGATAACCGTTTATAGTGTTTTCCGAACTATTCATTTTGTTTTTTTTTTTTTAATTTTTTCAAAGTGATAAAACATGGAGGAGTTGTGTCTAGATTTGTATCTTGTTTTTCAGAGTTTCATGCGATATATAGCCGTACATCACTGAATTGTGGTTTGAATTTTTCACGTTGTGATAAGCTTAAGAAAAATGGATTCTAAAAATTATATTCGATCATTGTATAACAGATTTTATGCTGGATACTGGATATAGCAACCAACCTATCCATCGAAATATGAATTCAATCTCTGAATTCGATCCATATAGCTTTATCTATTAATTTGTTTCTCAATGTTGGAGTGTGGTTGTTTTCAAGAAAGCATGAAAAATGTACCGTCTTATCGCGCTCCAAGTGTCTAAAATCTAACATCAATCACGTCGGGCCACTAACAGCAAATCACCTATATATTTTCTATGTAATTTTATTCATGGCTACCTATTGATTTTCTATTATGTGTAGCGTTATGTGTTCCTTATTTCGTGCCCCTTGCACGAAATGTTCGAGAAATAGAGCATAAATGGCGATTTGCCCAGCCAACTACATAGCAATCTACTTAATGGCCTTTGTTACACTTTTTGTTCTCTAATTACAATTAATTATATTTATATAATACTTTGCACAATCTTTTTCTTGTAGCTGAATTGTTGTATTTTATGAGTTTGGTTTACTTATGATGGCTGCATTTTATTTCGTGGTGCAATTTACTCAAAACTAGCATGGACAATAATTATGAAATATGAATTGATCAATAATGATCTCGATTGTAGTTTGTTAACCTAGCATACATTTCAATTCTGTATAAATGTTGAATATACAGTACCGTAAAAAAGGAGAGAGAATATTATTAGATATACTTTTTGGGAAAATTCTCGATTATCATTATTATTCGCGCAATATTTCAGAAAAAACTATATCACATGGTAGATGATTCGTGTGGAAAGTATGTTGAATTTGAAAACGCCCCTACATGAGAATATTCCTGAGTTCATCGCAATAGGATAAAAATCAATTTTGTAACTTCGAATCACATAAATTATGATTTGTCGAACTATTAGGCAATTGATAAAAATTCAAAATTTCACCTCCAGAATTTTACATGCCAGACTTTACTTTTTTCCTATCTGATATTATTCAATACTTGTGATTCGTTCTTCTGTTTATTTTCTGATTTAAGTTGACGGGATTTTCAAATTTTTAAAATGTATGGTTTATTCAAGTTCAGTGTATAAGAATTTCGGTGTGAAAAACAATACAAAAATTAACTTTCCTGCAAAACTTGATACGAAGAGAAAACGACTTTTTATTTCGTTCAAATGAAGATCAGTTTAGTTCAGTTCACCTTGATCAAAGCATAATAATGTTATTAACTTATTCATATCTCATCAATGATGCAATCATTTCATTTTTATTGTTGAATGTGTACATATACACATATTTGTATGTAGTCAATTAGTTTGTAATAAAACCAGACATAGATTATTTAGTCAATCTTATTTTCAATCCTTTCACTTCCGTTGTTGTTTTCACAGCTAATCAGGACAATTAAGTGTTCTGTTATACGAAAATGTTATCATCGATTCAACATAATATCTTTTGGTATATACGAGAAATAGGCTGAAGATATGAGGTCATTGATTAAACATTCTGGCAGGTTTTTTATTGTTGATCAATCTGATAATCGAAATAATATATATGCACGTTATTTTCTGAAACAGTTCACAGTGGTAAATAGGACATCTAGTCAAACTGAGGATACAAAATCGGGAGTACCACAGGGTTCAGTATTGGGACCTCTTTTATATACCTTACATGTCTTATCATTGAGAACTGCTGAACTTCTAAGTAGGTATTTCAAGTTTGCTGATGTTACTGTTTTGGTATATAAAGGCAGAGACATAACACAGTTACAAATAACGGTCAATAAAGATTTAGAACAATATCATGCATGGCTAATAAAAAATAGACTGCAACTTAATATAAGTAAAACAACATATATGATTTTTACACAAAAAAATAAAACTACACAAAATATCAAAATAGAAATAGGAGGAGAGGTAATTGGAGTGAACACATCAAACACATAGAAAACAAAATATCACCCATGGTTGGAGCCATTTACCGATGTAGAGATTACATAAGAACATCTGGCTTATATCAAATATACAATGCATATTTTCTGTCTATATTCAGATACTTAATACCATTATAGGGAACAAGTGGAAAAACTATGTTCAAAAAAATTTAAACATTACAAAATAGAGTCGTAAAGAGTAAAATTTCAGTATAATACATCAGCACAAACAATATACGACCAAACTAATATCTTACCTATTGCTACCATATTACAAATTGAACAAAGTAAATATATATACAATATAATCAACGAAAATCTTAAGTGTAATACACCTTTCAACTTCGTGAATCAACAACATAATTATAATACACGTACACGAGAAAACATCTTCTTAGAGCCAGTTAGAACAAATATAGGCCTCAAAAACCTCATAACACAGAGCATGGAAACCTATAACTCCTTACCAAAAGTCATAACTGACAGTGCAAACATAAATTTATTTGAAAGATTCAAAATTTATACACAAATAAACTTTGAGCAAAAAGAAAAATATATATATATATAATGTACTGTTCGTTTTCTAGACTGAAAATACGTTCGGGATCTTATTTTTATATCTATATAGGTATGTAAATTAAGGTGAAAAATTATTTTTGCAAATTAAGGTGAAAATTGTAGATGGATTTTGTAAGTTTTTTTTAAATACTGTTTCCGCGACCAGCAAATTTGCTGATTTGGATAATTTTTGTTCAATGTAATGCACTAATTTGAATTTCTTCAATTTCTTGAATGTATATAAATTGTTATTAGGCATTATATATGAATGAAGTACTTGAAAAAAAATCGTGAAAGAAATAGTGGAAAATTTCTTTTGTCATATATAAAAGTAAACAGAAGAACTAATTAATATCTCGGAAAAGAAAGTATTCAATATTTTTTCTGAGTAGCACCCAATTGTGTTTGTTATCTTGTACATACCTATACTAAAAAAACTCAGGTATGATAAGTTCTGCCGTGTCATCTAATAATAGGAAATTGCAATATTGATACATGGGATACGTAATTCGGTACTTATACTTTCTTCAATGTTCCAATTCTTTATCAAATGGCAAATGTACTAAATTAATACCAAAATGACCTCATTTCCAAGCTAATGAAACCTTCAAAATTTTACACACTGGTAGTGTGATGATGAAACGTATGAACCTAGCCTCTAAAGTGCAAAAAATATCCAATACCTTTATCCTCTCCCATACCACGGACATTATGGATTTTCCTTTCGTGCAGTCAGAACATGGAATAGTTATTTATGCAACATGTTCAAAAATTAAGTGTTTATTGCACGCAACATGAAATAAACACTTTCTTCTTGCACTAGTTACATACAATAGTTTTTCATGCAAGAACCAAGAAATGTTTTTTCAAGTTTTCCACAAAAATATTGTTGTACTAGTGCAATAACTTCCACCTTTTTCATTAAATATATTTCATAAATGATTTTTGCACGAAAGTTGAAAAAATATCTCTTCATCCGTGAGACTTTTTGTAATTGAAATATTTGTTGTTATTACATCATTGAACAGATATTTTTCTTTTTCAGATGAGCCCTATAGAAAACGTTGTCCCCAATATTGTTGAAGTTACCAATGACAAGAATAATGAACTGAGGAAAAAGCAGGACCGTTCCAGGGATCTATTTGGAGTTCAACTTGAGGTAAATTAATATTCCAAATGTTTATACAAACTAGAAATAGACATTTGATGAGTTATTTCCAGGTGGGTTTCTTCGAATAGGTACTAGCCAAATATATGTATTTCCTAACGAAAACACTGTTGTTTACGATAGTAGCAAACTTTTCATACTATCCACTTAATATTTCGAAAAATGTGAGCTGAAGAATTTGATAACATTTCAATAACACTAGGTATATTTTGGTTAGGCTAGTGATATCTCGCTCAAACTAGCGATACAAACAAAAATCAGAATGAACATGTTTCATGGTGTCAGATAGTTAATTAAACACCATGACATGAAGATTCGGCGACACTAAAATGTTGTTGGTTTAGGAAATACAGGTTGTTGAATGATAAAATTACATTATTTTATAATCTCTCAAAAACATGTACATAAAATTTGGTGTGGTTTCTTCGAAAAATGCCAGAGAAAAAAGTTGTTCAGTTTCCAATTTTATACGTTTGTTCCAAATTTGGACTATCTACTGTCACTTTCAAATCTTTGGCTCTATCGATTCGAACGAAACATGTTTCAAATTTAATAATTTTGATGAATATGAGACTTCAATATCATATCTTGCACAGGAAATACCCACATTGACCTGTTACCAGAAAATAAAAAAATGCATCTCCAGAAATTCGTCGTGGTACAAACGTGGTGAAACTGTAAGTCATTGTTTAGTTTACAGAAAAATATGATATTTCGGGTTTGTTTGTAAATGAATTATTGGTCTGAAAATTAATCAAAGTGGATAAAAATCTATTAAAATAAGAAATACCGGGTATAATAAGGAAGAGAAATTCTTTTATACGATTACTGACATATTAACGTCCATACATTGGAAATCCACATCAATTAAACAATGAAATGAAAAAACTAGATGAACTTTGCAACAACAAAGACGAATTTCTGGAGATGCATTTTTTTTATTTTCTGGTAACAGGCCAATGTGGGTATTTCCTGTACAAGATATGATATATCTCATAGTCTCATATTCATCAAAATTATGAAATTTTAATCATGTTTCGTTCGAATCGATAGAGCGAAAGATTAAAAAAAATGGAAAAAAGTCGAAGTGACATTAGAGAGATCAAATTAGGAACTAATGTATAGAATTGCAAACTGAGCCACCTTTTTCTCTGGCATTTTTCGAAATTTCCAAAAAAACAGTTTTTTTTAGGATTTTCGAAAAAATGTCAAATTTGACAGGTTTAGTGTAGCACATGAATAAAGGAAAGATGCTGTATTTTACTCATTTTTCAAGCATAAACTAACTGCGGAGTCGAATTTTCTTTATATCTATCAATAAAAAAAACATCCATATATCGCGACACTGTATGTAGTTAGTAGATTGCTGATTCTTAATGAATCGATCTGTACCACTGAAAGGTCGAATCAAAGCAAATCCATCAATGCGTCATATAAATATAGCATAACCGTTTTTGAAAAAATGTCTAACTCATGCGATTTGAATAAAGCATAACAATTAACCAAAATATGTATATGATTATTTTTAGCCACCTATGTCTAAAATATCCTTTATCTGTGGTTAATGGAGAATCCACGGTAGAATTCGAATTTGATCTACCTTGTACCTACTAGAAAACAAATCAAGAGTTGATTTATTTTCCCAGCAACGGTGCCTGGCACTTTCGCCAATTCAGCTAGGGTCCAACCCCTGAATGAATCACAAATCCAATGAATCTAAGCGAAATAAGGGTGGGAAAATGCTCACAGCCGTCAAAAAGTCCCAGTGATCATTTCCTCGCATTGAGGTGAATGTAGGTGCTATACGCACGTGTTGCCAACATAAAAAAATCCTACACGAACATCGATAAAAATCAGAATAACTGATAGAGCTTTCCTGAAATTGCTGTGCCGCATTGATGGTGGAAAAAGAAAACGACAAAAGAAAATGCTTCCGCATTAGCTGCTTGAACCACGAAATGGTAGCTTGGCAACTCGTACGAACGTCCACAAACGTGCATTGATTCGCTGAAAATCCGGTTGTAACCGGAAAATAATCGATAAAGCGGAATGCCTAGGTTTTCGCCGGGAAAATCAATTCTGGTATTGACGTAATAGTTTTGATGCAACACCGTCATTTCTGCGTGAATGGAGTCTACACCATTTTCAACAGTTGATCAAATCCACTAAGTATAATATGAAGCATTCTGAAATTCAATTGACTATTCTGAAATACATTTGACGCTTTCTGATATTGAACTGACTATTCTGAAATACAATTGATGCTTTCTGATGAAATACAACTGGAAAAGGTGTAGAAGTTCACATTTTCCATACTGACACAATATAGCTATTACTTCAAAGCTTCATCGTATCATTGACAACGGCGATGAGAAAATAAATTATAAATAAAAAATAGTATATTATACACCTATGGACTATAGTGGTATTTTAAATCCCCAGAAAAAAGTTTATAACCCTACCAACGGGAGGGCTATAATTTGTCGAGGGATTTGAAAACACTTTAGTCCTGAGGTTTATATACTATTTTATGCACTTTAGGGTAGGTGAAACGTTAAAGAAAATATAACAAAAAAAAAGATTTTGATTCCTATTGTACAAAATGAAACACCAAAGACACCGTTGGTGCAACCTACGACGACAAAGGCTACAATTTTCCAAAATACTTTAATAAATAAAAATAACAGCTGCAATAATAATAATTTTCCTCTTTAACACTTAGCTAATTGCGATGGGATCAACATTGTAACATATATAATATCATACTGTATTCACATCCAGGCAACAAGCATCAGTCATTGTCAATATTATAATCAATGAAGAGTTGTCAAAAATATTTCTGAATACCTGAATATCTTTAAATACATATTTCATATTTCTAACTAGTTATCGATATTACAAACATAAATGTTAATATTCATATAAATTAAGTTATTGTTTTTATTAGTTTAATATTGTTCTAAACATGTTTCAATTTTGTTGCATCCATATCATGTGATATTTCTGATGAAATTATTGAAAATAAATTTCCATATTCAGCTTTCATTGCAGAGGAATTTACTTTGAATCCCCAGAAAAATATTTTCAAATAGGTATTTTATATTTCTAAATAGTTATCGATATTACAAACATAAATATTAGTATTCATTCAAATTGAGTTATTGTTTTTAATAGTTTAATATTGTTCTAAACATGTTACTATTTTGATGCATCCATATCATGTGATATTTCTAATGAAATTATTGAAAATAAATGTCTAAATTCAGCTTTCATTGCAGATAAATTTACTTCAAATTCCTAGGGATTTGTACCACTTTATTCTCCTAAAATAGGAATTTTAAAGTACCCTTTAAATCCCTGAAGTGCATACATATTATTTGGCATCTAATGTATTATGCTTATATCTAACGTATTATGCTTTATTCGTAACTGACGTAAATTATGGTTACTTTATGTATTATTATAAGTAACTAAGGTTTTGGTACGTTCATGATGTTAATAATTATTAATGAAAATTTCATGTAATAATGTCTCAATCTTCAATGATACGATAAAAATGATTAATATGTGGTACCTATAGTAATATTGTGATAAAATTGAGACTAAGAAACTCCGTTAACAATGCTCATGTATCAATAAATATTCTCAATTTCTTGAAGATAATAAATTGGCAGATTCCGTCTCAGATGTATAGGTGAGCTTGAATCCCCTTGTAGACAGCATGTTATAGAAAATTACAGGAAGATTAATTCCACAAACAGTAAAAACAAAATAGATTTCTATTCAAGAATCCGTGAGTTATTTTATTTTCCATTCATGGCAAATTATTGCACCACGACATTCCTTCTGTTGACCAGTTTATTGGTCATCTGTGGTGCTACGACCTATACTAAAAAAGCCCTGAACGTGCAGAATTTGCGATTTGGTTAATATTGTTCAGTAACATTTTATTGCACATTGCATACTCCTTCTCATTGTTTATCAATGATATTGATAAGCCAAGAATGTGAAATGAACGTTATAAAGCTATAATGTGACGACATTTGGCATTATACCTTTATGATGCTACTTGAAAAATCTTACTCACTTTGGTATACAGTTTGTCTATACAGTGGTTGAGTATACCTATTTGAAAATTCCCTTGCAGAATCGTCCTTGAAAAAATGTTTGAGGAAACTGCTGATCAATATATCTTATAAAATGTCTTTATTGGCAGTGGATGCGCATCCTATGAAAGAGCAGGGCCACCAAGATTTTTTTCAATTCTTCCGACTTTTTACTCGGAATTTCCGACTTCAATCTCGGAATTTTGTGTCTGCGTCTTCAAACTCAGAAATTCCAACTCACTATGAAGTCAAAATCTTTTACTTTAAACTCAGATATTTTTTCCGAGTTCAAACGCATTTATATTATTATGACACAGCACAAGCGATTTCTAGCAGGCAGATCAGTCAAACTCAGACTGTCAGACTAAATGTTGACTATGTTTCTTGTGAATTATGTGAAGCTGTTGATGTGTGAAGATGAGAAAGCAGTATGAAATGTAGGTAATGTTGTCATCCGCAAAGCTCTGACAAGAGGTCACTTCCACCAGGGTATTGATGTGAAGCAGGAACAAAAGTTGGTGCCTAATCAGATCCTTGTGGAATACCGGCGTTGATAGCTGATCCATCATCAATCGTAAAACAAAATTCCGATTTTGAAGTTGGAATTTCCAAATTTAGAGTCGGAATATCCAAGTTTGAAGTCGAAAATTCCGAGCTTGAAGTCGGAAGAAATTAAAAAAATTCGCTTTCGTAGTCCCAATACTCAAGACGATAAATTTTCTCGATTATCAACTTCGCCTAAATTTTTATCTCTCTATTCGGATCGTAGATCAACCACTCATTGTGAATGAGGCTGTTTCATTAGTGCGGCAATTCTCCCTACAATGAAATATAGTATTCACGTAGTTGTATATGTGATCATCTAAATAATTCATACATTAGAGTTCAACTAAATCAACCAAATCATGGAAATGTATTTTTCTTCCTTTCTTTAATTCTCTTGCCTCAATATCCGATCAAAGAATTCAAAGATGATGTGCCTTTGTGCCTAGTAGGTATACATGAAAAAAGAGAGTTGATATTTTTTAGGATGATCATTATGATTTCAAAATCCCTATTAGGAGTTATCACGGCCTCTCACCCTGTATATATCGATTAATTTCTCCAATTTGGACATCCTATATACCCCCATACCTCGCAATTTTCCTTATCCTATATAATAATACTTGTACAGTGTTTTTATCGCCTGCATAATATGTACAAATAATAGCAATAACGTGTTTTCAACGTTTGTATATAAACATCTCGAAGGTTTCCGTCAATGTACGATAATGATTATTGCAAAAAATATTGTGATAAAGGTGCTATATAATAAGGTATAAAAATAATAAATCAATTAGAGTGAGTGTTTACTGATGGTAACCATAGGTGACGTGATTGATGTCAGAGAAAATTCCGTGCCATGATTTGAGATTCAGAGCTGTAAATGATTGCAGATATATATTCTTCAACACATCATAGTACTAAAACTTACAAGGGATATCGGTGGAATTTCGTAAAACCATGAATATTTATTGTATTTTTGAATAATCAAGAAAGTAATTTCAGTAATTCGGTACATGAAATATTTCAGAATAAATTGGTATTCCTAATATTTCAACAGTATAGGTGGCTGTCAGAGAAATTGAAACGAATTTTCTTATATAATTGTTATTCCATTTCATATTTGAGTTAGCATATTCCATGATACGATAAAATATATGTAGGCAATTTGATTTAGGAGTTTATATACTGGGTGTCCAGGTCTACGGAAAGTGGCTCGACCCAATAACCTTTTTTAATTTTGATACCTTTTAATGCATAAAACTGCCTTTTTTGAGAAGTAACTAAAGTAGATATTTGGAGATTGTGGCTCAAGAATATACAACAAATGGAAATATAACCCAAAAACCACAAAATATTTGAGAAAAACCAAATACGTATTTCGACAACTAAGTTGTTATCTTCAGTATGGAAATACCAATGACACTGATTTGTCCGTAACTGGACACCTTACAATCAGTTTGATTGGTATTTCCACTGAAGATGAAAACTTTGTTTTCGAAATACGTATATGGTTTTTCTCAAATATTTTATGGTTTTTGGGTTATATGTCCATTGTTGTATATTGAGAAGTAACTCATTTTTATGCGAATTCCAAAATCAAGGAAAGTGACATAAACTGTCGATTTTTAAAAGGGACACCCAGGGATATTTTCTGTTTCTCATGATATTTAGAATAAAACCATGGGTCATTTATTACTGTTTGTAACCGGATTCTATATTTTTTGCAATATCAGATACCTACTTCATTAGAACTTGGAGTTTCACACTTGTGACGAGTTCATCAATCTTCTGATGCAAAATGCTGCGATACCTAACTTATATTTTGATGTGTCCATGCATCACTATTTTTTTAATATACGTACCTAAATTTGAGACTCTTCCCAATTATTCTTTTCTGTATACCGGTAACGGTTTTTTCATTCACCTTACATAATGGACGAATATATATTATTGCTATATGCAGTTATCTATTATGTTTCTGTATACAAAATTACAGCGGTATAACAAATTAATTCGATTGTGACTGTTTTCGTAGTGTGCTCGGTCTATTGTCTTTGTTTGAAAATATGTGTGTCACTATATGAGAATATTTCTGAGAATATCGTGATGATGTGTTTGCTGTTCATCTAATGTGCCAATTCAAAACATAAAATCCGATGATTGAAGCAAAAACTACCATATAGATGATGTTATTGAAAATATCCAATATTGAGTGAGGCCTTAAGATTTATTTTGTATCGCTTGAGATAGTTTGAATAATTCAAGTCAATGATAATGTTCTGCAGCGATTTTTGTCACAAACACAGGATAGATCAATTAGATATAAATATTTACCTACTCCAGCATTATTTTTACGGGATACAAACAGAAAAGATTAACAAAAATATAAAATTAAAAAAACACGCTCTATAGCAATGTGAACCAAAAAAGGAAAATTGGGAAATACTAAAACGTAAAAAAGCGTGAGACAACATAAGTTGTTTTGAGCTTTTACACCCTAAGTATTTTTATTTTGCAACTAGCTTACTATAGGAAAGTATCTGCATTTATAATATAATTTTGAGGTTTTCAATCTAAAGTTATGATTGCCAATTTTTTCTATCAGAACACATTCCATTCCATTTTCAATCTACTACATAACAAAAATAATACAAATAATAATTCATAAAAATATACATAGTAACTTATTAATTATTTGTTTGACGATAAAAACCAAATTTCATGTAGGTACCTGAAAGCATTCATATTTCTGTCCAATTTGCAGGTGACAAGCCTTCTTCTTGAAGCTGAAAGACGAAAACTATCAGTTCTTCAAAAAGAACTGCAGCAAGCGTTGGAAGAAGGTGGATCGATTAAAGCCAAAGAACATCAGAAACAGGAATTACTTGTGGCTATTGCGTAAGTAATGATTTTATAGGATGATTTATTGTGTTTGATAGTGAAATACTCCCGTAGATATCCTGCTTGTGAATTTTATCTAATGAAAATGGATTTTCTCTCTTTATGAATTCATTAATACAATAAATACCGTATGCCCCTCCTAAAAATATTTATTTTGTATTCCATTAATACAATATACGTGCCGCCATCTACCGGTTACTAGTTCAACTAACGCTCTTGTATTACTGGTTGCAGACGTATCCAAGCGCAGCACGATCTTTTGGACAAAGAATACAGAGAACATGCACTTGGAGCGCTTCTATCAGCCAACACGAGAGGCTCTGGAAAGGTAAGAGAAAACTTCTAAAAGTTAGCGAACTCTACTGTTAAATTTAAAATGTGTTTTTGAATGTAATAAACTCGGCAAACCAGAGTCGCTGAAGGCAAACCTATCAGGAGAATCTTTTGAGTAAGTAATTTGTAGTTGTAAATAGAAATTAGAAAAATCAGTGATCTTTCTTCCTGGAAGATACATGCAATGATTATTTTTCTGAAACTTACTGAAAAGTCGTTCATTTTTGTCCTGAAATTTGCGTTTTGTTTCGGAAATTCATCCTTCTCGTCACTGAAATACCGCACACGCTTTCATTTACTTTTTCTCATAAATTTTTAAAAACAGTGTTAATTATACAGGTACATTTTTGAAAAAATATCAGTTTTTTCGCTGAAAACTGTTGGAAACTAGTAGATGTGAGCGTGTGTGGTGTTTTTGTTGCAAAAATTCCGAAAATACTTGAGTCCGCCGCGATTGGACTTCAGATTCGAGTACAGGGGGCCAATATACGTAAGTGAGTACAGCCAAAAATTTTTGAAAAATTCGACATTGCCACCTAACGGAAAAATTACCTCAATATTTAAGAAATGACTAGATTATTACTGTTATTAGAAATTATCAACGTAAGTATACCTATCCAACTATATTCAACAATAAGGAACTCTGATATACCTACCAAAGCATATCTACGAACATATTCAAACAATTTGTGATATCGAAACTATAATTTGAACATCTTCGGAATCTTAGTAAACAACTTTCAACAGTTGTTATCAATGAATATAATAGGCAGAAGAGCCGATAGACTTAGTTCTTCTTCTCCTTCGTCTTAATGACCTCTTCCTGCTAGAAATTTGGCCATGGTTAGCTACAATGGTGGTTACTTCACTCTTTATATCATTGATTAGAAATCGATTCTTTTGTTTGCGGAAAAAATATCATTTTTTATTCGAATCAAATTCGTTATCGCTTTGACTCGCAAAAGAAAATTTCGTTTGTCAATAAGAATGTTATTTTTGATCCTAATAAATCAATGTAGGTACTATTTATCACTCAAACTTTCTTCACAGAGTATAAAATATCAAATTACAATAAATGGACAATTTATACGAATATCCCATCAAAATTGAAGTTTTTCGAAAATGCAACGTTGTTTTTTTTCTGTCCTAATTTTGATGTTTCCTTTGTAGTATTTAGCGAGATAGAATTTCATGATAATATTTGGATAGTATGACCCATAATTTTATGATTTTCTCTCTATGAATATAGTTGCCTATAATAGATGCAGGATGATATAAATTTGAGGATCAGTGTTTCCATTGTAATTTAGTGCTTGAATATTTTGAACCGAGTAGGACCTACAAAAGCAATAATCGACAATTTTTGCTTTCATTCATCAGGTCTAACTTGACCAAATTGAGTTCCATTGTTTGGTGACAATTTCTTCTCTACAAGATCGAGTTTAATTCTTGTGAAAAATGGATGTCATGGTAACTTATTCTGTTTAGGTCAGTCTAAATAATAATCATAGTGGGCGGTCAATATGGAATCACAGTAATTCATCATAATTTCATCCTCCAAGAAATTATCTTCAATTACCGATGCGTTCAGACAATGAATTGAATAACAAACCATCAGACGACCATTTTGAACAAGGTTGGATCGATTAAACAGTTATGAGCAAAAACAAAATTTATTGGGTGCATTGCCTTTCTGCATCTTCGCAAAAATGCTGACCATCCAGTTGGGAGGTTTCATTCTTTTCTCTCTATCCTTCTCCGTCGATCGGTAACAACAAATCGGCATTGTTTTTAATCCAAAGGTTACTTTGAATAACTTGATAATTTAATCGATCGGTATTTTATGTGCCTGATGAACTTTGCGATATAACTTATGGGATATCATATCCCACATGTTGATATTATATATTATAAATTAACCCATACACCTACACTTGTGTGTTCGAAGAAACTTTCATGAGAACTATCAGCTGAAATTATTTTATCTGTAAAAAGTGTTTAAAATTCACGACATCGGCTCATCATTATAAGCTGTTATTTTAAGTGGAGCACCCTATATACATTTCATTGTCAAATGCGTCATCTTGCAATAATTTTACATGAGTGGATTTGAGTATCCACTCTGTTCCTACAATATCAGTTAAAAATTTAAATATTACGAAATGGGAAGAGGGAAAAATTTTCATTTTTCAAATGAAACACCCAGTATTTTTTTGAGATTCACATCACCTTCAATTCATGACAATTATACTCTATACCTGAAATACAAGAAGAAAATCAGTAAACTGAGAATAACTTTCAGGAAAACCAGTTTGGAAATTATTGAAGTTTGGTTCAATTCATATGTTGGATAAATTCTATGTACAGTGTGCTGAATTTGATATTTTTTGACACCACTGACAACTTTTTTCAAATTCCCGCCAAGTCTGATGTCACTTGTTATAATTCGTAACGATGACGAACACTGTATATGCTGTATTATGGTGAATGCGCGTCATATTGTCACCTTCGCAAATATATCTGTTCTTTATTATTCTCTGAACATTACAGGATATCCCTTTTCGTGAGAACCAGAAGATAAAAAAATACAGGGTACGCCATAGGATCATTTTGAAAATGTGGTTACTTTATATTTCGCTTGTTAAACAGGAATACTTTTGATTCGATTTAAACATGCTAATTCTCTGCAACCGAAAGGATTGATAACTAATCAATAAATATAAGTGAGATAACCTCCATTGTGGCTAACCATGGTCAATTTTCTGGAGAAGGGTCAATAAGATGTTGATTTAATTTGTTGAAATATCAGCTTCATTCAATTTTCAATGGTCTTCATGTAGAGTTTCTTGTTGAATATATTGATAGGTACGACTATATTCTTCATTACCAATAAAAAACAATAATAATAATATCACAGATATATCACAATGGTACATTAGGTATACCTACTTCATTTATAAATTGTAGGAGTTGAAATTCAACTTCAATCCCTAGACACTAAAAGTGTTGCCTAGCAACATACATATAATTTTATTGTGTTAGTATGAGAAACGTCAACTTCCAGGGCTAATTTTAGAAAAAAACTGGACGACTCTCGAATCGGTTGCTATAAATCTCGAACATAATATCATTTGGATCGAGGTCACCCAGATCTTAGATACGTAATGAAAATTATTTACTTTCTGCCCACCGGTCACATCAGGTCCAATAGTACACAATATATCATAGATCAAGGACACTAGCATGTTTTTATGTATTATTGTAAAATGTCACATTAAATAATGAACAGATTCCTAGTTATAATGAATCAGATTGCTAATAATTACCGATAAGCATCAGATAATGCAAATTACTCTAAGTATTCCAAGTTTCTCCACTTTCAAGGCTTGATTGAAAAAAGTTTCAACATCTTGGAGACAAGAAGTTTCCTAGCTACTGCTTTCGAAAAAAATAATGATTCGCTACATACTGTTGCCAGGCAACAAAATTTCCATCCCCAGCCTTTGACAAGAAATAATACCACTGGCTAAACTCGGTGCGCTCATGGTATATACCGTTGCTAAGCAACCCCGCTCCGTTGCTATGGTGCTAATTTTGTAATTTCTCGTCGTTACGATTTGCCCATAAGCGTCTCTGTACGCCTCTGCCAATTGAAATACCTTGAACGTGAAGCGGCTATCTCATATCTGATGCTCTTGGAATGTATTATATAGAATCCCTCGAAATGTCTGGAATCCTTTGACATCAATTATTCATGTTAAGAAATGGCGGGTGGTTAGGTTTGCTCCATAGCGGCAATAAATTTTCGATGAACATATAGCCAAAGAGATATTCACCAACTGCTGCTAAATTATTATTTTTGTGTGTAAAAATATATCTTGATATATTATGAGAATGCGGAAATAGAATGCATTTTTGTGTAGGTACGACATGCATAGTTCATTCGTATTGCTTTGGATGGGGAAGGTGATAGATGACATATTATGTGTCTGTTCTCTTCTCAAGGACCTAATCAACTGTTACAATATGAAGAGCCTCGAAACGCGCATTCAAAACACCCACCATCTAAAAAGATTCGATTGGACTTGGCTGTGAATTTGGCTATTAATTTATGATTAAATCAAAATTGATTCAGTTAGTTTTGAAACAATTATTGATATTGTGAAACTGAGACAAATAGTTTCAAAGGGTGTTTGAATGGTGGCTAGGTACCTGTTCCATTTATTTGTATGATTGTTTTTTTCTATTCATTTTAGCCCTCATTTCAAAAATAAAAATAATTCGAAACATATTGACCATAATAGTTATACAATATAAAGGGTCACTCACGGTCGATGGTCGATGCTCAAAACGGCTTACATGTCCCTATCCCAAGTTTTCATTTACTATCTACTGACATTTAATAGAAACAAATAGAGGGTGATGCAAAACTCAAAATTTTGAACCACCGTATTTGTTTCAATTAAATATCAATCGATAGTAAATGGAAAGTTGAGATAGGGACATGTAAGCCGTTTTGAGCAAGAATGGATACTTTCGGCACAAAAAATTCCTAAATTTGAAAAATCCCTATTTATCATACCCTATATCTCTGTAATATTTCTCGCTATACCCCAAGTATGATCGATCGACGAAATCAGCACTTCAGGAAGAATCTAAAAGTGAAATAAAATACAGGGTGTTCCATTTGAAATAACAAAGTTGTTGCTACTTTTTGATAAAAGCGGCAACGCCGCAACGCTGAAAGTATTTTAGATCGATAGAACAAAACTGATTACCCAATAAACCAAATTTTCAGAATAATCCTACGTCCCGTTCTCCGTAAACGTCTAAGGTACAATCGACCGTGAGTGACCCTGTATAATACTAGATCAAAACATAAGAAATGTCCTTCTATACATTATGAAGTTGGCTACATATGGGAAAAAATATGCATGTCTGACAACTAAAAAATCCGTTACGACTAATATTACGTGACCTCAGGCTTGGCGTGAATTTGAAAAAAAGTTGTGAGTGGTGCCAAAAAATGAGTCGAATTGACTAGATATAAAAAAATGTATCGGAAAAATGTGCTTGGAATCCAACAAAGACCCCATATATCAATTTTGAACCAGATTGAAACAAAATCTAAAATACCATTTTTATTCCTCTACCCTTACTGAAAAACATTATATATTTTTGTTTTATCTGAATACAGCTTCAAAAATCTAAATCACATAAGGTTAGGTCAAAACCAATCAAATATTTGTGGAATAGACATTTTGCGGGAGGTTGACTATGAAAACACAATTTATCCTAGTCACTGGGTGTAGTCATTCCCTGTATTTTGATGCACGAGCTTATTCGATATTCTCAACCAGTAAATAAGGTTCAAACCAACTTATATTTGTAATCAAACTTAATAATGTATTATTTATCCTCGCTGAATTTGATATTTTTCGGAACTACATACAACTTTTTTTTAATTCCCGTCAATTATATGAGATCACGTGATATAAATTTCAACAGATTTTTTAGTTGTCAGACATGCAGGAACGAACCACCATTACAGTTTTCCATGAATTTCAACAACAAAGCTTTTTCCCATATGTATAGTAAACATTCTGGCGGACGCTGTATATAGACATTCTAGACCATGCGCTGATTTAGCATTAGTGATGCATCCCTGTTTTTCGTAGATAGTAAAACTTTTCGTATAAGTAGTTTGCTTCTTTATGTACCTAATCATCATGTTTTAAGAATATTCTTGTTAACCAACATGTATGTTATTATTATTGTTCATCGGTGATAATGTTCTAATTATAGACACTGAACACTAGAAATCTTCTCTAATCCACCCATTATAATGCATGGGGCATTATCTTGAGGATTTTCAAATTAAGATTGCCATTAGGATGCGAAAAGGGTCGAACAACAATAGGGTGACTGAGGGGTGCAGGGTGCAAAGTGTTATTGACCCCGTCCACAGAATGTTTTCATTCGCTCAATAAAATCAACGAAAATATTCATTAACGACTTCGACCAGCCTATGAGTTTCATTCTGATGCATCTCAGATCGTTCCGAATCCACCTGTTTTACACGCATATCGAACGAAACACCGTCGCGACGCTTTGCGCCACCAAGCGACGCCTTATCGAACCCTCAAGGTAGGGAGTCAACCCCCAACATTGCAACGTGCTAGTTAGCGTGGCATTGGGGCAATGTATACGCTGTTCGTTTCGAAGAAAATACGTCGTTTTTGAGCTTAAAAAATATTTGACAAGGCCATAAGTGTGTCCGAGATGACTGTGGATACAGAAGAGATCAGCGAACTTTCTGTGGTAGCTGTGTGAGTGTGTTTAACCGCGAAAACTCCCCCGTGTTTACTAGTGGAAATGCCGCAATCGGGTGCTGAATAGCAAGCAAACGATGCAGGAGGAAAACGCTGGTGGTGATAGGCCAAAAATTGCACCGAAACCTTCAATTCCTTCCAAGCCGAGGTTTGTACCTCCTGTGAAGCTGCAGCAAAAAATCGTCCAAGATGAGAATACCTCTTCGGCTCATATCCCTCGACATCCCAACATCAGTGGCATCAGACTGCATAAGGAGTGTCTAAAGACGCGGGACTCTAGACAAATACCTCGATTGGAGAAAAAAATTGAGTACAAAGAAGTGTACACTTCGGAGAAGAGCGAAACCAAGCAAATAACAAAGGACGGTATGAAATATAAACAATACTCGTCGACCTACATAGGTGAGAAATGTGATAAATTTAGTACTAACTTAGAGTCCTTGAAGAAACTAGAGGAATGTCCTCAGAAACCACCCCAATCTCCTAGCACAGTCTGTTGTAGTATACTCTCCAATGCAACCACAGATTGTTGTGGTATGATCAACATCAACAAAAAGGAATTGCCCGGTAAGACCATGACGAAGATAGACTCTTTAGACTCGAATTCTTCAGATTCTGGCGGCTTCAAAGATTTCGTACAACTGGACATTTTGAAGAAACCCTCTCCCGATAAGGAAGTGAAGTATGATCACCAAAGAAAAGCCTCTCAAACCGAGTTCGTCCCGAAAATCCCATCGGAAAACAATCCCCCTCAGCATCACAGGAAGCTTTCCCACTCAGAGTTTTTCCCCAGTGAGTCAAGACAGTCCTTCGCGCACAAGCAGAATGTCGTAAATGCACAAGCTCTGGCACAGTTCCTTCCGCAGACCGAGCAGAAGCTGCTGCAGCACAAGCAGTCCAAGGAGCGCAGCCACGAAGAGTTCCTCCAGCACGTTGCGAGGTTCAGCGAAGCTGCGGTACAAAAATCAGAAGATCCGAAGCTCAAACCGCCCAAGCCGGTGTTGAAGCACAGTCAGTTCCAGCAGTCCACGAAGAAGCTGGAAGAGCTGTTGTCGCAGAGGCTGGACAAGGATAAGGTGCCGAGGAAAGGTCAGAGTTGTTTGGTCGAAGGAGAAAGCAGCCAGGACGCCGAGCAGAAGGTCATGGTCCAGAAGCAGCTGCAGCAGAAGCTGCAGGCTGATCTTCAGCAGACCGTCAAGCAGATCCAGGAGATACAGAGCATCGAGCTGAGGCTGCCCCAGAATCGAAAATGGACAGAGGTTCGTATTGAATTTGAAAAATTGAAGGCTTGTTTTAGTTTGAAACACTTTGGATCAGTTGAAAGGCTGATGCAGAAGCCGATACCTCTCAACTTATGCTGCATAAGCAGCATATTTACCACTCCTTAGGCAGTTAATATCGTTTGTAACTTGAGATACTGGAAAACAAGGTGAACCAAAATGATGATCATCACTGCATAACATTTAGATTAGTTGTCGTTTTTGACTAAATAAAGGATTTATATATATATATATATATATATATATATATATAAAATAGTAAACTAGTGGGGTGTGCAGCAATTGCAAGAAGAAAAACTCTTTAAAGTTGTCCAAGCTTTCGGAAACCTATATTTCCATCTTCAGGGAGAACTACAAGGTGAGTTTTACATTGATGTTAGTTTGAAATAATTGACATACCTTTGTGAGGATGTATGCATTGATGTTATTGTATGGTAAAAACGAAACATGAAGACTATGTATGTCACTTACCTGTAAGTTTGTTTTACCCATAGTCTTCATGTTGTTTTACTCATAGTCTTCATGTTTCGTTTTTACCATACAATAACATCAATGCATACATCCTCACAAAGGTATGTCAATTATTTCAAACTAACATCAATGTAAAACTCACCTTGTAGTTCTCCCTGAAGATGGAAATATAGGTTTCCGAAAGCTTGGACAACTTTAAAGAGTTTTTCTTCTTGCAATTGCTGCACACCCCACTAGTTTACTAGTTTCTACTCTAACTGGTCAGCAACGACTTCCCTTCCTATATATATATATATATATATATATATATATATATATATATATATATATATATACATAATGAAAAACCCAAATAATTCAAGAATTCTTCTTGTCATTGAACTGGAATATTGCTAAGAGTGCTGATTCTAGAAAATATATACCTGATGTTCCGACAGTTGTATAATAAATTCCCAATAAATTTATGTTTTTTATATCCCCAATAAAATATAATATGTTAAGAATGACAATCGACATAAAAGTAATTGTCAATGAACCATGTTGTAATTGGTTGATTCTTATTGATATTTCACCATCGTCCATATGAACAATGTGAAGATAATAAAAAATAATGTGGTCCAATGGCTCTGTTAGTTTAGGTGCTAAGAATTCCTGAATTGAAGAATAATTTATTGATTGTCTGACTAGTGTCTTTCAATGAACGTGGATTAGAAAAGTAACAGTGACAGATTAGAAAATATTGACGGAAATAGCTATTAATGTAACGAGATTATTATGTGATTTATAATAGTCGAGGACATTGCCTGGTTACGAGGCGGTAGCTGAGTCAACCGCAATGTCCGAGACGGTGTTAAATCGCTTGTAATCGAGTTGCATTCAAAGCTTCATCGTATAATTGAAAACGGCAATCGAAAAGAAATAGAAAATAAATAAATATCATTTGGTATTTAACGTACCTATTATGCATGTCTCTTACGTACTAAAAACTAATAATGTATTATGAGTAACTAAAGTTTTGGCACGTTTATGATGTTGATAAATTATAACTTAATAGAGATTTTATATATTAATGACTTAATCTTCAATGATACGATGAAAATTATAACAATCAAATGAATTTTTTTCTTGTTGGCGATTGACAATTGATTTTATTATCATTTTTATTTCGTTTTCAAGTTAAATATGTTTGATTTACAGGAGCTCAATCCATTTAACAATACTATTCTAGGTCTATATTCCCTTCAATAAATGACCAAACTTTTATTGTTGTTTTCAGAGCAACAGAAGTCAACCTGCCATTGGTTTGAAACACACACCGAAAGCACGGGTGAGAGATTTTGATATTTTGTTCCCCAAATCACGTTGACTAGTGAAGAAAGAAACCGAACTATGTACATATAATCTTACTTTCGATATGAATAATGCAAGCAACGAACCATGTGATTCGTGCAGATCAGAAACAACCGAAATTCAGAAAGTCACTTATGACAAAGTTTACAGAATCTTATGATATTTTTCGTGCAATCGCACGCGAAGTCACTATTTCGCGTTCTCAGCACAGTCCGCGAAATTCAATTTCGCGGCCGTTACCCATAGCAACGGCCGCGAAACTAAACTTCACTTCCAAATTTGAATATCACTTACAAATTTGACATTTCTAAAATACTACAAAGACAAAGATTATTTTTTATTGAATACCAACAAATGATTAAGTAATTGTATTATTTAGGATGAATATTAACATTAATTGTACAGTTTGTATTATTACTTATATTCACTCCAGAAGTTGAAGCAACTACATCTATTGTTTCTGAATAATGGTTATTGCCTACATTCAAACCAGATACTATATCGCCAGAAATTGAGTTGGAAATTTGCTTATTATTTTCGATAGAGTCTTCTACATATCCTTCCGCTACTGTCGTGGACTTCCATCCACCGTGACGTTTAAGAATTGACATATCAGCCCCAGTATTGGCAAGCAGCGTGGCAGAACTTCTCCGAAAACAGTGTATATGTTTCAGGATTTGGTAATCTGAGATACTTAGCAATCATACTAGGCATTTTCCCAATGGTATGCACTCCAACAACTTGTGCGGTGCACTTTCCGTTTACGTATCTCAAGAATATACGACGATTATTAACAATATGTTTTGGTCGAAGAGCTGCATATTTACGATAATTTTTATGAAATCAATATTAGTAACAGTGAAAACACGCTTCTTATCCGTCTTGGTATCGGGAACGGTTACTATCAATACAACATTCTCTTCCTGAATATCATCAATGGCCATTTTTACTAACTCATCTCGTCGCAAGGCACCAGATATTCCCATTATCAAAACTACCTACAAAAATCAGTACAATAAATGAGAAAATTGTAAATGATATCTCTTAACACTTACCTTCAACAATAAGTATTTTTCATCATTAGCTTCTTTCAGGAACGTATCAATTTGCTCACGCGTAAGAACTTTAGACTTTTTTGCTCGATAACCTACTGCTTTTCTTTTCAGAAATGGTACTAATTTTGAAAACTGCTTGATGTCGATATTGTCTCGTATGTTCAGCATACACTTCAGCATGGAATAAATGCTCCATAAAGTTGAACTTTTTACAACATTTGATTTCTGCATCAAATAAGCCAATAAAATGTTTTCAGACATCGTCTTAACATTCTGTTTGTCACACCAATCTTTAAACTCGCCGTAACATTTCTCGTACTGCCGTTTAGATTTTTCAGGTATTAAAACGGAAAGGCCGAATTTACGACGCTTTTGAGTTCAGGAGGAGTGGAAGGTACTGAAATATCGCTATCAGTATCAGACATTTTGCGATTTGTCAAGAACTGTCAAAATATTTTGTATATATTGAAACATATCATTTCCAGAGCACACAGTGATATTGTTAAATAAATTGAACTGTTGATTTTAGAGCAATTATATATTTATTTACAATCATTTAGTCTAATAATATGCACGAAAAATAGTGTGTATGCCATGGCCGCGAAACTTTTTAACGATCTCAAGATTATCTTGTGTTATCAACGCATGTCGAAAAAATTCTCAACAACATATTTCATGTGAATATATATATTGCCTATCATGTTTTCATTGATATTATAGTCCGCCAACAAAAATACTCAAAACTAATTAACCAGGTAAATAATTGGTGAAGGAATTCAATTTATGTCTCGTGATTTATTCCTACATTCTAGGGATAACTCCGGATTACCTATGAAAATTAATCGGATTATCTCGGTCCATGCTTCTAGTTCATCTGAAGAGAATTCCGTTCGCGATGTTGCCAATGGCAACTGTTTTTCCCCAGCAGGAAAGCCAGGGGTTGGTATAGTGACTGGTTGTGCGAAGTCAGTTGACACTCCGAAAAAAATGTTAACCAGCTGCACTGCGGCAAATCTTTTGGTAACCTGCTAATATTTCGTTAGCGACAGGTTCTCAAATAATTTGGCGTCCTGCAACCGGTTGAAATATTTTTCGGTGTCTCAACAACATGTCTCTACTGAATTTGCAAAGACTATATACACCAAGTCAAATCTCAAATTTAGTCGACCTTATACAGATGATGTAGGTATTTTTACTTACCAAGATTATAGGTACTTACCTGATATTTCAGCTTTTGTGAAATATATTCAACAAATGAATTCCATATTGTTATATACGCAAATATATGTAATGATATCGCTGAATGACTCTCGTAACTAACTTCACAGCGAATTTCAATTCTGACTGAATGCTTGTAGAGCACAAAAATGGAAATTGTTAGTGTTTTTTTCAAAATGAACTTAGAATCAGGTAAAGATGAAGCTAAAATTCCAATATGAAATTATATATCTGTATCAATGTAAGGACGACTTCATAATATTTACTGTTTTGAAGATATGCATGCTATGATAGGTCTAGGCGCCATGAATATACCTAGTCTTCATTGTAGATATGAACAGTTCACTGAATTCCGACGATGTGAAATCACAATTTACAATTATAAAAAAATTGGGTTAGGATGGAGAAAAATGCGCGTATCTTCTTTTGGAATCTTTAATAGCGAGTGGAACCACATTTTCAGCATTGATAATTCTGGAACCCAGGGATTATATAATCGAACTTGGCAACATTGCGGATCGCGTCCCTTCCTATTCAATGGCGGCTGTCGCGGCGCAACATCACAGAAATGAGTCATTCCGTCAGTTGCAGAGAACTTACCGGTTAGATTGTTTGTTGTGCACTCTCGTAGTATCTGATGTGGGCAAAACGTGTTTACTTTCAGTTCGAATAAGCGATCAATATGTTGCCGGTATAAGATTCTAACTAGATCTAGCCTGCTGTGACTTGTCGTTTGGTTTGTTGTTAGGCCGGAGCCAGTAACTGGTATTTTGTCTAGTGTCCCATGTGTGTTGATTTTTGTTTTGTGTTTTGTTGATTTATGTCCGCATCACTCATTCTGTGAGGCGTGTGATTCAAGAAACCCACCTGACAGGTAACGTTCTCATAACCTCATTTCAAATGCTTGCAACTAACGTTTAATCCATGCCTATGTTCGCGAGAAGTAAGTCACGACGTGGTTTGTTAATTGTATACCTGATTAGACGACTTTCCGACATTCACCTGTTCTCTTATTAACATTATTAATTTTACTAGTAGTCGTACTAGTATTCAAAATCCGGTGTCTATAGTGGAGTTCGCAGCATTGTGGAAGAGAAGTGCTTCTATGGAAACCTGTTACAAGTCCAGAATTGTATGTCAATGTTTACTTTTCTCTTCGATGAGTATATTGTATGCTTGTGAATACATATACCTGACATACCTTAAGCTAGTACCCACATAGAATGATGGGTTCGGACATAGCGACAGGTAGGTCCATTATGGAAGAATATTGTTTACCTGCCATGGCGGTACCTTAAGAAAGTATTGGATTAGTGGTTATATTGTCCAAGAATCTGTTACTTCACTTGTTGTGGTTAGTTCTGTAATTACCATCAATTGTGTTACCTAGAATTGACGCTGGCATTATAATCAACACCATTACCGAAGCCAAATAAATGTTTTGTATTCGGATGTGGATTAGTGGTCGAATTTAACAGAACTTTTAGTACCCAACCTCAAAACGGTAAGAGCGAGGGTAAAAGTGTATAAAACAATTGTTGAAAATGGTTGCAGAGATTATCATCAATAACATAACCGAAATCGAATTGATGAAACGGATTAGTGGTCGAATTTAATAAGAAACTTCGGTTGATTGAAGAAGTCGAAATGTATAAAGTTATAGTTATCAATAGAAATAAGGACTCTATTTTATAGGTAACTACTTGAATATGTCTATATGGGCAGTAAAATATGGAGGATAGAGTGATCGAAGGAGATACTTTTTGGATAAAAAAATGGTGCAACCAAGAATGAAAACAATTAGTCTAGAAGGCCGTGAATGAGTTACTTAGGTGAGCTCGAGGGTGAGCTAAAAGAACATCAAAAGGTTTCAGTCGAGGTTTCAGTCTACCCTCATATCCAATTGATTCACCGTGAAACTCTGGGATGAAGGCAGCACAGTGTTGTTCATTCTTATAGGTTAGCTCAGACCCACTAATTAAACAAAATCAATAATTCATTCTTAAAGATTGTAAACGGTTGTAAAAATTAATTGCCTGACAAGTTAACCAACACACTTGTGGACTAATGTTTGTTTTGGCTCCATATTGGGCCAAACGCAGACATAACAAAGTGCAAAGCCTCCACTAAAAACGAGCTCAGAAGCAGAAAGATGATTGCTGAAGAAGTGTATCAAGGCTGTTGTCAACGAGGTTGTCGTTCAAATTATTGTTCGGTATCGACTCAATGAAATAAAGAAGAGTGATGGTTTCCAATAAGAATTAACTACCCAATGGAATCGAATGAATGAAATCGAGAATCAAATGTGAACAGAAAGTCTACCTAGACTTATTAAGAACAATAATTATTGGATCAATCGATGGATTCATTGAATATGGCTTAAACCTGATGGAATTAAGTATCTATTTTATATTTTTGACCTTGCACAAGAAAATATGTGTAATAAATAAATCAGGTCTATAAATAGTAGTATACTAAATTTGAACTTCAAATAGAAATGTCGCAACCACAGTGTTTACTTAAGTGGAAAATAAAAATGTCACACATAATTGAACTTCTCAATGTTGAGGGTGTTACCACTGAATGACTATATGTGTTATATGTGGTAGATTATTACGAGTATCATATGCATTATTTCACATCAATGGCGTATCTTTCGAACCTCTAAGCATCTTCTTGAACCAAACAGAATATCAAATATAATTTCTGAATCAGCTTTCTTGTCGCTTCTTGTGTATGCGTTACTATCAGTAACTTCGAGTTCGCATTCAATATCAAGGATACGATGAGTGTATACCGATAAAAACTAAATAAGTCTCAAAGTTGATACAACACTTCCATATACATTGGGTTCATTTATATGTTACGCTACTGCCGCCACCAGTTTCCCCTTCAAAAGGCGAAGAAACAGAGTGGAAATATGATGCTTGTTAGAGCTGAAGGGTGAGTAGCAAGAGGTGTAAAAGAATGCATTCTCGTTATGAGGTGCTTAGGCTACTAGAATGTGTGGGGTTAATTTTTTCCATTCCAACGGTTTCAACCGAGGTTTCAACACTGGTTACATACTCAGTAATTGGGCAAAAAATAAACTCACATTATAATTTATAATGCACTAGAATTTTCGCTATAGAGTATGCCGTCCATGATTGTATCCTGAATGAGTATTCAGATCTGAGTAACTGAACGTTTGAAAGGCATTATTGAAATGCTGGGAAAAATCGGAAATTGCTTGTGATTCACAAAACGCCATGAAACTACATTCTATCACGTATTCACACCTCATTCTTCAAAGCAACTTCAAGAAGAAAGAACATCAAACACTGGCTATCGATCAAAGCGACATTGTGGCATTTTTGCTTGAAAAAGTTGCCAGTGTCAATGACAATGACACACATAACGGAGCAGAATTACTAACGTCGCTCTCTTTTGTGCTCATATTATTCTCAACTTACTCGTATAAACCGAGTATAAACTCAGAAATTCTAATGATACTGTGAAATCTCGTGTGAAATATTCATCTCACTGGTAGGGAATAAATCTACTTGAGTTATTCCATTCTTTATATTTATGATCATTTACAGCTTATCATGAAAAATATTATTCCACAACCTCGTTTGGGCAATTCAGAAATAAGGCAATTATTGTTATATCCGGTTATATCAGCTTTACCCATCTAAATTCACCTAGTGATGTCCATATGAAGGATTGTTCCATCAGTTTATTCCGGTTTATTCCATTAATATATATATTCCAAGGTATGAAGTCTTAGTACCTCGGCATATACTCAGGATTAACTTGCTTCCATTTCTTAATAAAATGAAACCTATAATAGTAACGAAATGGCTCATTGAGCCGAGGAACCGAGGAAGGAACCTATCAGGGTTAAAATTACAATGTCAACTGTGAGAAATTGAAGTGTGGTCCAAAGTGTTCTCATCGAAATAGCCGGGTATGAAAAACGTGATAGTATTTATGTTACTGATTTGTAAATCCTCGAAAGTTTTTTTTTTTTTCATTCAAAAAGAAAGGAAACTCATCAACCCTCAGGGTTAATAGCGTGTACAGTGGGTAGTCTAATTCAACAAAGTATATTATATATGATTGATGAGATTGATGGAGTATAGATACGATCGAGTACGATAGTATATTATCAAAGTTACAGTGTTCACCAAGAATTTCTTTGATGTTATCGGAGAGGTTATAATTGAGTCTTAGGTCAGAGTAATGGGGACAATCAGCCAGAATGTGTTTCACACTGAGTCTGGTGCCACAGATTCCACAGTTTGGTTCGTCCTCACGGCTTAAGAGGTATCCGTGTGTTATTCTGGTGTGGCCTAAACGAAGTCGATTCAGGATGACCTGGTGTTTTCTCGATTGTGGTGTACGTGGCCATGGTTTCAGGGTGTCTTTAATTTCACGCAGTTTTGTTCTGGTAGTCAGCCACTCATTTTGCCACTCACTACGCAACGTGGTTTTCACTAGGGTTTTCACATCGGTGGAGGTAGATTTCAAAATCACTTCAGAACTGACACTTGTGATTGCCTCACGAGCATATCTGTCTGCTTTTTCGTTGCCTGAGATGCCTACGTGGGAGGGTATCCAAATGAAACATATCTCTTTTCCTGATTGTTGGATGCTAAAGAGTTCGTTTTTTATCTGTAAAGCTATCGGATCTTTGGGATACAACTGCTTTATTATTTGGAGGGAGCTGAGGGAATCTGTTAGTATAACATGCTTCTCGTTGTCAGTTGAGTTTATGTTTTTTAGTGCTCTGTATATGGCGAATAATTCGGCAGTGTATACGCTGCTGGTTACTGATATTCTGAACATAAGGTTGCGTGTAGCTGTTATAACTGCAGCGCCTACTCCCTCCTCGGTTTTCGATGCATCCGTGTATATCTCATTGAAATCTTCGATTTTATAAAGTATTTCTCTGAGGCTGTTTTTTATTATTTCGCTATTGGTATTGTTTTGTCCAAGGTGGTAAGGTTTGTGTTGATGTCCTCGAAAGTTTGGAAGAAAATTACAGTGTTCAATCACATGGACCTGCAGATTTTTTGATGGTACAATATTACCAGTTATTTGAATCTATTATCCATTGGTTAACTGACTCTCTTCAGTTATCTCTGTGCCCATTGTGGTGGCGCTACTGAGTGTATATAATTTTCCAGCCGCAAATCGTTAGTCACGATCGATAAAACAATGATCATTGAAAATGTTACTTATAAACAGTATGAGGTCAACACCGAACATTTTTGCATAAACAACACAGTAATCACACGAATTTCAAAGCTACTGATAGCGCGAAGATGACATCACCCAGAGCCAAAGTCAGTGGAGAGGTTAATTTTGATTACAGACATTCGTCTCAAGGCCTACTTTGTGATGTTCAAGGCGTGCCGAAAGGTCGGACTCATCGCCTGAAGATTCCCATAAGAACGCTGTCAAGTTCGGCTAATCGGTTTGAATCGGTGTTAAATGCTTCATACAGCGCATAATGATGTTATTCTCTTTGTTTTGTTTTCGCAATATTCCGTGTTCTGGAGATGAGCGTGAGATATGCTTTGATCTTGCCATTTTCCGCCTTGTCGAGAATGAATGATCAGGCATTGTCTTGTCCTGAAGAATACAAATCAGATTTCGAGTGAGGAATTTAGAGATTTGACATTGGTTTCCAGATATTGAAATCATCTGTATTTGTATCCATTTCCTTGTTCTTTTCGAGGTTATTTTTAAGCGTAGTAGGTGTAGGTACTTATTCTTTGATATGAGTTTGTTCCGACTAGGTATTCAAAATTCTACTGTTTGAAAAGTGTTTTTAACCGCCAACTTAGTTGTAAAGCAACCCTCGAAGTCTCATTGAGACTTGTGTGAGTAAGGAAGACGGGGACCTTAGCTTTTTAAGTGTCATCCGAAGCACTACTCGGCTGGTTATCGTTGAGAATCCGAAGGATTGAAATCTAGGTACCAAGTATGTTCGGTTGGTCACCTATCTCCTCCCGCTAAACGATGCTACAGAAATAAATAAATATTTCTAATAGCCCCGCCGGGATTCGAACCCAGAACCTCTAGACTACAAGTCAGCGATACACGCACTCGACCACCAGCCCAGTTTCCTCAATTGTTTCCATCTTAAAACTGAGCTCGAAGCATAACCATCCAAAGAAGATTTCGCTTACTATAATTACTGCCGATGTCAATTCTGTATATGAAATGATGGAGTATCGAAACTGACAAAGTGAGCAGGTGAGATACTGAAGATTGGAAAAGAAACGCGATGACCTAAGACTACTTATTAAGAAGCAACTTTTTTTGACTATGGAATAAGGGACTGAAGAAGTGATCGAATGATGGCAGGGCTACTCATGCATAACTGAAAGCGTATGGATTGAAGATTACGCTGAGAAGAAATGCTGGAGATTTGTCGAAGAAATAATACAGAATGAGAAAAACATCGTTCACTATAGGAACGGACATTTATCAAACTCATTTCATGAGACGAGATAAAAGATAGGTAGCGAAGAGATGGATTAATAAGGGATCATGATCATAACAGTGATGCACTTCAGAACAGAAATGATCATGATGATCATAATAGACAATGGAGACTTCAAACAAGTGGAAATCAGAGTCAGATCGCAAAAAGAGTTGAATGAATAACGAGAATAACGAAATCAAACAAAAATTCAGAATCAGTTTCTAATTGTAAATGTTCTTTTCTCTTACGATAAGTATGTATATCAATCACTGTCACTTGGTGTATATTCTCATCGTGGACAGATACTATTTATGATAATATTGTCGTTAACTTTATGATCAAGGAAGTGAGAGACTGGAAGAATATGGTCCCTACTCAGGTCAAACATTAAAATATGGTTCCATAAAGATGGTCTTTAGGAATCCATGTGGTATTGTTCAACTCCGTTCGGTATACATATACGGAACCGTTGTGGTGGTAATAAATTGAAAAACTCACTTCGTGGTGCCGGTGTGTCGTGCTAGACCGCATATGGTATTATATTTTCTCGAATATCGTATTACGTGCCGTCATAAATCCAAGAAGGCCTTCCTAGTGTGCTGTTCTTGTAATATATATGATAAATTTTAACTTGAATACAAGAAGATAACCATTACTTCGTCAACAAAAAAAGCGATTCAAGGCATCAACTCTGCATGTCTAGGTTATCGAATGGTGAGTTCAATCTCATGGTGACTAAAAGAAGTCAATTTGCATCCTGATTGACTGATTTTTTGTTTGCTCAGTCCATTGGCAGTTGCAGTGTCTTGAAATGAAATTGGTATTGACTTGAGAGCCAATATGGAAGTGAGAAGCAACTCCTATATATAGAAGATCGTCTGAGAAGACCGTTTTGTGAGTGAGCAATTGTTACTTCAATTTCTGTTGTGTCAACTAGAATTGTTGGATATTGTTCTCATAAAAATTCACGAATGAACCGTTTTGCAATTCTGCAAACCACAAAGACACAATGAATAGAGTGTTATTAAGCCAGCCATAACGTATTGGAAGAAAGAACTTCGTTGCAACATATCATCTATGTTATCATCAGATAATAATATGATGAAGCGAAATTGAGTCGATTGAAACTAATATGCCCTAGCTAGGAATATGGTGTGAATCTGGAATTTGACTTCGGAAATTACGACAGTAATTGTAGACGAGGGGGAGGACACCACGGCAATAGGTGTACAAAATGTTCAGAAATTAATGCCGATACTTGCGGCATTATAGGCATTATCTGTAAATGATCGGCATTAAACTCGGCATTAAACGAAAATAAAATAGACGGCATTATGTCGGATTTGATAGGCAATAGATCGGCAATACGGCAATATGTCGGGAATAAACGGCAATAAAGGGCATATCGACGAAATAAATTGGAGTGGGGGCGTCTATTCTTCATTCCTGTTTCAGTTATATAATTCGGCATTACGGCAATAAACTAACATTTAATGCCGAAAGAGGCAATAGGTGTACATAATTTTCGAGTGTGTCCTCCCCCTCGATTGTAGAAGGAAATTATTTCAGTGAGTGCCATATTAAATTTGATCCTTTTGCCGATATAACTTTCGAAAAAGCTCATGATGCGATAAATAGTTAACGGAAAGATTTATGAGCAGTTCCGGATAAAATAAAGTTTTGTTATGTCTAAAATGACAAAAAATAAATACAAACCAGATGTATTGCAAAAGCGATTATTTCATATAGCATCAGGGTGACGAATTATATAGGACTACAGTTAGATTAATAAAATTATGCTTTTTAAGGAAGAAACGAAAACTCTACAAGCTGTTATTCAGCTCCACTTGACTTATATACCTGATAAAAAATCTTGCATGTCAAGTTTGACCGACTTTTATCGTCCGATTGATTTGAAATTTGTCAGATAATGCATTGTAAACAAGGACAATGGCGGTCAACTTTCGTAATTATGGTCCGATTCGATTAGAACTCGGAATAGAGTTTGGTATTTTTATTTTCGACGTCGGATATTATCGAGGATATTATGATTCTTCTGTCAAAATTGGAAATTTCAAGATGGTGGCTCTAAGATGTTGTGATGAAAATTGGATGTGGATGTATTATGATGCCTGTAATTTTTTTCTCCGAATTCAATTTCAACAATGTTGATGCTGAACCTTGAACTTTTAAGTATACGACCACAATAATTAGTTTCAGCGAGACTTTCAGTCAGAATCTAATAACTTATTGGACCTCCTTCACTCGTTTTTATCCACTTATCCGCACTTTGAAGACGGTCGGTTTTTCTACCCTGCCAGTCTTAAGCGGTCTCCTCTGAAGCAAGCCTGCTTTTCGAGAGACTTTCCAACGGTTGACAAATTTATGGTTTCAGTGCTTTTCCTTGTATCGCTTCGTATTCAAGTGTCGGTTCGTTTTACTAATACAAACGATAATTAACGCCTTTGAATAAAATATGTCTTTCGAGCCGCTTCTAGAAAAACAGCTCGAACTCTGGTCCGTTTCTACGTCTTCAGTCGGTATATAACTTTGAAGCTTATTTATTTCAGTTATCGATCAAACAGTCATATGCCAATATTGATGCGGAAAAATTTTTAAATCGATAGCATCAGAATTACACTGATAATTTGTTGGTAGCAAATAACGTTGCTTGATTAGATCTTTGTTTAATTAAATGAATGCATCATCGACTTGATTGTCAAGGTACCTAAGGCAGCTATTTATCTCAATATATACAAATATTTTAGATTCAGCGTTGTCGCAATTATTGTGAAGTTTCACTCAGATTCCGCTTTTGCTATTTTCTCTACTTCGTCCACTCGTTAGATTTCTATAGCAACAAATATTCGTGCGTCTAGTTGATATTATCACCACTTTTGTAATCACTGTTGATTACTCCGGATTATTCCATGCTTTCAGCTTTAAAATATGTATTTAAGGCTGGGAAAGGCCAGACACTTTGTCCAAATCCGGGACAGGGGGTGTTTGGAGGAAACAGCAGTGGGCGGTTACCAAATCGTCATAAATCAACGGTTATCCTTGTTCAACGAACGATCTTCTCATCTAGTACGGGTGATATCGCGACTGACGTTTTTATTCGCATTGCTCGATAATCTAATATGCGAGTAATACTGGGATGCTGTCTCTCAGTTTTCGAGAAAACAAAACTGGCGTAGATTCAAATCAGACTCGCTGCGGATCTTCAACTTGATGATTGTGTATACCAAATCACTTTTTACGACATTTTCTCTAGGCCAAGAACTTTTTTATTCTGAAAAAACACAAAAAGTACGATTTTTCTGTAGAACACGTTTTTTATCGTTCCTACCGTTATATTTCTGGAAATAATTGAGCGATCGGACTGATTTTTTTTTCAAATTGAAGTATACATGATAGCGCTTCTTGCCATATACAATATTGGTGAAAAATTCATGTTCATCAATTTCTAGAACTGTAGCAAATTTCAACTTGTTATTTTCGGAATGACAATTTTCAGTAATCGAGAAAAAATTTTATTTATGAAAATTTTTGTATACATGCTGCGAACAAAATTGAGCCAATAGATGAAATAAGTTTCCAGAATGAAAATTTTTCATGTAGCAGATATCTACATGTACTTATTTAATGAGACAATACTACATTATCGCGCGCTCGGCGCTCGGCTCTCTCCTCACACAGTCAGCCAACTGGTCTTTGTGTTCATAATGTGTAGTCGAGCTTTCATCAGTATATCAAATGAGAGGAAAATATACATTATTGGTATGAATAAAGTATCTACCTATTTAATGAGTTGGTATTAAATAACTCCATTCATTTTTTTATGTTGACAAAATAATAGTTGAACACATTGCTGCCTCATGATGGCATATTATGCCTTCTTCCAGTCCAATTCTGGCATCGTATAGGTTAGATAATTCTCCTTCGGTTAGGTATGCCATCATGTGAAATCTGTATAACTTCATAAAACATTGTGTATACTAAACGTTTGTGATATACTTATCTGATTTATCATGAAAGTTTCATGGTATAATATAATGGAAATTGCATTGTAATTAAAAAATCAGACAAATGTTAATTGAAAAGAAAAAAACACGTAAGTTGCGATATAAAATTTTAAAGAATCAAGCATTGTCTTATATCACTCACTGAATATCGAATTTTTTCGTAAAACTGACAGATGCCACTCGGTAAACATTCAGAGGACAACTATTATGCTTCCGTGGAACAAACAAATCTCTCCGAAATATTCGACGAAAGTAGAAAAATGGCGTCTATACCTATTTGGAACTATGTCTAGTTGGGCAGTATCCCCTACCATCATTTTTTCAAAAAGTTCAAAAGGAGGTACCCATTAAAAATGAACTTATGAATTTCGTGATTTTATTTTCAATTTCTGAAAATTGAGATTCTGAAAATATTTTCCTGACTTCTTTAGGTTGGATTTCAAAAATGACATTGTTTAGATTTCGGGAATTCAATAATATTCCATTTCTGGTATTACCGAAGTTTACACGAAACGGAAATTATTATGGTTGAAACGAGCAATTTGGAAAATCCATGTTAACGAGTTTTCAAAAAATACACGTTCAATGTATTACTGACACCCCTTCAATTGTTTATATTTTCAAACCATTTGTCGTCATTTAAATGCTACAAAGGATATTCAACAATTTATTTTTAATAAGCATTTTGCATGTTTGAAAAAACCTGTGACTCCACACAGTCCCAAACAATGAGTGAGAGTAGATGCGATACATTCGCCTGCATGTGTGCGGAACGAGGATCGAACACTTTATCTGATAATCGACGGTATATTCACCAGTAGGTAGGTACCTATGATGAATATTTGTATTCTATAAACATTATGAAAAACCAGGGTTGCGACGTTTTGAATCGAATAATGAAAATATAAGTAATTGATTTGTGCATTATTTCCATATTTGAAAAATTATGAAAAATCAATATGAATAGAAAAAATCAATCTTTAAATCGAAAAAATCTTATTTTGTTGATTTGAAAAAAATCATCAATCAAACTCTTACAAAATTTGGATAATTCTGTATCTATTTATATGAACAGCTTTTCAAGAGTCATATAAATTACGAGGTATAACATTAAAATAGCCATACGGAGTGATTGGGAGATTGAGAGCTACTTTCAATAACGTTGATAAGTTATATTCTCGGTTATTATCAAAGACATTCAAATACAGGTTATTATGAATATTATTTATTTATGAATAATAATGAATAATGACTATATTTTCCTAAGGCCTTCATTCTTCTACTTTTTATTTCTTTGATTTTTGAGGACTGCTTTCACTACATATTTTGTATTTTGGATATTCATCTCCCGTTGGTCCCAATATATGTACCATTTTCAGAATCATATACATTCCACATGAGAATACAATATCATTTTCTTCTCCATTTGGATTTTTAGATCTCATTACACCTTTGAATTTCAAAATTTCAAGCTTTTCCTATGCAAATCCGCAAATTCATCATTAGTTGCACCAATAATTTCATAATACTTATTATGGTTCCAATCTATGATATCGTGTTGACTGACTCGTTTTTTCATCTTCATATTTTGGAGTATCACCAGAGGGCGCAAATATCATCGGACAATTCGCGCTCTGGACTTCTTGTGAAAACACCAGTCCATATTTCGGTGTGATTTTTTTTCTGTAGGAAGATGGGGATTCAAACTAGGTCCGATACTATTTGAAAAGTGTTTTTTTTTTATTATTCGCCAAATTCGATATGTTCAGGAATATTTGTATACCTTTTGTATTTCATATTTTTGAAAATAAAATAGTATTTCCATTAGCTGGATCACTTATCTACTTGATGAAGTCAATAAGTCATGAAAATATTGATTACTTTACTTTATGACAAGTCTATAGAGAAAGAGTGCTATTCGTTATTGCTCACTTCTTCAGCACCCTCTACTTCAAAATTTAGACCTTTAGGATATTACATACAGTATGGTGGAAATGTATGGAATAAATTCATTATCTCTAAAGTTTATGAATTTTAAGGAAAATCCCGAGACAGGTCGATTTTTATTTTCAAATTGACATCTCTTGATATACATACGGAGTATGTGACGTCATCCGCGTAGTTGTGGTGACGTCATCGATTAATTTTTTTAAATTAGAACATACCCCGTCCATTTTTTTTTCGGAAGGTATATTCATTATCTATCTGACGGTATACTAATATTAGGAAAATAAAGTAATACAGGGTGAGAAAAAATTATTTTATTTAATATTTACAACGGAAATCGTTACAATAAATAATCAAATTCGTGACGTTCTGCAAGAATACAATGTGATAGACAGAGAACAAATCATTCTCGAACTTTGCTATCGTTTCTGAATATATTTGTGAAATATTCACTCGTATTCGTTCTTTCAAATTATCTGATCTTTCCGGCTTCTTACATAAACTTTTCTCTTCAAATAACCTCTGAGGAAAAAATCGAGAGGAGTTGAATCAGGAGATCTAGTTGGCCATTCGATTTACCCTCTCCGACCTATTTAGGTAACTGTGTACATTGATAGCATAATTATTAGCTTGTAAATATAAAATAATTTTTTCTCACCCTGTATCACTTTATTTTCCTAATATTAGTATATGGTCAGATAGACAATGGAAACACCTTCCAGAAAAAAAATTGAACAGGGTGTCTTCACATTTAAAAAATAATCGATGACGTCACCACAACTACGCGGATGACGTCACAAACTCCGTATGTATTTCAAGAGATGTCAATTTGAAAATGAAAATCGACCTGTCTCAGGATTTCCCTTAAAATTCATATGCGTTAGAGATAATGAATTTATTCCATACATTTCCACCATACTGTATATATTTTTTTGAATAGATTTAAGAATTCCTATATTAAAATGCCATTAGGTAGCATCCTGTATATATAGTGTCAATACCCGATTGCAAATTATCATTCATTTATACAATGTTAAATACAACACGGTTTCATATTTATACTGTTCCCTCTCTACTTTTACGTATTGAGATCTGTTCAACATTCAAATCATCGCAATGATAAATCCTAAATCGATCCCCGGTAAATAGAAGCGACCTTTGTCGATAGGTTTCTATTCATTCATATTGTATACCTTCTGGGTGTATATATAAATATTCTTATTTGAATATCATACATACCTATTCCTCATTATGTATGAGAATTTTTTCATTGTGAACAATTCAGAATATTTTTATTTTCCACGCAATGTATAATTATTTTATACATATAATATACCATATTTACTAGCAAACCTAGCAAACTGATTCATATAAATTTCTATTTCCTATTCTAATTTCATAATATCACCCGTACTATCGATTGTATCGTGTTTATAATCTACTTCGTTGAGTTTCACCAGGGGGCGCAAATATCATCGGATAAATCGTGCGTATTTCTGACGTTGTAGAGCCTCGGCTCTTGACTTCCTGTGACGATACTAATCCATATTTTGATCTGATTTTTTTTGTGTAGAAAGATGAAGGTTCGACCGAGGGAGGATGCTATCTCAAAATTGATTATTTGATGTAGAAATATTTTTTTTTGATTCGCCAAATTGGCTAAAAATTTGCTATGTTCAGATATATTTTTATATCTTTTCTTTTCGAAATTTCGAAAAAAGAGATAGTATCCTCCCTAGCTTGATCCTTTATCTACATGATGGGATCAAAAAATCATGAAAATATTGATTGGTTTTCAAATGAGAAGTCAAGAGCGGGAGTGCTGCATTCGGTATTCTGCGCGTCCCATTGCCCACTCTTAAAGGATCTCGTGACTGATGGAATTGGATGGAAATATAACATACCGTCATTCGAAAGTTTTTTAGACGATTTTCGACGTATTTTCAAAAATCAGCTCAATTTGGTGAGATTGTAAATGTATTCCTCCACATGCGAGTCCACATGAGACAGATTGATACGAAGACGCATTTCCGTGTTGAAAAATCTAAAATCTTTATATGTATATACCTACTTACAGTGAGCACCATTTGACATGTGACTGTCTGTATCTTGCGAGGTATCTTGTATATCTCGAAGTATTTTTTCGTTTCGTTGCTAGTTTTTCCTTTTCCTATTATGAGTTTATGTTTATCCACATCCTCATTTCGATGCAATTTTTGTGAAACTTCCAATGTAAACACCTCGGTAAACACAGAACAGTCAATGAGTGAAACCCACTGAATCATCGGTAAACATAGGAAAATTCCATCATTTGCACATAATATAGGTAGAAGTATTGCATCAGTAAGGTCTATATACGGGTACATTGGTAGAATGTTCCTGAAATGTCTTATAATATCTCAAAAGACATACAAAATGCGAAACACGATCATAAACCTAACATTATAATCAAGATTATAATACCACAAATTAGGAATTTGGAAAGTTTTATACAAACAATATAGCGTTGTCTAGAACGTTGTATTGGAAAATTTTGAGTGGATATCGTTATCAATATTTCCTAATTGTATTATTGTTGGATAGCTCTGTAATTAACGTTTCTTGTGCAAGAATTAGACGATGGAAATGAAAATGGAATTACTTACAATACTCAAACGTTAATGTTTATAGTCATGCTTGTAGTAATCTCATCTCGAATATTAAAATAAATCTCGAAATAAATAATCTCTTTCAATTTTGCCTAAAAAACTTTTCCATTGCTTACAAACATACTGTGTATAAGTATAGGTAAGCAAGCAATTATTGTATCATAACAAACCCACTACATAACGTTATCTGCTTTCTAATGCACCTATATATTTTTCACTTTCGCTTTCGGCACCGTCAGTCTCACACGCTGTCTAACTCATTCATTGTTAGCCTCAATTTGTTTGAATAGGCTTTCGTCCCCAATCAAACAAAAGTGTTAAAAATTATCATTTTAGAGTGTGAAAATTGGGTGCCAATTAACACAGCAATTAACTTGGTAATCATTATCTTTTTGGTGAAGCTATATGGAATTCGAAATTCGAAGTTCATAAAAGTTTATCTCCACATATACCTCTGTCAGGACATATTTTTTAGTTGAACTGAGAGTTGAAAGGGATGTGTGTACTATTGTTTCTCATTCTTTCATGAATCTAAGGCAATAAATCAATCAAAAAGTGCTTTGAACAAATCCCACGCCTAGAACACCTGAGGATCCTGATAGTTGTTTCAGTAGGATGTATAACTTATGCTCTCTTTTTTTCACACCTACGTATCATGCTTGTTCAACCTACTATAGCAAGCATTGATATATCGCTGTTAGAAGAGTAGATGAGTAAAGCGATAATTAAGTTATAAATTAGCATTACAGAAGTGATAAATAAGTGACAAGCTATTGTACAATTTGAAGTAAGCGAGTCTTGATATTGTGGTTCCAAAAGCTCTATAGAATATTGAACCAACAAGAAGTGATTACAGGATAACTATCTGAAAATGAAGCCAGCACTTTTGACAGCAGATATTTGACTTATGTGGTTCAATTTCCTTCCTGAGTTGGGATTTCAAAATCCTCCACAGATTGCGTGGAATCCTATCCTTTAACACACTGTATATGAGTTCATTTTTGGGTTGGCAGAGAAATTACTAACAGGTGCAATGCATCGACATGTTGGTCAAATTATTCAAGCCGATTCAAGCAATTTCAGCTGCGATATTGCTGCAAGTCCAATTAAATCTGCAACAAAGATTCTGTCATCGTTATTTAAGATTCTCATGACGTCAGCTTTGCGAATCGCTGTTGAGTTTTTTTGTCCAATTGTTTTCGAATCAGGTTGGTCTCTATGCCACCTGCTTGAATTTGCAGATGCGATCGATAAACTAAAAGGAACACCAGAAGAAATTAGTCTTTCAGTTATGTTTCCGGAAAACGGAACTGAAAACTGTTCCATGGATAACTTATGTTTCTATTGACGTGAACTATAAAGAACACATATACCGGGTGTAACAGGATCATGGTACACCCCCCCGTATCTCCGTTAGTTTCAGAGATAATTTATTGAAATTTGGGACATGCTATGAACATAATAAGTGCCACTTTTTGACCTACAAATGATTTTTTTTTCCACTTCCGGTTTCGCCGGAAGTGATACCAACTCTCGATTTTTAAATGGAACACCCTGTATATTATTACATTTTTGAAATCTGCATAATTTTCTGGATCCATTGATACCACATAAGTGACATTTCAAACTTCAAAATTTTTTAAAATTCAATTTTTAGTTTTCTATTTAGGTGTGGTTTCGATTCATTCCAATTGATCCGTCTAATGCTAGAAAAATCTAAATCCCGTCAAAAATACTAAATTGCGTTTTTTATGAGCAAATAAAGTTCATCGTAGTCGATTTTGCGGTAAAACTCATTTTTTTCAAATGGAACCATATTGGTACCGTGGTACCATTCATTAGTACTACCAATAAGGAATTCATTCATAGCTGGTAATAAAATGTGCGATAAATACAATGGAAATTACAACTAAAAGAAAATAAGAAAATAAAATTATTGAAAATTTTGACGTTTAAAATGTCACTTATTTGATATCATCGGATTCAGACAATTTTGCAGATTTCAGAAATGCAATAATATACAGAGTGTTCCATTCAGAAATCGAAAGTTGGTATCACTTCCGGCGAAACCGGAAGTGAAAAACAAATCATTTGTAGGTCAAAAAGTGACGCTTATTATGTTCATAGCATGTCCCAAATTTCACCGGTGTGAAAATAGAAACGGTCGCCGCGTCCGAAACGAAATATTAGAGTTCCTGTATCACCTATGTTGGGCGGTTTAAGAATGTGCCGTTTCCGGAAATTCTTCATCACCACATGTTTTGAATGAGCTGAAAAAGCATAAGCACCCTATTTTATATTTTGTACCCCTATATTAAGCTCGGAAACTACCCCTGTAAGAGTAAACATCACCTAAAAATCAATAATTTACCGTTTCTGAAAATTTCTTTCTCACTACATGTTTGAAATGAGCTGAGGAAGCATGTGCACACCATTTTATATTTTGTACCCCTATACTAAGCTCGAAAACTACCCCTATAATAGTTAACATCACCTGAAAAACAATAATTTACCGTTTCTGAGACTTTCTTTTTCACCACATGTTTGAAATGAGCTGAGGAAGCATGTGCACACCATTTCATATTTTGTACCCCTATACTAAGCTCGAAAACTACCCCTGTAAGAGTAAACATCACCTAAAAATCAATAATTCACCGTTTCTGAGAATTTCTTTTTCACCACATGTTTGAAATGAGCTGAGGAAGCATGTGCACACCATTTCATATTTTGTACCCCTATACTAAGCTCGAAAACTACCCCTGTAAGAGTAAACATCACCTAAAAATCAATAATTTACCGTTTCTGAAAATTTCTTTTTCACCACATGTTTAAAATGAGCTGAGGAAGCATGTGCACACCATTTCATATTTTGTACCCCTATATTAAGCTCGAAAACTACCCCTGTAAGAGTAAACATCACCTAAAAATCAATAATTTACCGTTTCTGAGAATTCCTTTTTCACCACATGTTTGAAATGAGCTGAGGAAGCATGTGCACACCATTTCATATTTTGTACCCCTATATTAAGCTCGAAAACTACTCCTGTAAGAGTAAACATCACCTAAAAATCAATAATTTACTGTTTCTGAGAATTCCTTTTTCACCACATGTTTGAAATGAGCTGAGGAAGCATGTGCACACCATTTCATATTTTGTAACCCTATATTAAGCTCGAAAACTACCCCTGTAAGAGTAAACATCACCTAAAAATCAATAATTTACCGTTTCTGAAAATTTCTTTTTCACCACATGTTTAAAATGAGCTGAGGAAGCATGTGCACACCATTTCATATTTTGTACCCCTATACTAAGCTCGTAATTCACGTGAAATCGCAAACAATCGTGAACTTAAAAATGTGATACGTCGATTCAGACGTAAATGGCAAATAGACGGTGAGACGGTCCAGGTTCCTGGAACACGTGATACGCTGATCTTCGGCTGAGCTCTTCCGGACCGAACAGGGGTAGTTTTCGAGCTTAGTATAGGGGTACAAAATATGAAATGGTGTGCACATGCTTCCTCAGCTCATTTCAAACATGTGGTGAAAAAGGAATTCTCAGAAACGGTAAATTATTGATTTTTAGGTGATGTTTACTCTTACAGGGGTAGTTGTCGAGCTTAATATAGGGGTACAAAATATAAAATAGGGTGCTTATGCTTTTTCAGCTCATTCAAAACATGTGGTGATGAAGAATTTCCGGAAACGGCACATTCTTAAACCGCCCAACATAGGTGATACAGGAACTCTAATATTTCGTTTCTGACGCGGCGACCGTTTCTATTTTCACACCGGTCCAAATTTCAATGAAATACCTTCGAAACTAAAGGAGATACGGGGGGTGTACCATGATCCTGTTACACCCGGTATAGTTCCAGCTCATTTCCAAAAATGTAGTCGCCAATCCTCTTCATGTTTTTCCGTGCTATGGCACTCTCGCAAGATCTGAATTATGTGGTGCTTTTTATTTTCCGCTGAGTCGCCTTTTCAACTATCTTTATGACTCCCATATTATATTTTTTTCTTTTGGAAACCACACGCTCAACGACATGCATTCATCTCTTTGTATACTACGGGAACGGGATTTTCTTTTAGACATGTTCCTACCTCTCAATCGACAGAGCTTGGCCAAACTCCAACAATGTACTCCTGTCTAGACACTCGAACGACGTATGCATCTCTCGAAACTTCCGTAGTTTAGGTGCTTTATGAGCATGAATCTGAACCTTAATAATATTTTTATGCATAATTAGTTAATTATTTTTCTTTTCTTTTTGGTGCAGATAATCTTATATATTATAGATCATCATATGTTTTATTCTTTTAGATTTTAGCAAAACAACCAACGTTTATAATTGACTGATTCCTTCAAAAATCATATTTTGAGAATACTAATAGCAAGTTTGGTTAATCTACAAAAGAATAAAAAGTCTCGTAATCTGACGACACGAAGTTTGAGACCAGAACATTTTTTTCATTCACAATAGTGTTCAGTATCGAGATTTTTATTTTTCCATAAAGTTTATACTAAATTAGAAACTAGTTATGGCTCCTCCACCATTCTGATGACGCAGCAAGTGAAAAACTGCGTTCGCAATTCACATAGAACATACAATGTTGCCATACCTCTAGTTTTTTCTAGATATCCAGATAAACTGACAAAAATATATTGACGTAATATATGATGGATTCTGCGATACCATCTCATAAATTATTTTAATTTTTTTATATAATATATACGTTATATGAAATAAATAAAATATAATAAATATATGTATGATGCAATAATATACCTAATCAAGCACAATGGCTTAGTATGAAATAACCTCGGAAATAACTATAGGTGACACTTGTAGTTTATTCTTGAAGTGAAATGAATATTGAATATAACTCGTAATAAACTATCATGATTGAATTTACGTAATGGCTTCGAAATTATTTTCTAGAAAGGAGAAAAGTACTTATATCTGGCAACATTGTAGGTGAAATCGTCCACGAATCTGAAGTCCAGACTCTGTAGTATGTTGGTTGGTATCAATCATAGACCTTGGTATCAATGGTATAATCCTTGGGGTTATGTAACATGATTCCTGAGTTCAATTTACGCCCCATTGAAATATAAATTGGTGTAATTTTAATCAATCTATTGATTATATAGGAAAACTCAATACTCGAATGTCAATCTCAGGTACAATCATAAACACTATCAACTATGAAATTGTTGACATTCGATAATTGTACAAGATAGGATAATTTCGAAAAGTGCCATTCCAAATCCATAATAAATCAAAAGAATCAATATAATATATAAATTTAATGATCATATAATTTTATTGTACTTGATCCATTCGTATAGTTCTTTCCATGTGATACAGTTGTCAAGCGCTTTGTAGACATAAAAATTGCTTTTGTAAATATTGGCTCAGTTTATTGACGCGATGCATTTATTCAGACGAGGTTAATTCCAAAGCAATTTAAACTATCCTTTCGAATTAATGTGTACATAAGGTATGTTACCGGAGTTTTCACATGCAACAGTAAATAGCGTAACACGAGACGTTATATCTAGTTACCTCTGAAAACAAATATTCAATGTTGATAATCCGTGATAATCCAATCGAACTTTTATCAAACAGCATGTTTTGTTCAAGGATTTGTTATATTATATGATCGATGATAATGAAGGATTTTTTGTTCTTCAATTTCCTTCCAGTCACAGACTCCTTTATTGTCCATATTTGTTCTTATAATGTTTTAATTTTCTCATATGCTATTCATTATTATCTTTCCAACTATTCAAGGGTAGTTGGTAGGTAGGTACCTACACAATATTTTATGGAAAGAAGTAAACATAGTGCCTACAAATTTTCTTCTTATAGGATCAAGCAAATCATTTTCAGTTATAAAATTCGCTTTCATTGCATGGACTGCATCAGTTTATAGTTCAATAACACGTCGTATGTTAAGTACCGAGTGTATCTGTCATCAACATAGTTTGGATTAATCTTCATACAGACATTTCAATGGACTGAAATAACTGACTAACTCTATATCCATCTAATTGCCTATTGTTTCATTCCTAGATTTTGTTGTCATCTCACACATCCTCATTGTATGGTAATGCTAATGGTTTTCTCATCTTTGACTTTGATCTATTTGGCTTTGATCTCTCACACAAAGTTGTACCCGTCTCGCATCATATCAATGTTTATTGACTGGCCAACATATCCAAATGTGGACCCCCTTCTGTCAAAAGAGCCATCAAATAAAGATATAAATTGTGCAATAATAATCTATTTGTGTTCAGAGTCCATTTTCCGGTGTAAACCAATCCTCGGACTTATGTTAGTGTTTATATTTATGTTACCTATTTTGATGGTTTACGAGCTTCACTGACAAATAAAAATATCATAAATTGTGTGAGGTATACAGCGTGTCTCACTTTAAACGGTCTCCCCTCTATATCTCAGTTATAAGTCATGCGATTCTCGAGGCGATTCCAACCAAATTTGGTGTGGTATGAATAACAATCAATATGATCAGTTATACAGAGATGAACTTCATTTTGGACAGTGCCGTGCGTTTTTATTGATACAAAAAGGGATCGATTTTTCATAAAATCATAGGCAATTTTTAACAGGAAATTTAACCTTATATTATTATTCTCCATGGTTCGAAACCCCCATATTTAAATTTTCACCTGCTTTCTATAGAGGGTTTTGACGTTCACCGGACATAACTCCTATGCATCTTTGCTTCTGAGGAATTATTAAGGATGCAGTATTATACAAAAATTGGTCTCGAAACAGGGAAGAACTAATGCTGAAATTTCGCCTGCTGAGATTAAAATTGTGAATGCACATTTAAGAAAGCGACAGAGGAATGTATCATGTTGGAGGGCGGTTATGTTGAAGGTACTCCGACCACATTTGATGATCGCTCTTCTGAAAATTCCGTTAAAACGAGTATTTTCGCTCGCAAAAATGCAGTTTCGATGTGCCCGTTTTTTCAAAACCGTCTATAGAAAGTAGGTGAAAATTTACATATGGGGGTTTCGAACCATGAAGAACAATGATATGAGGTTGAATTTTCTGTAAAAAAATGTCTAATATGATTTTTTGAAAAATCGACCCCTTTTTTATATCAATAAAAACGCACGGCACTGTCCAAAAAATGTTCATCTCTGTAAAACTTATCATATTGATGGTTATTCATACCACACCAAATTTGGTTGGAATCGCATGACTAATATCTGAGATATAGAGGGGGGGTCGTTTAAAGTGAGACACGCTGTATAGATGTTCATGGAAGAGTACTAGGAGAAAAATCCAAATCAAGACAGATAATTCGAATTTTGCAGGAGACCAATTTTTTTGTTTCTACAATAATGAATCACGATTTTTTGTGATCTTGGATTAGGTACCAAATATTGCCTTTGTGTTTTGTTGAGGGTGGTCTCTTGTTGATTATTTGACACAAGTTCGAACAGATATTTTTGTGGAACGTAGTACTGATCTTTTATTAATAAAACGACATTTTCTGTAGTACAACGTGACTCTTTATACTTGCCAGTGGCAAGTTACTTCGAGAGTTACATACATTGTTTTTCCTCGTTTTTTTCTAATTATATTTTTTATGCAAAAACGATATGTACCTACGTCAAACGAAAAAATAAAAAGACCAGAATTAATCAGAAATGAATGAGGATTTCCACAATGATTTCAACTTCAAGAGAGAGCAGTAGCACTATTTATTCTGGAAATCCCATGTGTAGTCAAAATGATGATTTGGGCTGTAGACTCTAGACTCCAATTACTGTGATGTGTAGTATGTTCATTGTACAAATAAAATCATGATAAGTCACCCATTGCTAATGAATGTGCTCATTGGACCAAACATCCCTTTTGTTGTTAGCAAACAGCATACCTGCCTATACGACTCCACAATGCTACCATTATAAAAAATAAAATAATCGTAATATGTACAGAAAGTGCGAATGAAATAACGTCTCAAACACTACTAGATGATACTATTTTCTTTTAGCTTCAACTTTAACGACAACAACTGTCAATATTTCTTGTCTTGAAATGATTTTCATCACTTTCTATAACTATAAATAAATAAATTTCCACATGTTGCGATGGAAATTTTGTGTTGTTGTCATGTCAATAAACCTATATAGTAGCGTGTATTAATATTGGGACAACCAGTTCCCCCTTTTTATTTTCTCGGAACATCCTTGAAAACACCTGATGATATGTTTATTCTGATCTAGATTGAAGCATTCGTATAAATATAAACAATTAAACAAATATTTATATTAGTCTTCCATGCACTGGTACCTACCAAGAATTTGGTTGAAATTGAGTAAACACCGTTTTATCCTTGGTACTATCTTATCACCTGTAATCGATAGATTTTTCTTATACCTCTTGGAATGTGTCACTCATAAGTATATTACATGTGTATATACGTGTATATATATATTTTTTTATTTACCTCTTCATACCTTCACCACTTAAAAATGGAAATTCACCTCACAAACATATCAGTTTTATTCAAGCTTCGTTATCATTTATCATTAATTGAACAATAATTGATTTATTTCATTCATCATTTTCTCACCATTCAGTTTTTAATCAGAAGATAAGAGAGTTCAAAGAAATTGTCTTATCGCGTTTTTGGGTGACGATCCGTATATATTTGTATAAATTCTTTAAATCTGGGTAAATATGATTACACGATTTCAAAATGAACAGAGGATGTTGACAAATGTTAAAATGACCTAGAAACTCTTGGAAAGTTTATGTAGAGGTCAGTTATCAAAGTCGACCAACATTTGTGTGATATTTCAACACTAGGGATTCACAAAAAAAATGGAATTTAACAAACACCGATAATCAAAAACGTTCACGAAAATAAATGCAATTATCACTTAACCCATCATGAGTAATGCAGTTTTATTTTCCAAATTTTCAAGGTATTTACTTTGGAATTCTGGGGAAGAGGTAACACAAGACTGTTTTTCATATTCAACTCTCTTTTTGTTGCATATTTACTCAAGGTAGATTACGTAATTATTGCTGAATAATCTCGTGAGTAAATGGAACCAAAATCCCGAGCAAAATTCGATATGAAAAATATTACTACCCCCTTTTAGTTTGGCATGATGGCCATTTAATTCTTTGAAAACAACAGTGTTCTATATACAGGGTTATTCGAATTCGACGCTCATCAATGAGATCTCGAGAACCGTAAGAGATACAAATAACTTCAAATTGGGGCAAAGTTGCGGAATTTTATGGTCATTATTATGGTGGAGAAAAATCCGCGACAGCTCTTTTAGTTTTTAAAATATTCGAAAAAAACAGAATTTTTGACTTATCTTTTTTATTTTATTCTTGCTTTATAACTGGAGATACAGAAAAAACTGAAAGCACTTCTTCATTGCCACATTCTGCGTTCTTCGAAATGACATTCATAGCGGCCATCATCAACTTTTATTTTTTCAATACGAAGGTTCATATTTTTCCATTTTTTTCACCATGGACTGACTTCTGAAATACATGGACACTCTAAACATCGATTTATTTCATTGATTTATTATTGACGAGTTTCAATCGCGAAAGAGTTGTTGATCAAGTAACTATAAATTCTGTTGTATTTCAGGTGTCAGTTCATGTTATAAAAATATGGAAAAAGATGCATCTTCGTATTGAAAAAAAAAGTTGATGATAGCCGCGAAAAGACGAAACGTCGAACTCACGATCTAATAATGCTATTTTGAAGATCGCAAAATGTGGCAATGAAGAAGTTCTTTCAGTTGTTTTTCTCCAGTAATAAAACAAGAACGAAATGGAATAGAAAATTCAATAATTCAGTTTTTTTCGAATACTTCGAAAACTAAAAGAGCCATCGCGGATTTTTTTTCACCATAATAATGACCATAAAATCCCGCAACTTTGCCCTGATTTAAAGTTCTTTGTATATCTTACGGTTCTCGAGATCCCAATGATGAGCGTCGAATTTGAATAACCCTGTAGAAAAAGTCTGGATCTCTATGCAATATTTATTAAATTTTTTGATCTGGTATTATTGTATCCAGGTGTATGCTAACAACAAATAATTTCATGGAACGAGGTATTGAACTTGCAAAGTGCTTAGAACGCGATTTTATATATCATGTTATTTCTAGTTCCTACCCAGTTTCAATGAGATAAAACAAGGTTCCAAAAGATATCTTCTCCATTTATTGTTTATTTGTCAGGAAGAAAAAAAATGCATGTTACTTATAAATACCATCTAATATGATAGCTAGCACGGATTAAGAATAGAAACTACCTTTTTCATAGATTCTCATTCTGATTGCCAACTATGAAAAAAAGGGTCCGATTATATGAAATAACACTATGCCAATCTTGCGTTATTTTACAACACCTGGTATTCTTCATAACTGCATCGTAGATAAGGCACATGGCGTTCAATGAAAATATTAGTAGTTTTTACAAGTGGTGGTTCCTCATTCAACAGATTGTATAATGTATCGTCTCACGTTCGCTTTTGCTGACTTGATTTGTCGTCGACGGTTGCAAAAAGTGTTTTTTTTTTGTTCAACACAGCTGCTCAATCCATCTGCCGTTTCAGGTACTTGCACGCTCTGTTGCTTCTTCGGCTTTAAACCAATGCTTCTCGAAATCTGCGCTGCCATACGTGCTAATTATCATGCAGATAATCGTTTCGCTAAATCTGTTCATAATTATGACGATTAAATATGTTGTCTTATATTATATCACAAACGTACATCGAATATCACGAGGAAAATTACATGCGAATTCCATCACTATGCTTAATTGACATTCTGTGAATTCGAATGAACTAAATGTGAAAAAAAAAACGTTAAGAGTGGGCAATGGGACGCGCAGAATACCGAATGCAGCACTCCCGCTCTTGACTTCTCATTTGAACACCAATCAATATTTTCATGATTTTTTGATCCCATCATGTAGATAAAGGATCAAGCTAGGGAGGATACTATCTCTTTTTTCGAAATTTCGAAAAGAAAAGATATAAAAATATATCTGAACATAGCAAATTTTTAGCCAATTTGGCGAATCAAAAAAAAATATTTCTACATCAAATAATCAATTTTGAGATAGCATCCTCCCTCGGTCGAACCTTCATCTTTCTACACAAAAAAAATCAGATCAAAATATGGATTAGTATCGTCACAGGAAGTCAAGAGCCGAGGCTCTACAACGTCAGAAATACGCACGATTTATCCGATGATATTTGCGCCCCCTGGTGAAACTCAACGAAGTAGATTATAAACACGATACAATCGATAGTACGGGTGATATTATGAAATTAGAATAGGAAATAGAAATTTATATGAATCAGTTTGCTAGGTTTGCTAGTAAATATGGTATATTATATGTATAAAATAATTATACATTGCGTGGAAAATAAAAATATTCTGAATTGTTCACAATGAAAAAATTCTCATACATAATGAGGAATAGGTATGTATGATATTCAAATAAGAATATTTATATATACACCCAGAAGGTATACAATATGAATGAATAGAAACCTATCGACAAAGGTCGCTTCTATTTACCGGGGATCGATTTAGGATTTATCATTGCGATGATTTGAATGTTGAACAGATCTCAATACGTAAAAGTAGAGAGGGAACAGTATAAATATGAAACCGTGTTGTATTTAACATTGTATAACTGAATGATAATTTGCAATCGGGTATTGACACTATATATACAGGATGCTACCTAATGGCATTTTAATATAGGAATTCTTAACCCTTTCATTACGGGAGCCGCAAAAACGCGCTAATTGTTGACTGACGTATAGACGGAAGACGCATATTTACAATGAGCTTGGGATAGCTTTCAATACGGGATTTGCCCGCGTGCGACCATACACACGTGTTTCCCATTCCTTTGACTTCCTCTACAGTTGATTTGGCCATACAATAGCGCGCGTTTTTGCGACAATCTGGTATAGCGCAAATGGCTGTTTAGGTTATATTCACGTAATTTCATTGTAAGTTTTGGAGGAGTTCACATATAATTTGTTTGTTTGTTAGTAATGAAAAAATTGAACAGGGTGTCTTCCTATTTAAAAAATAATCGATGACGTCACCACAACTACGCGGATGACGTCACATACTCCGTATGTATATCAAGAGATGTCAATTTGAAAATAAAAATCGACCTGTCTCGGGATTTTCCTTAAAATTCATAAACGTTAGAGATAATGAATTTATTCCATACATTTCCACCATACTGTATGTAATATCCTAAAGGTCTAAATTTTGAAGTAGAGGGTGCTGAAGAAGTGAGCAATAACGAATAGCACTCTTTCTCTATAGACTTGTCATAAAGTAAAGTAATCAATATTTTCATGACTTATTGACTTCATCAAGTAGATAGGTGATCCAGCTAATGGAAATACTATTTTATTTTCAAAAATATGAAATACAAAAGGTATACAAATATTCCTGAACATATCGAATTTGGCGAATAATAAAAAAAACACTTTTCAAATAGTATCGGACCTAGTTTGAATCCCTATCTTCCTACAGAAAAAAAATCACATCGAAATATGGACTGGTGTTTTCACAAGAAGTCCAGAGCGCGAATTGTCCGATGATATTTGCGCCCTCTGGTGATACTCCAAAATATGAAGATGAAAAAACGAGTCAGTCATCACAATATCATAGATTGGAACCATAATAAGTATTATGAAATTATTGGTGCAACTAATGATGAATTTGCGGATTTGCATAGGAAAAGCTTGAAATTTTGAAATTCAAAGGTGTAATGAGATCTAAAAACCCAAATGGAGAAGAAAATGATATTGTATTCTCATGTGGAATGTATATGATTCTGAAAATGGTACATATATTTGGACCAACGGGAGATGAATATCCAAAATACAAAATATGTAGTGAAAGCAGTCCTCAAAAATCAAAGAAATAAAAAGTAGAAGAATGAAGGCCTTAGGAAAATATAGTCATTATTCATTATTATTCGTAAATAAATAATATTCATAATAACCTGTATTTGAATGTCTTTGATAATAACCGAGAATATAACTTATCAACGTTATTGAAAGTAGCTCTCAATCTCCCAATCACTCCGTATGGCTATTTTAATGTTATACCTCGTAATTTATATGACTCTTGAAAAGCTGTTCATATAAATAGATACAGAATTATCCAAATTTTGTAAGAGTTGCGAAGCATCATGATTTTTTTCAAATCAACAAAATAAGATTTTTTCGATTTAAAGATTGATTTTTACTATTCATATTGATTTTTCATAATTTTTCAAATATGGAAATAATGCACAAATCAATTACTTATATTTTCATTATTCGATTCAAAACGTCGCAACCCTGGTTTTTCATAATGTTTATAGAATACAAATATTCATCATAGGTACCTACCTACTGGTGAATATACCGTCGATTATCAGATAAAGTGTTCGATCCTCGTTCCGCACACATGCAGGCGAATGTATCGCATCTACTCTCACTCATTGTTTGGGACTGTGTGGAGTCACAGGTTTTTTTCAAACATGCAAAATGCTTATTAAAAATAAATTGTTGAATATCCTTTGTAGCATTTAAATGACGACAAATGGTTTGAAAATATAAACAATTGAAGGGGTGTCAGTAATACATTGAACGTGTATTTTTTGAAAACTCGTTAACATGGATTTTCCAAATTGCTCGTTTCAACCATAATAATTTCCGTTTCGTGTAAACTTCGGTAATACCAGAAATGGAATATTATTGAATTCCCGAAATCTAAACAATGTCATTTTTGAAATCCAACCTAAAGAAGTCAGGAAAATATTTTCAGAATCTCAATTTTCAGAAATTGAAAATAAAATCACGAAATTCATAAGTTCATTTTTAATGGGTACCTCCTTTTGAACTTTTTGAAAAAATGATGGTAGGGGATACTGCCCAACTAGACATAGTTCCAAATAGGTATAGACGCCATTTTTCTACTTTCGTCGAATATTTCGGAGAGATTTGTTTGTTCCACGGAAGCATAGTAGTTGTCCTCTGAATGTTTACCGAGTGGCATCTGTCAGTTTTACGAAAAAATTCGATATTCAGTGAGTGATATAAGACAATGCTTGATTCTTTAAAATTTTATATCGCAACTTACGTGTTTTTTTCTTTTCAATTAACATTTGTCTGATTTTTTAATTACAATGCAATTTCCATTATATTATACCATGAAACTCTCATGATAAATCGGATAAGTATACCACAAACGTTTAGTATACACAATGTTTTATGAAGTTATACAGATTTCACATGATGGCATACCTAACCGAAGGAGAATTATCTAACCTATACGATGCCAGAATTGGACTGGAAGAAGGCATAATATGCCATCATGAGGCAGCAATGTGTTTAACTATTATTTTGTCAACATAAAAAAATGAATGGAGTTATTTAATACCAACTCATTAAATAGGTAGATACTTTATTCATACCAATAATGTATATTTTCCTCTCATTTGATATACTGATGAAAGCTCGACTACACATTATGAACACAAATACCAGTTGGCTGACTGTGTGAGGAGAGAGCCGAGCGCCGAGCGCGCGATAATGTAGTATTGTCTCATTAAATAAGTACATGTAGATATCTGCTACATGAAAAATTTTCATTCTGGAAACTTATTTCATCTATTGGCTCAATTTTGTTCGCAGCATGTATACAAAAATTTTCATAAATAAAATTTTTTCTCGATTACTGAAAATTGTCATTCCGAAAATAACAAGTTGAAATTTGCTACAGTTCTAGAAATTGATGAACATGAATTTTTCACCAATATTGTATATGGCAAGAAGCGCTATCATGTATACTTCAATTTGAAAAAAAAATCAGTCCGATCGCTCAATTATTTCCAGAAATATAACGGTAGGAACGATAAAAAACGTGTTCTACAGAAAAATCGTACTTTTTGTGTTTTTTCAGAATAAAAAAGTTCTTGGCCTAGAGAAAATGTCGTAAAAAGTGATTTGGTATACACAATCATCAAGTTGAAGATCCGCAGCAAGTCTGATTTGAATCTACGCCAGTTTTGTTTTCTCGAAAACTGAGAGACAGCATCCCAGTATTACTCGCATATTAGATTATCGAGCAATGCGAATAAAAACGTCAGTCGCGATATCACCCGTACTAGATGAGAAGATCGTTCGTTGAACAAGGATAACCGTTGATTTATGACGATTTGGTAACCGCCCACTGCTGTTTCCTCCAAACCCCCCCTGTCCCGGATTTGGACAAAGTGTCTGGCCTTTCCCAGCCTTAATAAGGAGAGTTCCATACGTTCAATAATTTTATGCGAGTTGAAAATTATAGTTTGTTGATTATTATTCCTATATAAGCAGGTTCGTATTTACGAGTTGAATCAAAATCACTGGAGCAGATGAAAGAAGGAAAAAAATATTGGAAATGTGTCTTGTAGAAAGTTGCTGTGACTGTTAAAGCAATGACTACTCGGGGATCATCATTCTGTGGATCCGTGGATGAAAAGTTGCTTGCCAACAAGCTTCACAGTTTTTCGTGTTGTTGCAAACCTCCACGAAGTCGACTCAGTCATCAAAACTCTCACAACAATTCATGACTGAATCTGAGAACTAGTTTCCCCGAAAATCTTGAAAGATTTATCCAACACTAGGTAGTAAGCTAGAGATGAGGTCTTCGCTAGTCTGAACAAGGACTATAATCAAATCAAAACAGCTCTTGAAGAGATAAAAATGATTCGTCAGAAAAACCTTTGGCCCCCTGTGAGGCATCAAATTTGCTATCTTCAGAGACTGCTACAGTGCTACAACATCTTAATGATTGTTTGAATGAATTCAATTCAGTGTTAAAAAATCTACAAGGGGTGGATATTGATATTTAATTCGTTGCAGAGCTATCAAAACTATCGTTTATTGAAAAAAAGAAGATTGTTCACAACCAATAAAGAGGCTGCCAAAAACATATCTCACGTTAATGAATATGAAACTCAAAAATGATCCATGAGAAAATAACTTTGTTGTTGAGAAAGAATATGTCTTATTTGAATTTAGTGGCCATTCTAGGGTGCACATATGCCTTCCAATTTAAGATCAGCTTCTGAGTGAGCTAAAAAGGCGGAAAATTGCTAATAACAACATCAATAACAAGATTTCATTTCATTTGAGGAGAGGAGAAAGAAGAAGACGAAATGAAAGATTAGCGCCAAAAAATTACAAAAATTACCCGGAAGAACTTTCAAACGATCTGCGAGAAGAATGTTAACTTTTTATCAGTATATTACGTAAAATCACAGAGAAACAAGAAACTGTAGACCATGGGACAGTTAGTAATTTTGAGACGGGAAAAAAAGCTATCTTGAAGAACTTGTTCTAATTTTGAAACTCGAAAAAACTTTTAGTATGAGGCAACACTGCAGAAAGCCTCTACGTTCTATGTTAGTCCCATTCAATTATTATTATCGTACTTTCATCTTGAATCGATTGATCTTTTGGCTAAACAAATATCTGAAATATTCGAAGATGATTTCCAATTGGTATAGCTGAATAAAGGCTTGCTTCCCCATTGTTCGTTTCTACCAAGTCTACCCATTGAAATCGGATCTGAAGCATCGGTTTTCTTTGTTTGACTGACATGATCAGACAAGTCTCGATGTTCTGCTGAACACCGAGTCCCTTATCTGAAAGATAAAATTGGATCGCTGTGAAGGAATTATCTTTTCACGCTTTTCAAACGCTCCGGGTATCGCCATTGGCGCCAGTAGAGCCAACTACAGACAAAAAACGAGGCAATCAAGATACCATCCGTGAAAACCAAGCACGATATGATGAGAAAGCATGCCTGCTCAGTTTCTGTATAGACAGATTGAAAGCTTCATTATTAATGGTTCATCAGGTTACCACAAGGATAAATATGTAGTAGGTACATTGTTTTATTGGAATCAGAAGTGATACTTTGACAATTAAAATTTACATAAGTGATAAAAAAGCCGAGCACGACACATTTGCTCATACAAGTCAAACAAAATAATGGATATCTAATTGTTAAAATGTAAGTGTAGTGTGTAGCAACCATCATTGGGGCTTACGCCAATCTAACAAACACAGGAAGAAATAACCTATAACCTCTATTTGTACTATTGGACCAGTTTTCTTCTTCATTCGATTTTAAGCATTGGAGTGGAAGTCCTGGAAGTTTATCATTTTAAACAAGCTCAACTGAATGGATATTACTTAATCCAAGACTCACTTCGAAGATGGTCCTAGAAAATGTCAGGAAGAATGTACTGACCAATTGCCCTAGTAGAAGAGGCCATGGAGACAGATGGAGACAGACCTAGACAATATAACTGTAGTCTTTGCTAGAAGTTTTGACTAGCAACATATATATTGATAATTTTAATGTGTCAGTTTGAGAAATGTCATCTTCATTGTGACTCGGTTATACAGAATAGGGTAGAATTCAGTTGAAATGATGTAACAAAGAACTGACTTAAACAAACAAAATATTTATCAACATCCCTGCTGACTTTTGCAGTTGTACCTAATACATTGTTTCATATAACCACAACTTTTGAAACTTGTAACTATCACAAGGTTGTATTATTAACTTAATCATAATTATGCTTATGGTAACAATATGAATTTGTTTCCTATTTCTGTGAATAATTATGTAATTTTTTGTGGTATGGTGCCATGATTGCCATGATTGTAATTTAGAGATTAATTCATCAATTTTGTTTTTCATTACGCCCGCTGTGTTCACTGAAAATCCAATAATAAATTGTTAAGCTTTCATCCCGTTTCATCCAATTTCCTTGAAGTACTAACTTCTACCTTCTCGAGAAGTTTGAACTTTTCCAATTTCAATCGTAATATTGCATTGTTCTCAGCCCACTTTGAAATCTCTAATTTATTGTCAAGAATTAATAACATAGCAATGGAATTGAAAATATACGTTTTTAGTGAACATATAGGTCTTGAAATTAAGTAAACAACCGTCAAGATTGACTGCCAACTGTGATGTTTACAATGGTGGTTTCATGTGGAGAAATAGCTTTATATCATTAACTACCACTGTTATAAGGGAGTGGCATAAACGAACAGATGTATTGTGCATAACATAACATGCAGGGTGATACGCTTTTCCCCTTTTATGATTAGCTACCCTTACCACAGCACAGCTTGTACCCCAAACTAATAATTAATTGACTATTGATGAGTTTTGAACATGCGTTTTACCACTGTTTTCTCGGAAGTTTCGGTTAGTGTATGTAATATTTTATACATATATTTTTTATATGATATATTCATGCTGCATTGTAATTTTTGATTTGTTCAAGAGTTTTTGTCGGTTTTTGTGGTATTTTGATATTTTGCGCGCTCATGTTTTCAAATTTCTCGTGATGTCTATTTCTTGTAAGTTTGAAATTATGGTGTGAGAAATACATTCAGAATTTTAGATTTATTTGTATATATATGCAATGCTATGAAAATTCGATTCAGTATCTATTACTTGAGAATATTATACGAATTGTCTATATATAATATTGTACATCTGATAGTATTAATGACTCAAGATTTTTTCTGAACATTCAGAATTCCATGAACTCGGTTATATTTGTTGTTCGGTGGTTATATGAAGTATACCTACATAACTACCCTACTCGCTACCCTATATGAGCATCAACATAACCTAATGGAAGAGGTTAAACAACTCACAGACACGAGGTTGTTTTTTCATGAGAATTTTCCTTTGTGGTTTTTATACAAGGTTTTTAACGAGGTCTTTAATGTGAATCCTTATCAAGAACAACGAAGGAACGTGCATTCAAATGAGAGCAATCACGCAAAGTTGTGTGTTTTTTAGCTGTCTTTCTTTTTTTCGACGTCTTCATCCGGTGAAGCAGTAAGAAATTGGGAAACAAAACGAAAACCCAAGACGGTAAAATTGTCACGAAAACAAAATTTATAATACAATAAGGTCAGCCAACTTGCATGAATGTTCTTTCTCTCTCGCGTTTCTTTTTAACAGTAGTCAATATCAATTCTCTAATAATTTCAAATGCAAGACCCAGTATTTCATTTTCAAATTCTCCTTGAAGAGCTGATTTTGTCGATCTATATGATACTTACAGTGATAAAAAGGGTGTGGAAAATCGAGGTTTTAAAACTTTAGGAAAACCTTATAACGAAACTATTCTTTATTGGACATACAGGGTGATTAAGAATTCTGAATTTTGTATAGGTATCCAATATTTGGGCAACTACTTCTTCTCGTACCTTCAAATTCCGCCTTTGCCTAGAAGCATCTGGTGTTGTGAAGTTGTAGCAAGTATCTGAATTCAAGATGAACAACATTTTTTTTTGTTCTGATTCTCAAGAAAAGGTATATCCTGTAATGTTCACCGTGAGAACCAAGGAAAAGAAGGTAGGAGTTGGTGTTCTTCTTAAATTTCTGGAGATCGTAAGCCTCGGGGAATACCTCCCTTGGAATGGGACGTTCCGCAGATCTCTAAAGTGACCACGAAGGAGTGTGAAGACTGAACTTGACGGGTTAATCTCGAAGAGACTGCTAATGGAGGAACGATTGTTGATATTTCAGAAGAGCATCGCCCATGAAAATATCTATTAAATAGAGATAAATCGCCAACTTTTTTACGGTGTTCCAGAAATGTAAGCGAGTTTGTAAACGAGGCATCACCGACGAGAAGAATTGCCATTATTCGGAGAGAATCCAATAAATTCATGATATGTTTAGGTGCCGCACTCCAAATATGGGAACAGTATTCCAGGACAGGTCGGATCTGTGCCTTATAGATCATAAACAGCTGACTTGGAGTGAAATAGATCTTGGCTCGAAACAGAAAACCAAGTTTTTGAGATGCACTTTTGGCAATGGACCTCACGTGATTTTCCCAAGAAAGGTTATTGCTGATAGCAACGCCAAGCATCGAAATGGATGACTTCAATGGTATGGTACTCGAGATATGTTGCTAAGTCCATATTCATTTTGTTAACATTCCTTCCTCATTCTTTTCTGGTTTTGACGGGCCGATATAGGAGCCCTGGAAGAGAAAGCGGTATGGAGGGTACTATCAGGGTCCATACAAAGTGGGTGATGAATACCACCTCGTCGAGTTCTCAAAAAGCATCATCAGATACTCCCCAAACGCTCGTGTACGAAGAAATAAACATTTTTATGGTCTGAAGATAGCTACGCATTGAATGCCGACATTTGCACACAACTTTCCCCACTTCTGGCGCCCGACGTCTGTGAAACTCCCATTCCGACACATTTTCCCCCGCAAGATTTCGTTTCGCCCTTTAGGACCCTCTCACCCCCCCAATATGAGTCATCGATGAGTCTCCACCCTCGACGAATCATCATGGGAAGCGCGGGAGGGCATCAGAACTTCACGAACATAAACTCCACAAACTCCGGTCTCGATTGTTTGGATTTGATTTGGGCACTAGAATCATAGTAAACGGTGATGTTGATTTTTTATGGTTTTTTGTTGTTTCCGACGGGTTCAGTTTTCATGTGAGGTCACTGGGATAAGATTAATTGAAGAAATAGAGAATGGGGAAACATCATCCGCCTTAGTATGTGGCACATACTCGAGTGGGGATCTAATAACCTGGTAGAATTCAATGCAAACAAAACACAAGCATGTATTTTCTCTAGAAAAGCCGATCTCACTGTGCCCAACATAATTCAGTCAGTAGTAACCATACCATTCTATGCTTGGCGTTACTATCAGCAATAACCTTTCTTGGGAAAATCACATGAAGTCCATTGCCAAAAGTGCATCCCAAAAACTTGGATTTCTGTTTCGAGCCAAGAGCTATTTCACTCCCAGTCAGCTGCTTATGATCTGTAAGGCACAGATCCTACCTGTCCTGGAATACTGTTCCCATGAAACTATTGGATTCTGTCCAAAAAAGGGCAATTCGTCTCGTCGGTGATGCCTCTCTTACAAACTCGCTCGCTTCTCTGGAACACCGTAGAAAAGTTGGCGATTTATCTCTATTTTATAGATGTTTTCATGGGCGATGCTCTTCTGAAATATCAACAATCCATTAGCAGTTTCTTAGAGATTAACCCGTGAAGTTCAGTCTTCACATCCCTTCGTGGTCACTTTAGAGACCTGCAGAACGTCCCTTTCCAAAAACTCGTTCATCTAACGAACATCGAGACTTTGGAACTCATTGCCTAGGGAGGTGTTCCTCCAGACATTTAAGAAGAACACCATTTCCTACCTTCTTTCCCTTGGTTCTCACGATGTTCTCTCTAAACATTACAGGATATTCCTTTTCGTGAGAACCAGAACATGAAAAAAACTTTGATTTAATAGGTTTTAAGTATACGTAAATAATGAAAAGTAAATACTTTAACTAACGTATACATTTTCTCAATCATTTTCTTCTAAGAGATGATTAGAATGCCTAAATTGAATTATTTTACTTACTATTCAAACCCATATGATATTCATAAATGAAACTCTTAGATAAGATAAGAATGAACTGATTTGGCATTTCGAAGATTGTAAAAACTTGTAAGCTTTTCTTCTGCATGAAATATGAGCAATTCGAAGAAATGTTTCTGAACTCATGCTTCGTGATACTTCTCGAAGGTCATTTTGGAATATTTCTTGTGAGACAAGGCGTATTTTTTGGTTCTACCGAAAGACAAAACGTTCGATGAAACATTTTTTTAATACAATCAACCGTTTGCCAGAAAATCTTTATCAGCATGTACATTTTCACGGATTAACATAACTAAATGGGCTGCGCTCGGCTGCAATATCTAAATTGAAGTTTCTATCATTGGTGAACCAAAGTTGTCAGTATTTAGCGGGTTGATTATTCGTTTAGAAATGTTCATGAAAATATGAGAACTCATGTTTTTTGTTCAGTTTCCTTCCGTAGTTCAAGAAATTACCTGTGAAATGTCAGTTGTCCGATTCTTATTCATTTGAGTGAAATTAAATGAATTTAGTTGTCTCCTGGTACCTATATGAAACATCAGAACGTCATCCACATACCTATGACAATACAAGAAATGTTTCATCCACAGGTGTTCATGAATCATCTCTAGGTTGTTCATAAAAAAGTCTGCAAGTTCAGGATTTCCCATAATCAATCCAAAAGGAGTAGACTTCATTATCGAATTGAAAATAATTTAGTTTGAGGAATATGTTTAATGACTGGTTTTTGATCTGGTCATTTTTTTGAAATAACATGTTGGAATTATATGTCCCTATCATCCCCAGCATCCTGAGAAGAGGCAGATTATTATCTAAATATTCATCAGAGTAGTTCCGGCAAGCTAGTTCTTGATGTAAATAACTGGAATTATCAACTCATCTCGACTCATTCGTCTTCTATTATAGGAATTGGTATTGTTTCCTGATGGTTATACGCTATACATTAATTGACTCGAACTGGTTCTATTGAAAAACTACTTCATACAATTGATAAGAAATAACAAGACCATCATTTCGGTTTAACCAGTTCAATGAACCTAAACAACGAATTCCTTTTCATACATACACATCATACACACATTCAGAAAGAACACCACTCAGAGTTTAAAGTTGTGAATATTGATAAACGACACGTCATATTAGCATTCTTAATATAGATACATACAATCATCTTGTGCGAAATTCATATTTATGGTCTCAGATAGCGCAGTAATGTATTTCTCGTTTCTGTTTTCTAACATTTGGCGCCCAACGAGGGTCTCAAATAACAGAATATGAGGGGTTAACCACAGGGGAATTTCTCGTATACCTTGCAGGAAATTAAGGAATTTTTGGGGAAGTTCGAGGAAATGAGGGAATTTCGGGGCATTTTGGGGAATTTCCGAGGAAATAGAGGAATTTTGGTGCATTTCGGGGAATTTCCGAGGAAATATAGGAATTTCGGGGCATTTCGAGAGAATGGGGGAAATAATAGGCATCAATAATAAAAAACTTTCCCATATTCAGCCAACTTAAGCAGACTCACTGTATATTTTTTCTCTATTCTTTAACTTGTACTATGACGATTACCGAGACGATTCCTTGGCTGATTATTTAATCTCACTGGAAATTCCTCTAAAGATGGCCTATTATTTTCCTCATTTCCTTGAAATGCCCGGAAATTCACCTATTTCCTTCATTTCCCCGACATTCTTCTATTTCCCCGAAATTCCTATATTTCTTCTGAAATTCCCCGAAATTCCTCTATTTCCTCCATTTCCCAGAAATTCCACTATTTTATCGGAAATTCCCACGTTAAGCCGTTTTGACCAATTAATATAACTATATAGTTTCGACACAAAATCTCGAAATTGCAACAACTTTTTACATTATTGAAGCTTCTTTAATATTTAGGATACGTTCATGGAGATGCGGTTTCGATATTCTATAATTACACGGATATATATATTGAAGAAATACTGAATTATCGAACTTCAAGAATTCGATTTCTGAATAATTTCCCTGAATTCTGACCTTTGGGTACGCCTCTGGAAACGCAGTGTTAAGAATTAATTCAATACAGTACGCATATGGACTTTGGTTTCGAATGAAAAATGAAGGGAATGGAATAAATAATAAAGAAATTTCGGGGAACTTCGAGGAATTTCAGGGAAATGAGGCATTACGGGAAAATAAATGGGAAATAGAGGCATTTCGGAGAAATGCGGGGAATTAGAATGAAATGAGGGAAATGAATGGGAATTGAAGGAATTTCGGGGAAATGTTGGGAATTGAAGGAATTTTTAGGAAATAAATAGGAAATAAGGAAATGAAACAGAAAAAGGAATTTTTCGTACACTATTTCAGACTGTGGTTAACCCCTTGACAGAATCATCATCATTATTCGAAGGAAAAGCAGAGATGAAGTAATTCGATAAAAGCCCATTTCTACGAATATAATCGTGTTCTGAACGATGAGAATAATCATAGTATTACGTAATAAAATGGGAAACTAGATTGGTTGTCACAAGAGAATGGAAAAAGTTCTGCCGCAGAACCAATTCAAATGTCCCGAACGATATTCGATTAAAGAGTGGAATTCGTGATAGAATAGAAACGCTATTGGGAAATCTCATTAAATCGTCTTTCCCGGCATCACCAGGAAATCGGAGACTCGTAGTTAATCGTCGATATGTTGCTTGAAGTGAAATCAATTTCACATTTGTTCATCCCGAGCGGATAGATGCAGTTCAGAGACCTCTGATGAACTCAGTTATTTCGATTTGTTGGACGCAACAACGTATCTATGGGCATTGAGATCTGAAAAATGTTATAAGAAAAATAAAACAATGATTTCTAAAGAGTTATCGTTGTTTTAATAAATATTTCACTGGTTAGTAACAATCATGCAGTTCAAATTTTGTGCAAAAGTTATTAGGAAAGATGAGCGCATTCAAAACGTCAATTTTCTAAAAAATGTGCAGTAGATTACGAAGTAGCGAACAAACTAAAAAAAAATTACAAATGTCAAGAGCATTTTTAACATTGCGACTTGTTTTTGAGTAATAAGTTACTTTCTTGTTGCAATCGCATGTGAGTATTTTTCCTAAATTTTTATTATACTTTTTTGAAATCACTTTATTTCCATCTATATTAGTAATATTGTGAAATGGGCTTTTTCGGGCTAGCGCACGGAAACAGCTCACCGAAAAACTTTGAGAATAACCATGGAAACAAATCTACCTACATGCCAAACACTGGATTGTCAGCATTGTTTATTCTCTTTCAAGTCAAAAAGTAATAATTCTTCAGCACAAATCGAAAAATAAACTAAAAAAATAAACCATGATTACGATACAAGATATAAAAAAGATAATGGGACACGAACTGAAAGAGCAGTTAAAAAAATTTACAAAGATCATTTAGTTTTCTTGCACCTTTTATATATCGTCTGATTACCGAAGAACTGAAAAATATTAACAACATAAAATATTTCAAAAAACAAATCAAATCATGACTAATAAGCATGCCTCGAAAACGTCTTTCTAGTATTATAAATGTGGAATAATAATTTCTTAACTATAGTACAAAAAAATATATGAATATTGATAATAAAAAATAAAACTGAAAAATAATCTCGCCAATAGTTTAACAGATAATGTTTATTTGTCTTTGGAATTACATTTGTCAACGCTCGCAAATAATAAAACAATTCATAAGGAAATGTATGTATGAGAAAAAAACACATTATAACACTATATGTATAAATAAAAGGTAGGTATATATTTTTTATTTATTTTATATTTGGTATTACTTTTCATTAGACATAAGTCAGTATCAGATTGAATTTAAGAAATAGTACATAAATTGCCTCTATTGAAATCAGTGATGATTACATGATGTATATATCAACGAATTTCCGATCATTTGGAAATCAACATGTAAAGTTATTGCCACGTACTAGTCTTCTCTTAGACTTCAGTGGGCTACTTTATTTGTTTCCTTAGTTTAGAAAATCTAATTCTCAACATTTGTTGTGAAATATTTTCTGGAAATAAATATTATTAGTATATTATTATATGATCAAATTTATGACAACAAAATGAACCCAGAAGAAAATACCGAAATTCCCGATAATATCCTATAGCAAGCGTCACAAGCAACCGCGAATTTATTACCAGTAAAATCCAATTCGATATGTGAACACGAATATTAACTTTTTACAGAATGGCGAAATCAGAACAAAATCAAAACTGTAGTAACGATATTCTTGTAGTTTATTTTGTTTAAAAAGCCATACATTTAGAAGTTTTACCATCACGAATGAAGGATGTACATTTGAGCCTTGCCCAATTTATCGAAAATATACAGCTCTACGACCTGAAAATATGAACAGGCAAACGTTATTTGTTGCATATCGAAATGGAAGGTGTTACAATCAGCATGTTGGATGAACTGTTTAACCTCCATTAAGCTAGCAGCACCACCTTGGATTTTTGGAGTTTTTATTCAGCCATAATTTAAGGCTAATTTATTACCCTATTGCCAAATTTTTTGCTCTTCGTTTTATACGAAAAATCTTGGGTTCTGCTAGCTTAACGTTATAAGATGGCAAAACCACTTCTACTACAAGAAGTTTTCGAAGGATCTGATAACATCATAATTTAAGGCTCATTTAAGGCTCCAATCCTAGCCTAATGTCGATTTTCTTACTCTCCGTTTTTTTAAAAAAACCGTGGGTTTTGCTAGCTTAACCGTTAAGCTAGCAAAACCAAACATAAAAGAAATAGTTTATGAAGAATCTTAAAACACCATAATTTAAGGCCCATTTAAGGCTCTCATTGTAGCCTATTGCCGAATTTTTTGCACTTTGTTTTTGGAACAAAAATACAGGCCTTGGTTTAGGGGAACTGCAATTCAGGCTAACATTCCTAAACATAAATAAATCTACGATTTGATGCTAATTTCAACAAAATAGGACAAGAATTAAAAAAGTTACATTGTGATCAATTCTGGACGTTTTTTTACCATTGAGTGTATTTCTAAACATCGAAAACGCCCGGAAATCTAGATTGAGCTCTTAATACCAACCCGTGAGTGGCAACCAATCACAAGCGAAATCATATTCCATTTCTGTCAGATTCATAATTTCAGATTAGATCTATACGGCATATGCTCACACACCTGCATACATGAACCGGAGCCTGAACCAAAGTCCGTATTTTTTTCCCCAAATAAAAAGAACAAAAACTTCGGCAATAGGCTACAATGAGAGCCTCAAATAGGCCTTAAATTAGTGTGTTTAGATTTTTCATAAACTTCATCTTTTATGTTTGGTTTTGATAGCTTAACGGTTAAGCCTAGCAAAACCCTCGATTGTTTTGAAAAAACGAAGAGCGAAAAATTCGCCTATGATCTGGAATAAGAGCTCAAAATGAGCCTTAAATTATTCAGATTTTCCATAAACATTGTCCAATGTTCGATTCATTTAGCTCAGACACTTGCATACCTGAACCAAAGTCCGATTTTTTGTTCCAAAAACAAAGAGCAAAAAATTCGGCAATGGGCTACAATGAGAGTCTTAAATGGGCCTTAAATTATGGTGTGTTAAGATTTTTCATAAACTATTTCTTTTATGTTTGGTTTTGCCAGCTTAACGTTAAGCTAGCAGAACCCAAGATTTTTCGTATAAAACGAAGAGCAAAAAATTCGGCAATAGGGTAATAAGTAAGCCTTAAATTAGCCTCAAATTATGGCTGAATAAAAACTCAAAAAATCCAAGGTGGTTCTGCTAGCTTAATGGAGGTAACTGTTTAACACTTCTCACTCGCAAAATACATCAACGTGTCATTCGAGAAAATCAAGACTTCATTAACTGCAGTTTCACAAATTGAAACTCCAAAAGAACTGAACCTGTATAGTTATATGGTATACCTATAGTATAGTTATAGTTAGTTGATTTTCAATATTCTTACTCTAGTAGTTCCAAGTTTTTTCATTCTTACAACTGTGAAAATAAAAATGTTCCCTAGTGAATATGTCGAGTAAGCCACTGGTTGGTCATTTCGAACTACTAGTTAAAAGCGTGAGAGTGAGCATGTGTGATTGATCCTGGATCCGGGATTTGCCAAACACCATCAGTGTTTGCAAAGCAAAAAACATTGCAGAATTTCGTGTGCTAGAGTTGTTCAGTTGTGCTGGAAAATGATTTTTCTGTTACCACAGTTCAATGGAAATATGATAAAATTGATATTGACGGAGATCGAGGTATTTTTGTTACGTTCATTATCATTCGCTTCGTAATCTGAATTGATCTAAACATAAATAAATTATTTTCATCAGAAAAGGTACATTTGTCAAGAATTTCTGACCCTCTTACCGAAATGTTGTTGACTGGCGAGTTAATACGTCATCAATTTATACATAAAAATGTCATTTTGAGAAGTGAAGATTCAACTATAATCTAAATCTCCATTCAAAGTTAAGTTGATTTTTAATGGTAGTATAATCTTGACATCAACATAACTCTATCAGTATAGCTCACATACATAAAATAATCAATTTACGAGCAATTACGGTTCATTATAATGAAATAATTTTATATCCGACCACACAAGATGCTTTTAGAATTATTGACGGAAGCTTCACTTTATCATTACACTCGAGTTTAAACTGAGATTTTTCCATTATATCATGATGTTGCATAATATGTCAAGGACATATATTCCATGTCAGTGCAATTTTAGATTGAATCATAGATTACGACTGCGTTTTATACATGAATAAATTATAATTCTCCATTAAAGAAATACTTCAAGAATATACGGTGTGTCTAAAATGAGGATTCATAGGATGCTTAGTGGAGCTCTCAGCCACTTCCAAGTACTGTAACTTGGGAGATTTGATTCTGGAGTGTTTCTTTCTGCTGCCGCAAGGTGTCGCCACTTCCAAATGTCTCTTGGAACGCGGTTCAGTGCGGTCAAATAGACGCGACGAAAATACATTGGGACAGGCAACGCTTCGAGTGGAGATCTTACGGTCTCTACTCGGATAACTACCCTGCACTGATGAGGGCCAATAAGACCGAAACCGGTCTGTAGGTTGTTAGGCGTGCCTGTCTCAATGTAATCATAACCGCGTATTAGGAAGAAAGAAACATTTGCGATCTGCATTCACAGTGTGAATCATTGCATGGACTACGAGCAGATATAATTCAATGTTATGCGTGGTATTTGCCAGGAACGTAGTTGTTTTTTGCTTGTAGTCTACCAGACATTCATTTCAAACTGTGTTTGATATTTTAATTGGATAGACTATTTTCTCTTTCAAAATTTTTGTCCAATTCATAGCTTTTCCATTTTTTTTTCGTAAAACTTGTTGTTTCATCTCCTGATTTCAGTTATATAAAGCTGATTTGACATATCTCAGTGTGTGCGTCCATGTAAAAGATTGTATACATTGAGTGTTTTATTTTTTATGTTACTTTAAATAAATAGATTCAAAGGGAATAGCCAAAAACTCTAAGTGGAGTGATGGTGTAAAAAAGGAAAATAAATATCTCAAAGTCATCTCCACAACATTATTAGAATAATCTAACATAACAAGGTAGAAAACGAGCAGAAAACAACTACGTTCCTGGCAAATACCACGCAAAATATTGAATGATATCCACTCGTAGTCTATGCATCAATTCATATAAATGAATAAAAATACAAATATTTCTTTCTTCGAACATGCGTTTATGCTCCCAACGAGACAAACACGCCTGACAACCTGTAGACCGGTTTCGGGCTTATTGGCCCTCATCAGTACAGGGTAGTCAACCGTGTAGAGATCCTGAGATCTCCACACGGGGCGAGGTCTGAATCGAAGCATCCACGCATATTTGATAGCAGTGAGCCGATCCCCAAGAAGAGTATGAAGACGGCGACACCAAGCGGCGAAGAAAGAAACACTCCTTAATAAATTTCCCATATTTCCCTTTTTTACACCATCACTCCACTTAAGAGTTTTTGGCTATTCCCTTTGATTCAATCGGCTAGTCGAGCAACCCAGCCACTCTCATATCTTCTATATGGGAAATTTATTAAGGAGTGTTTCTTTCTTCGCCGCTTGGTGTCGCCGTCTTCATACTCTTCTTGGGGATCGGCTCACTGCTATCAAATATGCGTGGATGCTTCGATTCAGACCTCGCCCCGTGTGGAGATCTCAGGATCTCTACACGGTTGACTACCCTGTACTGATGAGGGCCAATAAGCCCGAAACCGGTCTACAGGTTGTCAGGCGTGTTTGTCTCGTTGGGAGCATAAACGCATGTTCGAAGAAAGAAATATTTGTATTTTTATTCATTTATATGAATTGATGCATAGACTACGAGTGGATATAATTCAATATTTTGCGTGGTATTTGCCAGGAACGTAGTTGTTTTCTGCTCGTTTTCTACCTTGTTATGTTAGATTATTCTAATAATGTTGTGGAGATGACTTTGAGATATTTATTTTCCTTTTTTAAATAAATAGATGCCAAAATCGTTCCACACATTTAGTTATTACTTTATTCGAATCAATATCGAAATTATTATATAAAGTAAAAAACCATATTCTTGGGAGAGTTACTGAGTGGTCATTTGATGAATGCGAATATCTTGAAAGCCTTCCATTCTTCGTGCACCAGTTCCTGAACTCCACCACCAACTGATATCGCTTATTGGATGGGATAGCGAAACGGATATTTGTGTGTAGTTCCTGGAATTTCCCGCGATCCTTTATTTGCTCTCTCGCTTCGATAAATTGCTATCATAAAGACTCTTCCAGCCTTCTTCCACATTTTCGCAGGATGGATTGTGGACGTCGACGAAAAGATTGATTGGATTAAAATTGGAACGCTATGAGAGAGTGATTACATCCATTGTTGAGCATATTCGACAGAAAAAGTCACATTTGTCATGTAACACGTCATGAGGGGGATCTGATTATGCTTTTGGGGATCATTCAGGAATGAAGAGCTCATCAGTGATGAACGGTTTCGGAAGAGTGATTGGATTTTTTGAGAAAAATGGCCCACTGATTTTGTGAAGAGTTGGTCTCGTCAAAATCGTGAATTTCATTCGATTTTATAATCATTAGGTTATTGTTTGAGTCTGATGATAATGGTAATATTAGCGGTGCAAAGTCCAAATACCTACCTGATGCATCAACAGTGCGTATATTGAATCACCTCATTGTTGTGAGTTCAATTAGCAATAATGTCAATAAATACGGTACAGGTTCAAAGTTTATAGTTCATAAGTGAATACAGTTATTTTATTTATTGGACATAATATTGTTTTGAAAAAGTTCACTTAAGTTTTTAGATGATTGATTTTCTGAAGCTAAACGAATATATTTGAATATACAGGGTAAATTATCACAGAACATAGAGGATCATTTTGAAAATTTGGTGTCCTGATGAATAATTGTGTTCTATCGACCTGAAATATTCACAGTGGTACGGCATTGTCCTTTATATATCGAAAAGTAGCGGCAACTTTGATAAACATTTTTAGATTCTCCCTGAAGAGCGGATTTCGTCTAGCGAAAACTCGAGCGAAAATGATTACATAGATATAGAGTGTGAAAAATCGTGATTTTTCGACTTCATGATTGGTCAAATCTCGAAATTCTTAACCAACTTATATTTGTTGTAAGGTCATTTACGCCGTCATCATCAATAATGAAGAGTTTCGACAAAAAAATTCTATTGATCGAATTTTCACACCCTATATCTCTGTAATCATTCTCGCTAGACTACGAGTACGATTGATAGACGGATTCGGCTTCGTATATAGGGGGATCTAAAACGTAATAGAATACAGGGTGTCCCATTTCGGATATCAATGCTGATGCTACTTTTCAATGTGAGCGGCAACGCCGCTGCACTTAATTTTCTTCAGATCAACAGAACATAATTGATAATTGAAGTAACCAAATTTTCACAACGATCCCACATCCTATTCTCTAGAAATGTCCATTAGGCCATCGAGTTTGGCGTAGGTACCCTTCATAATATGCAATAACACATAAAATAGTATAAAGTATATTATGATACAAGTTTTATAAGACGCTATTTTGTCGCACGCGTTGTTTGGAGTACGACGAGCGAACGAACCAAATCCAAAATCACTCAGAAGTAAGCTAGGCCTAACTCTTCTGACTTTCATTTGACAGTTCGATTGTAAAAACGCGTATCGAAATGAAGTCTACTACGATACGCATTTACATTTAGGTAATAATTATAATCGAAGGATCATAATTATAAACTATAACCTTCCTTAACAAAAAGGACATTAGAAATAGTGCACTATCGACATCATGGAAACATAAAAAAAACATTCAAGAAAAACACAAGAAATACGTTGTTCCACATCCACATTACCATCTCGTTAGGGCATGAAATGAAACAGAAGGGCCTGGCACGTGTTTTTTGTCTCGAATAACCTATAGGAAGAGCATTATTCAATTGTTAGGGAATAAAGTAGTCATTGAATAACTTGATGAAATATGTAAATAGAACTGCGCAACTAACAGTAATTCTCATATTTTTCTTGACTCTGAAATTGAATATACCTATCTATCTTCTCAAACATTTACCTTAATCTTCGTTTATTCCATTTCCTGTATTACGTCTGTGCTTTGAAAGATATATGACTTATACTCGCTAACAGAAAATTACAACGACCTACTTCAAGTTTTTCTTGATTCGTGTCTAAATCGATTAGTTAAGTGATTAGTGTTTACATAAGGTTCTGGTAGTTATTTTAAAACATCGTGGAACACAAGCTGTGAGCCTTCAATCCACATCACAGTTGAAATAGACCTCATTTATATAGGTTTTTATCATCATTACCAGTGCTGCTTTTTTTGGGTGATAAAATATTTATATATTTCAGCAAATATTTCATTATTTCTTAATTGATTCTGAATGACTATGTTGTAGCTGCTGAATCTCCCAAAACTGGAGAGACAATATCACAGTTCTTACTTGTTTTAGACATGAAAATGTGTTCCTTTCAGGTAGGTAATATACATAAAATATGTCCAATGAGCCTTTTCAAGCAACTTTTATCCTCATACATACCTAACCGGTTTAGTTTCTTACCATATCTTTGTGATACAACAGAGGAGAAATAAGATTTTCAGATAAATGTATAATAATGTTTTCATTTATATTCAACATGACTGTCTGACCTCCACCTCAACAAAAATAGCTCAATTCTACACTCAGATGAGCATCAACATTAAACTATAAATATGAATTTTCAATTTCACAAAACATCAACCACTGTTCGAGACAATATCAATATATGATTTGAGACTCCATAGCTTTTTTAGGAAATGCACTATTTATTTATTCAGTTAATTTGCACAAATTGTCGTTTGCTGTAGATATGAAATGTTTATTCCGATGTCCATATGTCAGTCGTATCTATCTAACAGAAACTTATTTCACAACTTGAACATTTGCTAAAGAGATTGGTCTTGGTAATATAATGATTGATTTGGCCCATATTCCAGAAATAATAACAAGAATTCACTCCTATGAATAGTAAGTGAACTGAAATATATTCAAGCATCCGAATATTTCAATGCAAATGTGCATGCAATATAACTAGCAGTATAATTTTCCGAAAAGAACCAACTATGGTGTTCAGTGTCGTGATATCTTTCACTTCACCTATGACTATGATCTGAAGAACTGTAATTAGAAATGATATAGTATTGAATTGAGTGTGACTTTAGTTGTCATAATTTTTTATTAATCATCATTAAACAACATCAATAACAACTGTTTTTCGTTTTGTAACCTAGCAACAACCATGGAACTGGTACCGTATCTACCTAGTAACTAATATTATAAATATTATACAGTATGAATCAGTACATGGCGCCGCCTTGAAAGGATTAGCTTTCAAAAAATAACATACTGACAAAAATTATATTGACGCTGATAAGAAAAGTAGAAAGAATCTTGTATACATATCTGTTGAATGATCAAGTATCCATAGGAAGAATACAAACTTTAGAAACAGGACGTTTCAGTTCACCATACGCAGTTTTAACTTTCACAACCCGAACTATTTTGTCGCTTCCTGGAAACAATTCCGTGATGCGTCCAAGTTTCCAACATAATGGAGCTGAATTTTCATCCTTCAGCAGTACCATGGAACCTATTTCAACGTTTTGATGATGTCTCTTCCATTTCGATCGTTCTTGCAGAGTGTTGAGATATTCATGCGACCATCGCTGCCAAAAGTGTTGCAGTTGTTGTTGAATCAGTTTGAAGTGGGCTAGTCGATTGGATGGGATGTTTTTCACATCGTTTTGGGGTATAGCAGTCATAGGCTCGCCAATGAGGAAATGTGAGGGTGTGAGGGGGGATAGGTCATTAGGATCATTGGATAAGGGTATTAAGGGTCTAGAATTGAGGACAGCCTCAACTTGCGTGACTACAGTGTTCAATCCCTCATAAGTCAGGTGTGAGTTACCAATGATTCTTTTGAGGTGAAATTTAGCTGACTTCACGCAGGCTTCCCAAAGACCTCCAAAATTGGGTGCATATGGAGGTGAGAAGTGCCAATTAATTTTGTTTGCTACTAAAAACTCATGAAAATTTGAATTGTTCTTGAGACTTGATATTACAACTTTCAACTCATTTTCAGCCCCAACAAAATTTGTACCGTTATCTGAATACATTTCAGTGCAAACACCTCTCCTCGATACAAATCTAGTTAAGCATCTCAAGAATGCATCTGTGGAAAGATCGTCAGACAGTTCGAGGTGAGCTGCCTTTGTAACAAAGCATACGAATATACATAGGTAGCATTTTACGATTTTTCTGTTCCTGGTCTTGCCATCTTTAATATAGAATGGACCAGCGTAGTCCACTCCAGTAGTTGAAAAAGGCTTCTGGGGTTTCAGGCGTGACTGAGGAATATCTCCCATTTGATACTGAGTTTCAATTGGTTTGCATCTAAAACAAATTACGCAATTGCGCAGGACTCCCCGGACGGTATTACGACCATTGATTGGCCAAAAATTTGATCTAACTGCGGCTAAAGTGGATTGTGTTCCTGCATGTAATTGTTTTTTATGCTCAAATCGAATAATTAATTTAGTGAAATTACCATTGCTTGGTAACAATATAGGATGTTTATTATTGAAAGGTAAATTTGAATTTTTGAGTCTTCCACCAACTCTGATGAGACTGTTTTTATCCAGGAAAGGATTTAATGACAAAATTCTACTTTTTGGTGAAAGAGGTTTTGATTTTTTTAATGATTTTAACTCAAGACTGAATGAAATACGTTGGACAAATTTGCAGAGAATAATTAATGACTGTTCAAGTTCTGCATTTGACAACTGACCAAAATCACGATTATTTGCGTCATAAGATTTAGAATTTTTCGCAAAGCGTAAGCAGTAAGCTATTACTCTTTGAAGCTTGATAAGAGAAGAAAATCTATTCAAAATGTCAGTGTCTAGTATTTGTGATATCAAAGTATGATCAACCTTTTTCAATTCAGGTAATTCACTTTGAACAATAAAATCACCATTGGGCCAAGTTTCTTTTTCTTCTGACATCCAGGAAGGACCTACCCACCAAGTCTGGCATTCCTTCAATTCTTTCGGATTCAGACCTCGAGAAATGATATCTGCTGGGTTTGATTCACTAGAAATATGATTCCATTGTTCTTCATTAGAAAATTGTTGAATTTCAGTGATGCGATTGGCAACAAATGTTTTGAGTTTGTATGGTTCAGTTAGAATCCATGACAGAACAATTGTGGAGTCAGTCCAATAATAAATATGCTTCACATCTATATGCATAACTTTGAGAACTCTTTGAGTTAATTGAATCAGGAGTAGGGCTGCGCAAAGTTCAAGTTTAGGCAAAGAAATCGATTTGAGTGGAGCAACCCGTGATTTAGCACATATTAAATGAGAATGAATTTTTCCCATTTGATCTCGAGATCGAAAATAGCAACAAGCGCCGTATGCTTTTTCCGAAGCATCTCCGAAACCATGTAATTCTATTGAAGTAGGATTCGGACAAATTATGTGCCTAGGAATTTTTATGTTATTCAAGTCCAAAATCTGACTGGAAAAATCATTCCATGATTTATAGATATCAATTGAAAGGCTCTCATCCCAACTCAAACCTAACTTCCAAAGTTTTTGAACGATAAGTTTGGACTTGACCGTGCACGGACCTACTAATCCTAAAGGGTCAAAGATTTGAGATACTGTTGACAAAATTGTTCGTTTGGACACGTGAGATGATTGATTTGAATTGACTACAAATTGAAAAATATCTTCAATTGAATTCCAAGTTAAACCTAGAGTTTTTGTTATTCTATCGTCAGATATGAATTTTTGGGAAGAATCAGATTTGATATTAGATATTTCTTTCAAAATATCTTTTGTATTTGACACAAACTTACGAAGATTAAAACCAGCTGAGTTGAGAATATGAATTATTTCTGATATAATCCTTTTGCCCTCTTCTATCGAATTGAACCCTGTCAATAAATCATCAACATAAAAACTGGATGTAATGATTGCACAGGCTTCTGGATATTTATTTTTGTTATCCATAGCTACCTGATGAATAGATCTTATGCAAATAAAAGATGCACTAGCCGTGCCATATGTGGCGGTGTTCAACTGATAGTGATCTAGTGGTTCATTAGGATCAGTACGCCATACTATGCGTTGTAAGTTTCGCTGAGAAGGTTGTATATCGACCATACGATACATCTTTTCTATGTCAGCAGTGATTACATATTTATGAGTACGAAATCTAGTGACTATGGTAAATAGGTCTTCCTGAATTGTAGGACCCACCTTTAAAACATCATTGAGTGATAGTCCGCTAGAAGTTTTCGCAGAGCCGTCAAACACAACGCGCAGCTTTGTTGTTGTACTGGATGATTTGAAAACACCATGATGTGGTAAATAATAAATGATATCTTTTGGTTTATCATTCGAAGTGTCTACTTTTGTCATATGTCCTAGGGCTTCGTACTCGGACATGAATGAAATATATTGTTCTCTGAGATCGAGATTATTCTTGAACCTTTTTTCAACTGCATAAAATCTTTTGAGAGCTGTTTCTAATGAATTACCTAGTTCACAAATATTTTCTTTGACTGGGAGACTGACAACGAATCTACCCGATTTATCACGAGTAGTAGTTTTCATAAAATGTGCTTCGCATTCCGCTTCCTCTTGAGAATATCTAACCATGGGTTGACATTCCTCAAGTTTCCAGAATCGTTCAAGTAATTCCTGAATATCGTTATTTTCTATAGTTAAATTGCATATTGGATTCGAAATTTCTGAAAGTGGCAATGGACCTGATAATATCCAGCCAAGTCTGGTTTTTTGTAATACAGTGTGATTTTTGATCAGATTTATTCGAGGGGTAAATCTCCATGAAAAATGTGTACACCAGACTTCCAATGAACAAAGACTTCCAATGACTTCCAAATACTTCCAATGACTTCCAAAGACTTCCAATGACTTCCAGTGACTTCCAATGACTTCCAATGACTTCCAATGACTTCCAGTGACTTCCAGTGACTACCAACGACTACCAACGACTTTCAGTGAATATCATTGACTTTCGAAGCATTCTATCAATGGATTAAAGCACAATAAAAAAATTGAATTATCCGAGTGGAAATTTAAAATCAGATGTAAGTAACCTAAGGGTACCGAAGATGACTGGATGTGTGCGGTGGAGGTCGCGGTTGAGGTTACATCGATGTCGGGTAGAACATACCGAGAAAAAGGTCAAGAATATGGGGCCAGCTAGAATTTCCACGACATTTTTATAGACGCTTCAAAACATGATAAAATCAATAAAAAATAAATAGTTTTGGCGCGGAAAGGCAAAATTTTTATTTTTTACTGAAAAAATCCTTTATTGTCTTGTGAAGTCTCAGAACCTGTTGCCACGCTATCCTAACTCGTACTAATTTACCCAGTGAACTTCTGAGGGTTGGTAAGGCAACTTATGGTTAGGAAAAAAAAAATAACTACACAAATTTGTATTCAACATCTCTTGATGATGAAGCATAACAAAAATAAAATAAAATTCATAGGTACATAAGTTATACCGAGTTATACTCGATAAAGAGGAAGATATAAAATATTCAGGAACATAGCAGAGTGCAGGTACTAACCTCAAGTACAACTAAGAGTAAAACATAATTTTCAAAATGTTGTGCCCGTTTGCCGAATTTGGTCAATAGTCGTAATTATTCGAGTAATTATTTAAACCCATAACGCGAAGTGAGATCACTGAAAATTAGAACATCTACTCTCGCATCTACTCTAAACAAATCATGGAATCTAAATACACTTGAATATAATAACTAGACAAATAGCAAATTCCACGACACGTTTTGAGTATGAATTTCATCCATTGACCGAATTCGACAATTGGGTACAACCGATGGTGAATACAATAATATAACCTGAGTATATACAGGTTGTTTCATAGTGGGTGGAACATTAGAAGTACCTGGAGAACAGAAAAACCGATCATTTCGAAAATTTGTGGGCGTGGATAATCAGACTTGCTCTATCCGTCTAAAATATTTTCATCAATACAGTGTTGCCGCTTGTATCAGAAAGTAGTAGCTACTTTGTTATTTCAAATGGAACACCCTGTATTCAATTTCATTTTCAAATTCTTCAGAAAATCTGATTTTGTCGACCTATTATACTTGGGGTATAGCGAAAAAGATTACAGAGATATAGGGTGTGAAAAATCGAGATTTTTCAACTTTAGGAATTTTTTGTGCCGAAACTATCCATTCTTGCTCAAAACGGCTTACATGTCCCTATCTTACCTTTCCATTTACTATCTACTGACATTCAATAGAAACAAATAGAGGGTGATGCAAAACTCAAAATTCTGAACCACCCGTATTCGTTTCAATTAAATATCAATCGACAGTAAATGAAAAGTTGAGATAGGGACATGTGAGCCGTTTTGAGCAGAAATGAATAGTTTCGACACAAAAAATTCCTAGTTGAAAAATCTCGATTATTCACACCCTATATCTCTGTTATCACTCACCCTAGACCACAAGTATGAGGCATTGACGAAATCAGCTCTTCAGGGAGAATTCAAAAATCTAACAAAATACAGGGTGTTCTATTTGAAATAACAAAGTAGCTACTACTTTCTGATACAAGCGGCAACACTGTATTGTTAAAAATATTTCAGGCGGATAGAGCAAGTTTGATTACCCACGTCCACAAATTTTCGAAATGATCTGTCTTTCTGTTCTCCAGATACTTCTAATGTTCCATCCACTGTGAAACACCCGGTATTCAACAAATAAAAATAAATATTCTGAAGAATATGAAAAATAAAATTCTTATCTAAGATAAACGTGTGTAAAAGAGCGAGTAAAAGAGTGAAATAGTGGGTGAATAGCACTTTTCTCCCACACGGCTCTTACTACTTACGTTTCATTGCTTTAAATATAGAACTGATTTTATTTCTGTCCCTAACAGAAATTGTCATATTTCCTATACCGATCATATTTATTGGGCCGTAAAAAATAAATTCTACTTCCACTTGTTGAATGTCTTCATATCTTGGCCATACAAAATCTTGAAGATTGGATGTTAGAAATTTAATTCTGAAACATGTATTATTGATTTGATTTATAACCCTACCAATGTACCAATTTTCACTATAAAAGACGGCGTAATATTTTTCTAATTCTACTTGCACATTTTGCGAGATGTTTTCTGACGAAAATTCATTGGTAGATTGACTCTTATCAGAGGATTTAAATCTCAACAGTCTGTCAGAGCTCAACTTTGAATTATTGTTAAAAAGCCAACACAATGTTGTTTTTTTCAATTTGAAAATTTTTCCAGCCACTAGTACGTCTAGAAAATGTTTTTTTTTAGATGATTCAACTTCATAATCTTTTACATTCAAGAAACTTCCAAAATTTTTCAATTCGGATGGCAATTCAATATCCTCGGTCTCGTCTCCATTTCTTTCTATAATATTTATGTCATCATGTGCTCTCCTTATGATTTCATCTTCCCTAGTGAGTGGATTATCTACTATACACAAAGAATCTGATTCATTCATTTCGAGAAATGGCCTCTTTACAACCTCTGCTTTCTAGAAAAAACTTTAAAGGCTTTGAATCATCTGATGAGGAGTCTCCGAGGTCTTCTGTATTCTGAAATTCAAGCCTATTGCTTTTATCTATTTCTGCATTTTTGGAAGAAATTTCATTCGATGGTTCATTTTCAGGAATTGTAATTATATTATCGTATTTAGCTTGACAAATACGAGGGAAAATATCACTTGAACTCTTCGAACATCTAAGTCTAGTACTGGGTTCACTGGGTAATCATCATAAAATTGTCATTGTCATCGATATCTTCAGTTTTTTTATGCTTTTCTAGTAGTAGGTATCTCTCGAGGTATCTACTAATTGTCAGCCCAATTCAAATATGAGCAATTATGTTCAATAATCAATAATTATTTTCTTCCTGATTTCCTTTTAATTTCAATGACTTCCAATGACTTCCAGTGACTTCCAATGACTTCCAATGACTTCCAGTGACTTTCAATGACTTCCAATGACTTCCAATGACTTCCAATGACTTCCAGTGACTTCCAATGACTTCCAGTGACTTCCAGTGAAGTGTACATCAGACTTCCAAGGAGATTTACCCCTCGGATTTATTCGACCAATGCACATTAATTCCCAAAATATGGAAGCTCCAAGTAACATATCAACTGGACTACTTTTATTGAAAGTATCATCTGCAAGGGTAATATTTTCTGGAATTCGAAGATGGTTTGTATCAAAAGAGAATGCAGGTAAATCTTTGGTAATAATATTGGATATCAAAAATGGTATTTCATGTCTGATGTATTCACCTGTAGTTGATTCGATATTGGCAGTGGTTTTATACAGCACAGATGTTGAATTCGAACCAAAACCTTCAACTGAATAAGTTACCTTAGAAATAGGCAATTGCAAAATATTGTGTAACTTCTTCGTGATGAAATTTGATTGTGAACAATTGTCGAGAATTGCTCGACATTTATGAGATTTGCCGTATATATCAGTGATAAAAACATTTGCTGTTGGGAGTATAATATATGGATCCAAGTTGACGTTTCCTGATATGCATGCAGCAAAAGTTGATTGCGACACTTGTGTTACCGTCTCTGATTGATTTTGTATGCCCACATCATTTGTAGAGGACATTGATGTATTATTATTCGAATTGGTTTGAAAATTTTCTTTTTCCAAATGTAACAAAGTGTTATGCTTGCTTGAACATTTTTTACATACGTGAGTATTTTTGCATTCTTTCAATTGATGCCCTTTGCGTAAACAATTGATACATGCTTTTAACTTTTTAATTTCAGCAAGACGCTCATGTGAATTTAGTTTCAAAAAGTTAGTGCATGAAAATATGTGATGATCTTTGTGGCATAGAATACAAGATGGTCCTGTAGTAGTTACACATGTTGCAATATAATTACTATCTGATGTTCTTTTTGTTTGGTATTTTTGCGTTGAATGGATAACTTTGACATTAGAATATAAACCTTCTAACAATTGACATTTCTCATTGATGAAAGTTGTAAATTCTTTAAATGTGGGTAACAGAGTATTTAGTTTCAGAGCATATTGCTCCCACTCTCTCTTAGTAGTGGCATCTAATTTTGATGAAATCAGGTATATGATGATAGTATCCCATTGATTGACAGGTAACATTAATGATTCTAGATTTCTGAGATGTTGATTAACAGTGTCAATCAAATTACGAAGCTGAATGTGTGATTCTTTCTGAACGCTTTGTATATCAAATATTGACTTAAGATGCGTTTGAATTATAACCCGTTTATTTTCATAACGTTCGCATAAGAGATCCCATGCTCTATCGTAATTTGCCTCAGATACCTCCAAAGCTGTTAAAATGTTTGCTGCCTCACCCCTGAGGCATGATTTCAAATACCAGAATTTTTGAATTTTACTGATTGAAGAACATGAGTGTATCATAGCTTTATATGTATCTGAGAATTGTAGCCATTTTTCATATGATCCGTAAAATTCGGGTAAGTTTAGTTTCGGCAAATTCGCAATACTATTAATATTTGGAATCGAATTGAGTGTATTTATTGAAGTACTTGAGGGAGCATTTGCACCTACTTGGCTTACTGAAAATGTGTTCAATAAATCCTTAGCTTTACTGATTATTTCAAAATAATTATTTTCAAAGGTAATTCTATCTTCTGTATGATCATGCGTTGAATCTTTGATTTCCAAATCTGATTGAATGCTTTCAAATTCGATCCAAAGGAGTTCAGTTTTTTCTAATCGTATGCATAATTCATTGTATTTTGAGGAATTGTTTATATTTGTCAAAAAAGTCGAAAATCTTGTGAGTTGAGCTTTGATTGCACCGCGTTTATGAATTAATGCTTTAATTTCATCGGCAGACATTTTTACCTGATTATGAGGAGCAAAACTATGCAATCAAACAAATTGAGAGGGATAAGGATAAGGATTGATTAGAAAGGAAGTGAGTTCACCTCAACGTGCACTGGTAGCTGTAGTGATACGTTCCTTTACCCAAGTCTCGATGTTTTCGATTCTTCGTTATACCGCTTCAGTTCAGTCCAAATCCAGAAACAGCTCGCTATTGATGTCGAATTGTAACTATTCTGTCTTCTAGCTTATTGCCAATGATTGTATCGAAGGACCTGAGTGTATGTTGCTGAGTTGATTGATTCAATTGATGTATTCTGATTTCGCTGATTATCTATGGCTCGAAGTGACCATGTTCAGTGTCGTGATATCTTTCACTTCACCTATGACTATGATCTGAAGAACTGTAATTAGAAATGATATAGTATTGAATTGAGTGTGACTTTAGTTGTCATAATTTTTTATTAATCATCATTAAACAACATCAATAACAACTGTTTTTCGTTTTGTAACCTAGCAACAACCATGGAACTGGTACCGTATCTACCTAGTAACTAATATTATAAATATTATACAGTATGAATCAGTACATATGGATTTCTAAAAAAAATCGAAAAGTATTGATATTCGAAATTTGAAAGTTTTAGTTTTATAAACAATCACTTGGTGTGCGGTGTTCTTACGTTCTCTTCAGATTTATAATGTTCAATCACTCATTCAAATCGCCTTCCTGTAATTAAAAAAAACTTGCCTATGCTTCATTCACCGATATCCTATTGTTTTCAGCACGTGGCCCAATCATACTTATCTTCAATTTCATTTTATTACATCTCTAGCAGCCGCAGCTAACAAGCAACGGCTCCCCATTGTTTTATTATCTTTGTTTTCATTAAAATAGTAATGAATTCCACGTGAATTAGTGGTATATCAGACCTAAAATGATAGAATTTGGTAATATCACGAACTGGAATGATTGATTGTATTCATAACAGATTTGCATTCATTATAAAATCTATATCGCTGATTGAATATTATGCTGCCAGCTCATACGTTTTGCATATTCATGACACATTTCAACCAACACTGAAATCTGAAAGCTTTCACAGATACGATTTCTGTAGATGACAGCACAGTCGGTATGGGAAGGTTATGTTGACTTTTCACTCAAATGTTTCGATATATAGCTTTTAGCGTTACTTACAGTAAAATCATGGAGGAAATATTCCCTTATCCATACCTGGAATTCAGAATTTGACAACAATGAGTAGTAAATGTTCTTCTTCTCTGTTTACATAGCAGTGTTAAACCCATCAGTTGTGAATTCGCAGGTGTCGAATTATTGGCCTGCACACTCTGTATTTCACTTTGGGGTCATTAACTTTTGTTACTTTACCTGTGTTATGCATCGAGCAGGTTCAATAACTGGATTTAAAGCCCCTATTTGCTCATACCTTAGCACCTGTTTCTTTTTTGTTTATAGCCACAGGTAGCCACAGGTTCCTCGAAAATATAATTTCCTGGTGTTGAAAGTTCAGTAAACTCTGCAACTGCACTGGAATACAGCAGTAAATATATATCTAAAAATAAAAACGTTTCATTTGTGGTTTTGTGGAAGCATAAAGTCGTAGGCCAGTTTTTATTGAAATTCTGATGTTGGCAATAAGCACATCATGTATTTTAAAAAGTTTGCATTTTTTAATTTTATCGCAGAAATATCTAAGGATATATCATTCAAAGGAAGAACTTATTTCGTCCCCCTTCAATTTTTTCTTTCTACATACAGCACGAGCCATAATATGGACATTTTCGTATTATTTCTTGTTCACATGTGGTGTTGAACAAAAAATTGCTATACAGGTACTAGGGGTGAAAACTTTTATCCGAGTTCAGTTGAGTTATATGGATGAAAAAAATCTGACCTAGCTTCTTCAGTTCTGAAGTTATCGAGGGGCAAACATCTCTTTAAATATGGTGTACATCTTGAATTTTTAAGTACTTGAATACTTGTAATTATTTTAAATACCTGTTAATTATTTTTTTCGGCAACCGTCCGGAAAGTACGTACTTTCCAGACGTTTTTTTTTGAGAAAGTGGCATTTTTCCGGCCTAGTCCGGGAAGTACGTACTTCCCGGACTAGGCCGGGAAGAATCACATCGTTGTTGTCATTGTAAATATGAAAATCTTGGTAGTATGGTTTTGATAAATGCAGTTGATCATTACCATAGCAGCAAAACAACGACTGACAGCTATCTGACATAAAATTAGCTAACATTCAAAAATTATCAGATGAAAACAATCAATGTGAAACGAAAACTTTACCTTCTTGTTCTGACTTCAACAAAAGGCACTTAAATATACCAAGCATTTCAAACAACTTGAATCCATTCAATATTAACAATTGTTCTAATTTTAATATAGATATTAATATAAATAAGAATTGAAATGTTCGAAATTTTGTTCTAATAAAGAAATGTGTTTCTTTGATTTGTTATTCTACATGGTTGCCGAAAAAATTGTGTACGCAACACGCCCGAAAACAGTTTTTTTGGACTCGCAGACTTCCAGGACTCGCAACGCTCATCCTAGAATTTTGTCCACTCATCCAAAAAAACAGTATTTTCCGGACTTGTTACGTAAATTACTATTTCAGTATTTTAAGTACGTCTTCATTATCTCAATTACCTTTCAAATACTTTCTAAATCCTTTCTAAGTACTTTTTCATTATTTCAAATATGTTTTAAGTTCTTTAATTACATCTTCAGTACATTAAATACATTTTTGAATCCTTTGAATATATCAGATGCACGTTGAAATATCAGATATCGGCTCCGATATCGGTTAGGATTTTTACACGTCCGCGTCCCGACGGCTTGTGATGATTCTTCCATGACTGATAATTTTTTTTACTTCTTAGTTCACGCGAGTAAAAACGTGTTTTTTGTACTATAGTTGTTTACTTCTAAAAAATAACCATAAAAATCATTATTATATTATTACACTAGTATTATTGCTGATTGTTAATACTTTTAAATTTTGAAAGGCATATTATTAATATTGGATTTTTGGATTATACAAAATATTCTGAATATATTTGCCTTGGCTATAGCATATCTGTCTCTGTTATCGACATGAATTCATTTTCAATTTTCGACAGCAAATACAACATCATTAAAAAATGTAAAATTTTTCCTCGAATTTTTCTGGTCAGTTAGATACCTACTGAAATCCAATAAAATTTGGCGCATATTGCATTAATAAATAAACTTGAAGAAGTCGAGTTTTTTAAACGGAACACTATGATATGCTATAGCAAATATTCTCAGAATCTTGAATTATTCAGCTACTTATTCATAATAAGGAAAAATCAATATTGATTTATATTCCAGGAGGTCTTTTGATTCCTTAATAAATATCATTGAATAGTTCTGAAGTTGTTGAAATAGATTTGAATACTTGTTACGAGACTTGTTAATTCCTCTATTTATTATCAAATATTGTATTGTATATCATTTACCCTTGAAAATGTTTCGAAAATCTACTCATGACTTCTAAATATTCTCAATTCTTTCAAGTATATCAAATACTTCTAAATACTTGCTAATTATTTAAAGTAATCACAAATAGCTTTTAAATACCTTAATTACAAGTATTTTAAATATGGTGTACGCTTTTTTGAGGAGTTGTTTGCCCCTCGGAAGTTATACAGGAGAAATCGAAAATTTCGAAATTCTTCTTTTGCCTATATCTTTTTATTTTACGAAGATTTTATTAAAATTTTGCCACTTTGCCGTTGCAACTTTTTGTAGCCTTTCCAAATATCTGAATAAAAATTATATACAGGATATCGTATGAATTGGGCCACCCTCAACTTTCAATTTTCAAATACGGATCTGTATTTTTTATTGCATTTTTTTGAATATCATATTTCATACTGACGTAATATTTTCATCTGAATTACAGAGTGTTTTTTTTTTGAAATATTGAACTATCACCAGTAAAATTTCAATAACATTTTGTTTTTAATTTTTTCGGTATAACTCCAGAACTGAAGAAGCTAGGTCAGATTTTCTTCATCCATATAATTAACTTCTGAAATACGCTACTTTGCCCCAATTTAACCAACCCTCTATCTCTTACCGTTATCGAAATCCCCATGCATAGACTCGAATTTGAATAGCCCTGTTTATAAAAAAAAAACGATATTTCTTTAATAAATAAATCCTGTCAACTTTGTATTTCTCCATAAGGTACTTTATTTTTCAGTGTTCACTAATATGCTATTGTAATTCCTTATTTATTTCCGAGAAATTAGCAAATATTTGACGCGCTATATAAAACTTACATGTTGTGTGGTCCAGTTAGCTGTTATTTTACTTTCGGCTTACATTCCACATTGATTGGTTATGCAATATTGCTGAAAGGTCTAAACCCATAATGAATATACAACTATTACTCATAGTATAAACCTGTCAACGTCTATAGGCAGATCTCTTCCACAAGCAATATATTAAAAGCAGATGTTCCGGAGTGCCAATTTCTAGGTTATATGATATTACGCAATGAAGGTCGTTGTAGTTCGAGTTGTAGTTCGAGTATTTCCTGCAGATGGTGAAATGTTCGCTTGATACAAACTATAGGTGGATGTTTGGTGATGTATCTTGTGATGTATCCAATGTTTCCTAATGAAATGTGAAATCTACTCACATTGGGGGTTAGCTGCACTTAATCCTCATCCCTTACTTCTAAAACCCTCGCAACATTCTTACATTGATAAAAAAAATGAGATATCAATGTAATAAGTTGTTTTCATTGATAATTACATAATTATTTGACAAAGATATATTCAATACTTATAATTCATCGAGTTTACCTACAAAATTTCCCATTCAGAAACACTAGCGCATCTAGGATTCAGTTCTGGGGGGGGGGTAAATGTCCAATGATCAGGTATATATATATACAGTGTCCGCCATAATAAAAATAAAAATCTATTAAAAAAATCGACAACAAAAAAAATTGTCATCAACATTTAAACAAAGAATAAATTACAACAAAGTGATTTTAAAAATAACTCTTTGGAGAAAGGAAACCATTGAACAAAAAAGCGACGACAAAATAAAATCTAGTATGATTTTTTTATTAGCACATCGGTAATAACATCCTCATCATCTATACCTGAATGTCTCTGTGTTAACGTGTGAAATGAAATGAGACGATCACATAATATGATTTACTCGACAAAAAAACCATACCTTTTGATAGAAGAACTTTCTGAATGAATTTGTATACCTATACCAACGTAATTCTCAGTAAAGACAACCGTTTGAGTTGAGCTTAGAGCCACTCTGCCGCTTGCCGCCTACCTACTGTGGGTGAGGGTAAGGGCACAGATAGGGCACATATGCTAGAAAAAGTAGGTAAGTAACCACATTCAGAGGGCCGCTGTTAGTCTTAAAGAAAATGTTGCCAGAAATGCCAAATTGCCATTGCCAATACTAGCGTCAAGTATGAGAATTTCAACTTCATTTTTTCTTACCTTCATCCCGTGTTCTGGGGGGGGGGGGTAATTACCCCCTCTACCCCCCCTTGTATGCGCGCCTGTTCAGAAATAATTGAGTAACCAATCATCAAATTGAAATGACAACCCTCACAAATCACTCACATCTCTTACATAAGTTCTATATCCTTCGCGAAATTCTTTCAAAAAAGAACTTGATGACAGTCTATAACTCCTTAGCAGAATCAATAATTCGGTATTGCATCGTAGTATGGGGGGAGGGGACTTTTAAAAATACTTTGAATCATTTGCAATCGGTACAAAACTCGTTACTAAAAATATTATTGAAAAAAAAACTGGCGCTTCTCGACAGAAATACTTTACCAAGAAGCGAAGGTAATGAATGTTTGATCCCTGTACAGCTATCAGTGTCTGATATGGATGTTTTTAAACATTGACAAATATAGAACAACCGCACCGAGACTCACAAGATTCTCAGAAAAATCAAATATCCAACTTCCAATTTACAGAAAGAGCCATACGCAGAGATTTGTTTTTTTCTTTGGTCCGAAACTATACAACATCCTTCCAACAAACCTGAAGAAAATCAATAACTTTAATAAATACAAAACCACTCTGAAACATTATCTTATCGTGAATCCGGAAATCAATAACATTTTTTGAATATGAAAAACAACTCGTCTTCTTGTCAACACTGTCTTGAAAAACTATTGCAATTTCTTCCTGACATCCTGCCGTCTTCTTTGTATTGAATATCAATTTTACATTACTATATAAATTATTTAACCTCTATATAATAAGAAGTACCAATTCACTAATAGTCAATCATAAATATTTGTACATTTAATTCTTTTTCCATGAATGAGTAGAAAATCACAATACAGGCATTTGTATGCCTATGGTATTTTTTACCCATTTAGGAGAAATCATGTTTAAATGAATTTATCTTCTGTATTTGTTGTACTTCATAAACATCGATGTGAAACCGTCTCAATATGAGGCATTTATTATCACATATTATTAGCAACGTTATTCCAAGAATCATCTGATGAGATGAAGATTCAGAGAAATACTACACCTTTTCCAGTTGTATTTCAGAAAGCGTCAAGTTAATTTCAGAATAGTCACTTGTATTTCAGAAAGTATCAATTGTATTTCCGAGTGTATTTCAGAATAGTGAGTTAAATTTCAGAAAGCGTCAAATGTATTTCAGAATAACGAGTTCGATTTCAGAAAGCATCAATTGTATTTCAGAATTGTGAGTTTAATTTCAGGAAGCGTCAATTGTATTTCAGAAAAGTTAACTGAATTTCAGAATTCGTCATTTGAATTTCAGAATATATCATTTGTATACAGATGATACGAATTCTGAAATTCAATTGACTATTCTGAAATACATTTGACGCTTTCTGATATTGAACTGACTATTCTGAAATACAATTGATGCTTTCTGAAATTAAACTCGAAATTCTGAAATACATTTGACGCTTTCTGAAATTCAACTCACTGTTCTGAAAAACAATTATTGATACTTTCTGAAATACAAGTGACTATTCTGAAATTCAATTGATGCTTTCTGAAATAAACTTGATGGTGTCTGAAATACAACTGATGGAAAAGGTGTAGAAGCTCATCTCAATAATTGTTATTGAATATCCCCATAGAATATAAAATGTTTCTATCACAGCATGTGAAAGTATATATAAATGATCAATTTTTATTATTCTAATACAGCAAACTATATTATGAATACGACAAAACATCAGGAATATTATCCCAGGATGTTTCTCAATAGATAGGCATTGGCATATCTATCTACTCATTTCAATTTTTAGAAAACTTCTCTACACCTTTTCCAGTTGTATCTCAGAAAGCGTCAAGTTTATTTCAGAATAGTCACTTGTATTTCAGAAATTATCAATTGTATTTCAGAATAGTGAGTTGAATTTCATCAGAAAGCGTCAAATGTATTTCAGAATAGCGAGTTCGATTTCAGAAAGCATCAATTGTATTTCAGAATTGTGAGTTTAATTTCAGAAAGCGTCAATTGTATTTCAGAAAAGTCAACTGAATTTCAGAATTCGTCATTTGACTTTCAGAATATATCATATGTATACAGATGATACGAATTCTGAAATTCAATTGACTATTCTGAAATACATTTGACGCTTTCTGATATTGAACTGACTATTCTGAAATACAATTGATGCTTTCTGAAATTAAACTCGCAATTCTGAAATACATTTGAAGCTTTCTGAAATTCAACTCACTATTTTGAAATACAATTGATACTTTCTGAAATACAAGTGACTATTCTGAAATTCAATTGACGCTTTCTGAAATAAACTTGATGGTTTCTGAAATACAACTGGAAAAGGTGTAGTAGAAAAATGTATCAGTTTTCAATAAGATTGAATTGTCTTGTTATAGGATGTGGCAGATTATGTTCACCTATCGATACTATAATTAGTTACCATATTATTTGGTCGAGATGACTCAATACGTAGGTTGTATCTATTAATTTTTATTATCCAGTGTAGGTTTTCGATGACCATATATTACATGGTATAAGTAGGTTAACATCAAAT